>OY856412.1:419552156-420752156 GCA_963693085.1 Alisma plantago-aquatica
ACATTGCGTTCAGGTGTACCACAGATCCCAGCGCCGGCGTCGCTAGGGACTGCTCCGGCGAGCAGTTAGCCTTGGTTCTCATCTTTTCAACGGGTGATAAAACTTCCTGCGGGTCCGGCGTCCTCACCTTCGATGGCTCCACACAAACCTCTAGAGGTTACAGGGTTCGTCTTCTGCTCCAAAGATCTTCATCTACGAGCCACAGGTGGTGGTTGCCGGAGCTGGGGCTCACCATTCACAGCTGCTACTACGGTGGTGAAAGGGGGTTCTCCTCCCTGTCTTGGTCTGCCTGAGGTCGTCATCCTCATCCCAATGGGGGTCTCGGCGCACATCCTCCTCCATGTGAGTCTGTGCTAGCACCCCCAGAGCCGCCGCCTTCACTTCTGTTGCGTCTGCGTGGCTCGACAATGAGAAAACGGACCTCTGTAGGTCCAGATCTGGAGAGCGCTCGTGGGTTGGGTGCCTCCAATAGCTCCGGATTTCCTCCTGGAACCCGTCCTTCACCCTCAATCTTGCACAGAACCGTGGCTAGCAAAGATAGGGAGAGTGGGGGGGGATGCGTCAAGTGAGAGTCTATTATACGGCCTGTTTTGGCGGATCTAGCGTCCCTCTTACAGTCACAGGTTGAGGCAGTCAAAGCCCAACGCCACATATGGCCAACAATTCTGAAAGGTGTGGGGTTGAAGATGGAGCCTAATACATTAGATCATTCTCGAGTGAATCTGTGACATACTTGAGCAGGCTGCGACTGCATGATGGGACAATTATTGAGACCTCATTCCTAAGTTCAACTGTATTCCAAAAATTCACATTGTTAACTAAAATCTAAATCATCTTTTTGACTTCTAACTTCCATATCTCATAGAAGGAAACTTTAAATAATATGGAATTCTAAACTTAGGTTCAATACCACTAAATGGAGTTTCTAACCATTTTTGAGATCAAACAATCATTAGTAACATCTCAATTTAATTCCTCAAATGGTCTCATATAACTCTATAAACCTCATTAATCATCAAATATTGTTGTAACACGTTCACTCTCATTATCCCGATCATTATACATCCCAATATTCATAAGTCAACCATCTAAATTCATATATTCTCTAATTCATATAAGAAGTCATGAGTACTCTAAAGTGGTACATATATAAAGATGTTGAACTCATGCTACACATCAATTATCATCTAAATCAACATCACAAGCCCGACTTATTTCATTTGATTCTATAATACTTCATACTCCATCACTATCTATTTTATTTTAGGTTTGTCTTCAAGAACTATATTAGGTATGAAAACCCTAAAATCCAGGGTCATCACAGTAATTGTCTTCACGTTTGGTGATGAATGCATATTCATCCTAGTTTTAGTTGCACTTTCATCTTAGATTTTCACACATTTCCCTCATTTTATCTTAGAACTAGATTGCATTTAGATTTTCCAAATTTTATGATAATTTATAAGGCTTTGATCCATTTCTCTAGTTTTTCTAACAAGATAGAGATTCATTTCATGATAGGAGTGTAGGAGATGATGGTCCCATTAACAAACTAGCGGACATAAGAAACTTTTGAATAAATGGACCATATTTTAATAATTCATTCCTTCGTTGATTATGAATCCACCGACTTGCGTTAGACTTTCCAAGCCATCGATATTCATTGATCAACCAAACCATGGGTTGTCATTCCTTTAGTATAAGCTCCATTGACACAAGCCATCAATATTATGCCAATAGACCTCCCTGTCCCCGGTGGGGTAACATCATCTGAACCATTGAGTTACATTACCTAGTCCTTCCTTCAGTTTACAACCGAAGGAATCCCATCACTTGCCTTTGAATGGAAGTTCTACATCCCCTCTATCGATGGCCTCCCAGCTCTTGTCTTCTGATGATTGTTTTTCACCTTTTCTGATGGGTCCCCAACATCAACTTCGAAAGGGATGTCATTCAATGGTTGTTCTGCACACGTCTATTGATGGTCAGCTAAACTTTGTCTTCCAATACCAACCTTTTCTCATCAACTAACCTATCTCTTGCTTAGTCTTCTGATGGTTGTGTTGTGACCCCTTTTGATGGTCTACATGTCCATTTGTCTGACAATGGTTTTACAGAATGTCTCATGACCCCTCATCAACTGATGGAGTTACTACAGACCATGAACCCTCATATTCCCCATGCATCCACCGTCTCTTCAGCTCCATTATGGCAAAGACTTCACTACATAGTTTCTGGAAGGATTCTAAACCCTATCCTATGCCTATAAATAAAAAGGACTTCGCCTCCAAAAAAGGTAATGTATAGACACTGCCAGGCTTTTGTAAGAAGTGGGACCCCAGAGAGGATCCACTCCCTACTTAATTTGAGGTATCAACCCATCTAGTCCTAACACACTATAAATGTATTCTAGAATAATTGTACTTTTCTTCTCAAGTATTTGTATACAAAAGCAAAAATAGCACTAGAAATAGATGTTATGACTATTTTCATTCATAAAAGAGACACAAAAATCTCCCATTAAGGGGCTTACATGAAAGTAACAACATCAAGTTCTAAGTAGAGGGATATCTAACTATCTCAAATCTATCTCCCAAGAGTTAGGTCATTAATCCAGGTCTATGTCTACATGTCATGTCCTCCATGTCCTTCACCTAGGGGTTGAAAGAATACCCCACAAGAGAAGACAAATTGGAAGTTATCAACACAAAAGTTGGTATGTGCACATTAATTGGGGATTGAGCAACATTAGGAAAAAGGATATCAAATATAACAAGAATTTCCATATAAGATAAAGTATGGTCCAAGTGGATATAAAAAGAACATTATAAAGAATATAAATAATATGAGATTTCTTGTCTTTTTCTATATCACCATAGAATATCACAATCATAAACAATAATAAACATCACATGCCAAATAATTAGATTAATTTTGTTTAAGGCACATTCACAGTGAAAATGTGCACCCAAATATTATGGTAGTACATATGTACTACTACTCTAAATAATATTAGTCTATTGTACATGCATATAATGTAGAGGCAAGAATCAAGTTTAGTCAAGATCACATAAGGGATGAGAACATCCAACAATTATCATGCGGGGTAAAATGACCCATAACAAATATTTAATCATGTCCACATATAAGGTGTCACATAAGATCATATAGTCCACCACAAGGAGGTTAGGATATCAATTACTCAAGTTAGGGTTTCCACATGGAATAAAATGAACAAGATATAAATAAGAGTCCAATAAGAATATTCATCAAACTAAGTAGACAAGTTCAATAAAACCATGTACATACTGAAATGAGTCAACCTCTCAGGGAAGAGAGAAACGTGTGTAGGGAAACAAGTCTAAAGGATCAAAAAGGAGAAAATATAAGTGATTTCTCAATATGAGTAATAGACATGAAACACACTTCACATGAAGTCTACATATGTCCAAGGTCAAAACCCTAATTCCATCTCAGTCCACAAAAAGCCTATTAAAATCATGTATGATATTAGGGTTAGGTTTACATCAATTATATAAACCCTAAAAATCACCTTTCTATTAGTTATGAATTAGGTTATCAAAACCATACCATATTTGTTATTATATTATTTGAGTTTTTATCATTTTTATGTTAGTTTTTTACTTATAGAATATTAGACACAAATTATATAAATTTAAACCAGTTAGGAAAATCCTTAAAAATAATATATTTATTCAGTGAGTATTGCGTAATAAAATTGATATCGTTGGATAGATTATAATTTTATGACTCTAAGATATATTTTATTTAATTTCAATGACTTACTACTAATATACTGTGAAGTTTACAAAATGCGGTCGTTGGTAAATTCATGAAAAGCTACATCAATTAATAAATTAAAAACCTAGATGCACCTAGTTTTCCTGTATCAATAAAATCCTTCCGCTTAGATCTTTGAACCATCATTACATGTCACATAAATAAGTCAAAAAGGGGTGTGAAAGGAGCATAATCCCCCTGAAGGGAATACAAAGAAACAAAGAAATGAGGGAGTAAAGTAAGGAAAGGATGTTGATCTTCTTCAACCCCAACGGTGTTGACCTCTCAACCCAATGCTCAATGACATGATATCAACTTCTTATCCTCACATCCTACACTATAAGGAACCAACCCATTTTCATCCTCAGATTGTTACATTCCCATAGACTCATAGAAAAAGTTTCATGTAGAAAGGATACTCATGGGGGTTTTCCCTGTCATACAAGGCAAAATGAAGACTGTGGAACGATCCACAAAGCCATCACAAGGAAACCCACTAGCGAGCGCAGTTCATTAAACCAAGCCAAAGGCAAAGTAGGAGGAAACAAGGAAAAAACCAACATGGATCCTAGGGATCGACTTAGGACATAGGAGACAAGAAAAGGGGGGATTCTTGTATACTGTAGAAATAGGTTGAATCATTAAGAAGGAAAGCATATTAGGGGCAGTTGGATGGATTTTTCCTCTTTTGCAGTGACCATAGATGTACAAGAAGCTTGGTAGAAGTCTTGGTATCCGATGGAGATACAATGACTTTAGAGATGTATGAGGAGGGAGATTCATGATGCATCGAGCACTAGTATTGGTTCCTAGGGTTCCGAGGATTGTTAGGGAGTCACGTCTTATATGGTTTGGGGGACCTGGTAATAGCAAGGAGGTATGTGGGGAAGGGAAATAGGACAAGAGAGAGATAGTTCTAAACTGTTGCGGCGATAGAATCCACCAACCTAAAGTAAGTCATAGATCAACAAGTTCAATTTCGTGTGAGGATTACGGGGGAAATATCAGAAAAGAAAAAGGTGGAAGAGCGAGAAAGATAGAATGCATAGAAGAAATTGTCAAATGCAGTAGCCGAAAAAAAGGAAAGAAGTGGAGGTATAAGAAAGTTGAGTGACTATCACATCAAAATGGACGATCCAGATTATGATAAATGCAAAGCTCGCATGACTGGAGAAAACTTCAAAAGTTTAGGAAACAATTTGTGTTAATTAGATGTTTGATATTTTTAGATATTTTAGACATATAATTATTTCCAATTCCATTTGGGGATTTAGAAAACGTTCAGCCAATACCAAATTTGATACCTAGACCGTTTAGGACATGAAGAATCCAATTTTGGAATTAGTTTGCACTTTTGGGGTTGTTTTCTATTTTGTTTGATATTTTTGACCTTAAGTTACATTCTCTCTCCAGAATAAAACTAGGAGAGAGATTGTTCAATTACTGTGAAAATTCACACATGGAACAATTTTGGTATATAGAATATGGTTTTGGGATTTGTTTCTACTTTTGAATTAATTCAATAATTTGGTATTAGTTATCTATTATTTTCTTTTCTAAATGAACTTTAGGATAGTTATTATTATTCAAATAATGTGAAACTTGGCAGCCAAGCTAAATGGGACTCAAGGAACACAAATTTTACATTAGATCTAGGTTTTGATATTTCCTTTTATGAATACTAATACAATTAGAGTGTTAGGATCATTACTGATATATTATTATAACATTACATCATTATCATAATTATTTTTTATTTAGAGTTCCATTGTCTTCATATTGTAACCAAAAGAGTTTCTTTATATTATTATGCACGAATTTCTATATTTTAATTATTCAATATATTAAGTCCATTAATCCAATATTTGTTTCAATAATGATACATTATTCATATTTATGGACACGAAAACACCAATTGTTATTCCAAAGAACATTATACCTCCTATTAAACATTAGCCATTATTTGCATTTAAGTTAGAAAAAGAAGCATATGTGGTTTTGCTTACATATTACACATAATTATGTTATTATGTTAATATGAGTCTATTATGATATGTGTTGTTGATTATAGAACCGATTTTTGCATAATATGGTATACACATTAACAATGTTCATTATGGCATAACTTTTATCCTTGTATGGTTAAATCTAAAGAACCACACATATAACTCTTATACATGTGATTGGGGTTTCTCTAGTCAATAGCTAGGTTTCACTATGTTACTGTCATTGTCCACCCTCACCTTCAACCACCAAATCCTTTGACATTCATCATTGGTTGATGAATGTCAACCGAAGGCACTTCCACCTCCACTGTCGCCTAGGTTCTGAGGTTCAAACCTCGAGAGAGGCTTATTTTGTTGCACTTATATACATCAGTTCATAACCATAATCTACGTCAACCTATTGATTTCTACAAATGACATGCCAATCCAGTTCATGAAGGAGGAATAATTATGATCCCAGTCCATCCCTGACAAACATCCAGGGGTGTCCTTACCTTTTTGTTGATTCCTTCATCTAAGATTCTAAAGAGTTGTTTCTATACACTACTCTACAATTCCTTCATCTCTTATGATCATAGTCTTCTATGTCTCTTCCCTTGTTGGTGTTTTTACTGCTTCCATTAGCAATTATTCCTCTATCTAGGGTGTGGGGAGAATTCTTTCTTATTCTCTTTACTTTATCCCTTATTGTATGGACCATTATAGGTTTAGAAACTGATATTTTATACGTGTATGCTTGTCTGATCCACATGTTTACATGTTTTTCATGGTCTTGGATGTAGACAACGTTGCATCCAAGATCTAGGATATTGATTTATTCACTAGCATAGACACCACCTACATCATCGATTAAAATAGACCTATAGCATCAGTTTTGTACTGACACCTTGGTGGGTGACACTACAAGTAAGGAGTTATTTTGTTGATTTCTAGGAAAAATAAAAACCAAAGACATAGAGTCAATGTCAGTTTCTATGAAAATAGAAGCTAGCAAATAAACCAACATCTCAGAGCAATAGTTGTGCAATTTCTCTGTGTTGTCGGTTCCCAACATGCAACCTATTTTGTAATCAAATTGTGTCTTTGGTTTTATTCTAAAAAAACGTACGACACATAGTGATATGATAACTTGGAAGCATATCCCATGTCGGGTATCATGGCCAAATTGTGGGTTGTATAGTATGATCATGCTATTTGGCACATTCATTTTACTATAAGATAGATGTATTGTCAATTTTGATAAAAGCAATGGAAAACATAGATGTATAGTGATAATGTTTTCACAATAACTGACACCACATGTATCATGTGTCATTGGTTCTATCACCAGATTGATGTTGTACTTCCTTATTTAGGTAAAATTTTAACTGATATGGGTAGATGTGTCATCCTGATGTTGGTCAAAAAACCAACAACAGTGATCTATAGTGTCGACTTTTTAAATAACCAACCCCATAAGTATGTTTTTTTTAAATAGCAGATCTATAGACCTATTATGTTGCTTTGCTATATGGATTTTCATCAGGAAGTAGAACGTGCAGTTAATTAGAACTACTGGTTACATCCTATATTTAGCATAACAATAGGCTATCACACCTACCAAACCTACAATAACAAACACAAACACATAACCGTTGGGTTTTAGGGGAGTCAGAGAAGGCAATGGAAACAAAAATTTTCTTCTCCTGAACCCAGAATAAAGGAATCACGTCAACGTTTATACAATAGGAAGGATGGTTTGTAGAGACATACCCTGTCCCGAGGCTTGCTCGGAGACGTTACCTTGCGGCTTGTGCAGTCTTCACCTCCAATCTTAGACAGTGTTTGTGCAGCTCCTGGTCTCACCGAGACTATGGGGATTGATAGCTGTCCTCCAAGCGGTAGAAGTCTCCCGCCTCTGAAGTAGTCCACACCGACCACCTGTAATTCCAATCTCCTTGTCCCATAAGGAATCAGAAGGAGTCGCACCCTCCTGTCGGCATACTAGTCACCGACACACTCTCCTACAACCAGTCACTTTTCTGTAGTTGTCTTTCCCTTGTTGTGCCTCCCTTATCAGATAGCACTTGCTCGAGCTCTCTTGGTTACCACAACCAGAGAGAATGACAACTTTGCAGAGCAAATGGTGCTCTGAGTTGTTGTACCCGAGAAGCCCCTACTACCCCTATATATATAGGAGGGTCATGGGATAGGGTTCTCAACCTCGGGCAATGCGGGATTAAACTAGGAGTAGAAGGATTCGAGATTTTCCACAAAACAACCAACTGTATCAGCTGAACCGATCATTTCAAGCATGAACCAATCGGTTCACACCTGAACCGATCGGTTGGGACACCTAAGCCGATCGGTTCACTTCTAAGCTGATCGTTTCGTGGTCCTGGTCTAATTCAAAATTGACTTTCATATTTGTTTCCAACTAATCAAATATTAGTCCTTGTCCAAATCGAATTTGTACAGGTGAAACAAATTGTATTTGCAAAAAGAGTCTTCTGACTTTCCAAACAATCTCGGTTGGTCACACAAATCGACCGGTTCAACAATTGAGCCGATTGTTTCATTGACACATGAGTCGATCGACTCACCACTTGAGATGATCAGTTCACTAACCTGAGCCGACCGGTTCATCACATGAGCCGATCGGTTGGGAGTGTAGACTATGCAAAATTAGTCAATTAAAGTTTCAATCAATCCGATACTCTAATCAATTGGTCCAACACCTTGAACACTATGATACTGAGCTATCAATTGATTGAGCATTTAATTGAACTACTAAACTCCTTTAGTAATCAATCTAAACATCGTTTGTGGATAAACTCCTCTTCCAGGTTAAATCCTATGTGTGTGACCATGTAGGTCCATTTCACGTTGGCAGTGAAAGTCCATAACACTTATGACTTCACAGGCAAAGAGCGGTGCCTAGTCACACATCAGTGTTACCCAAGTGAAATAGAAAGTTGGAGAACAACTTTCAATCATACAATCTGTGAATGGTGTTACACTGAATGTATAATTCCTTTGTCACTGATATCCCGAATGAACTCAAGGCATGGAACAGTCATCCTTTCAACGTTCATTCACTTTCTTGATGTCAGAGTAGATTGGAGGAGATATGTATGACATCAATATCACATACTGATTCACACATGTGTGCGCACGCCTATCTCAATCCTACTCATCAAATGGCCATGGATATCAAACTCCCTCAGGAGGGACAAATCCCATATCTATCACTCACCCCACAAAAGCCCCATGTGTCAAAGCCACCCAATCATCACCTTTATAACAACCGATGTTTCAGAACTGCGTTTGATGATGTCAAAGTGTGCCCAACGACATGTGTTGAGTGTAGTGATTTCAGGTTAAAGAATCAAACTCACCACCCTCACTTTGAGAACTGAATGTGACTACCATGCCATGGTTCCATGTGTCAAACTCACAGTGGGTCTGTCCGGTACACTTGTTCTCTAACATGTACCTATGTGTTTGGTTTGATATCTCCATATCATGACTAATGAGATTCTTGTCATCAACCAAAACCACAATCTAGTCTTGTGTGTCATTGCTATCTATCTACCTTCCACAATGACATCCGACTAGGGACATAATAAGAGTGTAAAAACTCTTAGCATCTGTATGATCTCATCGTTCATGTCTTTAACTTGAAAGCATACGTCATTGAGTATTGTCATTCTCTATACATTCAATCTATTCTATCATTATCTCATATGACTGAACCAGAAGGAATTGGAAGCTTTCCTTTGATGTTTATCAAATCAATCTTAATGTATCCCACCAATAATTCCATGATTGGCTCTCAGGGCATACATACCAACAGACTCCCAGTTGCACTGCGAGCCAATCACCCTTGAATCAGATTCATAGTGATCTTCAAACATGTCCCACATGTTACTGTGCTCTAGTGCTAACATAGTGAGTTTTGGAAACACCTTGCCAAAGTCGGTATAACCTACATGTCTCTCATCTTTTCACTGTATGTCAGACGTATGAGATGGAGTTGCCGTAATATGCGATCTAGTATTCCTTTGCTAATCTTTAGCCACATTGCATGACCAAGCACTCTTAACTTGTCATCAATGACTGGAATATCTATAAATTCATCTCTATGAAATTCCAGATCCATATAGCATCCACTAATGTTCTCTAACACACGGATACTCGACTTTTCCTTTTAAACAACTTTATTGGAACGTTTCCATTTATCTACAAACATTCACTTATATATATCCCATATATGTTTTGCGACTAATTTTCTATCCTTTTCGGAAGTTCGCATCAGTGTAACTCTTTATAGTGAACCCTTCCTTATTTCCATAGAACTAGTACTTCTCAAGTACTTATCAAGTTCTTATGGTATTCCAGTAACCCTTACTGGAACTAGACAAACATCCACTCACCATGTCCCACATACGAGTTATCAGGATGAGCACAACATATTGTCATGTCCTACATACAAGATGATGAATGCATTTTATTCTTGCTATGTCCATACATGCAAGATAATGGGATAATTACATACATGATAGATCCATATATATTCTTAGTGTTCTCATTCTTCATAAGAATCGGACACTTGGCCTTGGGATACAAACTCCATGTAACATGGACAAGTTTTCTCCCACTGAATCTGTGCATACTGAACCTTTCAGTATAGATTGCCAATGTATGCTCTCTCTTGTCAGGTCAAGATGTTTTCAAGAAATATCTCTATAGATCTCTATTCCTATCACATAGGATACATCTCTATCTTCCCTAAAGATAATTTCCACTTTGGATTTCCATTCTAGAACATTTCCATTTCACATCAACAAGTGGAATGTGAATACGCTCCCACTAAATCACAGATCCCTTCTTTATCTTTGACATATTAGTCAAACCCTTCGACTATATTATCAAAGTAAAGATCAAAGTTCTGAGTTTCTTGTACTCAAATAATCACATTGATTAGTCCATTGTAACATATAGACTTCATTTGCATTAATGTATTCATAAACCTTATAGGTTGTGTCACGCACACATCGTTGTTTTATTCCTCATAGGAATGCAGTTTTAGTATCCATATGCCAAATCTCTTAGTCATTAAGTTGCAATCAACACACATCATCCTTCTCAAAATGTCATCCATGTGTCTTAACGCTTAAGATTCACTTACACTTATGGATTTCATCCCAATGGGTGCTACCATCAAGGTCATATCTTATGGTTCACATGGAAGTCAATTAGGATGTAATGGTCATAAACCATAACTCAAAAAATGGTTCCTCATATTCATCTAGATAGTTGGCTCATCACATGACCAACTCATCACATAGATAATTGAGGTGTATCTATCAAGGATATAAGAAATCACAACTCTTTGTGATTCTTAATATTCTTTATTAGTGTAGGGTATTCTTTATTTAAGAAGAAATTAGTTATTTAATAATCATCCTCTAACTCCTTAGAGTAGGACTCCTTTTGATTTAGACATCACCATGCCTCAATCACGAGCTCACTTTTATACACTATCATAATCACTCATAAGGTTCTAAAGCATTTGGTCCAAGTATTTCATTCATTGATCTCATCAAGAATTAATACTTTACCAAATTCATACTTCATCTATGATATTCTTGAACACTTCAAGATATTCATATTGGTATTTCTCTAAACACCACTTGAATTATTAGCATTAACTCTAATAGGTATGTAAATACATCACATGTATTATACCTAATAGGATAATCATTCTCCCACTACCACTAGTGAAGATTGATTAATCATGTCTCTTACTAGTTCTCTAACCAAAAGAGAAGATTTATTCATCATATGGAAACTAGAAATGAATTTCTCATGATTTATGCTTATTTGATTGTTTGAGTTATCAATAACTTTTAGGTATCATTTTATCTTATGCATACCAAGTAGCACAACATAAACAAGGCATTGTCATAAAGATCATATCTTTTGAAATTGAAACATCAACTTTATTAATTGCCATCATTGTCATAAAATATGCAAAAAATGAGGTGTTTCTATCAATTGGCATATATGAAATAACAATTCATAACTCTATTACATGCCTCCAAAGTACTACTATCTATGGTAGCAACACTTGCCCCATTTATTGGGTGTTTTACACTTTATATCTTGGTATCATATACCTAAAAAGTGTTATAAGTTTATTTCATGACACCTTCAGGTGGAGATGTCTGTCACCTCCTTCTTCTTTAGTTCTTCCATATAGAGTGGACAATTCCTTTTCCAATGTCCTGGCTTTTGACAATGGTGGCAATTGCCTCTCTTGGTCACGCTTCCCTTCGCCTTGAGAGTTGAAGGTGACTTGGGCTGCTGGCTAGCATCAGAACGTTTCTTAGCCTTGCCCTTACCCTTGCGCTTGGACTTTCCTTTCTTGTTGCTGATCATCATCACAGACTTAGGCTTGTCCTTCTTCATATGTGCCTCGGCTGTCCTCAACATACCCAACAACTCTGTCAACAGCTTGTCAAAGTTGTTCATGTTGTAGTTCATCACAAACTGACTACAGGATTCTGGCAACGATTGCAGTATCACGTCAGTAGCCAACTCTTGGCTTAGGGGAAATCCCAGTCTTGTCAGGTTCTCTACATACCCAATCATTTTGAGCGTGTGAGGACCAACTAGATCTCCTTCTATCATGACACACTTGAACAACACCCTAGAGACATCATATCTCTCTTACCGTGCTTGATCTTCATACATGTTCTTGAGATGCTGAGTCATCTCAATGACACCCATGTTCTCATATTGTCTCCGCAACTCGTGGTTCATGGAGCACAACATCAAGTACTTTGCATCATCAAAATGCTTCTTATAAGCATCCCTTTCTGCCTTTGGTGTGGTAGGAGTAGGTTCCTCTAGAATTGGAGTATCCAGGACATAGAGCTTCACTCTTGAGTGAGAAAAATTCTCAATGTCCTAAACCAGTCATGGAAGTTAGTCCCATTGAGCTTGTCTTTTTCAAGGAACGATCGCAACGAAAAGTGATTGATGTTTTTTGTCATTTGTACTACAAAAAGGAAATATATGCAATTTAGTCTAAAACTCAATTTTGACTTATTTGATTGATTTTAAAGGTTAACGATATAATTATGACTTTAATTAATTATTGCTCCCACTATTTTTGTTCAAATTGATAGCCCTCACCATCAATTCAGAAGATTGCAGTGTACAATCTTCTAGTGGGTCAAGATCCTAAAATCCTCTGAGTCATGGACAAGCTAGGGTTGTCACCCACAACTTAGATCTTCTAGGTAGGCAACTTTTGCCAATTGCATCATATGCAACTCTTGAAAGATGTCATATGAAACTCCTTGCCATGATCACCTCCATGCCTCAATATGATAGATCCTATCTAGGTCACCTTGTTAAGTCCGACCCAAAGCCAACACGATGAATATGCACCCTGCTAGGGCAGACCCACATATCCATCCTTCACACTTCCACAAGATAGACGGTGCACCACTCTAGGGCGTTCCCACACTTGGTCGATCAAGCTTTTCACGTGTGTCGCATTTGGAAGACATCTAAAACTTTAATATTTAGATGAGGGATTTGGTTTTCATAGGTACATATACATATCCAATCACCACAATATATAGTACGTATCATATACATACTATATCCCACAAAAAACATGTGAAATGATAAAAGTGATGATTATGGCCATCCTAATGTGATTCCTTGAGCAAAGAGGAATCACAGTCATCTAGGTCTACATCACATGCAACCTATCCATGATGAAGTGCTATACATGTCTGAGTTGATCAACTCATCACATGAATGACCTGCTGGCCCTGACTGGTCTTCTGGGTGCCACCAGCCAATCAGTTGGCTCCTCCAACTGATCAGTTCACCTGGTCGTCGTGCATCTCCTCAGTTCCCCACCCACTCATCTCTCTCCTCCATTCGATCGTATGGATCGCCAATCGATCGGTTCATTCCTTGAACCGAGCGTCTCAATTGTTGTCAGATTGTCCTTTGTTCTTTTACATAATAGGAAATATAAAAGGATCTATCCTATTGACATTTAAATTGGGAAACACCGAGTTACATTCGGGGGGAGCAAAGGTAGGAAAGAAATCTCGAGTTATCTCAAGTTACATCAGGAATAAGGAGGTAGGAATCGGTGCACAGACCAAGATGCAAGAAACCACATACAACCAAGCACACATACATAGGGTTTATTGGCCATAACCATGCTATACATACACCACAAAACTTGTTTAAGGGTGACACGTATCGAGTGCATTCATATTACATATCATATATGTATATAGGGATTCGTGGACTTAGGATTGGACATGCATAAAGCCAATTTTATTCGCATCGTATGCAATAAATAAAGGTGATAAAACAAAATCAATCACATCGATAATCTTAAAGTATAGAGCAGTTAACCAGACTCTGATACCACTATTCGGTTTTAGGGGAGACAGAGAAGGCAGTGGAAACAAAAATTTTCTTCTCCCGAACCCAGAATAAAGGAATCACGTCAACGTCTATACAATACGAATGATGGTTTGTAGAGACATACCTTGTCCCGAGGTTTTCTCAGCGACGTTACCTCATGGCTTGCACGGTCTTCACCGCCAGTCTTGGATGGTGTTTGTGCAGCTCTTACTCTCACCGGGACTGTCACGATTGACAGCTGTCCTCCGAGCGGCAGAAGTCTACGACCTCTGAAGTAGTCCACACGGACCACTTGGAACTCCAATCTCCTTGTACCATAAGGAATCGGAAGGAGTCGCACCCTCCTGTCGGTGTACTAGTCACCGACACACTCTGCTACAACCAGTCACTTTTTTGTAGTTGTCTTTCCCTTGTTGTGCCTCCCTTATCAGGTAGCACTTGCTCAGGCTCTCTCAGTTACCACAACCAGAGAGAATGACAACTTTGTAGAGCAACTAGTGTTCTGAGTTGTTGTACCTGAGAAGCCCCCACTACCCCTATATATAGGAGGGTCATGGGATAGGGTTCTCAACCCCGGGCAATGAGGGATTAAAGCAGGAGTAGAAGGATTTGAGATTTTCCACAAAACAACCAACTACGCCAGCTGAACCGATCGTTTCAAGCATGAACCGATCGGTTGGGGAGTTGATCCAATCGGTTCACACCTGAATCGATCAGTTGGGACACCTGATCTGATCGGTTTGTGGTCCTGGTCCAACTCAAATTGACTTTCATATTTGTTTCCAGCTAATCAAATATTAGTCCATGTCCAAATTGATTTTGTACATGTGAAACAAATTGTATTTGCAAAAAGAGTTTTTTGACTTTCCAAACAATCTCAGTTGGTCACACGAATCGACCGGTTCAAAAATTGAGTCGATCGTTTCATTGACACATGAGCCGATCGACTCACCACTTGAGCCGATTAGTTCACCAACCTAAGCCGACCGGTTCATCACATGAGCCGATCGTTTGGGAGTGTAGACTATGCAAAATCAGTCGATTGCAGTTTCAATCAATCTTATACTCTAATCAATCGTTCCAACACCTTGAACACTATGATACCGAGCTATAATTTGATTGAGCATTTAATTGAAATACTAACTCCTTTAGTAATCAATCTAAATATCATTTGTGGATAAACTCCTCTTTGAGGTTAAATCCTATGTGTGTGACCCTGTAGGTCCATTTCACGTTGGCAGTGAAAGTCCATAACACTTATGATTTCACAAGCAAAGAGCAGTGCCTAGTCGCAAATCAGTGTTACCCAAGTGAAGTAGAAAATTAGAGAACAACTTTCAATCCTACAATCCATGAATGGTGTTACAACGAATGTATAATTCCTTTTTCACTGATATCCCGAATGAACTCAAGGCATGGAACAATCATCCTGTCAACATTCATTAACTTTCTTGATCTTAGAGTATATTGGAGGAGATATGTATGACATCAATATCACATATTGATTCACACATGCGTGCACACTCCTATCTCAATCCTACTCATCAAGTGGCCATGGATATCAAACTCCCTCAGGAGGGACAAATCCCATATCTATCACTCACTCCTCAAAAGCCCCATGTGTCAAAGCCACCCAATCATCACCTTTATAACAGCCCATGTTTCAGGACTGTGTTTGATGATGTCAAAGTGTGCCCAATGACATGTGTTGAGTGTAGTGATTTTAGGTCAAAGAATCACTCACCACCATCACTGTGAGAACTAACTGTGACTACCATGTCATGGTTCCATGTGTCAAACTCACGGTGGGTCTATCTGGCACACTTGTTCTCTAACAAGTACCTATGTGTTTGGTTTGATATCTCCATATCATGACTAATGAGATTTTGTCATCAACCAACACCACAATCTAGTCTTGTGTGTCATTGTTTTCTATCTACCTTCAACAATGACATCCAACTAGGGACATAATAAGAATGTACAAACTCTTAGCATCCGTACAATCTCATTGTTCATGTCCTTAACCTGAAAGCATACGTCATTGAGTATTGTCATTCTCAAGACATTCAATCTATTCTATCATTATCTCATATGACTGAACCAGAAGGAATTAGAAGATTGCCCTTGATGTTTATCAAATTAATCTTAATGTATCCCACCAATCATCCCATGATTGGCTCTCAGGGCATACATACCAACAATAACTGCATACATTTCCATTCTTCAATTGTATTCTCTTCAACACTTGATTGATTCTCACATGCATAGACAATTCAAAAAACATAGATACAATTTCATTTTCCAATTTGATTCTCATGACAAGTATAGATGTAATTCTCATTTAATTCACTCTTATTCAAATTTATTCACACACATGTATATATACACACATCATTCACATATGCACCAATAATTTAGTTGCATCAAATTTAAAGTTGCAAAAAGTCATAACCATCACATGTGGATAGAAATAATGACATCCAGGTTTGGAAAGCTCAAATTTTACCCCAATTAATTTCAAATTTGACTTCCTTAACATAGTAGTGTTCCCAATCTTCATGTATCTCTTCCATCTGCTAGTTTGTATAGGACTTTTTCGTGTCAAACATATGCAAAGAGAATCACATAATTAGAGAGTTTGATTTGATTTTCTCATATTATCAAATGGAACTATATACCTTTGATTTGGTCAAGACTATATAGCTTACTTTTTGTATACAATGAATGTCTAATGTCACCCGTCTGACAATCAAGTGCATATATTGCATCAAGTATCTACATGCCCAACCATTGCCTTGTATAGGGCACTATAAATTTATAGGTAAACATTAATAAATAAAAGTAAGCATAGTTAGATATAGAATATCATTTTTTATCTACCTTTCCTTCGACCACTTTGAATTCTTTTATAGCCCCATATATTAAAGTTAGAAATTTAACAAAATTAGTAAATAGGTGTGTAATGTTGTAGACATTAATATATGTTAATGCACATAAAAATTTACTAACGTAAATCAATCCTTTTTCATTATGTGTCCCCCATTGTCTAATTTTTCACTCAAAGGATCTAGATAATATGACATTAGCATCTCGAGTAGAATTACCAAAAAACTCATAATGATTATTACCGAGTGAAAAGAAGGTAAAAAAAATAAATCTCAAACTCCACAATGAAATATAATTCATAAGTCAAAATTATAAGAAAAGCACTCAAAACTTACCTAACATTGAAGTGAGACACAATCACGCTCTTTCTCACATTCAAAATAATTAAATATAGTAGATTAGTAATCACTAATAGATTTCAAATATGGAACTATAAGTGCCACAGTGGTTAGTGCAAACTATCCACACACCCTATATAAGTGGTTGCAAAACTTATATGCATGCATTAATATATAAGAAAATAGAACAACATAGATTTTCACATATATAGAAAAACGTATTTCGTAGTAAGATATCATAATATCCAAAGTTATATAACATATGCATTCAACCAAGAATAAGTAAACAACTCCACAATATCAGTAAAGAATACACTAGTACTGTGAGCTTGACCTATACCATCCTCCATTATATGAACCATCATAGTCGACCCTTCTTCTAAGTCACTTAGCCATAGTGTGAACCCCTTGCACCTAGGACCTAGCGAGCCAAATTCTTCTAGTAAAACACGATATGCCCTCAACTCTTACAAATTTGTATATAATGTTATATACACCTAAATACAAACTTATTATTGTTGGATCGAGGTCTCTAGAGGGGGGGGTGAATAGAAATTCAAAAATTCTCACAAGATAGGCTAGACCTTCAAATTATATAAATTTAAAATCAACAACTTAAGTGCAATTTGAAGTCCTAACTAACTATCATAGAAAGGATGAGAGGGACTGAAAGCAAGCACATGAAAAGGTCGTTTAGAGTGGTTCCACTCTCCAAACTAGGAGAGAGTCAGCCCACTACCTATAGAGGTCAACCTCTAGGACTTTGCAAGTGCTTTCCTCTATATATTCACCAATAAGAGTTACAACACAAGACCACCAAAGGACTTACCCATCCAAACACCTAGAGTCTTCCACCTTACAAAGGACTTACCCACTTTGCAAGAGTCTTTCGCCTTCTTCCAAGGACTTACCCACTCTTGCACAAGTCTTCAGCCTTCAAGGGATTTTTCTACTCTTCTTGGATCTTTAGCCTTTTCCTTCTCCTTCACTTGGAAAAGATCTTCACCTCTTCTTCAACCTTGGAGAAGAACAACAATAGCTCCACCTTCACTCAGAGTAGCTTGCTTCACCTTTGCTTCTTGGAGGAAAGGGGTAGGGAAGATGGAATGGAATGAGAGCTTTACAGGCACAAGGAATTATCTCTCTTACAACTGGCCTATCTCACTCATAATTACGAAATGAAGTGTAAACTAGAGAGAGAAAGGTGCTCAAGGAGTTTCAACACACTCAACTATAGCAACGACTTAGAATAGAATGAATGAGCATACTTGGAATGAACTCTAAGGGGTCATATTTATAGTTGGGGGTGTTCCCTTGAGTGGGGGATCACTTAGGGTTGAAATATATTCATTTCTCAAGATGCAAAATATCTATTTTTTCCCAAAACAACTCACCAACATTTATAATCACTTCTTCTGCATTTTATATACAATACAATTAGTTGAGTTTCAATAAAGGTAACTCGACTGATCCACTAAATGACAAAGCCAATTTTCAAACTATCGATCAAGTTTGGTCTGGAAAACTTGACCGATGAGCTAAAATTAGTTTTCCTCAGTGAGTCGGTCGATCGAGTTCTATGAGTGTGAACTCGACCGATGGGTCATCTTTAGAAAATCCATCATAGGATTGTTTGACTTTCCAAGTCAAAGCATACACCAAACATAGATGAGAGTAACAAACAATCTAAGTCATAATCAAAATATGGTAAAACATGGCACCAACTCATGAGATATAGTAAATCAAAGAGTAAGTATACAAGGGATTAAGATTACAACCCAAAAAGTAAGTTCTCAAAAAACAACTACAAGACAAAATGATGAAATCTAGATGATAAAATAGCACATCTTAAAACATGTGCCCAGATGTTTTTAATACAAAATAGCCTAGAAAGATATATATGATCATCAACTAGACTAAAAATTAGAACAACTAAACATCTAGGTCATCTATCTCTACACCATCAACATCATCATCATCATCATCAAAGGCATTAGGCTCATAGTTGTCATCTCTGTTTGAAGGTGTAGCAACATCACCTTCATTGCCAGAGTCACCAACGAAGCCATCAGAGCTATTAACAAAAGCATCACCATCATCCTCATCAGTAGCCTCCTCATCAGCCTAGTTCGACATCTCTTCATCAGCAGAGGGACCGAACCCATGTCTGGGCCAACGTGCATTCTTCTCATCCGAAGAGATAACACAAGCATGGAGCTCATTGGCCTGTGGGAAGGAAGGAGTAGAACTATCAAGGCTAGCAAGTAGAGTGGCTAAGGGGGAAACTAGCAGAGGTAGCACACCAGGAGAAGATCCACTGACTGTAGGGGTTGCAATAGTGGAAGGCGTAGGGTAAAAGTGATCATATGCATAGGATGCATAGTCACCTCCTGGGTAGGGCTGGTAGGTAGGGTATGGGTGTGCATAGGACATGTTTATGTTGGACATGATGGAACATAGGTCTTGATGTAGGTGCTCCTGAACCTAAAGATTGTATGCCTGTTGATGCATCATGTAGCCCATAAGGGTTTTAATTTGACACATGGAACGAGGCACATGCATGTTGGGTAGGTTGAGGTGCTTGGGTAGAGGCAGAGGTAGATGCACCAGGGGTGGTGGAGGATAGGATAGAAACATAAGAGTGGTCTCACTTATACAAACTCCTTTCTGGGTATGTTTGTAGTGAAGGTTGTGGAAAAGAGATTTTCTAGTGGCAAGCTGGAACAGACCATAGATCAGGGAAGGGTAGGGTGGGTGGGTGCCATGGGTGTTCTTTCCTGAGTCAATGTAGGTCATATGATGGAGAAAATATCTCGACCACTTGACTTCGATGTTATTCAAAAGACAATACATGATTACTGTAGTGTTTTCTACAATCTCAGTCTGATTATTCTTTGAGTGAATATTGTAGTTAATGACTAGGGCAAGGATGTGTCTCTTCAGGTCCAAGGCAGAGGAGGGAAGGGTGCACTTCTTCCTATATGGAAATTGAGGCTTCTACAAGACCTTATGAATATAAGGGAGAGTAATATCATATTTCTTGTAGAAGGCCTCCGGCTCAACTAAGTCAAAGTACTCTGGGTAGTCCTTACTCTAGGTGTTAGTCACTTCAGTACCCGAAAAGAAAATGTTCAGGGTATCCTCAGAGACTTGGAATTTCTTCCCGGCTATCATTGATGTGAGGACTACTTGAGTATTAGGAGGGGGTATGAGGGTGTCATAATTCCAACCCAAATTTGTGTAGAATTCATGAATGACTTTGGTGCTAGTGATGGAATTGTTATAGCACACACGTTCAACACCCAAGGTAGAGAGATGATGATCATAAAGCAAGTCTGATACTTGATCTATGACCTCTTGGCTTCGTGGTATAGGCTCAAATAGGGCACGAAAAGGGAAATAGTTCCTAGGAAGGAGCTACTTATACCTATTTAGAGCCTCATTTGAGATGAAGAAGGTGTCATCAAATGGAATCAAGCTGGAGTTGGACGAAGATGAAGGTGCATTAGCTGGGGCGGCCCACTTCCTCCTATTAGATTCCTTAGAGATGAAAAGGATAGGAAGGAGTTAGCAAACTCTAAGGAATCACCACCAAAACCCATCCACAGACCTAAGTTAGCAAGGGGGAAGGTCAAGGGAGGTCGAGATAGGTCAAACTAGGGCTGGGGAGAAGAAGGTTGAGGTTAGGGTTGAGAGCATAGGGGAGGCAGAGGTCGGATCGGTCGACTTTTCTCTAATTGAGAGGGAGAATAGTCAGTTGAACCCATATTATGTTTGCTCCAGTCCGACCATCAGTCGAGTTCTATAAACTCAGAAACTCGACTGATAGGCTCTTTTAAAAAGTTCTCGGCCTCCAATTGGTTGAGTTGGCAACTTGACCGATGGTCAACCTGACCTAAAATCAGAAATCCTAGTTCCTAGCCATTTGAGTGCTAATTAAATTTATTTTTTAAGTCCATTATGTATTTTGCACATACTTAGGCACATATCACTCATGATTGGGTACCATTTTGTGGTAGAACATATGTTTGCAAAAAATACCCAAAAACAAGAGAGAACAAGGCAAAATGAACATGAAAAACTAAAGTTTTAGCATATTGGCAAGCAATAGTGATCAAAGAATAGGCAAAACATATAGGATAGATGACAACTATCTAGAAGGCATAACAAATTCATTCAAAGAAGTTATAAGAAGTTTAGATCTAATAAATTTAAATAGCTCTCTAGCTAGAGGTTTAGTGAAAATGTCTGTCAACTGATTTTTCATATCCACATGCGTGATATAAATATCCTTCTTGGCAATGTGATCACAGAGAAAGTGATGGCGAACCTATATATGTTTAACTCTACTGTATTTTGAGGGTTTTAGAAAGGGAAAGATTTCAACTCACAATTCACCCACAAGTGTAGGGGAGTCAATGTAGTCGAGTGTATAACTTTCATTAATCTAAATCGGGCTACAAAAGTTTGATTCATTACACACTAAAAGTGGAAACTAAAGAAGAGGTCCTAAAAAAAGGTGTTGATTAAATGATTAGAAACTTGAGCATTATATTTTGCTACCATTACCATCATATCACATGAACATATGACACAAAGATCACTATTTAACAAGTAAGGAGGTTGTCATCATCATGCATTTCCCAATGCCATGAGATGGTTCTCAACTTCACATAATGCTCTTGCGTCTATGTTTAGTGTCAAACACAACCAAAACCCTCAATAATCTCTAGCCACTCCAATTGTCAAAAGAATATTGCCATAGATCCTACTCCATACCCCCTAATGCATTCTCCTGAAGCATTAGGCATGCATAAAACATGTATAAGAGGTGTCCAGCCAAGCATACAAGCAAGAAAACAGCATTGGCATCCCTGGAAGAAAGCAAATTAAAAAGCAATAAGAATAAATTTTGAGTTCACATGAACAATGGCATGGGAGCTTGATCATTTATTACACTATCGAGTTTCAATCATAAGAATGATCTTTTACTCAACTAGCTATTTCTCCCAAGTATATGAGAGTAGTTGTAGTCACGGTCGAACACAAGGAGTGTTTGTTAGCTAGGCATAAGAGTTATGATTTTCAATAATCTAGATAGTTGTATACAAGATGATAGGATTAGAACAACTAAATTATACATTTTGAACAAATAGTAAATTATCACGTAAGAAAGGTTAAGATTTAGATTTAGGAGGATCCTAGACTTGGGATTTCACTATCACATCATATCTTATATTAAAATATGAATTTAAACATGTTAATTAACTTGCAAAGAAGATTTGTAGTCATCACTCACCTCCCAGTGAAGTGATGACAATTCTAACTCCACACATCACTCTCATGTATGTATTTCATTTCAAATCACAAGCCTTGCTCCTCAACTTAATCCCAGCCACTCTCGCAGTCAAGGGCAAGTTGCCAAAAGAGTAACTTCATACTCTCAAACACATCTTCTCTAATTATGAAAGAAAGAAAAAAACATGCAAGTATGATGGCCATTCACACAAATAAGCATTTCAGATCTTAAACAACTCTTGGAACATGCAAGCAACTAACATTTAGTATGAAATTCATATGTTCATATGAGCTATGACATGGGAGTTACTCTACCATGTCCAAGATTTGGATTATACTCATCCATGGCTAGAGAAAGAAGGTACAAGCAGTAGAAAACATCAAAGGACATAGTAAAAGAGTAGAAAGAACTAGTATGTCCATGAGAAGTGGTAGAATGAAGAAGAACTCCGGCTAGAAGTCAAGCTCCGTCCTTGATTGCTGCACTTTCTCCAAATTTCTTCACTCCCAAGTGGATAGAAAAGGAAGAAGAAGATCCTTGCTGCAAATAGTGAAGAAGAAGGAATAAGAAGAGGGTTCTCTATCGAGTAACCACCTCCTATCTCCCTAGGTCTCCTCCAAATTCTCCTGGACTCTCTCTCGTCAAGTTGCCCTCCAAAAAGTCCCAAAATGTCTGTCAAAACTATCCCAAGATGGCTTGGGGTCATATATATAAGTGTAAGACAATTACATTTGCATTTGAGTGAAATATGTAGGTCACATGATGTGTCTTTTATAAGACACGGTGTGTCTTATAAAATAACTAAAGTTTGGATCGAGTTCTGGGAGGTTACATGACGTGTCTTTAATAAAACACGATGTGTCTTTTATAAAACACGACATTTTGTTGTAAATTTGGAGTTCCACATTCAATTTCTGGACTGAGACATGGGGTATCTTTACTAAGACACGACATGTCTTTTTTAAGACACGACGTGTCAATGGCTAGTCTGGGCTGTTGTGTATTCTGCTCATAACTTACGGTGTGTAGGTGATTTTTACATGCCGTAAAAGGTGGTATTTGCGCATTTTCGAACCCCAAAACATGTAGATACTTGAGGAGTGATCTAATAAGTGATAATATGATATAATACTCATCATTTCATTGCAAAATGTAGTACCTACAATCCAAACCATGAGACAGGTAAGAATAGCTAAAAATATTGAATCTAGCATGAATGAGAGTGATAATTGAGTCAAAACAACATGGATATGCAACCAAACATGATCCAAAAGATGATATGATTTGTGCACATCAAATTACCCTAAGCTTGAACCATTTCTTGTCCTCAAACAAAAAGAAATAGATATATGGTTGTAGAGTAATAGGTGGGCACAATATCATATCCACATGAAAAATGAATTTATGGATCTAGAAAAAAGGCATTTTCATCATTCAAATATGTAACTGATTGTGAATTAAATTCTAACTCTCAAAATGAAATTTAGTTTCAAATAGATATTCAAATATTCTTGAGTGAATCAACTATAGAGTAATCATAGCAAAAGGATGATAAAGCCAATAAAGAAATGATATGCCACAAACCCAATTGATAATAAAGATGAAATGAAATGAAAATCCCTTAACGTCTCCATCCATCTGCATTGGCTTTATCATTCAAATTAAAAACTCTATTAGGATTCATGTGCATGGTACTCGACTGCTAAGTATAGTCTTATGCGCACATGTAATACCCGTTGGTGATTAGTGTCCCTCTTTCAAACACATTTCTAACCTTTTGAGTTGGAGAATGTGTGGGTAACTTAGCCATCCTTATGGGTTTCACTAGATTTTCAATAACATTCCCCCCATTTTTACTTGATTCAGGTATCTCATTGGATACCTCACTGCCTTTTTTCTACCCTTCCCCTTTTGTGGATATTGCCAAGTAGGTTTAGGAGAGATAAGTTGGAAATTCAATCATTTATAAGAATTTCTCAAGAAGAGCAGTGGAATATTCATTACAATGTTGGCAATATCATCAAGATGTTAATCACAACTCTATAGTACTTAAACTCAAAATTTTCACATTTTACATGTGTTAGGACAAGAGAGAAAGAATTGCAATTCATGTGCAATCATATATTTAAATGCAAGATGAATAGCCATGATTATAAAAAAATTTCAAGTGATGTGATATATGCCCAACTATTTCCAATAAGCCATTATCTTTTTGTATAAAGAGATGGTTCAAGCATAAGGAAGGTATTGAACATGAGAAAACTATCAACTCAATTTCATGCAATTTATTGAAAACAAAAGACTAAAATGTGAACACAAAACAAAAGCAAATGACAAGAAGCAAATAACATGAAAGGGAAAAGATAAAAGAACTAAGTTACCATCTAGTTTCTCCCCCCTAAGCTTGAAATCTATATTGTCCACCCTGTAGAAATCAAACTAAAAAGGTTGCAACTGGGTACCTCATTATGGTGGAAACATCAAAGTCCATGGAGGACTGATGCTCTAATTTGCAATTGGAAATTGTTGTGCTAAAGATTGATGCCTCCTTGCAAATATGTCCTTGATTTGGGGCAAGCGAAAGAACCTATGAGTCGCAACAAGAATATTTTTTTGTATGCCAATACTATTTGTCTTTTCATTCTCCTTTGAAGCATCATCAAAATATGAGTTGGGAAGAGTGTTCTCATTATATAGCAATGTGTCATCTAGAGTGTGAGGAGGAAGGACACGTATCTTGCTTAAAGAATCTAAAAGTAGATCATGTATTGTAGCTTTTCCCCCTTGATTTGTAGCTTCATAATCTCTCATAGTTATCAACATCATCATACCTTGAAGGATATACTTCTATGACAACACCATTCTTCAATGTCACCATCCTGAAATATGTAGCATTCATCTCTGGTGGACTAGGTAAGAAAGGTGGAAATTCTTCTTTGCTAGAAAGGGTTTGTTGGGCAATTTGTTTCTCCAAGATGTGTGCATGAGTGGGAATATCTATTGGGTTTTATGGGAGGTAGAGAAGGCAGCGGAAACAAAAAAAAATTCTCCTCCCAAACCCAGAACAAGGAAATGTGTCAACGTTTATACAATAGGAAAGATGGTTTGCGGAATCATACCTTGTCCCGAGGCTTTCTCGGTGACAATACCTCGGGGCTTGCACGGTCTTCACCTCCGGTCTTGGACGGTGTCTGTGCAGCTCCTGGTCGCACTGGGACTGACGACTCCTGGTCTCACCGGGACTAACGGGATTGACAGCTGTCCTCCGAGCAGCAGAAATCTCCCACCTCTGAAGTAGTCCACACAGATCACCTAGAACTCCAATCTCCTTGTCTCACAAGGAATTGGAAGGAGTCACACCCTCCTGTCAGCGTACTAGTCACTGACACACTCTCCTGCCACCTGTCGCTTTCTGCAGTTGTCTTTCCCTTGCTGTGCCTCCCTTATCGGGTAGCACTTACCCGGGCTCTCTCGGTTACCAAAACCAGAGAGAACGACAACTTTACAGAGCAACTGGTTGCACTGAATTGTACTTTGAGAAGCCCCCAATACCCCTATATATGTAGGAGGGTCATGGGACAGGGTTCTCTATCTCGAGCAATGTGGGACTAAAGTAGGAGTAAAAGGGTTTGAGATTTTCCACAAAAACAACCAACTACGTAACCTGAACCGATCGTTTCATTTCTGAAACGGTCAGTTGGGGACCTGGGCAGTCGGTTGAAAGCTCAACCGATCGGTTGGGACACATGAAACGGTCGGTTCACTTATGAATCGGTCAGTTCATGGTTCTGATCAGTTCTCGATTGACTTTTCTTATTTTGTTTCTAATTGGTTCCAAATACCAATCCTTGTTCCAATCAAATTGGGAAGTGAAACAAAAAGAAATTTCTCACCAATCCTACTTTACCAACTTGATTGGTTGCATCAGTTGAACTGATCATTTCAACACTTGAAGCAATCATTTCACCCTGTCCATGAGCCAATCGACTCACCACCTGAGCCAATCGGTTCACCAAGCTCAGCCAATCGGTTCGTCACATGAGCTGATCGGTTGGGAGTGCAGATTGTGCAGAAACAATCAATTGCAGTTTCAATCAATCTGATACTCCAATCAATGTGTCCAACACCTTGAACATTATTACATTGAGCTATCAAATAATTGAGTGTTTAATTGAACTAATAAACTCCTTTAGTAATCAATCTAAACATTGTTTGTGGACAAAACTCCTCTTCCAGGTTAAATCCTATGTGTGTGACCCTGTAGGTCCATTTCACATTGGCAGTGAAAGTCCATAACACTTATGACTTCACAAGCAAAGAGCGGTGCCTAGTCACACATCAATGCTACCCAAGTGAAATAGAAAGTTGGAGAACAACTTTCAATCCTACAATCCGTGAATGGTGTTACAGTGGATGTATAATTCCTTTGTCACTGATATCCCGAATGAACTCGAGGCATGGAACAGTCATCCTGTCAACGTTCATTCACTTTCTTGATCTCAGAGTAGATTGGAAGAGATATGTATGACATCAATATCACATATTGATTCACACATGCGTGCACGCCTTTCTCAATCCTACTCATCAAGTGGCCATGGATATCAAACTCCCTCAGGAGGGACAAATCCCATATCTATCACTCACCCCTCAAAAGCCCCATGTGTCAAAGGCACCCAATCATCACCTTTATAACAACCCATGTTTCAGGACTACGTTTGATGATGTCAAAGTGTGCCCAACGACATGTGTTGAGTGTAGTGATTTCAGGTCCAAGAATCACACTCACCACCATCACTGTGAGTATTGACTGTGGTTCCATGTGTCAAACTCACGGTGGGTCTGTCTGGTACACTTGTTCTCTAACAAGTACCTATGTGTTTGGTTTGATATCTCTATATCATGACTAATGAGATTCTATCATCAACCAACACCACAATCTAGTCTTGTGTGTCATTGTTGTCTATCTACCTTCCACAATGACATCCGACTAGGGACATAATGAGATTGTACAAACTCTTAGCATCTGTATGATCTCATCGTTTAGGTCCTGAACCTGAAGGCATACGTCATTGAGTATTGTCATTCTCTAGACATTCAACCTATTGTATCACTATCTCATATGATTGAACCAGAAAGAATTGGAAGCTTGCCTTTGATGTTTATCAAATCAATCTTAATGTATCCAACCATCATCCCATGATTATCTCTCAGGGCATACATACCGACAGACTCCCACTTGTAATGCGAGCCAATCACCCTTGAATCATATTCATAGTGATCTTCAAACATGTCCCACATGTTACTGTGCTCTAGTGCGATCATAGTGAGTAATGGCAACACCTTGCCAAAGTCAGTTCTTAACTGTAGGTCTCTCAACTCTTCGTTGTATGTCACACGTATGAGATGGAGTTGCCGTAATATGCGATCTAGTATTCCTTTGCTAACCTTTAGCCACATTGCATGATCAAGGATTCCATACTTGTCATCAATGAGTGGAATATCTATAAGTTCTCTCATGAACTTCTAGATCCATATAGTATCCACTATTGTTCTCTAACACATAGATACTCGGCATTTCCTTTGAAATGGTTTTGTTGGAACACTTTCAATTATCAACAAACTTTCACTTTTATATATCCTATATATATTTTGCGATTAATTTTCTGTCCTTTTGGAAGTTCGCATCAATGTAACTCTTTACATTGAACTCTTCCTTATCTCCATAGAACTAGTACTTCTCAAGTACTTATCAAGTTCACATGGTATTCCAGTAACCCTTACTCGAAGTAGGCAGACATCCACTCGTCATGTCCCACATACGAGTTATCAGGATGAGCACATCATATTACCATGACCTACATACAAGATGATGAATGCATTTTGTTCTTGCCATGTCGATACATGCAAGATAATGGGATGAATACATACAAGATAGATCCATATCTATTCTTAGTGTTTCCATTCTTCATAAGAATTGGACACTTGTCCTTGGGATACTAACTCCATGTAACATGGACAAGTTTTCTCCCACTGAATCTGTGCATACTGAACCCTTCAGTACAGATTGCCAATGTATGCTTTTTCTTTTCAGGTCAAGATATTTTCGAGAACTATCTCTATAGATCTCTATTCCTATCACATAAGAAAAATTTCTATCTTCCTTAAAGATAATTTCCACTTTTGGATTTCCATTCTAGAACATTTCCATTTCACATCAACATGTGGAATGTGAATACGCTCCCACTAAATCACAAATCCCTTCTTTA
The DNA here is from genome assembly GCA_963693085.1 of Alisma plantago-aquatica. Lineage (NCBI taxonomy): Eukaryota > Viridiplantae > Streptophyta > Magnoliopsida > Alismatales > Alismataceae > Alisma > Alisma plantago-aquatica. The sequence goes on from OY856412.1 coordinate 419,581,201, forward strand.
TCTTTGACATATCATTCAAACCCTTTGATTATATCATCAAAGTAAAGATCCAATTCTGAGTTGCTTGTACTCAATCAATCACATTTATTAGTCCACTCTAACTTATAGACTTCATTTGCATTAGTGGATACATAAACCTTATAGGTTGTATCACATACACATCCTTGTTTTATTCCTCATAGGAATGCGGTTTTAGTATCCATATGCCAAATTCCTTAGTCATTAAGTTGCAATCAACAAGCATCATCCTTCTGAAAATGTTATCCATGTGTCTTAACACTTAAGATTCATTTTCACTTATGGATTTCATCCAATGGGTGCTACCATCAAGGTCATACCTTATGGTTCACATGGATGTCATTTAGGATGTAATGGTCATAAACCATAACTCAAAAATTCGGTTCCTCATATTCATCTAGATAGTTGACTCATCACATGAACAACTCATCACATAGATAAACTAGGTGTATCCGTCAAGGATATAAGAACTTACAACTCGTTGTGATTCTTAATGTCCTTTGTTAGTGTGGGGTATTCTTTTATTAAGAAGAATTTAGTTATTTGATAATCATTCTCTAACTCCTTAGAGTATGATTCCTTCTTGAATTAGACATCACCATGCCTTAATCATGAGTTCACTATGATACACTATCATAATCACTCATAAGGATCTCAAACATTTGGTCCATGTATTTCATTCATTGATCTTATCAAGAATTAACACTTTACCAAATTTGCACTTCATCTATGATAATCTTGAACACTTCAAGATATTCATATTGGTATTTCTCTAAACACCATTTGAAGTATTAGCATTTGTTCCGATAGGTATGTAAATACATCACATTGTATCATACCTAATAGGATAATCATTCTCCCATTACTTTTAGCGAAGATTGATTAATCATGTCCAAGATATTCATGTCTCTTACTGGTTTTCTAACCAAAAGAGTCTAGATTTATCCATCACATGGAAACTAGAAATGAATTTCTCATGATTGATGTTAATTTGATTGTTTGAGTTATCTATAACTTTTAGGTATCATTTTATCTTATGCATATCAAATACCATAAGATAAACAAGGCATTGCCACAAAGATCATATCTTTAGAAATTGAAACATTTCATTATTGATTGCCATCATTGTCATACAATATGTAAAAATAAAGTGTTTCTATCTATTGGAAAATATGAAATAGCAGTTCATAACTGTATTACATACACTTTAGGATGAAAATAAACTAAAGTACTCCCTACTATGGCGGCAACACTTGCCCCAATTATTGAGTGCTTTACACTTTACATCTTGGTATCATATACCTCAAAAGTGTTACAAGTTTACTTTCATGACACCTTTAAGTAGAGACGTTGGTTGCCTCCTTCTTCTTTTGTTCTTCCAGATAGAGAGGACAATTTCTTTTCCAATGTCCTGGCTTTTGACAATGGTGTCCATTGCCTTTCTTGGTCACACCTCCCTTGGCCTTGAGAGCTGAAGACGACTTGGGCTCCTGGCTAGCATCAGAACCTTTCTTAGCTTTTCCCTTGCCCTTACGCTTGGACTTGCCTTTCTTGCTCATGATCACCATCACAGACTTAGGCTTGTCCTTCTTCATCTGTGTCTCGGCTGTCCTCAACATGCACAACAGCTCTGACAGTGGCCTATCAAAGTTGTTCATGTTGTAGTTCATCACAAACTATCTATAGGATTTTGGCAACGATTGCAGTATCACGTCAGTAGCCAACTCTTGGCTTAGTGGAAATCCCAGTCTTCTCAGGTTCTCCACATACCCAATCATCTTGAGTGTGTGAGGACCAACTGGATCTCCTTCTGTCATGACACACTTGAACAGTGCCCTTAAGACATCGTATCTCTCTTGCCGTGCTTGATCTTCATACATGTTCCTGAGATGCTGAATCATCTCAATAACACCCATGTTCTCATGTTGTATCTGCAACTCATGGTTCATAGAGCACAACATCAAGCACTTTGCATCAATGGCACCATCAGAATGCTTCTTGTAAGCGTCCCTTTCTACCTTTGGTGCATTAGGAGCAGGTTCCTCTGGAGTTGGAGTATCCAGGACATAGAGCTTTTTCTCTTGAGTGAGAACAATTCTCAATGTCCTATACCAGTCGTGGAAGTTTGTCCCAATTAGCTTGTCCTTTTCAAGGACCGATCACAAAGAAAAGTGATTGTTGTTTGTTGTCATTTGTACTACAAAAGGAAAATATGCATTTTTAGTCCAAAAACTCATTTTTGACTTATTTGATTGATTTGAAAAGTTGACGATATAATTAGGCTTTTAATTAATTATCGCTCCCACTATTTTAGTTCAAATTGATAGCCCTCACCATCAATTCAGAAGATTGCAGCGTACAACCTTCTAGTGGGCAAGATCCGTATTTCATCAAGTCATGAGTCAGCTTTGGCTGATCGCCCACAATCTTGACTATTTAGGTAGGCCATCATGCCAATTGCATCATATGCAATTCTTGATGAATGAACATGCGCAACACCTTGCCATGAACATTCCTTGCCTCTGGGCTTAGACGCTCTAAGAATCACCAATTAAGTCTAACCCAAAAGCCGACACGGTAAACATGCACCCTGCTTTGGCAGAACCTACATGTCTACCCTTCACACTTCCACAAGATAGACGGCGCACCACGCTTTGGCATAACCTACGCTTGGTCGATCGAGTTTTTCATGTGTGCCGCTAATGGAAGGCATATAAGACTTAATATTTTAATGAGGGATTTGGTTTTTATATACATATACATATCCAATCACCACAATATATAGTATGTATCATATACATGCTATATCCCACAGAAAACATGCGAAACGATAAAAACAATTATTATGGCCATCCTAATGTGATTCCTCGAGCCAGGAGGAATCGCGATCATCTAGGTCTACATCACATGCATCTTGTACAAGATGAACTCTATGCTTTGCCTTTCTGGGTTTGATCAACTCATCACATGACTGATCGAATCGCCATCAGGCCGGTCGACTGGGTGCCACCAACCAATCGGTTGTCTCCTCCAACCGATCGGTCTGCCTGGTCATCGTGCATCTCATCATGGCCACCACCCACTCATCTCGTTCCTCAAACCGGTCATCAACCGATCAGCTCACTCCTTGAACTGATCGTCTCGAACATCAACCGATCGGTTCACGCCTTGAATCGATCGTCTCAGTTGTCGTCAGGATGTCCTCTGTTCTTTGACAAAACAGGAAATAAAATTCTATCCTATTTTACATTGTCAAAATAGAAACCTCGAGTTACATTCAAGGGGAGCAAAGGTAGGACAGAAATCTCGAATTATTTCAAGTTACATCAGGAATAGAAGAAAGGGAATCAGTGCACAGACCGAGATACAAGCAACCACATACAACCATACACAAATAGGGTTTATTGTCCATAACCACATTGTACATCCACCACAAAACTCATTTAAGGGCGACACGTATCGAGTGCATTAATATTACATATCATATATGTATATTGGGATTTGTGGATTTAGGATTGAACATGCATAAAGCCAATATTATTCACATCGTATGCAATAAATAAAGGCGAAAACCCAAAATCGATCACATCGATAATCCTAAAGTATAGAGCAGTTGATGTGGCTCTGATACCACTGTTGGGTTTTATGGGAGACAGAGAAGGCAGCAGAAGCAAAAAAAATTCTCCTCCCAAACCCAGAACAAGGAAACACGTCAACGTCTATACAATAGGAAAGATGGTTTGTGGAATCATACCTTGTCCCGAGGCTTGCTCGATGACAATACCTCGTGGCTTGTGTGGTCTTCTCCTCCGGTCTTGGACGGTGTCTGTGCAGCTCCTGGTCACACCGGGACTGACGACTCCTGGTCTCATCGGGACTGTCGAGATTGACAGTTGTCCTCCGAGCGGCAGAAATCTCCCGCCTCTGAAGTAGTCCACACAGACCACCTGGAACTCCAATCTCCTTGTCTCATAAGGAATTAGAAGGAACCACACCCTCCTGTCAGCGTACTAATCACGGACACACTCTCCTGCCACCAATCACTTTCTGCACTTGTCTTTCCCTTGCTATGCCTCCCTTATCGGGTAGCACTTGCTCAGGCTCTCTCAGTTACCAAAACTAGAGAGAACGACAACTTTACAGAGCAACTGGTTGCACTGAACTGTACTTTGAGAAGCCCCCAATACCCCTATATATAGGAGGGTCATGGGACAGGGTTCTCTATCCTGGGAAATGTGGGACTAAAGAAGGAGTAGAAGGGTTCAAGATTTTTCACAAAAACAACCAACTGCGTAACCTGAACCGATCGTTTCATTTCTGAAATGGTCGGTTGGGGACCTGAGCCGGTCAGTTGATAGCTCAAATGATCAGTTGGGACACATGAAACTGTTGGTTCACTTCAGAACCGATCGATTTGTGGTCATGATCAGTTCCCGATTGACTTTTCTTCTTTTGTTTCTAATTGGTACCAAATACCAATCCTTGTTCCAATCAAATTGGGCAAGTGAAACAAAAATAAATTTCTCACCAATTCTACTTTCCCAACTTGCTTGGTTGCATCAGTTGAATCGATCGTTTCAACACTTGAAGCAATCATTTCACCCTATCCATGAGCTGATCGACTCACCACCTGAGCCGATCGGTTCACCAAGCTCAGCCGATCGGTTCATCACATGAGCCGATTGGTTGGGAGTGCAGATTGTGAAGAAACAGTCAATTGCAGTTTAAATCAATCTGATACTCCAATCAATGTGTTAAACAACTTGAACATTATGACATTGAGCTATCAATTAATTGGGTGTTTAATTGAACTACTAAACTCCTTTAGTAATCAATCTAAACATTTTTTGTGGACAAAACTCCTCTTCCAGGTTAAATCCTATGTGTGTGACCCTGTAGGTCCATTTCACGTTGGCAGTGAAAGTCCATAACACTTATGACTTCACAAGCAAAGAGCGGTGCCTAGTCACACATCAGTGCTACCGAAGTGAAATAGAAATTTGGAGAACAACTTTCAATCCTACAATCCGTGAATGGTGTTACAGTAAATGTATAATTCCTTTGTCACTGATATCCCGAATGAACTCGATGCATAGAACAGTCATCCTGTCAACATTCATTCACTTTCTTGATCTCAGAGTAGATTGGAAGAGATATGTATGACATCAATATCACATACTGATTCACACATGTGTGCACGCCTTTCTCAATCTTACTCATCAAGTGGCCATGTATATCAAACTCCCTCAGGAGGGACAAATCCCATATCTATCACTCACCCATTAAAATCCCCATGCGTCAAAGACACCCAATCATCACCTTTATAACAGCCCATGTTTCAGGACTGCATTTGATGATGTCAAAGTGTGCTCAACGACATGTGTTGAGTGTAGTGATTTTAGGTCAAAGAATCACACTCACCACCATCACTGTGAGTACTGACTGTGACTACCATGTCATGGTTCCATGTGTCAAACTCATGGTGGGTCTGTCCGGTACACTTGTTCTCTAACAAGTACCTATGTGTTTGGTTTGATATCTCTATATCATGACTAATGAGATTCTGTCATCAACCAACACCACAATCTAGTCTTGTGTGTCATTGTTGTCTATCTACCTTCCACAATGACATCTGACTAGGGACATAATGAGAATGTACAAACTCTTAGCATTCGTATGATCTCATCGTTCAGGTCCTGAACTTGAAGGCATACTTCATTGAGTACTGTCATTCTCTAGACATTCAACATGTTCTATCACTATCTCATATGATTGAACCAGAAAGAATTGGAAGCTTTCCTTTTATGTTTATCAAATCAATCTTAATGTATCCCACCAATCATCCCATGATTAGCTCTCAGGGCATACATATCAACAATATCGTCCATCTTAGAAGAGAGTTGGCAAATGGCACCCTTCATTGATTGTCTTTGTTGATGAGACTCCTCATTTTGCTGCATTTGAGTTGAAATAAATGTTGCAAGCATGGACTCTAATCTAGAAGTTACTTGTGGTTGTTGTGGTTGAATGAAATTCGGGTTCACATTGTTGTAGAAACCTGGTGGAGTGTAGCCCATTGGAGAATAAATAGAAGAAGTGTGACATGTATAAGATGAGTGTCTAAGCAACCCACATGCATCACAAATAATATTGGATTCTTGAAATGGTTGTGTGCTTAGCTTCTCAAACCTTTATGATAAAGTGTCTAGCTTTGCAGCAATAATGTCTATAGCATCAACCATGTGACTCCCCACTTGTATCTCAGATGTAGTAGATGAATAAGATGGCTGGTAGCTTTTATCCGAGCTCCATTGGCAATGATTTGCTACCATATTTTCAATAATAGCATAAGCTTCTCCATAAGATTTGTTCATTAGAGCTCCGTTTGCAGTTGCATTAATAGATTATCTTGTATTGTAGCACAAACCATTATAGAAAGATTGCAATAGAAGCCAATTGCTTAGACCATGATGTGGACAAATATGTTGGAGATCTGTGAACCTCTCCCATGTATCATACAAGTTCTCTCCATCCCTTTGAGAATAATTGATGTGTTGACTCCTTAGCTGTGTGGTCTTTCTAGGCGGAAAGTATTTTGCCAAAAAGACTTTTAGAATCTCCTCCCAAGTGTTGATGGATTTATTTGGCAAGGAATAGAGCCACACCTTGGTTCTATCTCTAAGGGAGAACAGAAAAAGGAGTAGGAAGATCCCTTCAGTAGGAACACCATTTATCTTTATGGTGCTTAGCAACTACAGAAATTCAGCAATGTGGAGGTTTGGATCCACTATTGGTGTCCCTCCAAATGCATTCAACTATAGAAATCGTGTGATGGTTGGGCTGATAAAAAACACCTCTGCCTCAAATTTTGCAACATTAATAGGTCCACTCATGTGCATTGCAGCTATACCAAAGTAGTCCTTAAGAGGAAGGTCATCCTCCTTGACTAGTTCTTCATGTGGATCTACAGGATTAGGTGGATGTGGCGTAGATGGTGGTGGTGTATGTGGTATGGGTGTTGGTGGTGTAAATGATGGTGGTGAATTAGGTGAGAATGACGGTGGTGTTGATGAAGGATGCATGTATGAGGGTGGTGCATATGAAGGTGATGTGGATGAAGGTGGCATGGGTGAATATTGTTTGGATGATGGTAACATGGATGATGGTTGTGTGGGTTGTGATTCCTCCATACATGTTTGGGTTTCACTCCTTGCTCCATGAGGGCTGCAAACGATGTGTTCATTTTCTGAATGTAGAGATATGCACAGTTTAAGGATCTTTTTATGAACACCCCATATGCTACTACAAATAAACAAGGTGAGTGAGATACAAAAACAAACATGGAAGATACAATAAATTATGATGATCATGATAAATTATGATTTATGGATATGATGGTGGATATGAAGGTTGTGATCTCGTCTCATTTACTAATCAACAACTCTTACTCTAACAGGAATACCGATGCTCCCTGACACACTAACGAGTTTCAATCATAAGAATGATCTTTTACTCAACTAGCTATTTCCCCAAAGTATACGAGAGTAGTTGTAGTCGAGGTCAAACACAAGGAGTCTTGGTTAGGTAGGCGCAAGAGTTATGATTTTCAATAATCTAGATCATTGTACAGAAGATAATAGGATTAGAACAACTAAATTATAAATTTATCACTTAAAAAAGTTTAAGATTCAGATTTAGGAGGATCCTAGACTTGGGATTTCACTATCACATCATAGCTTATATTAAAATATGAATTTAAACATGTTAATTAACTTGCAAAGGAGACTTGTAGTCATCACTCACCTCTCAGTGAAGTGATGCCAATTATAACTGCATACATCACTCTCGTGTATGTATTTCATTTCAAATCACAAACCTTGGTCCTCAACTTAATCCCAACCACTCTCACGGTCAAGGACAAGTTGCCAAAAGAGTAACTCCATACTCTCAAACACATCTTCTCAGATTATGAAAGAAAGCATAAAACGTGCAAGTATGATGGCCAATCACACAAACAAGCATACACAAACAAGCATTTTAGATCTGAAACAACTCTTGGAACATGCAAGCAACTAACATTTAGTACGAAATTCATATGTTTATACAAGCTATGACATGGGAGTTACTCTCTCATGTCCAAGATTCAGATTCTATTCATCCATGTCTAGAGAAAGAAGGTACAAGAAATAGAAAATATCAAAGGACATAGTAAAAGAGTAGAAAGAACTAATATGTCCGTGAGAAGTAGTAGAACAAAGAAGAACTTTGGCTAGAAGTCAAGCTCCGTCCTTGCTTGCTGCACTTTCTCCAAATTTCTTCACTCCCAAGTGGATAGAAAAGGAAGAAGACGATCCTTGCTACAAATAGTGAAGAAGAAGGAAGAAGAAGAGGGTTCTCTCTCGAGTAACCACCTCCTATCTTCCCTTGGTCTCCTACAACTTCTCCTAGACTCCCTGCAGTTGAGTTGCCCTCCAAAAAGTCCCAAAATGTCTGTCATAACTGTCTCAAGATGGCTTGGGGTCATATATATAAGTGTGATACAGTAACATTCATGTTTGAGTGAAATTTACAGGTCACATGACGTGTTTTTTATAAGACACAACATGTCTTATGCAATAACTAAAGTTTGGATCGAGTTCTGGGATGTTACACGACGTGTAATCTTTTTTGGAATAAGGTAAATATATTTAGACCAAAAAGGGTATAGTTGAAACACTATACAGGAACAAAGCGAGGCACCCCAAACTCGGTCCCTAAAGCAAACTATACATGGGGATTACATACCAAAACCCCCGTATGTTTGTGTGATTTCATTAAGTCTATACAAAATGTCCTTCCTATTCTTCATATGCCATTTGAGCTATGTGGCAAAGTTGTTGATAAAGGCATTTTGGTTAGTTTCTTTCTTGTCATGCCTTCTTCTGTTTCTCTCCATCCACACGAAGTAGCTCAGACCTGTGATACAAAGCAGGGCGTAGCTTTTCAGAGCTTTATCTTTTTTGAATTTATCTTCGACCCAGCTGAGAGCTTCGTTGAGATTATTAGGAACGTTGTGACCCCATCCATTCCTGAGGCACATGATGGTCCAAACTTGCTTTGTCCACCTACAATTGAAGAACATATGTGTGTTTGTCTCATTAGAATCTTTGCTTAGGTGGCAGGTCTCCTCAGTCGGAATTCCCCAAGATGTCATTGTCCATGGATAGGTGCCTGTTGTAGATGGCTCTATAATATAAGACACTCCATTTAGGATAGTGAGAATGGCCCCAGATGGAAGCTGAATAACCCCCCCCCCCCCCCGAGGGGTTTCCTGTAGTCGTGTTGATAGGTGATGATGGGTTAGAGGACCAGACACCATTCAGATCAACACTATATAGGTGTTGATTAGCTTCCACATGAGTGCACATCAGACGCCAAGTGCGGGAAGGTCTTCTACTCTCTTCATTTATAAGGTTGGATCCATACCTTTTCTTCATCCAAGAAGTTTAGCAGTTCGGAGGTAAGTTAATGAACCAAGATACACAGTTGGCATTGCTCCTTTGCAAGAGCTCAACAACATTAATGACATGCAATCCTCCTTCTTGGAATGGATTTGATATTGTCTCCCAAGCAATGGCATGATTCTTCCCTGACCAAAAGAAACCAACTGTAAGAGATCTAAGAGAAAGAAGAATGGGGTTGGATGTAGACCCCATTGTCGTCCAAAACTGAATCATACTTTGCAGAACTGATCTGATTAGCACAAGGAGACTAGCCATAGAGATGTGAAGCCCACTCCAAGCTTCAATTTTTGATCTGAACTTGTCGAGGCATCCACCAAAATCCTTTGATGTAATGTGACCTGCAATCAAAGGGAACCCTAGATACTTGGTTGGGAGCGATCCAACTTGAATGCCTATCGCTTTCTTTAATTTGCCTCTTCTATTGTCACAAGATTTGGAGAAAAAGACCTGTGCTTTTATGGTGCTCACGTACAGACCTGTTAGATGGCTGAATTTTATGAATAGGCTCTTGTACTCCTTAAGTCTTCTCATATTCCCAACTGTAAAAAGTAAAACATCATCCGCAAAAATGATGTGAGTTATCACTTTGGTGCCCTTGACTTTATACGTTTTTATCAAACCATTTTCTTTAGCAGAGTCCACCATTTTAGTCAGGCCCTCCATCACCAAGGTGAAAAGAAGACGAGATAATGGATTGCCCTGGCAAAGCCCATTTGAGGATCTAAACATCCCATTCAGACAACCATTTATGAGAACTAAAAATGAACAGGTCTCTACACATTGTTTGATTATTTGTATCCATTTCTGATTAAACCCCAAAGAATCCATCACCTTCTAGAGATACTCCGAATTCACATGGTCATAATCCTTACCGATATCAATCTTCATACAAGCTTTTGCACTGGCCTTCTTCATATTATAATCATTGAGAAATTCAGTTGCTAATAAAGAACAATCGCGTGGACATGTATCTGCCTTTGACAAAGGTGTTCTGGTTAGGAGATATGATGTGAGGTAGAATATCCTTCAATCTATTGGCTAGGAGCTTAGATATCATTTTATATGAAACTGAGCAGCATGGAATCAACCTGAAGTCTATCATGTCTTTGGTGCTATTGTTCTTAGGTATCAATTTTATGAACGAGTGATTGACAACTCTAACCATAGAGCCTCCTCCAAGAAACCAATTCACTGCCTGGCACATTTCATATGTGATAATAGTCCAAACCTTTTGGAAGAAGTGACGATTAAAGCCATCCAGGCCCGGGGCTTTAGAGTAATGAATGGAGAACAACACCTTTTTTACTTCCTCTTCTATTGCTTCCTTGCTTAAAAAGGCATTCATGTTAGAAGTGATCTTGTTTGTGGGTAGGCACCCTTCATCAATTAGTTATTTATGATTTTTGTTATACATCTTGGTGAAGTATTGGATAGCAGTCGTAGACACATCTTCTAGTTTATCTACTACCTCCCCTTTTTCTTTAATAAGTTCATACAAAGACTCCATCATCTCTTTATTCTTGATGGCTACGTTGTAGATTTTGGAATTCTGATCACCATCGACTATCCATTTCAACCTACTTCTTTGCCAGAGGCAAACCTCTTCATCTTTCTCAAGGTTTCTTATTCTATCCTTGCACTTTGCTTCTATCTCCATATATCTTTCATTGAGAGGATTGAGATGCAGGTTCATGGCCTCTTCTTCATACTTCATCTTAGCTTCGTGTAGGAGGTCGAGTAGGTTGACCTTGTCTTTGGACCACTTCTTGAGCGTTTTTTTTGTGTGTTGAAGTTTTTTGAGAACTCTAAAATGAGGATTGCCTTCTACATGAATGGCCCAACAATCTTTAACCAAGTCATTGAAGCCAGTCCAGTCACTCCAGACATTAAGAAACCTGAAATGATGAGGTGGTTGAGGATATTGGTTAATATATACCTTCATCCAGGCGTGGTCGCTGAAGATATGGGATCCCAATCTGATGGTCACTTTGGGAATCACATCCAGCCAGTCATTGTTGATGAAACCACTATCGAGGTAGCTAGATATGTGCCCTGTTGGCCTCTAATTGTTAGACCAGGTGGTAATACCTCCGAACATGTTTACTTGGTGTAGCCCAGCTGAGCCCATAGTAGTGTTGAAATTATTAAGGATTCTGTCTGGGACTCTCTTGCTTCCATATTCATTGCTAGTCTGTCTGGTGTTATTGAAATTGCCCAGGACCAGCCAAGGGACTTCGTCTTACGTTGTGGTTTCCATAATAGGCCATAACCTATCACGATCAGATTCGAGATTTTCCCCATATATAGTTGAAAGTATACATGAGAAACCTCCTCGATTAAAGCAGCTGACAGTTATGATCTGATTTGTAGAACTAATGAGATCGATATTCCACCTATGGGGATTCCACCCAATGACTATCCTTCCTCCATCTACCTTATCAAGATTGGATATATTACTCTAATGTGTCAGGAATAGAGAATTAATACGATCATCTATGATTCTTTTAATTCTTGTTTCTAAGCAACACACTATCTCCACTTAGATTTCATTTAGGGTCTTTCTTAATTTCCTCTGAGTCATCGGCTGAGATTCCCCCCGGACATTCCATGCCATGATAAACATCTAATTAATGATGTTAGATTCCCCTCCTCCATTCCTAGATTTGAATCGACCCTTATTCTTGTTTGCTGCACTTCTAGTATGCCTTGGTCTATAGATGTGGGTTCCCCCCTCATCAATAGGGGTGTCTCCATCATCTTCCTGATCTAGAGAAGTGAATTGATTAACCAAAGTGACCACAGGTGTATCAGCAACCTTGGTAATAACTGTTCCTGATGAAGGGACAATATCATTCACTTTGTCCTCAAGTTCTCTCAATCCACTAGTTCCAATCTCTCTTTGACATTCTCCCTCTTCAATAAATATAGTATCTAGTTCTACATCTACTAATGCTTTTCCCTTTCCTTTTTTGAGGTTCTTCTCAGTTTTGTTTTTGTGTTCCTTCATTGGTACCTCCTTCGGGGTCGTTGTAGATACCATGTTCTTGTTGGTAGCTATTGCCCTTTTCAAGGGGATGGCATTAGCCACCCTCGGTCCCCGAGTTCTACCCTTGATACCTTTTTTCTTTATCTGCTGGTTACTCCTCTGAACGGGAACCTTCATAAATGGTGGTTCAGCCAGTGCCACCCTCTCTCCAGGGCATCTTCCCTTGGTATGACCAAAAACTAAGCATTCTTCACATCTGTCTAGTAAGGCCTCATAGTGGTCCTTTATAGTCAGAGCTTTACCATCTGACATTTCGATCATCACCTCTTTCGACAGAGATCTATCTTCTTTCATCTCCATGCATATATGTGTGGCACCAACAAAGTCTCCTTTAGACATAAAGTCAATCACCTTGGGCTCACCAACCCCACAGGAGATAATGGAGATAGCACTACGTGTCCAATGCTGCCCTACTTTTGGGAGCATGATCCAAACATGAGCAGAGGTGAGGATAGCCCATCTTAGATCCTCTTTAGGCATTCATCTACGGAACAAGACCAAGTGTTCTTAAAAAACCATGGCCCCTGTTTGACGGCGACACCCATGTCTTCCTCATATGTGAACCTCACGATAAACAGCCCACCCGCTAGGGGAGAGAGCTGTAGTTTGCCTTTGGGTCTCCATGCTCTGATCATCCATCCATACAGTTATTGTAAAGCTACATCCTTGCCCAGGATTTGGACAATGAGCGAGTATTGGTGAAAGTCGTCCATCATCTTCACTACCGGTTCAGAGAACTTCAACCAAGGCCTACTGTCTCCTTCCTTGAATGCCAATTCCCTGGGGTCCTCTGGCATGAACAATAGTTTGAAATGACGTTGCACTACCATCGGCTTGGCGTGGGTTTCCACCCAGGATCTTCTCTTAGTCACATCTGCCTTCAGATCTTCCCAGCCCACCTGCACGGGGGAGGATGAAGAGGCCAACCCCTGTGACCCTGGGGGAGACCAGGGGATGGGTTAGTAGTAGATGGGGCAGAGGAGCCGACCCATCCTGGACGACCCCCACCATGGTGTCTTCAAGAAAACCCCCAAACTAGAGATGTACGGGAGCTCACTGAGAAAAAGTCACCTTCCTTCTAAGAGTTTGGATGACAAGGTACACGACGTGTCTTTAATAAAACACATCATTTTGCTGCAAATCTGGAGTTCTACATTCAATTTCTAGACTGAGACATGGGGTGTCTTTAATAAAGAGACATCGTGTATTTTTAAGACACGGGGCAGGGGTGTCTTAATTAAGACATGGCGTGTCAATGGCTATTCTGGGTTGTTCTGTATTCTGCCCATAACTTATGACGTGTAGGTCAATTTTACATGTCGTAAAAAGTGGTATTTGCATAGTTTCAAACCCCAAAACATGTAGATACTTGAGGAGTGATCCAATAAGTGATAATATGATATATTCCTCATCATTTCATTACAAAATGTAGCACCTATAATCCAAACCATGAGACAAGTAAGAATAGCTAAAAATATAGAATCTAGCATGAATGAGAGTGATAATTGAGCCAAAACAAGATGGATATGCAACCAAACATGATCCAAAAGATGATATGATTTGTGAATATTAGAGATACTCTCCCATGCTCAAAAAAAGAGTTCTACTCGTCCATAATGAAGATATGTAAATACACGATAGTAATTTCAGAGTTTTGCATTCTTAAGAGAAGGAAAAAGCTAGAGGAACCACAGATGCAGGCTAAGAGGAGAGAACTCTAGCTAGAGGAAGAAGTCCCACCCCTTGGGACTGCTCCAACTCAGACAAACTTCCCCCTCAGAAAGCTTGAATGAAGGGAGTAGCTTTGCTGCACCTTTGGAGAAGAACACAGAGAAGAAATGAAGTAGAATGGGGGTTCTCTTGCAAGAAACCACCTTCTTCCACCCAAAAATTTCCTTCCTCTGCTCTGCAACTTCTCTTGGGTGTGAGACACTTCAAAAATGACCGATCATAACTTCCTATTGGGTTCCCATTCACTTTTAACACGAGAGGAGGTCATTTTCATTTTTGTAGAAACTGATAACGACACAACGTGTCTTATGGAGGACATGTCATGTCATGTCATTTTTTTTTTAATTAAGCCAGAGGGATCTTTTATTCATCCCACCCCTCTCTTGTGGGCAAAAACATCCAAAAAAGTACATCTCCTGCTTATAACTTGCAGGTACCGCCCAAAAAAACATCCCACAAAGAACCAACAAAAAACACCCACAAGCCTAGCTACCAAAAAATCATCTCACCTTCTTCCTATACAAATGCACATAAGGAAAATTCCTTTTCTCCAATAAAACCATCCCACGAATACGTCTAGGAACTCTGTTGATGTCAATGATAACTGACATGTGCGAGTATCTTCTTCCCCAATGACCAATAGCTCTAGGGATCGCATTTGCAGCACTATGAATAAGTGATCCAGTAATGTAGCTTCTCTTCATTTCCGATCTCAACTCCTGGACTCGAGATCTGATTCTCCAAGGTTCCAACCCATCATTCCAAAGGATATTAAAGACCCCCTCATTTTCAATCTCAATGGATGAGATACTCAGCATGAGATCATGTGTAACCTTTAACCCGACAATGCAAGCTTGTATATAAGCATCAATAAACTCTGAATCAGTAATCCAAGCAAAGAAAATAGCACATGTGACCGCATTATGATTCCTCACGATACCAGCAGCCCATCTTCTCTTATGCCCATCCGTGCAAAAATCATAACCAATCGTTAGATTCATCTTAAGATTGAACAAATCAGGTTTTACCCATCTGAGTAACCGTATCTCTCTCAAAACAACCTTCGGTTCTTGTATGCCAGCAGCACGAAGCCTCTCATGGACATCATCACGTACGATCACAGGGAAGTGTTTCTGACTCATCTTATTGTTAACATAAACGACAATCCTCTTCCATTCAAGATCAGCATTCAAGGGTTTGTTGCCATATCTGGCCGAGCATCTACATCTCCAAATGTTGTACGGAATCTGCAAAGAAATCTGTCCAATAATCCATTCATCAAACCGATTAGAACAGCCCAAACCAGCCATCTTGAGCAGCGACATGATATCCGTCGGAGCATCCTTGCCCGTCATCTGAGAAAAAATAGACCATAGATGTATAGCCGTCTGACTATTGAAGAACAGATGCTTTGTCTCCTCCTCTTGAGGGCTCGTACAACAATTACAACAGGATGCAAGAGAAATGCAGCAGCTGTGCTTGATATTATCATCCGTGGGAATGGCTTTCCACACTATCTTCCACAACAGCGCACTTGCCTTAGGTGAGTCGAGCTTCCAAATCCTACCAAGATCAGTCATATCGACTGCCATAGGAGGTCTAAGAACCTTCTTTGCAGATTTGAGCGAGAATGACCCATTCATCGTGGGACCCCATACTATTTTGTCCTCTGAATCGGATACCCAAACACCCGATCTTCTTATAAACTCCATACCTTGATCGTTCACTAGATGACTAATGGATTGCCAATCCCATCCAATGTCACTGCTCCAGAAATCTTTAACTAGAAAAGGAAGACGTCTATCGCTAGAAAAGATAGCGTAATCCGAAAGTCGTACATCACACCAATTAGCATCCCAGAAGGAGACTTCTCCTCTACCAATTGCCCACCTGCAATGAGGGTACATCTTAGGGAAGATATTCCAAATTCTATTCCAGAAAGGAGATGAGGTACTACTAATCTTGAGATCATGCGGGTAATAAGCTGATCTACCACCATGAGTATTTGCATATTTTTTCCTGCAGAAAACCGCCCACAGAGAATCACCATTTACTAGTTCCCAGCAAGCTTTAGCCGTAAAAGAATCATTGATCATTCTAAGTGACACAATATCAAGGCCACCTTCTTCTTTAGGCGTAGCAATCTTCTTCCACCCAACCCATGTTCTTCTCTTCTCATTCTTTCTGTCTGCCCAGAGAAACTTGGAGAATTTCTGCTCCAACCTGTCCATGATACCTTCCGGCATCCCAATGGCCGCAGCCATATAAATCACCACAGATGATAAAACCTGTGCAATCAGCAGTCGTCTCCCTACGAACGATAACAGATTCGCTTTCCAGGACGCTATCTTCTTATTAACCTTGTCAATAATGAAATCAAAATCCGCCAGCTTATATTTACCCTTGGTAATCGGGATGCCCAAATATGTAAAGGCCTGTGAAGATTTTTCAATGTCTAGAGATCTCGCAATCAAGTCTGATGTATGAGAATTCTTACCTCCGACCAAACACACAGATTTATTCTTATTGATCATCTGACCAGTCGCTCGTTCATAAGCATTAAAAATGTACTTAACATTCTGAATCGAGGATCGAGTCGCATTGAAAAAAAGAACCAAGTCATCAGCATATAACAGTAAGGACGGAGCCATAGCTTGACCTCTTGTGAAGAATCTCTTAATGGTGTTGTTTTGGGTCATATCATTCACCTTTCTGCAGAGAAGTTCTTCAAAAATAATGAAAAGGAACGGAGATATGGCGTTACCTTGCTTCAGACCTCTCTTGATAGGAAAAAACCAGCTGTTGCTTCACCAACAGTGACCGTCGTCCACGTGAATCTGAAGAAACTCATGCACAGGGCGATGGCATCATCAAGGAACCCAAACTTAGTTAAGACTCTCTCCATCACATTCCAATCCACCCTATCATACGCCCTTGACATATCAAATTTCACAACAGCATTCGGGTTCTCATTACCCTGGTTAATATCATGAATAAGCTCTCTGGCCAACCTAACATGATGAGTGATGTCATTTCCTTTCAAGAACGCTCCTTGATTCTGGGAAATCATCTTCGACATCAAGGAAACCATCCTATTGCTCAAAGTTCTCGCGAGAATCCGAAGGGTCATGTTCTCTATGGAGATCGGTCTGAAATCACTAGCGAGAAGACTGGGATTCTCCTTCTTTGGAATGAGGAGTATTCTGCTACAAAACAATCCTCTGTGACACGGTTGGCCTTGAAAAAAAGCTTTGGCCATCGCCATGAAATCATCTCTAATAATTTCCCATGCACCTGTGTAGAAAGCTAAGGTGAACCCGTCCGGTCCGGGGGCTGACATGTGATCCATCTGCTTCATCGTTCTCCAAATCTCATCCACTGTAGGAGTATTCGTAAGAGTACAACTGTCATCGCTCGATATAACCTCAGGGATGTGTTGCAAGAACTCCTGTAACGATGCTTCATCAATAACAATATCATTGTTAAAAAGCTGTTCATAGTGTTCGGCCGCTCCCTCAGCAATTTCAACCGGATCAGAGGAGATCGATCCATCAGGTAGAGTGATGTTCACAAGGCTTCTATGTCTTCTTCTAGATCTGACTATTGCATGGTAAAATTTCGTATTCCTTTCACCATCATTGAGCCAGTCAACACGGGCCTTCTCCTTCCATATATTCTCTTCCATATCAAGTAAATGTTCCAGCTCATTTTCTGCCATCTTCAAATTTACCTCATTAATAGGAATCGGATTTTCATCAAAGGCAATTTGAGTATAAAAAACAACATCCTCAAGGTCTTTTATTCTTTGTTTAATATCCCCAATGGCATTTTTACTCCATGCCCGAAGAGCCAATCGAACCTTCTTCAACTTCTGACAGAAAATAAAGGACGGATGCCCATCCATCCTCTCCTTCCAAACAAGCTCAATATTTTTGAGACAGTCAGATTCGTGAAGCCACGACGACATAAACGAAAAGTGACTCATCCTCTTCATGTGCTTCTGAACATCCGGGATGACAACAATAGGACAGTGATCCGAGACTCTAGCTCTAGTCAGATGAATGGATTTCGTTGATGGTCTTTCTGAAGCCCACTTTCCATTCGCTAGGACTCTATCAATCCGCTCCCAGATAGTTGGAGTTAACACTTGTTTGTTTACCCAAGTGAAACGGCTGCCATCGAAAGGGATCTCATTCAGATTATTATCCGCTATCATTGAGTTAAAATCATATAGATCCTGGAAATTAGGGTCCTTCCCACCACGCTTTTCCACAGAGTACCTCACAGTATTGAAATCCCCAGCAATCAGCCAGCTGGTGTCGTCAATGATAGACGCCATGAATCTCAGTTCATCCCACAACTCCTTTCTCAAAGTGTTGGAGCAACTCGCATATATAGCCGTGATATAAAAGAAAGACCCATTCATATTTTCACATCTAATAGTAATGTGTTGAGAACTCTTTCTGAACACTACTGGATTCAACTCAATGTTCACGTAGAACCAAATCTTCCCATTTTCTCCGTTGTTATCAGTCACCCAGTCCAGCTTGACAACATCAAGAAGTTCTTCAGCCGATTCTGCATGTAAAAAAGGTTCAAAAATACAAACAATTCCAGGTTTAAATCTCCCACAGAGTCTCCCTAAAACCCTTCTTGTAGGGTTGTTCGCAGCACCCCTTATGTTCCAAAATAATGACTTACAATCCATTAAACAAAGTACCGCAGACCCAACGGAAGGATAGTCTCTTATCGAGAGAACCACCAATCCTCCTCTCCACTATAATCATCGTATGCATATCTGTCATCATCAGATAATCTACGAAGATGAGTATCCCTCCTGTAGGCACGACGATGTCGAGTTTCCTCCCTAATATCTCTGCTGAGAACCGATCTATCTCTGGCTCTATCAACTCTTCGATATCTCTTTTCTTTTCCATCTCCAATATGAATGAAATCATCAAGTCTCTTGTTAGACAGCATCTTCCTATTACCTTCTCGATCAATGACGAACCTTCCAGGTGGGCTGATATCTCTGCAGGCCTGTGTGTGTGATGGCTGTTCTATCTGTCGATGCTCCTTGTCTCGTGGGACAGCTGCAGGCCTGGAGGCCAATCAAGTGAAGGGCACACGATGTGTTTGAATAAATACATGCCGTGTGCATTGGCAGAAAGGTGTAGACGACCTTCTTGTACCAGGAACATGTTGTGTCCTATAGGGAACACATTGTGTCACCACTTCCTAGGCTCTGGTCTAGAAGCTACTGGAATCACACATGCCATGTGTTTAAAAACACACAAAGTGTTCTTTGTCCTGTGAGGTTTCCTGTAAAGGAACACACCATGTCTTTTAAGCAAAATGCTATGTCTTATGTTGTTTCTTCAGGAAATGGCTTTGAATTAGATGCAAAATGTGGAGAGGTCCCATTGAGGTTGGATTTGAGTTGGGTTGTCTCCAATTTGACCTTTTTAATACCTATCTACAATCAACATCATGTAATAAGAAAAGAAACTAAAAAGTGTGGCAAAATGAATATGAATAGATGCTAAATGGAGACATAATGAGCTGAAATTGTGTGTGATAATGTGCAAAAAGTTGATATGAAATACACACAACAAATCACCCTAAGCTTGAACTGCTGCTTGTCCTCAAGCAAAAAGAACATGGAAACACACATGAAAGAATTTTCAAGCTCATGCATAGATTAACCGAAAGAAATATGTGCATGGTTCAACCAACAATGATCAACATGTTTATACTCATAACCATCAACTCAACTTAAACATCAACGAAAGAGATTCTTTAGTTCAGCAAGGGTGAGCTAAATTTAATGAATCAATCAACTCAACAACACTAAATAGAATTTTGATAACCAAGCCAAACAACTAGTGGATGCACAACACTATTTCTCAACTATTAAGGATACAAATGATGAAATCTTAGTTAATATAAACAAATTTAGTTGTACTCTCCTTCTTTCCCAAAGATGATATGACAATGGATTATGGGCTCTGGCACTCAGCTGCTAGTGTAGGCTTATGCACACGTGGATTGCCAGTTGAGGTATTTTACCCTCTTTTAAGACATACCACCTAACAACTGTGGCTAGATCGGGCTTACACTAGGCTAGCATGATGTGTGGGCGGTAAAGCCGTCTTTTATGGGGTAAGAGGGTGAAGTGAGATAAAAGATATTTTAAAACTTTTCCACAACATAGGAAAGTCAAATAAATAGCAACATTAGCTAGATTTCATTCATTTGTTTTGAAAATTTATCACTGAAAGAATGGTTGAAAATGCACTAAGAGCTTGGTAAGGGTATCTCGTATTCCAAATGATGTTATAAAGTTAATTTACTCACAAAAATTGAAACCATTACATGTTTTAAACAATCAATGATGAAAAAGGTGAGTGTTCAAGCTACAAGTATAAACCAAAATTAAGCACATGTTGGAGGCCAAAGGGTTTCAATTAAGATATGCATGCTCTTTACAATTTCTTCAAATGACTGATGAAGGTACAATAGGACAAGATGGTTCAAATTTGGCAAGAAATCAATTCATTACATTAAGATAGCCTCATATCATAATAGATTTTGCCACAAAAAGAAAGAAAAATTAATAACAAACATGAAAGCATAACAGACATGACATGACAAACAACATGAAAAACAAAAAATGAAAAGTAAACTACATTACATGCCAGTTGCATCCCCCCTAAGATTGAAATGTGCAATGTCCTCACTGCATCAATCAAACCTATGGAGAAAGAAATTGGGTACCTATCATGGGATGGGTGCATCAATGGGATGGTCTAGGGCCCATATGACCAGAAGGGAAGAACTGGCTGACGAGATCATCGTCATCTGGAATATCAACCCTCATGGGTTGTGAAATAAACTCAGGATGCAAAGGAGGAGTAGGTTGTTGCTATTGTGGCTTGGAGTATGTCCTTGAGAAATGTTCCAACTATCCATGCGGTGAACCATATCATTCATAGTAGACATTTTTTGACCCATTAGGACCAGGAGACCGTCCATGTGGTCAAACCACTACTGCACATAGCCATAAAGATGTCTGACATCAGGCATGGCCCAGGAGTACTCTGTCTGTGTGCATGTAGAGGGAGGTGGTGGAGTAGTAGGGGGTGCCTCAGTTGAATTAGGAGCTCTAACTACATCTACTTCTTCAGGGGTGTTCAAAATGACTTTTCATTTGTCTTTATTCTCCCAAGTAATATGTTCCAAATCTGGAATGTCAATATACTAATCTTTATCAAAGAATTGCCTAAATTTGGTATCATTATTAGCAACCCTTGAGATCAAGCCTGTAGAAAGAAGATATTGAATGTCCACCAAGTTTCTTCCTAGTGCATCCTCTAGACCTGTCAAGTCAATGTCCAGCTTGTTGACAATGAGAGTGATCAAACCTCCACACATTATGTCCCCAGATTCTCTCTTCATTTTCTTGATGTCAAGGATCTTGGTGAGAATATAGTAGCCTACATTGATCTTATGGCCATACACCATTCCCCATAGAAAGAAAATATCTTGCTTGCCACAGACACCTTGGGTCTCCTTCCTTGCAAAAACCCCTTGTACTAAGAAGGCGGTGCACATATCAAAAAATGGGGTTGTGAATAGTGGACACCCTAGCTTTCTTGGCGTCATGACGTTCCTCTTCAAATATCGCAAACCAAAATTCATTGCTATTAAAAGCCGGCGGATAACAGAGTGCCCCTCCTAATGGCAATCTAAGATCTCACAGAAGTGTCTGAAAGTAATTTTGAAATTGCAGCCCAACAGATGGAAATGAATGATGTTGTATGGTTCCATTTTCTTTTGGGAGTCTTGTTCGATAGTGAGAGTCGTCAAAAACTCATAAATAAGGTGGGGGTAAGTATTTGATACCACACAACAGATGTAGCATAGGCCCAGGTCCTTCAAGCGGGAGAGGACTTCATCTTTGAACCCGAGGGTGGTGAGGGTTTGTTCACAAGAAAATCGCGTGGGGAGCACTCTCCTTGCAATGAGGAACTGGTAGGTGGGGTCTTCCTCATGAGTGATCTGGAACTGGGTCATAGAAATATATGTCGGGGCAGAGAATGAGCTTTCTCCATGTTTGCGGTTGGATGTTTGTTTGACAGGTGCCATGTTGAAACACTGTTGAACACGACGTGTGATTTGCAGAACATGGCATGTTGTTTGCAGCAGAACTTGTCGAAAGACAAGGCGTGCCTATTGGGAGACACGTCATGTACCTGGGTGACAGAGGCGGATCAAGGGTTCAGAACACAGCTGATTCAACAACACTCACGACATGTCTTGAGAGGGGAAAAGAGAGTGATGATGGTGACGGCACGGATGGAGCTTAACTGTTAGGGTTTCACACTATATTGGGTCAAGACGATGTTGTAGATGAAGCTTCATCTTTTATGAGCTTGAGAGAAGAAGAAGAATGCTTGGCGGTGGCAGAGAAGAAGAAGTTGCGCGACCTTGGAGGATGAGGGTGTTGTCGATGGTGGAGGGATGAAGCTTCTTTGCTGCAGATCGAACATAGATGGTCATCGTCTGAGGAGGCTCAAACATGGTTGGTAACATGATTGGGAATGAAGTGAGGGAGTGAAGAAGGTAGCAGATGTTTTGGGTTAAAAACCCTTTTCCCGTCAGAAGACACGGTGTGTTGTTTTTTAGAACATGACGTGTATGTTTCCAGAACTTCCTTGCGATTGTATAAGCAATTCTGTGCAGTATAAGACACGCAATGTGAGTTTAGGAACACGCCATGTTCGAATCCAAAAATTCAATTTATAGCTCGTTCACTGATATTGACACACCGTCTTCTAATAAAGACATGGCATGTTCGATTCCAGATAGTTCCTTCTTCCTATTGTCTTTGAAGTACAAATCATGCCTTAATTAAGACACGTCGGGAGTATTTGCATGTTCTGCCTGATAGTAACACATCGTGTCAAATAAAGACATGTCATTTCTTTTTGAGTTTCCGATCGCATTTTGTTCACTGTAAGAGACGACACACCGTGTCAAATACAGATATGTTGTGTCTTTTTGAGTTTTTGTAGAACTCAACTTTTTACCAGCACCTGTAGAAGTGATGAGATGCAAGTATAAGTGTTTAAATTATTACATTCACCCATGAAAAGCTTATTTTGGGAAATTAAAGATTGTTCTTGACTTATACTAAAGAAAGAAAATCTATTCTAATGTGGGGTCAACTCCCACGAGTTCCTCCATTTAAAGTCCGGAGTAGGACTCTTCAATCTTTTGGTCAAGAATCCTAGAGGGAGAAAGTGGCTCCCTTGTCAACTTTGTCTCCTATGATATACAACTTGCAGCGTTGTCCATTGATCTTGAAGGAGGATTGTTTCCCTTGCAGCTCCACGGTCCCGTACGAAAAAGCACATAGGACCAAGAATGGTCCAGACCACTTGGATCTCAATTTCCCTGGAAACAATTTGTGTTTGGAGTTGAAAAGTAAAACTTGGTCTCTTTCTTTGAAGTCTTTGATCTTGATTCTCTTATCATGCCATCTCTTTGTCTTTTCCTTATAGATTTTGGCATTTTTGTAAGCATCCATTTGCAGCTCCTCCAGCTCTTGTAGTTTCAATAACCGCTTCTCTTCTACCTTCTTAAGATCATAGTTCAGAAACTTGATTGCTCATAATGCTTTGTGCTCCAATTCTATGGGTAAATGGCACGATTTTCCATAGACTAGTTTAAAAGGAGTTGTTCCAATGGGTGTTTTGAAAGTTGTCCTATATGCCCATAACACATCGTCCAACTTAAGTGTTGAATCCTTTCATGACCTGGAGACAATCTTTTCTAGAATAGCCTTCAGTTGCCTATTTGAGATATCCATTGGGCCTGATGTTTGAGGATGATAGGGTGTAGATATCTTATGCTTTACCCCATAATTTGTAAGCAGGTTGTTGAAGTTTCTCTCATTAAAATGGCTGCCATCATCTGAAATGATTGCTTTTGGAACTCCAAATCTTGGGAAGATGATCTTCTGAAAAAGTTTGATGACTGACTTTGCATCCGGAGCTTGGGTGGGGATCGCCTCCACACATTTGTACATGTAATCACAAGCCACTAAGATGAATTAATAACCATAGGAAGATGGTAAAGGTCCCATATCATCAACTCCCCACACATCAAATACCTCAATCTCCAAAAAGGAATTAAAAGGAATTTCATCACGCTTTGATATTCCTCCATCTCTTTGGCATTTGTCACATGCTTTGACAAAGTGGTTGACATCTTTGAACAAGGTTGGACAATAAAAACCATCCTGGAGAATTTTTGTTGTAGTCTTCTTTCCTCCAAAGTGACCTCTGTAAGGAGAGGCATGGCTTTCAGAAATGATTATGGTAATTTCCTCTTCACCAACACACCCCCGGATGGGCCCATCACTTCAATGTTTGAACAATAAGGGGTTGTCCCAGTAGTACAACTTTACATCATGGAAAAACCTCTTGTTTAGTTGGTATGTCAAGTCTGGAGGTAGCTGTATGTTACCAAGAAAATTTACAATGTCTGCAAACCATGGTGCTTGTGTGGAAAAGTGTAGAGTTTCTCAATTGGCAATTGGTCCTCAATATGCAATGAATTTCCAACATCTACAATCAACCAAGATAGGTGATCAACAACGTTGTTCTATATCCCCTTCTTATCTCAGATCTCAAGATAAAACTCTTAAAGAAGCAATATGCAGTGGTGGAGATGAGGTTTGACATCTTTCTTATTAAGCAAATACTTTATTGCAGCATGATCTATATACACAATTACTTTGGATCCTACCAAATACTATCTGAACTTGTGAAAAGCAAACACTATGGCAAGAATCTCTTTCTCGGTGGTTGTATAGTTGATTTGTGCTTCATCTAAGGTCTTGCCTGCATAGTGTATGTCATGAAGCTTGTTTTCCTTCTGTTGTCCAAGAATTTCTCCTACTACGTAGTCACTTGCATCACACATTAATTTGAAAGGAGCATTCCAGTCCGGTGGTTGGATGATTGGGGCTGAGACAAGAGCTTTTTTGAGCTTGTTGAAGGCTGCATGGCAGTCATCATTGAATATGAACTTGACATCTTTTACATGTAAGGAACACAATGGTTTTACAATCTTGGAGAAATCTTTAATGAATCTCCTATAGAACCCAACATGTCCAAGGAAACTATAGATGTCCTTGACTAAATTAGGAGTAGACATCTTCTCTATAACTTCCACTTTGGCCCCTTCAACTTCAATACCCTTATTAGAAACAATATGGCCTAGTACTACACCGGATTGTACCATGAAATGGCACTTCTCCCAGTTTAGTACTAGGTTAACCTTTTTGCAATGGGATAAGACTTTAGACAAATTGCACAAATAATGATCAAAGGAATCTCCATAAATGCTAAAATCATCCATGAATATTTCCATTATATTTTCAATGAAATCAGAGAAAATAGCCATCATGCAATGTTGAACTGTTACTGGGGTATTACAAAGACCTAAAGGCATGTGACAATAAGCATAGGTTCCATAGGTGCATGTAAATATGGTTTTCTCTTGGTCGGGATGGTATATTGGAATCTAGAAAAACCCAAAATACCCGTCCAAGTAACAGAAATAAGAATGTTTCGCAAGTCGCTCAAGCATCAAAGAAATAAAAGGCAAGGGAAAATGATCTTTGCGAGTTTCTTTATTCAAGCATCAGTAGTCAATACACATATGCCAACCTGTGACTATACATATTTGTATTCACTCATCATTATCTCCCTTAATGATAGTTGCACCCCCCTTTTTAGGTACCACATGAATGGCACTAACCCAAGGGCTGTCCTTATTGGATAAATGATACCAACATCTTTCAATTTAAAAATTTCCTTTTTAGTGACTTCAAGCATGTTTTGATTTAAACATCTAGGTGGTTCAATAGTAGGTTTAGTATCATCCTCCATGATTATTCTATGCATGCAAATGGAAGGATGGATGCCCTTTAAATCATAAATAGAGTAACCAATGACATCTTTATATAAACGTAATTCAACAAAAAATTTATTTTCTTATTCATTAGTTAACTCATCATTGATTATGACTGGAGAAGTAGAATTGGGGTCAAGAAATGCATACCTCACACTACTACAGAAATGGCTTATAATGTCACTTTTCAAGGTGTCGGTTGTATAAATAAACTGACACCTAAAGTCTATAGCGTCGGTTGATAACATAAACTGACATCCAATCTATGAAGGGCGACCAGACACGGGTACCGCTTTTATTCAGTGTCAGTTACGTAATAAAAAACCGACACCTAAAATTAACCGCCAAATCCAAAATTTCTAGTGAAAAAAATTACCTCCAAAATTTGACATATGGCGTCAGTTGATAAATAAAAAACCGATGACTAAAGGTTATTCGCGAGACAGAAATTGGACACATTTTGGTCGTCGGTTTTACTACAATTACCAACGCTTATGAGTTTTCCCGCGCTATCCGCGGGGAATTTTTCACATCCTTTAAGCGTCAGTTTTAGGTAGAAACCGATGACTATGGTCATAAATCGAGAACAATTTTTTTAATCGGCATATGTATATAGATGTCAGTTGTTTTTTAGTTAAAAACCGACGACTATAATCAAGTATTGGTGTCAGTTTTTGTTCATAACCGACACTGTTAGTTATAGTTGTTGTTTTTTTTGAATAACCGACACCTATGGTACAGTTAATAGCCCCACAAACAGAACTTTTCCCCATTGTCTCTGTTTCATTGCGACTCTGCGCTAGGTCTGGCGATTGCTCCCCTGATTGCTCCCCGCCGTCACCGCCGTCATTTCCTGGCTCCCCCGCACCTCCGTTCGTCTCCTCGCCACCATCGCCGCCGCTCCTCCGAGCCGAAGTTCTCCTCTCCTCGCCACTGGCGCTGCCAGATCCGCCGAGCCAAAGTTCTCCTCTCCTCGCCGTCGACGCTCCCAGCTTCACCTCCAGCTGCTCTCCTCTACTCTGGTCAGCCCTTCTTCCTCTGCCCTCAAGGTACGCCGCCTTCTTCCTCCTTCCTTCCTCCGCCTAGGCTAGGTCAAGCCCTGCAGGTGCCCTGGAGCAAAATCGTCAGGTGCCCTGCTGGGCGTTTTTTTATTTTTTTTAAAGTTATTTACTTATTGCATGGTAACTTGATAAGTGTTGAAACATTCAATAACTATATTTTGTTATGTGATTTATGATTGTATATGTGTGCTAGCTAGCAACAGACTGACCTGGTCTTGAGGATCTATAAATACATTCTTACATTCTATAAACTGTGTAATCTTACATTCTATAAATACAGATATAACAAAACATTGTTGTGTGTGCTTGACAGCCCAAATTACTTCTCGTTATTCTTCTTTTAATAAGTAACTCATATCCATTGATGTTGAAGTAAGTTAGGAAGCCAGTTTGTTGACAGTGATATCTGATTATCCATCTTATATTTTAATGTGATAGGGTGATCAATATGGTAGATAAAAAAATGATTATGTCTTTGTTAGAAAAACCTTAGCTAGGACTCCTATGGACATTCCATACTAATGAATACTTTAACTATGAAATTGGTAACTTGTTTTATTGTTGAGTATATTGAGAATCCTAATCTCCCTTCTTGCTTAATGATGAACTGTAATGCACACATGTGACATGCTTGGAATGTAAATGATGGACGTTTCCCTAAATTGCCAATCATGCTTTTAAAGACATCAATAATCACCCTAACTTGAAGAACTAGGATTTTAGGTATAAGAATGACAACACATTATTTGTTGGCCTAGAAACCCGTCCAAGATTTACTCATTAGGAGTAAATCTTGGATAGTCCCCGGTTTGGGACTGTTCTTGAACACCTAATCTCGCTTAGGATGTAAGTGTATAATGTGTATTGGGTTTTCAAGAAATTTTCGGCAGCATTTCCCCGTTAGTTCTCTAAGTACATATGTACTTGGAGAACAGCGGGGAAATGCTGCCGAAATTTTCTTGAAAACCCAATACACATTATACACTTACTAGTGAGATTAGGTGTTCAAGGATGGGATAGGTGGTACATGTACATTTATTATATATAAGAATGACATCACATGTATTTGTTAACCCTAGACCCTAATCTTGTTGTAATATATACTTGTTTTCTCTTTGATCATAGAGCTTTACAATTTTATTGTGATATGTACTTTGTTGTAATAATGTGAACTTTACAATGTGAGCTTTACAATTTGAATTACTTTACAATGTGAACTTTACAATTTGAATGTGAATTTGCAGATGGCTGACCATTCTCCTGATGACCGTGCTGATGATTACCGTGAGGGTGAGGACATCAATGCGCCGCCTCACAATGTAAGTTTTAAAAATATATCATATATTTATATCTATATGTCCATTTATAGTTATATCTTGTAAATGTGATTATTTTGTCAAATTTTAGGTTGATGATGCACAGGTACCATCTGAAGCACTTGAGGCACTTGATTAACAACACCAAAAAGTTGACAAGAGAAGGGGCATCACTATGATGAAGAAGTTAATTGCGCAAAAGGGCAATGGACCCAAACTTGTTGTTGATTTTGATAATGTAGGAAATGCATGTGGTGTGAATCGCAATTCATTTGTTTCATATCTTGGGTTTGTTACTCGTAGCCATTGCGGTTGTCGCTTAGATTCTTGGAATAACGTTTCTAAGGAGAAGAAAGACTTAATATGGAGGGATTTATGCGTGAGTTATTATTAATTTGCAATTCTATTTTGTAGATTACTAAATTTTTGGATACTAGTTAATAGCAATTCTATTTTGCAGAGTATATTTGAATTGGATGAAAAGTTGCATCTTAAATGCGTGATGCAACGCTGTGGGAGAGTCCTAAGGAACTATAGGACAAATCTCACCTGAGAATACATAAAAGAAGCTGACAAGAGGAAGAAGACAGCCACTGAATAGTGGAACTTCCTGGACAAAGAAGAATGGGACGCGTTTGTCACTTCAAGATAAACTGATGAATTCAAGGTATTAGGCGTTAGTCTCAATCTCATTAATTAATATATGTTGTATTCACCTATTCAAGATTAACATTTAGTGTTACTAACCAAATCATTAATGTGCATACTAACTAGGCCCTCAGTGAGGCACAAAGATCAAGGCGTGCACTGAATGTGCATGACCACACAATGGGTCCAAAGGGGTATGCAGGCATTCGCCAAAGACTACAATCTGTTGCTACTCAGTCTGCTTCTACTCAGTTTGCTGCTACTCAGGAGTCCTCTACCATAGGTAGCACACCTCTGCCTCGCCATGATGTCTGGATAGCTGGGAGGCAAAATAAGAAGGGAGAAATAACGAAGGCCGCAACTGCTGAGGCGGCTGCAAAAATGGTAAAATACAACTCTTACAGCAATCATTCGAATATTGATTATTTGTGTTGTTTACTTAATTACAAATTTTTGTTTTGGCGATTAGCGGGAGCTACACGAGCTGAGGAAACAAGGCAAGTTCATCCCTGAGGGCACAAGGGATGAATTGATAATTGCTCTGGGTAACCCAGAGCATCCTGGACGTGTTAGGGCTGCAGGCGCTGGTGTGGGCATCAAAGCTTTTTTTGGGCCATCCCAGCGCAAACATGTCCCAAAAGCGGGACTTTCACAAGAGGAGGTAACATATTCTTTCTTTATAATGTTACTGTAAAAGAGAATTCAATAATTAGAAGCTAATGTTTCTTTTATCCATGTATAGGTAGATAAGCTAGTTGATAGGAAACTAGAAGAAGCAATGAAAAAGTGATAGGCATCTCAGACTGCCACTTACCAGACAGTACCTACTGCAGGCTCTACTCCTCCTACTCCTACTGTAGAGGTTGCGAGTAATCCTATAGAACCACCACCTAGCACATCCGCTGTAAGTATTTTTATGACATAGTAACTAGTTTTTTAATTCAGGATGATATGTTTATATGAAATTGTAGTCGTTTCAAAAAAAGATGATATGTACATATGTATATAACATTCTTTACACAAACATTTGTAGGGGTTGAAGCCATGCCGTCTAAAAAGTAAAGAATTTGTCATTGCAGAGGCGTCGGCTTACCCATCCCTACCAGGGGAAACGTGTCACGGGTCTCCAGTACCAGCTGGTTGGATTCGTGTGAGCCTGATACATATATTCTCCCAGTGGATGGATCTTCCATTGCCATATGCCCACCCAGATAGTGAAACGCTTGGTGAGGCAGTAGGCGGAGTGATATTGTGGCTAAAAGCGGATGTCCTCTTTACAGAAAAGGTATGGTAAATTTACATTACGTTCAATTGTTAGTGTGTGTATATGATGGCAGTTGATCTGAAATTATATATATATACAGGTTAAAAAGAAGACACCCACAACATCTAGGCCTCCACTTCCACCTCCTACATTACCTAGTTGGGTTCCACATGACCTACCTATCCCGTTAGGTCCTAACTGTAGGGGTATGGAAATATGGTTAGGCGAACATGATATAAACTCTCCTATAACTGTTTCTTCTGATTCAGATTCTACAGGTCAGTCATACGAAACAAAACTATTTATATAAGATATTTTGGAGTTGTTTCGATATGATTGGCTAAATACATCTGTGATAGAGCTATGGATAAGGTGAGATCTTCTTTATACATCCATATACCTTGTGTATGATCTGGTGATCTGGTTTCTTATTTAGTAATGCATGCGTAATTAATACATATTTTGCAGCTACTTAGACAACATATGTGCAGATTTTGGATTCGAACATGTAGGGTTTTTGATTCCATCTTTGATTAGTATAGTAGCTAAAGACCCTACGTCAGTTCAACAATACTGTTGTGAGGCTTTTTCAAATTTTGCTGTAAATAAGAATACGGTGATAATGGCTCCATTCAATGTAGAGTAAGTTTACTTTGCTTATTATAATTTGGACTTAAGAAAATTATATTTTTATTGTGGATTTTGAGTTATTAATTTTTAACTTTTTTACCTCTAGGGGTAGGCATTGGGAGTTACTGGTTATTGCCCCCGAGATGTTCACTGTGTATTATCTAGATCCTAAGGGGAGTAAATTGAATACAAGATTTGGACACATAATGAAAATGGCATTATTCCGGTGAGAAATATTTCATTTTCATATCCGTTAACATATGTTATTACATTACTATTTAATTGCAATGTTCTATGTTACATTAACATGTAGGGGTTTTGAGGAGTTCAAAAAGGCTGGAGGAAAGGTCCCCACGAAAAAGAACCAGCCAATAATTTGGAAGAACATAAAAGTAAGTTCCCGACTGCAATATATGTATATATTATTTATGTGAACAATGCTTAATTAGTTGTATTTTTTAATATTTTGTATGTTTGAATTTATAGTGTGCTACACAAGATAACGGATGGGCATGTGGATACTATGTCATGCGATATATGCACATGATTATCAAACATGCCGCACTTGATATCGAGTGTATTGCTCAGGTATTATATAGTCTCATTAGATAATATGATCGAAATATATCAATCTTATTTATAGCTCATTAATTATATATATACATCATTCTCTTTACAGGTGTTTAAAGCTGAGGCCTTACCAGATGAAAATGCTCCCTATACGATGGGAGAATTAAATGAAGTAAGAGAAGAATGGGCAACAACCATACAAATAGTGGGGGCTTTAAAATATAATTGGGATCCTGATAGCAAATAATGATAAAACAATGATATTTTGTAAATGAATTTCTGAATTATAATATATGTGTGAATGTTTCTACATGTCTGGATGTTTCTACATGTGTCTGAATGAAAATGAATGAAAGTGTTGGTTGCTATATGAATGTTTCTACATGTGTGAATGTGAATGAATGGAACTACAGATTGCTAGCTACATGAATGTTTCTAAATGTGTGAAAATAAAATGGAACTGTAGGTTGCATTGATAAATAGATGTGTGAATATTTTTGTTGTTAATTTTGCAGGTTTGTGGCCTGTTGTCGGCTGATATCAATGGATGTCGTAAAACCTACAGTTCATAACTGAACTGAACAGGTTTCTCATCCTGCGACCAGTCACAACAGGTTTGCAGACTGACAGAAAAAAAAAAACAATAGGCGTCGGTTATTTGTAAACAACCGACACACAATGTTATAGTGTCGGTTTTATATAAATAACTGACGTCTATTTCCTATGGCGTGAAGATATATGGCGTCGGTTATTTGTAAAAAACTGACACTGATAGTGCCCAAGATGGCGCCCTTTCTGTGGCGCGAAGGGTTTGGGCATCGGTTTCTTATCTAATAACCGACGCCTATAGTCCCATGATGGTGCGTTTTCGGTGGCGCGCGAAGAGTTTGGGTGTCAGTTTTGGAACCAACGCCTAATGGGTGAGCTTTTAGTGTCGCCCACATAGGTGTCGCTTAGAAACCGACACTAAAGGCTTTAAATAACCGACACTAAAGGTAGGTTCTGTAGTAGTGTCAGCCCTGGTGAAAGGGTTTTGAGTTCTACCTTTCTCCTAGTTGTGTTTTCTTTGGCTTTATCATCAACAATTGAAGTATCATCATTAATAGCATTTGGTTGAGCAATAGAAAATGCTCCAAAATTTTCTTGGTCATCATTGGTAGCTTCATTATCATCATAATAGTTAAATATCAAATCAACATCATCATGGTCTTCCTCCACAATAGAGTCAACAAAATCAATAAAACAAAG
This sequence comes from Alisma plantago-aquatica, assembly GCA_963693085.1. Lineage (NCBI taxonomy): Eukaryota > Viridiplantae > Streptophyta > Magnoliopsida > Alismatales > Alismataceae > Alisma > Alisma plantago-aquatica. The sequence goes on from OY856412.1 coordinate 419,614,221, forward strand.
TTCTTCCACTTGGGAATGTGCCTTCATGGCATTAAAAATAGAAAACTCCATGGCTTCTTCACCAACCTAGAGTGTAAGTTTTCCTTCTCAAAGATCAACAAGGCATTCGACAGTCCTCAAGAAGGGTTTCCCAAAGAAAATGGGATTGGAAGGAACTTCAAGCATGTCTAACACAACAAAATCACAAGGAATGTAGAATTTACCGATTTGCACCGGTACATCCTCCACAATACCTTTGGGATATTTGATTGAGTGATCGGCTAGCTAGATGGCCATCTTTGTAGGCTTCAAATCTCCAAGTTCTAGCTCCTGCCACATAGTAGATAGAATGAGACTAATGCTAGCTCCAAGGTCAACACGACCTTTGTCAAATATGGTGTTGCTAATCTTACAAGGTAGAGTGAATGCTCCCAAGTCATATAGCTTTGTGGGAAGTCTATTTTGAATGATTGAACTCATTCTCTCAAAAAGCATGACTGTTTCAACTTGGTCTATCATCCTCTTCTTGGTGAGGATGTCCTTCAGAAACTTGGCATATGACGACATCTCAGCTATGACTTCAGCCAACATAAGGTTGATATGGAGTTTGTTTAGGATCTCCATGAATTTTCTAAACTTTGAATTCTCCTTCTTATTTGCAAGTCTTTGTGGAAATGATGCACTTTCTTTGTAAGAAGGTGGTACCTCAGGTGTACCTTTTCCTTCATCATCAACAGGGGTGTCAATCTTCTCTTCATCAACAATCTCAACACTCTTCTCCTTGGGTGGAGAAGGTCTTTGAATTTCAACTCCACTCCTCAAGGTGATAGCATTTACTTGCCCTCTTAGATTCACCTTTGGCTGGCTAGGAAGAGAATCGGACTGTGTGTTCCTTTTCTCCACTAAAGCTTGCTGGGAAATTTAGTTTTCCAACATACTTGTATGAGTGGAAATGTCATCCACTTTCATGGAGAGTTGAGCAATTGCATCTTTCAACAATTTGTGATTTCCATAAAACTCTTCATTTTTCTATGCTTGAGTGGAGATGAATTGCTCCATCATAGTCTCCAAAGAATATTTATGGGGTTGTTGTTGCTGTTGGTAACCCGTATTATTATTGAAGCCCAACGGATTCCCATTTGTTTTCCGGTTGAAGAGTTATTGCTACTGCGGTTGCTACTATCCTTGTTGAATGTTTTGACCATTTCTTGTGTTTCGGTAAGAGAAATTAGGATGATCTCTCCATCCTAGATTGTATGTGTTGTAGTGATTGCATTGTTGTTTGTTCTCATGCATCCCAATGACATTGACTTGCTCTTGGTTCTCCTCATTCATATTAGGAGCAAAAAAAGTAGAAGAAGTATGTCTAGCAAGTCCACAAGCTTCACAAATTACCTCGACTGCTTGGATCTACGTTGTAGTCATCTTCTCAAATGTTTTTGTAAGGACATCAACCTTTTCTGCAATTAGATCAACTGCATCAACACTATGCTTTCCTCCTTGCTTCTTGTTTGAAGAATTCAGTGTAGAAGACATATGTGCTTTCCTATCTGACCCCCATTGGTAGTGGTTGAGTGTTATATCTTCAATCATATCATAAGCCTCACTATAAGACTTATTCATTAAGTCTCCATTAGCAGAGACATCCAATGTCATGTGAGTGTTGTAGAATAATCCATTGTAGAATGTTTGAAGTAGCAGCCAATTAGTCAATCCATGGTGAGGGTAAAGGCATTGTAGGTCCTTGAACCTCTCCCATGTGTCATACAAAGTTTCTCCATCTAACTAAGAAAATTTTGTGAGATGACTTCTCAGTTGAGTTGTCTTGCTCAACGGAAAAAACTTTGCAAGGAAAGCATTTAATAATTGTTTCCATCTCTTGACGGACTTCTTGGGAAGTGATAAGAGCCACACCTTGGCTCTATCTCTCAAGGTGAAGGGAAATGACAGTAGCTTTATTCCATCTGTAGATACACCATTGATTTTGAAGGTGTTCATGTACTCTAGGAATTCAGCTACATGAAGATTTGGATCTTCGGTGGAGGTACCCACAAAATGGGTTTGTTGGATCATCTACATCATAGAAAGACTAATAGAGAAGTTGTTTGCCTCTGTTGTAGGTAGATCAATGGTTCCACAAATGTTTGTGGCAGCTGACATGGAAAAGTCCTTCAAAGGACAATTGTGGCATCCAACTCACAAAAACAAGATTAACTTAAGCAGAAGTGAATCATTTGCAGCGGATTACTAAAAATCACTGGAAATTAAAACTTTATACAAAGAGATCCACACATAGGAAATCTTTTCCATCAAGAACCATTGTATAACATGTACATTTTGGTTCAAATGTACAAAACATGTATCATCTCTTTTCAGAGACTACATCATCAACTGCCTTATAAACATTATATACAGACAAAATATGAATCTCGAGGCATCAAGCCAAAACCTTAGATTGATTCATTAAAACACTGACTAAAAACTCTGAGGACCAGAGAGTACAGAGACGACACATAGGACTTTCTAACAACATGACTTGACAGGCAGTATCTCCACCTGAGATATTACTGTTGTCCTTGCTATCATTGCTCTGTCTATTCCCTGCAATGAGATTCTGCTTCTTTTTCGGCGTCCACCAAAAAAGTTGGATCCCACGGGGGTGAGACAATTGTAAATTACCCCAGCGGGAAATATAACTCTCCGCCAAAACATTTTTATAGCAGTTTATTAAAATAAACTAAGCAGAAGGATTTATATATTTAATCAACAACATGTAAGTCACTTGTATGAACAAAGCGAAGTAATCTCCTTTTTCAAGGATAACATTACATCTACTTATGGTAGACTCATAATTCATCCATCTGCTTGTAATGAATACAATAGATATGAACAACATCAATGAACTATAGATATATAACATAAAGATAACATCAGCCAATGAATTTCCATATTCAATCCTTAAGGAAACATGCTATACGGCTGAGTTCATTTTAAAACACACTTATGCCCTGAGGAGATGAGGTATACCGCTCATACTCCAACCGAACACTGCGAAGTTGAAATCGGTACCATACATAGGTCTATGGAAGAGCCGGAATCCAAGACGTCAACTTTCTCGGTCAGTACGAGATAACATGCAGGACATCTTGTGTCTCTGCTAGATAGATTTCCAGGGTATACTGGCAACATCGCTATTAGAGTTATAGCCCGTAGCATATACTCTTTTCAAGATATGGCTCATAGCCAATGCCTGGTATTATATTGTGGAGTCATGGCGTGTAGCCATACTCTTATTGGGGTATGGTCCGTAACCAATCTCATACATAGGACATAGCCCGTAGCCATTCCTATGGGGCATAAGGATATATTTGCCAAATTACAGCCACATATTCAAAAATATGCATTCTGAGTTTTGTCGCAGAGCACCCGTTTCACCATCACCTATTCCTGACGATGATGGATCTATGGTCAGGGCTTCTACATGAAAAGATTTCACTTGATTAATTAAGTACATTTTCATATTCTTTTAGCATCGGCCAAGTTTCCAAACATAACTTAATAGGTCAAATGCTACAAAGAAAACATGTATTATTCCCATTAATCACTTCTCAGTCTTTATAAGACATTGGGATCTCAGTCCCTCATTTCAATACTGGAAATTACCATTCCTTTGCAAACTCAATGCCGTAATCATATGGTTCTAGGTATTCAAACCCTTAGCTCATCATTGAGCATTATTACCACTTTTTCAGGTAGCTATCACCTTCAGGTCATCTGACCAAGGTAAATATGATGCTTGTTACATAAGCATCTCTCATGGCAATTAAGGCCCATTACTTCTCTTATTACCTCATACTAGGAAATAAGGTATAGCATGGCACATAAGGCCCAATAAACAATTTCAATACATAAGATGTCATAGCTCATACTTGGCTATGTTCATTGTCACATCATACCTGCATGGTTAGTACATATGATAATACATCAATTTCATATCATTACCATGCAAAACAATATATAACATCATTATTCATGGGTAACACCACTATTCCCTTACCAGGGTTAGGGTTTCCCATTTCTTATCAATCAGGATTTCATGATCACATTATATGTCCAACCCTTAATTCATTATTCCATACCTCTGGGGCATTCAAGGATATCATATTTGATTATTCCATAACATTACTTTCATCATATAGCATTAATGATCATCAACTCAAGGTATGAGTTCATTTCTCATCCTTATCAAGGTATGACAATATCATACTCATCATTTGGGCTTAACCCCATTCTCAAGGTACATTAATTAACACTCATCAAAGTGCAACAACTCATTACATTTCATTGTAATAGTTGCATAACACACTTCATATGTTTCTTACCCAATTACATTGAATTTGGAGTATATCAAGGTATATAAACCCTGATGTTTTGAATGTGATAGCTATCATATCTTGATGTATCACTTTCTCATCATTTCAAACTCTCTTGAGTTAACCAACTTATCTTGTATTAAGGTATTTCCCTCTTAATACATTCCATCACTAAACTCTCACCTTTATCATATAATACATAGGTCACACATTGGAATTGTCCAAATATCTTTAATGATATGGACTTGTCAAATGATAAAGACATTGCTTACAATTAGGTTGCATATAATCAACCACATGAAATGTTTCACCTTTGTAAGCTCATTCCTTCTATCTCATCGTTAGGGTTTCCTTATACCCTTACTTAAAATTAGAATATGATATATTGTCATATTTCCCAGGATTAGGGCTTTATGCATTATGACTTCACATTAGAGTCTCATATACTTTCACCCTTCTTAGGGCCTATCATCACAACATAGCATTAGAACATCATGTGGTATTAGTTCGTTAATCAGGGTTTCTCATGGAATCACCCTCAACTAGGGTTTCTCATGGAATCACCTCAACTAGGGTTTCTCATGGAATCACCCTCAACTAGGGCTTCACATGGAATCACCCTCAACTAGGGTTTCACATGTCATTATATGACATCACCCTAAGTTTGATTCTCACATCACATCACCACATCAATGTTCCATATACCTCATTGTAGCTTAGGGTTCATCATATCATAACCCTAGAATATGATTTCACATGGAATTATCTTTAATTAGGACTTCACATGGAATCACCCTCAACTAGGGTTTCACATGGAATCACCCTCAATTAGGGTTTCCACCATAAGTACCCACAATTTGGGTTTACTATTCATCTCCATTAGGATTTCATTCAATTATCCATAATTATAGATTCACTATTCATCCCAATTAGGGTTTTACATCTCATTTCCCTAAATTGGAGTTTCACACATCACTACCCTAGATTAGGGTTACATCCTCACCCTGGATTAGGGTTACATTTAGAATTGCCCTCAATTAGGGTTAGAACTCAATAGACCTGTCAATTAGGGTTTATGTTCATGATTAGGGCTACATGATCTCTCTACTTAAGGATCATACCCTTAATCACCACATGAATCATATTCATGTTATGAATTCATACTAACATCTTCTCAACTTGATAAGGTCATATCATCCCTTCAATCAAGTATATACAACTATGATTAACATAGTGTACCAAGTCATTGATCCTATAAGCAATTAGGGTTCATCCTTTAACTGGCACTAATCACTTAGGTACTATTAGGGTTTCAACCTTTGTACCTTCATTTATTATCATTACTAATCATCATTGGATCAATGAATCATTCATCATCTTTAATTCTCAAGAGATTCAATCACATTGGACCTTCATTTCATAAGGTATCCAATTGAATTGATCAATTGAATCTTCAATTACAATAGGTGTCCAAGTGGATTAACCAATTGAATCCTCAATCAACCTTGACTACTTCAGCCCCAAACGGTCTTGGTCTTTCAAAGTTCAAATGGTTTGAAAAAGTTTGGTAAAGTTGCACACTCAAGACCGTTTGCTAAAGTAGTAGGTGAAGACCGTTTGCCCAAGTTTGACTTTTAAAACCGCATGGGTACAAACGGTTTGGGATCGTTTGGTCCCAAACGGTCTTGAGACTGTTTGGTCCAAACCTCCTCAAAACCGCATGGACCAAATATGGTCTCAACCAATTGAATTGGATTAGGATTTCCAATGTTGATTCCTTCAATCATAGAATTCATGGAACCAATCATCAATTGGACCTATCCTCATTCATCAATTGAGTTTAGTAGGTCAACCTTCAACTGATTTTACCCTCAATTGACCCTCAATTGATTATCAATTAGGACTTGAAACAATTGAATTAGGGTTTGAAATCGATAATTCTTCAACACTAATCAATGCAAGATTAGTTACTTTAAAACCATTGAACCATCATCCAATATTGAACATGACCTGACCCCAAAAGGTCTTGAGGTCATTTGGATGACCACCAAACGGTCTTGAGACCGTTTGGCCATCTTCTCACTCAAATCCAAGTCATCCAATTAGGGTTTGGATCAATGAATTGATCACCAAATCAGCATTTGATTGCAAATCAACTTGGTACCTTTAGACCTTCAAACACCTAACCATACTCAACCATAGACCTCCAAACGGTCTTGGGTGACCTCCAAACGGTCTTGAGACCATTTGGATGAGCTCCCAATGGTCTTGAGACCGTTTGGTTCATCCAACCCTTGGATTCTAGTGAAAAATCATTAGGGTTTGAGCTATTGACTTGATCATCAAATCAACACTTAATTGCAAAGTGATATGGTATCTTTACACCTTCAATTGGTCAACCATTCTTAACCCTATATCAATCAAGTTGAAAATCAGCACTTAATCCAATTAGGGTTTTCCTAATTGATTAGCCTTCAACTCATGATTCCTTTGGAATTAATCCATCAAATTTGGTGGGTTATAAACCAACATAATGAGGAACATGATTCTCAAACGGTCAACCCTTGGTCAACTCTTTCAAATGGTTTTGAAACTTTTTGCTCTCAAATGGCCTCAAACCGTTTGCTCTCAAACGGTTTGGTAAAACCGAATGGGCAAACATATTGAAACCGTTTGGAAAAAGATTTCTTTGGGAAAAGTGTCCAAGATGATGTCATCATCATATACCCTCGTCCCTACAGCTCCTAATGCATCTGATTTCATGGATTTACCAATTACAACCAGCATTTAACCAAAAAGATGAAGAAATCAATGAAATTGCAAGATTGATAGTTGAATAACAATGTAGAAGGGTTCAAGTTATAAAACCCGCCTCCAATTTGAGCTCCAAATCTCCATGATCACGGAAAAAATGGTGTATGAAACTCCTTTCACCATTCCAAGGCTTGTCCTCAAGGTTTGAGTGAAAAGGAATGGTTAGAATTGAAGAGGAGATCGAGATAGGAAGAAATCATGCATTGATTTGTGATTTCCACCATGAAATCATGATGAACCAAGGTCAAGAAGCTTACCAACAGGTTGGGGGTCGTCCTCCTGACCCTCCCAATCTCCCTTGGTCGTTCCCCAAGCAAGGAGAAGAAGTGGGGTCGAAAAAGCCTTCCATTTGGCATGTAAAAGGTTCTTTTATAAAAATTCAATGAGAGAGAATGTACTTTGCAAAAAAATCCAATTAATCTAAAAAATGTGGCCTCCTCTTCCCCCTCATCTTCCTTAGGGACGAGGATATCTTGTTTTCCTCTTATCCCTCTCATTTATCCATGATTTAAAGAAAATAAAATCAAGCACCGTAAATCATATTATATTAATATCCATATGTGAGTGAATATTTCTTTTTCTTATAAAATTGTGTGTGAGTTATCCACTCCCTTGGATATTTTCGTGGTCCTTGCAAGACTCAAGGACGTCACACACACATCTGAATCCAACCATTTTAATTTTGGTTGAAGGCCCTTTAATTAATACATTTATTTTTGCCCTAAATCGAATCAGGGTTTCAATTAGGATTAAATCTTGATTATTTTAATATCAAGATTCTCTCTCCTCCAACTTAATTCAAATGAGGCTCCCCTCTCATTTTATTTGTTCTAAATGGTTCCAAGAAACATTAGGGACCTTATTTAATTGGTAATTTTCATATTTCACCCTAGGTTTTGGGAAAATTGCTCATTACACCAAAACTAGGTTTTCATGCACATTCATTACTTTATCAGCTCTTTCTTAGTGTTCAGGCTTCCATAAGCCACACCTCAGCATCATTTTCACTCTCATGATGCTTCAACACATGAGGAACATATTATCATGCACAATTTCACTTAAACCCCTCAACTTGGATAATTTGCACTTTAGTCCAAAACAAACAAAACATTGATTTCAACAATGTTCAAAAAGGACTAGAATTGCAATATAAGTTCCTCTTGAGCCCTAATTACTTTTCACAATATAAGATTAATCATTTAATCACCTTTCTTAATCAAAACACCTAGGGTTAGAGTATAACCCAGGTCAGGGATGTTACAAATCATAAACCCCTAACAAGGATTTCGTCCTCGAAATCCTAGATAAAGGAAGACAAATGTATATCATTCATCATACTATCTAGTCTTCACTTAACATCTCCTTATTATGGATACACCATAAAACTTTGATCAACACAAAGTGTTTCCATACAAAATTCTCATAGAATCAACACACAAGGCACATGCTCCACTTTTCCTCATCATTGACTATAAAGTCAACTTTGTGTCAAATAACACTTTTCTTGTTTAGAGAAACATTATGCATTCTTTATTAATATCATATTTATGCGTAGCATAAACCCCTAACATATGATGTTCATATTGTTTTATATAATCAGACTAATTTCACATTTGGCCACTCCAGGTAGCCAATCTAACCCATCATATAACTCTCAGATATCAGAATCTTTCACCTTGGTATCTATCACATGTGTTGGAAACACATCATATATATCTCTTCCTTTCATCTTGGAACATTAATTGTTTCATATGTCCTCATCATAGGACCAAAGTCCAAGATAACTGATACTTTTCTAGGTATCCATCACATGAACATATTTATCTTATACACATCAAGTGTCCAAAGACCCACTTGATTGCCATGTCCCTGAAAGGAAAGAAAACAAGGATTCATATTACTCTTATTAATTCATGTGTTTTCAACTATTCATGAACCATTTACTCTTTATCTCATCCTAGGTTCCTTGCCTTTAGCATTGGAATTTGTAAGGATGATTGCATGTCATTATCCGTTTCTTTATTATTATCTATCATGTTTATGATCATGTTAGGATCTCATCACATTTCCCATTTCCTCATTATGGGAAAGATATTTATTGAACATGGTTCATCTCCCTTATTCTTATTCTTATCTTATGAGGAGTACACTTTTAGTTCCTCATACAACATGCTCATCTGAGATTATCTCAGACTTCTCTTTCTTATGCTTAGGATATGACACATTTATTCATTCCATATTTCTGATTCATGTTACTCATTAGATTGTCTTAGAATGACTACTTGATCAGAGTAATAAAAAAGACAACAATCTAAGAGTTTCCATACCCACTTTATCATCAATAGTTGTATACCTAGCCAGGGTATATAAATACTGAGATTAAGTGGTATGCACTTTGTATGCTATCATATTCCTTCTTTTCATATTATCACAAGCATAAGGTTTAACATCCCTGAATTTCATTCAGGTATCTCTTAATACCTCATCTTTTCTCAAGTAGGTAAGAACAACATAAAACATTAATAATGTTTTACTATGCAACATGAGTCCTCACAGGACTTAATCAAGGAAAGTTCAATCAATTCCTTTCTCAGTTAATCCATGAATTCATAAGATGACATATTTAAATGACATTATCTTGTCTAACTTGTCATAATTCATGGATTATTCACTTACCTCAGGCTAACTCTGCCTTAAAGATTGATTCAATAGGCTAAGGTTGAGCACAGACTCAATTTAAGTCCATTAATTCCTCATTTCCTTTTTCTTCAATCAACTGATGTTGATTACAAATCCTATTGATATCTAAAGCATCATCATTGGGGCTGGTAATCTAGGTTACACTACCAAAGCTTGATCCATTATTTACATTACTGTTGCCCTAAATTCTTCAATAGTAATACTTAAAGAAGGATTTTCTAATTATAGATGGATCAACTAGGGGATTCTCATGCAATTATCTCTCTCTTACCTGCTCCCATGCACTTTTTCCTGGTGCAACATTGCTGCTTTCAGCAGCAACCTCCTCATGTGACCCAGTCATCTTTAAGTTCTTCTTCTCTCTCATGAGCAGAAGATACTATCAGATACACTGGATGAAACCAGAACAGACTGTACTACCTTAGTCCTATGTCTCTATAGACTCAGCGAACCTAGAGCTCTGATACCACTAAATTGTGGCATCCAACTCACAAAAACAAGATTAACTTAAGCGGAAGTGAATCATTTGCAGCGGATTACTGAAAATCACTGAAAATTAAAACTTTTTACAAAGAGATCCACACATAGGAAATCTTTTCCATCAAGAACCATTGTATAACATTTACATTCTGGTTCAAATGTACATAACATGTATCATCTCTTTTTAGAGACTACATCATCAACTGCCTTATAAACATTATATACAGACAGAATATGAATCTCGAGGCATCAAGCCAAAACCTTAGATTGATTCATTAAAACACTGACTAAAAACTCCGAGGACCTGAGAGTACAGAGACGACACATAGGACTTTCTAACTACATGACTTGATAGGCAGTATCTCCACCTGAGATATTACTGTTGTCCTTGCTATCACTGCTGCTGTCTATTCCTTGCAATGAGATTCTGCTTCTTTGTCCACGTCCACCTAAAACGTTGGATCCCAAGCGGGTGAGACAATTGTAAATTGCCCCATTGGGAGATATAACTCTCCGCCAAAACATTGTTATAGCAGTTTATTAAAATAAACTGAGCAGAAGGATTTATATATTTAATCAACAACAGGTAGGTAAGTCACTAGTATGAACAAAGTGAAGTAATCTCCTTTTTCAAGGATAACATTACATCTACTTATGGTAGACTCATAATTCATCCATCTACTTGTAATGAATACAACATATAGGAACAACATCAATGAACTATAGATATATAATAGGAAGATAACATCAGTCAATGAATTTCCGCATTCAATCCTTAAGCAAACATGCTATACGGCTGATTTCATTTTACAAACACACTTATGCCCTGAGGAGATGAGGTATACCGCTCCTACTCCAACCGACCACTGCGAAGTTGAAATCGGTACCATACATAGGTCTATGGAAGAGCTGGAATCCAAGACCTCAACTTTCTCGGTCAGTACGAGATAACATGCAGGACATCTTGTGTCTCTTCTAGATAGCTTTCCAGGGTATACTAGAGTTATAGCCCATAGCATATACTCTTTTCAGGATATGGCCCATAGACAATGCCTGGTATTATATTGTGGAGTCATGGCCCGTATCCAAACTCTTATTGGGGTATGGTTCGTAACCAATCCCATACATAGGACATACCCGTAGCCATTCCTATGGGGCATAAGGATATATTTTCCCAATTACCCCCACATATTCAAAAATATGCGTTCCAGGTTTTGTCGCAGAGCACCCGTTTCACCATCACCTGTTCCTGATGATGATGGATCTATGGTCAGGGCTTCTACATGAAAAGATTTCACTTGATTAATTAAGTACATTTTCATATTTGTTTAGCATAGGCCAAGTGTCCAAACATAACTTAATAAGACAAATGCTACAAAGAAAACATGTACTATTCCCATTAATCACTTCTCAGTCTTTATAAGACATTAGGATCTCAATCCCTCATTTCTATACTGGAAATTATCATTCCTTTGCAAACTCAATGCCATAATCATATGGTTCTGGGTATTCAAACCCTTAGCTCATCATTGAGCATTATTACCACTTTTTCAGGTAGGTATCACCTTCAGGTCATCTGACCAAGGTAAATATGATGCTTGTTACATAAGCATCTCTCATGGCACTTAAGGCCCATTACTTCTCTTATTAACTCATACTAGGCAATAAGGTATAGCATGGCACATAAGGCCCAATAAACAATTTCAATACATAAGATGTCATAGCTCATACCTGGCTATGTTCATTGTCACAACATACCTGCATGGTTAGTATACATGATAATACATCGATTTCATATCAACACCATGCAAAACAATATATAACATCATTATTCATGGGTAACACCACTATTCCCTTACCAGGGTTAGTGTTTCCCATTTCTTATCAATCATGATTTCATGATCACATTATATGTCCAACCCTTAATTCATTATTCCATACCTTCGCGGCATTCAAGGATATCATATTTGATTATTCTATAACATTACTTTCATCATATAGCATTAATGATCATCAACTCAAGGTATGAGTTCATTTCTCATCCTCATCAAGGTATGACTATATCATACTCATCATTTGGGCTTAAACCCATTCTCAAGGTACATTAATTAACACTCATCAAAGTGCAACAACTCATTACATTTCATTGTAATAGTTGCATAACACACTTCATATGTTTCTTACCCAATTACATTGAATTTGGAGTATATCAAGGTATATAAACCCTGATGTTATGAATGTGATAAGTATCATATCTTGATGTATCACTTTCTCATCATTTCAAACTCTCTTGAGTTAACCAACTTATCTTGTATTAAGGTATTTCCCTCTTAAAACATTCCATCACTAAGCTCTCACCTTTAGCATATAATACATCGGCCACACATTGGAATTGTCCAACTATATTTAATGATATGGACTTGTCAAATGGTAAAGACATTGCTTACAATTAGGTTGCATATAATCAACCACATGAAATGTTTCACCTTTATAAGGTCATTCCTTCTATCCAATCATTAGGGTTTTCTTATACCCTTACTTAAAATTAGAATATGATTCATTGTCATATTTCCCAGGATTAGGGCTTTATGCATTATGACTTCACATTAGAGTCTCATATACTTTCACCCTTCTTAGGGCCTATCATCACAACACAGCATTAGAACATCATGTGGTATTAGTTCTTTAATCAGGGTTTCTCATGGAATCACCCTCAACTAGGGTTTCTCATGGAATCACCCTCAACTAGGGTTTCTCATGGAATCACCCTCAACTAGGGCTTCACATGGAATCACCCTCAACTAGGGTTTCACATGTCATTATATGACATCACCCTAAGTTTGATTCGCACATTACATCACCACATCAATGTTCCATATACCTCATTCTAGCTTAGGGTTCATCATATCATAACCCTAGAATAGGATTTCACATGGAATTATCTTTAATTAGGACTTCACAAGGAATCACCCTGAACTAGGGTTTCACATGGAATCACCCTCAATTAGGGTTTCCACCATAGGTACCCACAATTTGGGTTTACTATTCATCTCCATTAGGATTTCATTCAATTATCCATAATTAGAGATTCACTATTCATCCCAATTAGGGTTTTACATCTCATTTCCCTAAATTGGAGTTTCACACATCACTACCCTGGATTAGGGTTACATCCTCACCCTGGATTAGGGTTACATTTAGAATTGCCCTCAATTAGGGTTTGAACTCAATAGACATGTCAATTAGGGTTTATGTTCATGATTAGGGCTTCATGATCTCTCTACTTAAGGATCATACCCTTATTCACCACATGAATCATATTCATGTTATGAATTCATGCTAACATCTTCTCAACTTGATAAGGTCATATCATCCCTTCAATCAAGTATATACAACTATGATTAACATAGTGTACTAAGTCATTGATCCTATACGCAATTAGGGTTCATCTCTTAATTGGCACTAATCACTTAGGTACTATTAGGGTTTCAACCTTTGTACCTTCATTGATTATCATTACTAATCATCATTGGATCAATGAATCATTCATCATCTTTAATTCTCAAGATATTCAATCACATTGGACCGTCATTTCATAAGGTATCCAATTGAATTGATCAATTGAATCTTGAATTACAATAGGTGTCCAAGTGGATTAACCAATTGAATCCTCAATCAACCTTGACTACTTGAGCCCCAAATGGTCTTGGTCTTTCAAAGTTCCAACAGTTTGAAACCGTTTGGTAAAGTTGCACACTCAAGACCATTTGCTAAAGTAGTAGGTGAAGACCGTTTGCCCAAGTTTGACTTTTGAAACCCCATGGGTACAAACGGTTTGGGATTGTTTGGGACCAAACGGTCTCAAGACCGTTTGGTCCCAAACGATCCCAAACCGTTTGTACCCATGGGGTTTCAAAAGTCAAACTTGGGCAAACGGTCTTCACCTACTACTTTAGAAAACGGTCTTGAGTGTGCAATCTTGAGACCATTTGGACTCAAATGGTCTTGAGACCATTTGGTCCAAACCTCCTCAAAGCCGAATGGACCAAATATGGTCTCAACCAATTGAATTGGATTAGGATTTCCAATTTCGATTCCTTCAATCATAGAATTCATGGAACCAATCATCAATTGGACCTATCCTCATTCTTCAATTGAGTTTAATAGGTCAACCTTCAACTGATTTGACCCTCAATTGACCCTCAATTGATTATCAATTAGGACTTGAATCAATTGAATTAGGGTTTGAAATCGATAATTCTTCAACACTAATCAATGCAAGATTAGTTACTTTAAAACCATTGAACCATCATCCAATATTGAACATGATCTGACCCCAAACGGTCTTGAGTTCATTTGGATCAACACGAAACGGTCTTGAGACCGTTTTCCCATCTTCTCACTCAAATCCAAGTCATCCAATTAGGGTTTGGATCAATGAATTGATCACCAAATCAGCATTTGATTGCAAATCAACTTGGTACCTTTAGACCTTCAAACACCTAACCATATTCAACCCTAGACCTCCAAAAGGTCTTTGGTGACATCAAAATAGTCTTGAGACCGTTTGGCTCATCCAATCCTTGGATTCTAGTGAAAAATCATTAGGGTTTGAGCCATTGAGTTGATCATCAAATCAGCACTTAATTGCAAAGTTATTTGGTACCTTTAGACCTTCAATTGGTCAACCATGCTTAACCCTAGACCCCCAAATGGTCTTGAGACCGTTTGGGTGATCCCCAAACGGTTTTGAAACCGTTTGGGCTAATTAACCCAAAAAGTCAAATCAATCAAGTTGAAAATCAGCACTTAATCCAATTAGGGTTTGCCTAATTGATTAGCCTTCAACTCATGATTCCTTTGGAATTAATCCATAAAATTTTGTGGGTTATCAACCAACATAATTAGTAACAGGATTCTCAAACATTCAACCCTTGGTCAACTCTTTCAAACGGTTTTGAAACCGTTTGCTCTCAAATGGTCTCAAACCGTTTGCTCTCAAACGGTTTGGTAAAACCGAATGGGCAAACATATTGAAACCGTTTGGAACAAGATTTCTTTGGGAAAAGTGTCCAAGCTGATGTCATCATCATCTACCTTCGTCCCTGAAACTCCTAATGCATCTGATTTCATGGATTTACCAATTACAAGCAGCAATTAACCAAAAAGATGAAGAAATCAACGAAATTGCAAGATTGATAGTTGAATAACAATGTAGAAGGGTTCAAGTTATAAAACCCGCCTCCAATTTGAGCTCCAAAACTCCATGCTCACGGAAACAATGTTTGATGCAACGCCTTTCACCATTCCAAGGCTCATCCTCAAGGTTTGCGTAAAAAGGAATGGTTAGAATTGAAGAGGAGATTGAAATAGGAAGAAATCATGCATTGATTTGTGATTTCCACCATGAAATCATGATGAACCAAGGTCAAGAAGCTTACCAACAGGTTGGGGGTCGTCCTCCTGACCCTCCCAAGCTCCCTTGGTCGTTCCCCAAGAAAGGAGAAGAAGTGGGGTCGAAAAAGCCTTCCATTTGGCTTGTAAAAGGTTCTTTTATAAAAATTCAATGAGAGAGAATGTACTTTGCGAAAAAAATCCAATTAATCCCAAAAATGTGGCCGCCTCTTCCCCTTCATCTTCCTTAGGGACGAGGATATCTTGTTTTCCTCTTATCCCTCTCAATTATCCATGATTTAAAGAAAAGCAAATCAAGCACCTTAAATCATATTATATTAATATCCATATGTGAGTGGATATTTCTTTTTCTTATAAAATTGTGTGTGAGTTATCCACTCCCTTGGATATTTTCATGGTCCTTGCAAGACTCAAGGACGTCACACACACATATGAATCCAACCATTTTAATTTTGGTTGAAGGCCCTTTAATTAATACATTTATTTTTGCCCTAAATCGAATCAGGGTTTCAATTAGGATTAAATCTTGATTATTTTAATATCAATATTCTCTCTCCTCCAACTTAATTCAAATGAGGTGCCCCTCTCATTTTATTTGCTATAAATGGTTCCAAGAAACATTAGGGAGCTTAAGTGGTAATTTTCATATTGCACCCTAGGTTTTGGGTAAATTGCATATTACACCAAAACTAGGTTTTCATGCACATTCATTGCTTTATCAACTCTTTCTTAGTTTTCAGGCTTCCATAAGCCACACCTCATCATCATTTTCACTCTCATGATGCTTCAACACATGAGGAACATATTATCATGCACAATTTCACTTAAACCCCTCAACTTGGGTAATTTTCACTTTAGTCCAAAACAAACAAAACACTGATTTCAACAATGTTCAAAAAGGACTAGAATTGCAATATAAGTTCCTCTTGAGCCCTAATTACTTTTCACAAGATAAGATTAAGCATTTAATCACCTTTCTTAATCAAAACACGTAGGGTTAGAGTATAACCCAGGTCAGGGATGTTACAACAGTTGTCCTGCATGGTTGGATCTTTTTGTGTGGCTTCTTCAAAGGATGAAGAAAATGGTGGTGGTGATGATGGTTGTGATCCCTCCAAACTTGAAAAGTTCTCACTCCTCTTTGCTCATCTATGACTATTGAAAGTTTGTTCTATCTTTGGGTCTAAGAAGATGGATTTTATAGACATCTCTTAGAATGACGCATGCAACCTGAAAAGCAAGATTTGAGTGAGATTCACAAAATTAAGAGGTATCACAAAATAGAATGCAAAAATGGTGACTTAGTCTCAATTACTAGTTAACACTTCTACTCTAACTAAAAACTACCATAACTCTTTGACAACGATGTCAAAAACTTGTTTAAAGTTTTGGAAAGGGAAAGATTTCAACTCACAATTCACCCACAAGTGTGCGTGAGTCAATGTAGTCGAGTGTCGAACACAAGGAGCTAGGTTAGCTAGTTGCAAATATGTTAACTTTCATTAATCTAAATAATGTTATAAAAGTTTTGATTGATTACACACTAAAAGTGGAAACTAAAGAAAAGACTCTAAACAAAGGTGTTGATTAAATGATTAGAAACTTGAGAATTAGATTTCACTACCATTACCATCATATCACATGAACATATGAAACAAAGATCACTATTTAACAAGAAAGGAGGTTATCGTCATCATGCATTTCCCAATGCCATGAGATTGTTCTCAACTTCACATAATGCTCCTACATCTATGTTTAGTGTCCAACACAACTGAAACCCTTAATAATCTCTAGCCACTCCAATGGTCAAGAGAATATTACCATAGATCCTACTCCATTCCCCCTAATGCATTCTCTCGAAGTACAAGACAAGCATAAAACATGTATAAGAGGTGGCCAACCAAGCATACAAGCAAGAAAACACCATAGGCATCCATGGAAGAAAGCAAATTAAATAGAAATAAGCATAAATTCTGAGTTCACATGAAAAATGTCATCATAGCTAATCTCGCATGCTCAAGAAAAGCGTTCTACTCGTCCATATGAAGATATGCAGATACAAGACAGTAATTTCCGAGTTATGCATGCTTAAGAGAAGGAAAAAGCTAGAGGAACCATAGATGCAGGCTAAGAGGAGAGAACTCCAGCTAGAAGATGAAGTTCCACCCCTTGGGACTGCTCCAACTCAGACAAACTTCCCTCTCGGAAAGCTTGAATGAAGGGAGTAGCTCTGCTACACCTTTGGAGAAGAAAATGGAGAAGAAATGAAGTAGAATGGGGGTTATCTTTCAAGAAACCACCTTCTTCCACCCCAAAATCACCTTTTTCTATTCTGGAACTTCTCTTGGGTGTAAGACACTTCAAAAAGGACCGAGCATAACCACCTATTGGGTTCCAATTCACTTTTAACATGAGAGGTGGTCATATTTGTTTTTGCAGAAACTGATAACAACACAGCGTGTCTTATGGAGGACACACCATGTCATGTCGTTTGATCTTACTCAATATTGCCACTCTTGTGAGATACACAACATGTTGAAAATAGACACACCATATCTTGGCTTCCTAGATGCGAATCAAGTGAAGGGAACACAACGTGTTTGAATAAATACACACTGTTTGAATTGGTAGAAAGGTGTAGACAACCTTCTTATACCTGGAACACATAGTGTCCTCTAAGGAACACATCGTGTCACCACTTCCTCGGCTCTGGGATAGAAGCTATTGGAATTGCACACTGTGTGTGTTTAATAATACACGATGTGTTCTTTGTCCCATGAGGTTGCCTGTAAAGGAACACGCCGTGTCTTTTAAGAAACACACCATGTCTTATATTGTTTCTTCAGGAAATGGCTTTGAATCAGCAACAAAACGTGGAGAAGTCCCATTGAGGTCAGATTTAAGTTGGGCTATCTCCAATTTTACCTTTTTAATACAAATCTGCAATCAACATCATGTGATAAACAAAGAAACTAAAAAGTGTGACAAAATGAATATGAATAGAGGCTAAATGGAGACAGAATGAGCTGAAATTGTGAAATAATCTGCAAAAAGTCAATATGAAATACACACAACACTATCCAAGATAGGATTATATGACAAGTTAATTGCACTAGTATTATCACAATAGATAGGAGAAGCATCAAAATGAATGTTAAAGTCTTGGAACATTTGCTTCATCCATAGAACCTAGGCACAACAACTCCCGACTGTAATGTATTCAACCTGGGTGGTTGATAATGCCATTGTGCTTTTTTTGTTGGAGAACCAAGACACCATGCATGGTCCTAAGAGGATATAAGTGCCACTTGTACACTTTCTATCAATCAAGCACCCTACATAATAAACATCACTATAAGCAGTAAGAATAAAGTCCCTTAACTTAGGATACCATAGTCTAAAATTTTGGGTTTTGGCTAAGTACCATAAAATCCTCTTAACAGATATAAGGTGTGGTTTCTTAGGATTTGATTAAAAGCGAGCACACTAGTCAACGTTGAACATTATATAAGGTCTAGAGGTAGTTAAGTAAAGTAAAGTTCCAATCATACCTCTATAGAGCTTCTCATCTACCTTCTCACCTTCTTCATATTTGTCAAGTTTGGCGGTGTTTGACATGGGTGTGTCCATCGACTTAGTGTTCTCCATCCCAAAGAACTTGAGTAGTTCATTTGTGTACTTGCTTTGGTTGATGAAGTTCCCATCTTTTGTTTGCTTGATTTGAAAGTCGGGGAAGAACGTGAGCTCACCCATCATACTCATCTCGAATTCACTCTGCATAAAATCACTAAATTCTTTGCAAAGATCAAGGTTAGCTCTGCCAAAAATGATATCATCAACATATATTTGTATGATAAGAAAATTGTTAGCAGTGTGCTTTAGAAATAAGGTAGAATCCACTTTTCCCATGATATATCCATGATCTAACAAAAAGTTCTTTAAATTCTCATACTAAGCTCTAGGTGCTTGTTTGAGTCCATAGAGAATTTTTTGTAACAAATAAACATGGTTAAGTAAAATATCATGTTCAAAGCCTGGGGGTTGTACAACATACAATTCCTCCTCGATTGTACCATTCAAAAACACACTTTTAACATCCATTTGATAAAGAAAAAATAACTAGAAAAGGAAAGTAACATATGAATGGACTCAAGTCTAGCTACATGTGCATTGTTTCATCAAAATCTATACCTTCTTGTTGATTGTAGCATTAAGCCAATAACATTAATTTGTTCCTTACCACTTTTCCACTTTCATCAAGCTTGTTTTGGTAGAACCATTTGGTGCCAATGATCTTTCTATCACTTTGTCTTTGCACTAAGGTCCATACTTTGTTCTTTTCAAATTGCTCCAACTCTTCTTGCATAGAAAGGATCCATTCATCATCCCCAAGAGCTTCCTTGACGTTCTTTAGCTCAAGTTATGATATGAAGGTGATGTTGGCTTGTTCTTTGTTGAATGCAGCTCGTGTCTTCACTCTTCTAAAAGGATCACCTAGAATTATCTCTTTTTTATGATTCTTTGCAAATCGGGGAGTTAGATCCTTCTTCTCTTCATCTTTCTCTTCTTCTTGAGTAACAACCTCTTTTCCCTTTTGGGTGATGTTGAGCTCTTTTAGAATAGGAATTACTTCACCTACAGCATCATAATTTGGAACAATATCTTTGGGAATAGAAGGGTTAGTCTCAAAAAACTTAACATTTATGGATTCTTCTACTTTAGCAAGATCAACATTAAATAATCTATAAGCCTTGCTAGTAGAGCAACAGCCAAGAAAAAAAGCCTTGTAAGGTTTCAGATCAAACTTGTTGAGAGAATCTTTTGTATTCAAAACAAAACAAGGACATCTGAAAACACAAAAATACTCGATAGAAGGCTTCCTACCACGTCATAGATCATAGGGGGTTTTATTCAAAGAAGGATGTGTAAAAACCCATTTTTGAACAAAACATGAGGTACTAACAGCTTCAACCCAAAACTTATTGGGATTATCATTCTCTAGAAACATGGTCCTAGCCATCTCCTGTAAATACCTATTCTTCCTCTCTATAACCCCATTTTGTTGAGGTGTTCGAGATGAAGAGAAGTTATGTGCATAACCAGATTCTTGACAAAAATGTTCAAAAAGATCATTTTCAAATTCTCCCCCATGATCACTATTGATGGAAACTTTGCGAAAAGAGACTTCATTTTCAACTCATTTACAAAAGCTCAAGAAAACATCAAGTGTATCACTCTTGGAAATGAGAAAGAAGGTCAAAGTATATCTAGAGAAATCATCAAAAATAACAAGGCAATACTTGGAACCACGAAGCGATTGAGTTCTCACTGGTCCAAATATATCAATGTGAAGAAGCTCAAGATCTATCTTGGTACTAAGGACTCCTTTAGATTTAAATGAGGACTTGGTTTGCTTTCCTTGGGTACAAGGTTGATATTCCTCATCCTTTTCAAAATCCAATTTAGGAAGTCTCTTGACCAATTCCTTTTTGCTCAACTTCTTCAATTGATGCATATTTACATGACCAAGTGGATGATGCCAAAGAGAAATATCATTTGAGTGGACTACTAGGAATCTACCAAAAACATGCTTAATTGAGTCAAAAATAATAACACAAAGATTACCACTTCTAGTTCCCTTATATATAACTTGGTAGGTGAGGGAATCTAGAATCAAGCATTCAGAGGAAGTAAATAACACAAGGTAACCATTTTCAATTAATTGACTAACACTAATTAAATTGTGATGTAGCCCATCCACAAAAATAACATTCTTGATATACAAGGATTCACCTACATCACCATCACCTTTGACTTTACCTTTCTTATTGTCCCTGAAGGTGACCAAACCTCCTTTCTTTTTGGTGAAGTTGTTGAAATGGCTTATATCACCGGTCATATGCTTAGTGCAGCCACTATCAACAATCTATCTTCCTTTTTTCTACAAGAAAGGAGAGTGTTGGTTCCCAACTCAAACTTTGGGATTTAGTGTTATCTTGGGGACCCATTTCATCTTTGGGTTGGTCCCCTTAGGCTTGTAAGGACAATAAGTAGAGTAATGATCATCACACTTGCAATATGAACAAACCATAGGATTCTTAGTGTTGGA
Source organism: Alisma plantago-aquatica (assembly GCA_963693085.1). Taxonomy (NCBI): domain Eukaryota; kingdom Viridiplantae; phylum Streptophyta; class Magnoliopsida; order Alismatales; family Alismataceae; genus Alisma; species Alisma plantago-aquatica. Next base: position 419,636,091 of record OY856412.1, read on the forward strand.
AGATTGTCCTACAAATAAAGAGGTCTCCTTTCTCTTTTTCTTACATTTCGCTTTTATCTTTCCCTTTGGTGCTCCCCCTACAAATACCAAACCACTACTACCACTTTGTTTGGTAGAATGGTCAAGGATTTCATTTAGGGAGTTTTTCCCTTTGAGGAATTTATGTAGAGATGCTCTTGGTCTATGATTGTTATCATTAAGAGAAATGATAGTACAAGACAAACTAGAAATATCTTCTCTAGCATGGACAAGGTCGGCCTCAAGACAGAGGGCTTTAGTTAAATAAGAATCTTTCTCAAGAGAAATAGAAGCAACATCATTACTAAGCATGATAGGTCTAGAAGATAAATCATTAACTTGACTATGTAACCTAGCATTTTGATATTTAATCACTTGAATTTCCTGAAGATAGACATCTCTCTCATCTCTATGAGCATCAACAAGAAGCTTAAATTCAACATTTTTAGTTTTAAGAGTTTCAAGCTCCTTTAGGCACTTTTGGTTTTATTCCTTAAGAGTTTGAATGTTCTTAAGGTAGATACCACTCTCTACTTCAACTCCATTGTATTGGAGCTCAAGATCAAGATATTGGCCTTGTAAGTTATCAATTCTCTCAAGATGAGTTTTCTCATTAAGATCAAGAATTTCAAGTTTGGCATACAAATCATCAATAATTTTTCCTAACCATTTTATTTTAGATTTACATTTAGCAAAGGATGAACACGTAGAATAAACATGCCAATAATAGGTCCCTTAGATAACTCATGCAAACTTACCTCACTTACCTCACCAGTTGCTTCACTAGTGGAGGCCATGAGTGCAAGGTGGCACTCTCCGTCTTCTTCGAAGCTTGAGCTACTTGAGGATGATGCTTTCCAAGCAGCATGAGATGCATTCTTGTATTTCTTCTCCTTCTTGTCCTTCCTCTTGTACTTACTCTCCTTCTTGTACTCCTCTTTCTTCTTTGAGCTACCCTTGTGGTGTGACTTTCTTGACTTGGGAAATTCACTCTTGTAGTGCCCTTTTTGTCCACACTTGTAGCATCTAGGATTAGAGGAAGAGGAGACTTGCTTTCCCTTGAAGTGTTTTCCCTTGATGTATTTGGCTTCATGCTCACTTGGGCCATCATCTTCACTAGAGGAGGAAGGAGAAGTCCGCCAAGCAAGTTGTTGTTGAAGGATGACCGCCTTCACTTGTGCTTTGAAAGACTATCTTTGATTTTCGTGGCTTCCTTCTCCTCTTTCTTAGCTTCTTCTTCTTGCTTATTAAGCCTTGTCTCTTGGGCTTGAAGGTTGCCAATGAGTTCTTCGGTTGGGATGTCACCAAGGCTCCTCACTTCTTCAACGGAGGTGACCTTTCACTCCCATCTCTTTGGTAGAGTCCTCAAAATCTTGGAGTTGATCACACCTCTATCCAAGGTGTTTCCCAATACAGCCAGTCCGTTGATGATGACATTGAGTCTTGAGCACATCTCCTCAACCCCTTCTTTCTTGACCATCTTGAAGTTCTCTAGAAGGTTGTTCAACATGTAGATCTTAGCCTCCTTGACTTGCTTTGTGCCTTTACATGTGATGCACAGTTTGTCCCAAATCTCATATGTGGTATCCCAAGATGAGATCCGGTTGAACTCCATTGGGCTAAGTGATACATAGAGGATGCTTATGGCTTTGGCATTTAGTTGGGCTTCTTGAGTGCAACTTCACTCCATGTTGCAACAACTCTGGTTTGCTCCTTGTATGGTGTGACCATCACCTTCCACATGTCAAAGTTCATGCCTTGAATGTAGAATTGCAAATGCCTCTTCCAATAGAGGAAGTTGGTGCCATCAAAGACTGAAGGACGCATGGAGAAGCCTCCTTCTAGGTTGAGAGAACCAAGTAGGTTGTCGCCCATCTTCTCATCTCGTGGGAGATTGTTGGAGAAGATCCTTAGCTCTGATACCACATGTTGGATCTAGGGCTCTAGAGGGGGGTGAATAGAGATTCAAAAATTCTCACAAGATAGATTAGACCTTCAAATTATATCCATTTAAAACCAACAACTTAAGTGCAATTTGAAGTCCTAACTAAAAATCATAGCAAGGATGAGAGAGATTGAAAGTAAGCACTTGACAATGTCATTTAGAGTGGTTCCACTCTCAAAACTAGGAGAGAGTCAGTCCACCACCTAGGGAGGTCAACCTATAGGACTTGGCAAGTGCTTTCCTCTATATATTCACCAATAAGAGTTACAATACAAGACCACCAAAGGACTTACCCATCCAAACACCAAGAGTCTTCCACCTTACCAAGGACTTACCCACTTTGCAAGAGTCTTCTGCCTTCTTCCAAGAACTTACCCACTCTTGCAAAAGTCCTCAACCTTCAAGGGAGTTTTGTACTCTTCTTGGATCTTCAACCTTTGCTTTCTCCTTCACCTGGAGAAGATGTTCACCTCTTCTTCAACCTTGAAGAAGAATAACAATAGATCCACCTTCACTCGGAGTAGCTTGCTTCACCTTTTCTTTATGGAGGAAAGGGGTAGGGAAGATGGAATGGAATGAGAGCTTTATAAGCACAAGGAATTATCTCTCTTACAACTAGCCTATCTCACTCATAATCACAAAATGAAGTGTAAACTAGAGAGAGAAAGGGGCTCAAGGAGTTGCAACACACTCAACTATAGAAAGGACTTAGAATAGCATGAATGAGCAAACTTCGAATGAACTCCAAGGGGTCCTATTTATAGATGGGGGTGTTTTCTTGAATGTGGGATCACTTAGGGTCAAAATATAGCCATTTTTCAAGATGCAACAGATCTATTTTCACCCAAAATAACTCACCAAAGGTTATAATTACTTTTTCTATGTTTTTCGCACAGTACATTCATTCGAGTTTCAATACAGGTAACTCGACTGATCCACTAAATGACAAAGCCAATTTTCAAACTTTCAGTTGAGTTTGTTCTAGGAAACTCGATCGATGACCTAAAATCAGTTTTGCTCAGTGAGTCAGTCGGTTGAGTTTTGTGAGCGTGCAACTCAACCAATGGGTCATCTTCAGAAAATCCATCATATGATAGATCGAGTTTCCAATCGATCGATAAACAACCTGTGACAAATTTTCAAAATTGACATATGAGTGACTAAACCCTGGAATTTAGTGTCCTTGATTTTTTTCTCTTCTTAGTTACAAGTCATATCATCAATAAAAGTGATTACAAAAATGATCTAAGGTCATTTGGAGTGATTTTCCAAAATGCACACTTGCATTGCATTTGACTTGAACTTGAACAAGCTAGGGCTTGTATAGTTTGATCCTTTTTATGTATCTAAACCTGGAATCAATCTTGAACAAACATATTAGATAAATAGGAATGGAATGGTTAAGTCATTGTTAAAATATAGGCAATGTATAACTCTTAAGTCAAAAATTATAAATTCATCTGAAAGACTATTATATCATAAAAGGACTTACACTAGGCATGCCAGTTGACGGGTCCATGGGATTACTCCCAACCACCTTTTTCATAGGAGGTCCACCTTGTATGAAGAGTGGGGGCAACATAGAGACTGTCTGTGGAGGTTGAGAATGAGAAGTTGGGTACTATCTCATCATGTCCTCTATTCCCATTGCAATCATGTCTTACACTTGATCTTGTGACAAGACTCCTTTCTTGATAGATTTGTGCTTCTCTGATGATCCAGAAATCATCTTATACCGACACCAACCCCATCGGCCCTTACACGACCAGGATGCTTTGGAGTATCTAGAGAAAATGTCAATTCATCCATTTGGCACTCAGGGATGAACTTGCCTTCTTTTCTTTTCTCATAGAGATCTCGGTAATCATCATTAATAGTAATTGGTCAGTAAAACATAACAATCAAGGTAAAAACTAAACATACACTCTGAGAGGTGAATTTTACCATTTTTCAGCCACCTCAGTGGTAGCGAGGTTTTGGTATTTCTTCAAATCAATTTGTCCTCAAAGCTATTGTAACATCCCAATTTTTGAAATTATTTTAAAATTTAGAGTGTGATTTTTTATTAAATAAAGATAGTCAAAGAGATTAATGTAAAAAGACCATAAATAAAATTTCTTAAAAGATAACGAAGTGAGAAAAATAAAATGAGGTTTAAAATACTTTTATCTTTCATCTATGCATTATGCATTACAATTAATTCAAATTGGTGAATATTAATTTCTCTTTCTGTTGTCTCTCTCCTATTCTTGAAAATATTTTAAAAAAAGAAGTGAGAGAGATAAAAGGCTTGGAATTTGAAAAATATATATTTAAAATAGTTAACTTGGGTAAGAAGTTTTCTTTTTTCTTTTTATTGGTTTTAATATAAAAAGAAAATATCATATACATCTTTCTGGTTCTACCTCCTTGGGTTTAAAAAAATGATATGAGCCCCTACATATTACTTTCAAAAATATGAGAAAATTTACTCATTTAGAAAAACAATAAAAGACTTCCCCTTTACTTTTGTATATAATCATAAATTTCTTTTTCTCTATCTTCCAAAGAAAGTTTCACAAAACAGACATATGACATGACCGTTAAGTGAATAATAATTAGACATATCGGATTTTGACTCAAGAAATTAATTAGTGAAAGATATGACACTTTTTTTAAAACATTTATTAGATGAAAATCAAGTTACATGACCACATACTCTCGCCATACATTACGTTTTGTGTTCCCTAGATAGTCACGACTCCTTTGAGTTATAAATGTATGAGTGATGAAATTATTTAATTAGAAAAATTAGGAGATAAATATTGGATGTAACATGACTGAGTCATTCTTGTTGTAGGAACAAATTGACTCGGCTAAATCATATATTCCTCTCCTTTCGGTTGTTGCAAATATTTAATAGAGTATTCGAGAGTTTTTCCTGGAGAGATAATCAAGTATATAACTGAAGTACACAAAAAAAAGTATATAACCGAAGTAATGTCCCTTGACTACCACCATGAAAAGCTCATTGCAAGATCAATGCCCTATACCCAACACATGTCATCCTCGGTCATCAAGAGTCAATCTGCCACTACGGATACAATAAGTGAGGGAAACTACCATGGGGACCAGAGTTAGATGTTGGGGCCCTCAAAAGTAGTACTTTCTCCCAATCTAAGTAGCCCCCAATCTGACATAATGAAGGAATAGTATGACCTCAGAAATGATCTTCCATATGTTCACACTGCCTCTGAGGACACCACCTTTTATGAAATTAATGGCCGAAAATCATCCCCGCCTCCCCTCCTTTGGTTTTGCATCACTGGTTTGTTGTGTAGTTGCCTGAGCCTCTCTACCCTATAGACCTCATATGAGGACCTCACCGGCTCTCACCGCCAGGCCTTCCCAATTACCCTCTGGTCACAAAAATATCTTCTTGACCTTGCTTTGACCTCAAGAATATTTTATGGTCTTAGTTGATGCTTCTTGGCCTAATTCTAGTGGTTTTACTTTGAAAACTTGATTTCTCATGTTTTGCTTCTTATTCCTACATACCAGTTGCCGATCTTCTCCTTCACAGAACATGTTCATAATCCTCTGTTTGACCTAGAGAAGTTTTTTTATAGTCTGTTTGTAAGGTTCTTCCATGGCTTTTGTTCTCCTATTTCTCCTCGACTTTGACCAGAGCAACACTTACAACCCTCTACACCCTCGAGCCTACATTATAGCTCCATAGCTTTATCGAGATGTGGAGAACTCACCAGAAGTCTTGGTATCCTTGAAGGGTATCATCCACAACCCTAGGTTGGAGCCATGATGCGCTATCAAGGTGCTCGATTCATGGCTCCCGATGGAAGAAGCAGGGTCACCAAATGACCTTGGTGGTCGCATCCTTTTTTACCGGATAATTAATGTTACATAAGTATTTTAGACATTTAATGAACACCCTTATATTTCCAGTGACGAAATGATTTATGTGGTACAAGTGCCCCTACTAACTTGATTTACATGTCACATATAAGGTTTCTTGAATTCTGATTCGTCTATTTTGTAAAATTCATAACTTTTACATACGACCTCAAAAAATGATGGAAAATATGAGTTAGAAAGCTATTTCGATTTTATATCAATCTAACCTCTTTTTAAACGTTGTTTTACATATTAAATTCCTTCAATAATTCAATGAATGATATTAGGATTTAATGACTATGAACTAATGTACATGTTATGATTTTAATCAAATTACAGGTGACCAAAGATCCAATCAAGCCAAGGGTCTTGACCTTGAGGGGATTTTCTATAAGTAATCAAGCCATAAATTTTTTTCAAAAGTAGTTTTACTTATATTTTATTGTTATTTATGATTATGCACCTTAGATGATTTCATAAATTGTGAGTGCTTTCTCAAGAAGACATCATATATGTTTAATTGGTTAATTACTTATAGTATATGATAGTACCCTAATTATGATTATTGTTAAAAGTAATAAATCATGCTCAAGAAAGGAGAAATTCCATTGTGATTTAAGGGGAGAAATCCCATCATCTTAAGTTCATGGATCATATTAACGTTATTGTTAAAGTTAATGTTAAGATAAATGAAATTGAATTAAGTTTTATATTCTCTCACCGTCATGGACTTCAAGGGATTGTTATGGGATTTCATGCCAATTATGGGCTTTTATAGACAATCATGACCTCAAGGAGTGTTATGGACATTCATGCCAATTATGGGCTTTTACAACCAATTATGGGACCTCAAGGGGTTGTGATGAGCTTTTAGCCAAATCATGGGCATTCGAGCTAATCATGTGCTCTTATATGGGCGTGATATAGAGATTGATACATTTATTGCTCAATTCTTCATGTTACAAATGACCTATGAATGCTTAAGAAAATACATGTTCAAGTCTATGTCAAATTATTTCAAGTCAAGTTACTTCATGTCAAGTTCTTATTACTTTCATTCTTGAGTGTCAAATACCTCTTACTGATGTGATGTTTGTTTTGTATGGTTGGAGATGCAATGTTCGCAACACTTGGAGAAAGTGAACAATACAAAGGACAATCAAAGACTAGGAGCTTTTCAAGTTTTGTCAAATGTGGTGGCATGTACCGGATCGTTCCAGAGGTGTAGATATCATCTACACTATGTTCAGTCATGTTACCAAGTAAACTAGATTCGATAGATGAACATGATATAGTTTTCTTTTGCTAAGAACTATGTATGAATTAGTTTTAAATCAATGTAGAGTGTTTTATTTACTTTAAATTTTCATGATCAACATATTATGACACCCCCATTCGGTAAAAATTCTTACGCTCATGTGATCTTAAAATCAGGGTGTTACATTATGGTATAAGAGCAGTTTGGTAAATGGAAACTAAGCAAAGATGATTCTCATAGTCACCCTAGAATGAAGATATAGGACTAGAATATGAATCAATTCCCAAAAAAAAGATACCTTGCCATAAAATGACTATAGTCAACATTCATAGAGGTGATAAGGCATAATATAGATAGCTAGTTAGATCCTAAGTGTCAACCTAACCCTAACCCTAACCAATGAGATAACATCTCCATTCTCAATGGTCATGGCCATCCAATAGAGAGTTGAAGAGCAATGTCATAAACATGAGGCCTTTTAATGTATTTTTCCTTTCTTACTAGTCCATGTGGTATGGGATACATGTATTAGTAGGTTAGTTCGAGGTATCATGTCAAGATCCAACATCTATGGGTATGTTCCTGATCAACACATATCAAATCATGTAGGAGGTACCTAGAAGCCTAAGAATATGTAGTCGACTACACCTAATCTTAAAAAGTCATGACAAGGTTGAGGTAGATACCCCAAATATAATGATAAGTTAGTTACATAAACACTTAGTATAAGTTGTAAAATAAGGACAAAGTAATGGTTAATCCATGTTGACATAAAATTTTAAGAATTAGATGTCAAATGCCACATATCCCTTTTAGTGTAAAAATTTGAACATTAATGAACCTTGATATGTTGACTATCATGAAATGAAAGAGTTAAAAAACCTTAAGGTGGATAATAGGCTACAAAAGTTTTGAGGATGAAATTATTTTAAGGTGGGTAGAATCATAACACCCCATTTTTGAAATTGATTCACAACTTAGAGTATGATATTTTTACTAAATAAAGATAGTCAAAGAGATTTATGTACAAAATATCATGAAATAAAGTTTCTTAAAAGATAACGAAATGAGAAAAATAAATTGATGCCCAAAATACTTTTCACTTTCATCTATTCATTATGTGTTGCAATTAATTCAAATTGATGAATATTAATTGCTCTTTCTCTTTTCTCTCTCTTATCCTTGAAAATGTTTAAAAGAAGTAAGACTGATAATAAAAGATTTGGAATTCAACAAATAAAAATTTGGAATAGTTAACCTGGGCAAAAAAAATCCTTTTTCCTTTTGATTTCTTTTAATATAAAAAGAATATATCATATACATAATTTTATTTCAACCTCCTTGGATTTCAAAAAGGAATGATATAAGCCCCTACGTTCTAATTTTGGTATGAGATAATTTATTAATTTGGTACAATAATAAATGATTTTCTATTTTCTTTTATATATAATAATACATCTCTTTTTCATGTATCCCCCAAGAAAGTTTCTCAAAAAAAATATGGCATGACCATTAGGGGATAATAATTAGTCATATCGGATTTGGACTCAAGAAAACAATTAAAGAAAGATATGAAACTTTATTTAAACATTTAATAGATAAAATCAAGTTACGTGACCACATACTCTCGCCATATATGACGTTTTGTATTCCCTAGATAGTCACGACTCCTTTGAGATATTAATGTATGAGCAATGGAATTATTTAATTAGAAAAACTAGGAGTTATAGATTAGATGTAACATGACTGAATCATATGGTGTAGAAACGGTTTGAAAAGTACGTGATAGATGTATTACACCTTTCTTTGTAGCATTTGTTGTGATTAAATGAAACCTTAAGGGTAGGGTGTTCAATGAATCAAGTATTCTGATATCAATGTTCTCAGTTATTATTAATAATTCTTATCATGATAAGTAATTAACTCTTAATTGAGTTATGAGATGCACAACTCAAGATTTGGGTTGATATGCACGTTCTTTGAGAAATTATAGATAAGTTCCAAGTGCTATTGATGATTACTCATATGCCAAGTAATTAATTCTTATCAGTGTAATAAGATGATAAATTGCACGACTAGTGTGTATGTGCCAAGTGGACATGTAATCTGTTTATTTAAGAATTTTAGTTTGCCTGCATGTATAGTATGTTGATTACTCAGTATATTACAATGTTTTGAATATACTGCTCTTCCTAGTTTAGAATGATATACATGTTGTATTATAACTTCAAATAAAAACACGTGACACCATAGAGATACCGGAGTCAAGTATAAGTAAGAGAAGGGTACAATGTAGAAAAGAGCTTTCTAGGAATAATAAAATAATAGACTTAGGAGCCTTGAACACCGTAGAACCCCTATGTGAGGTATGCGCCTTAGGGGTGAAACGACCTAACCTTGGAAGCATCCAGTATACAGGGGTCAGAATGTGCTATCATGTGGAACGGGGGATGAAGCCCTAGTAGAAGTCTCCTTAAATTATAGTTTGCAGTATCCAACATCAACTAGAAATCCTGGTGGCGCTAGAGTATAGAAAATCCAAGAGGTGGCTTGACTCTCCACCTGTGTGCTCATGTTAGAGGAGGAGTGCAGTTTAGGCCAGAGAGCCATTTCCCTATTGCAGACTAGGAGAGTAGTCAGACTTAGCATTTCTCAGGTGTGTCCTCTAAGTCTTGTATGGTGTGATCGTAGTGCACTGCAAGTCTGCATATGTAGAGTACACTGCATATGATCAGGGCATAATAAAATGAATGAGAGGTCAAACAAGTGTGTACAATTATTCAAATATTCTTAGTATGTTTCTCAATTATTAGTTCTCTTTATGATCAATCAAGCATTTCATATATTAATTCACTCTTATAGATATTAAAAGTATCCTGCCATATTTATGATTGTCAATTATTAGATTCTTTAAAGCTTACTGCTGTTATAATTGGTATCAATTGCTCAAATGTATATCTGTAATTATATCAGTGCTTTAAACTATTTCTTTGAAGTACTCATTCACTGAGCGAGTAGGCTCACCCCTCTACTCACAATTTTTCGAGAAATCACATGGACTTGAAGAAGATATCATTGCATCAGAGTAGATCTGCCATAAGAGTTAAGTCTGAGTATAGTTAAGTTCAGGCGGTCCTTGTCACTCTAGGTCCTTGTAAAGAAATAAGAGAGTTGTAAATGGTGATGTATAACATTATTCCTCTTTTAGCAATATGTGTGAATCAGGAAGTCTTATGTGCTTAAAAGTATGAGGAACATAATGAATGTTCATACATGCATTTTTACTGTTGAAATCAGATTAGAGAAATCAATGTTTGGTTCCCTTGTAAAGTTGGTTTATATGGTTCAATGCGAGAAAACAAAGAGTTTTTGAAAGAGAAGAGAAAGTTAAGGGTGATCTTTGTATTACGTTAAATCCTCAATTTATTCCCTAATCTCATGATTAGTGGAAATTATGAGATCGGGGTGTAACAGTCTATGACCTTTGTAATGAGGGGTTCACTCCTCAAGAACGACCACCATGGAGAATCCATGATATAGGGATGAGGAAATAGAAGATGATGGGGTAGGGGATCCAAGGAAACACCATCAAATAAAGGAAACCACTTACTAAGGTAGAAGATGAGCAAGGATCACCACATGCAAGGGATCCGACCACAAAAGCTCTAAGGATCATCCCTTCTTTTCTCCACTAAGCCTAAAGGATGAGAAAAAGAGAGGAAGGAAGAAGGAGGACTGAAAGGTTACCTTTAAAGAAGGATAAAGGGTTTGTATACACAAGGAGGATGGAGGTAGGGTGGAGATGAGGTGTCAACACCTAAAACCCCAAGGAGACATTTGTCCTCTCAAGAAACTAACATGCAACCACATGCAACTGCCATAGCCATACATGCACAAGAGGGTGATACACTCTAGGTTTAGTATCAACTACTTGGATTATCCAACACACATGGTCGTGGTCATGACCATCACATGGCCGAGATAAAGCACCAGATCATACCATGGTTGAGACAAAAGGAACACCAACACACTTAGGTCGAGACACTTTAGTAGAAGACAATTGTCTCGACCCAATACAAACCAAAACCATCTTGGTCGAGACAAAACCAAGAAAGGGAGGTGTCTCAATCGTGACACTCCCTAAATACTCCCTCAAGGTTGAGACAAAGGTCACCACCCTCAATAAGGTACACAAGGTAAAGGTACATCTATACCCTAGAAACCCTAATCACCCCTAGTGATGTCATCACTCATCCAAGTCTCAACCAATGTACACCAAATAACCACTCTCTCTCTCATGAATCCAAGAGGGATAAGGAACACTATAGAGGTGGAGAATTGCACATCAACCCCCTACATTGTGTATTTTGCAATTTGCACCAAAACTAGCACATAAAACACTAACAACATCCAAACAAGTTCAAACTGGAAACGTAAGCTCTCCATAAGGTCCAAAGCCATCTCAAGGGATGAGAGAAAGGTTCTAATAATATGATTAAGATAAAGCATACAAGGCTACCCTAAAACTCGGGTCAGGATCCTTACAAGCCATAAACCCCTTATAGAGATTTCATCCTCAACGTCCTAGGCGAAAAGAGATGATTACTTCATACACATCTCTTCCTCAATCTCTGACGTAACTTCCACTGTGCTACTCTAATCTGCTAACTAATTCCTGGCTTTATCTAATATCAGAGTACAACCTCATAGATCCCTTCTTTTCTTCACAAACCAAATGAATACATATCAAAGAGATGTATTCATACTTATGGCTATTACCATTCTATACTGTGGATAAACCCCTAACATATGGTGTCTGTACTATAGGTTGGACATTGATAAGAAGGTTTTTCTCAAAAGTTACTCCTTCCAGGAGACAAAACACTTAGGAACTTAACTGGGAAGCAAAAACAACTCATAGACACTTGGTTTTTCCTGGATACTAGGACTCCTCACATTGGAATCCATCATGTGTGTCAAAACACATCACATCCCTGTCCCATCAAACCTATCGATTGTCCTTTCCAACATCAAACACATTGAAAAGGTCATCTTGTTGTCTTGGGAGATCTATGGAACACCATCATAAACAAACGTCAACATCTTGGAACTACATTCCAAGATCACTCAATTCTTCTCAAAGTATCCATCACCAGGGTCATATCAAACCTAAACACATCAAGTAACATAATGTTCACTTGACTATTGCAAAAGAACACAAAGGGAATACACTTCCCTTGACATCCCAATTCCACCCAGGGATTTCCACAAGGGGAAGGGATTATCAACTCTCTTTTGTTATTATGTAATTTTATAACCTCTTTATATGTCATTTTACCTTCTTCACCTTGGCTTCCTAGCTATCAACATAGGAATTATTAATTTTTAAAGCATCTTATTACTTCTTTTCTTGTCATTGTTCATCATTCTCATGGATGTTTTCTTGTTTTATCACATTTTCTAACTCCTTTTCAAAAGGTAAACCATCATATTTCACATTTCCTTCATTAAACATAGGTCATTCCTCCTTACTCTTTCCTATGTTATGAAGATTTTCATTTTGTCCTTGCCCTCATAGGTTGGTTAGAGAATAGCTCATATTCTACTTTATTAGTTCATGATTATTCTTGTATGTCAACTTTTGTCATACTTATTTAAGGAATTCTCTTCATCTTATGTGAATTTACATCTTGAATTACTTTATTGACACTGATTTATTTATCTTTTACTTTAGAAACATCTTGAGATTATCACTTGAGGGATCTCTTGTAGATCTTTTGTGTTCAAGTTCATGTTTTATAGTGTCATATTCTTTTCTTATGTTAACCAATCATTCAAGTTCCATTTGGTTATGATATAGTTCTTTCCTTCTTTAGAGAATAATGAAGGTATTATTACTGGGATTCATGTTTAATTACGCTCTTTAGGTTGTTTCAAAGTGATTACTTGATCAAAGTAATAAAAAAAATCAACCTAAGAATTTCATACCTTTTCCTCAATAATTTGATGTTTGGCCAGGGCACTCAAGAAAACTGATGTATGCACTATGTTTTATTTATATTTCATCTTAGATACTGTCATAGTCCTAGTTCTAGTGCCCATGTAGACTTAATGAACCTAGAGCTCTGATACCACCAAATGTGGTATCCTTTGCCACACAAAGCTAGATTACTCAAAATTGAGTGCGGAATTAAAACTAATAATCACATTACCACAAAACATGGTAAATTAAAATCGATTTCATCATGCCTGAAGTCATAATCTGGAGCCACTTGTATTTCATTTATATCAAAAGATGTTACATAACATAAATCATTGTCCAACTAGACACAACTTGTTACATGTGATTATTTATTCACATATAAAAAACATTTTTGTACTAATATTGTATAGACCCAAAAACTCAAACCGATGTATAACGTCTATAAAACACTCCCAAGGACCTGAGTGTATAGGACGGTACATATGACTCTATTACTAGACATTAGTTGTATATCCATGATCCAATAGCTACACTCCTCACGATAACAGCCACAACAACACAATCTCTATCTTGGCATGCACGTCCACCTAAAAGGTTGTGGAATCCATAGGGTGAGACAAAACATCCTAGAGAGAGTTATAACTCTCTTCAAACATCTATTGAAAGAACAAATAACTAAAATAGGAGATTATACTATTAAGTGATAGGAAGATTCAACTAAATGATAATAGGAGAGCAATTAGTATTCTAAAAAAGAGTATGAAGAACATGTATGACTATTATGAAATAATCAGTATAAGAAACAAGGCAAAGTCTCATCCAATGTTATCCGTAGTTGTTCCAAAGCAAATACACTACACAGCTGTATTAAATATTTTATTAATGTCCTGAGGATTTGAGTCATACCACTCAAACCCAATTGACATTTACTAAGTCGAAATCAGAACCATACAAGGTCTATAGATGAGTTGGAATCCACGACCTCACCCACAACCTCTTGGTCAGTACCAGAGTGAAAGTGACATATAATTCATCTAAGGGATCAACTCACGTGTGGTCATCCATATAACAACCTAGCCCACCTTGGTATAGGTCACGACGATACTGAACTGAGCTACGACCCACAGTTACACTTATACCTGGGTATGGCTCGCAATCAATCCTATGAAGCCATATAAGAAACATATCACTGAGCAATGACAAGCATCTGCACTCTTTCTAGGGTATGGCCTACATCCAATCCTGTGAATACATATAATCAACAGTATATGACTCCAGACTTCCTATAGGGGAAAGAATGTTTCACCATCCAACAAATACTAACATTGAGATGGATCTATGGCATAGGGAAGAACTACATGATTAGGTTCCACTTGATTAGTCAATTCAATTGAGCGTCTTTTAGCATCAATCAAGTTACCACATATAAAATAATAACAAACTCTGCAAGGTTAAGGGCATAGCACACTTTAGAAATTATAAAAGTATAGGGTATGAACCTGTCACTCTACCACCACATGATGCCTATATTGTTTCCATTCACATCATCATCAAGAAGGCCACATTCTTAGGGAATATCGATCATGTGAAGAAGTGAAATGACCTCTCTACTAAAAATTTGAATAACAAAACATCCAATCCAAACACACTCAGAAGGTATGATGGAGTGGGTGTAAAATTTTAAAATCTTTATATATAATGGTAATTAAAAGACCAAAGTATAGCAGCGGAATAAAAACATGACTATGTTCAATTATAAAACAAAGTGTTACAAACTTACATCATAAGGATCCATGTAGAGGAAATCTAAACCACCTCAATATTGTATCCAACCTTCATCATCACAAACAAAGTCTAGGTCAACATGCCATGCATCCAAGTCCTCCACCTAGGGTTGGAAGCATACCCCAACAAAAGAGAAACAATAGGAAACATCAGCAAAGGCTTGTATGTGCATACTAAAAAGCAAATTGAGAAATTTATAAAGAATAAGGGACATCAAAAGTAAAAGGATTCCCATGCAAGAGATAAGGACTACCCAATCAGGCATAAAAGAAAAGAATCATAATCACCATAAAAGAAGATACTTTCCATAATCAAAACAATAAATATTGTGCAATACTGGAACAAAAGAAAGTAGGGCACACACCCCACAATCCACATCAATAACCTGCATGCATGTGAGATAAGCATAGCCCTATAACAATATAAACACAAAGGCAGACAAGCACAAACTTGAACCTGATAGAGAAAGGAATACTGCCAATCTCCCAAATATATACAATTGAGTATGGATTACTGCCACACTCGAGTATAGAGAAGTGGTATACTACCACCTTCCTTAAAAAACAATAGGGGATTACTTCCCCAAAACCAAAGTAATTTACACTACTCTAGTGCTACAAAATCACATAGCATGTTTAATGTAGAGGCAAGTAGACATGTATGATCAGAATAATACAATGATGTCATCCCACAATGGACAACACAAACATATAAACATCCACTTCAAAGTGAGCAAATAAAATTATTTCAAATCATGCACCAAGGCAAAATATAACATATTAAGAGAATATCCAAGTCCATAATAAGCAAGATAGTTCACACAAACCATGATATCAAGAGAATAGACATATGTGTAGGCTAATGTCAAAAGAAAGATAAGATAGGTGAATTGCACAACATCAAGGAATAGGGGATACAACATACCTCAACTTCAGAGTCAAACAATCTAAAACACACATCTAGGTCCAAGCCTAGGCTTCCAAAGCACCTATTAGCATATATGTGGGATTAGGGTTAGATTTATATTGATTTTAGAAACCCTAAAAACCACCATTTTATTAATATATGAATTAGATTTCCAAAACCATGCCATATTTTAGATTAGGTTATTAGGATTCCAAAACATATTTTATTATATTTTTCTGACTTATAGATAATTAGTTATGAATTATACAAGTTATTATCTTATTAAATTAGATCCATTAAATCACCCCTCTAAAACCTCAGATTCAGGCGACAAAACTAATACCATTAGAAATCTTGTATAATTCTGAATCCAACGAATATTTTTTTGAAATGTTTGGCCCAGCAGATAATTAGTTATACAATTTAGAAATCCAACCAATCAAATAAAACCACATAAGTAAATAATTGAGAAAAAGCGAAAGAGGGAGAGGAGTCAGGTCGGCCCAGCTGACAAGGCTCAATCAGAAGTGGCCATGACACTCGATCAAAGGCCCACTTGACTCAACTTAAAGAAAAACAAAACATAACAAAATGACAAAAATACCCCCGATGGGAAAACAAAGAGGTAAATAAACGAGAGAGGTTATAATCAGAAATCCACAAAGGATCGTCTTCTTCATTGATAGAACAAAAAGATGAAGAACACCATTGGGCACAATAGCTTGGGTGTCGATGCCCAAAATCGAACTCGCGGATGCACTTAACCGGAGAACAAAAGGCAACTACCACACAATACCTGAAGGTCAGGCGGACTCAGAGAGCTCCTGAAGCGGTTACGCATCAATTGGGGTCAAAGTCAGGGCGGCCAACTAGTCCTCACTAATAGTAGGGTCAGAAACAATGAAGGTGTGGAAAAGATGTGTGGGGCGTGAAGAGACCAAACTGACCCACTAGATATGCACATAGAGGTGCGAGAATGATTAAGGAAGGGTTCATTAGGGGTCCAATGTTGAAGGCTCGCTGGGAGAGGGCAAGGAAGAGGAGAACATGGGAAGAACATAGAGTATGGGTGATGAGTTATAGATTGTTTGAAGATCTCATGAGCCCTAGCATATATATACTCATTGGGTTCGGTAGAGGGTAACGGAGGAAAGGTAAAAGAAAGTAGAGGAAACAAAGGAAGGTAGATGGAGAAAGGAGAGAAAGAATCGAAGAGGAAACTGAAGCTTGTTCGCTAGGGAAAAAAAATAGCGGAGGAAGGAGAGAGTACAAATACCACACGATCTGAATCAAATGCTCTAAAAGAAGCCCAAGATTCCAAAGCCAGTGTGACACATATAAATAAAAAATTGAATCCGATTAAATCAAAGTGTGAATGCATTATTTCCTTATTCTCTCTCTCTTAAATTGGGGGTGCAAACATTAACCAAATTAAGTGGAATTTTGCATAGAGGCCAATTAAGGCATGTAGATTCCGATTATGCACTTAGTTTTGCCTTTTGGAAACTTTTAATGGGTTAAATAAATCAAATATCATTTTCTCTTTTCTTCTTCATTAATGGCTTTAGGATTATCCAAATTTGATGAAACTTGACCCACAAGTCATATTTAATGTGTTGGATAAGGATTTGCCATCAATTTTACATATTGGAGTTGTTTAAATATTTATTTTATATTTTGAAGGTTCTACACACACTCTCTCCTAGTTTTACCTTTTAAGCACACTTTCTCCAAATTTGATAAAAATATACCCAAAGGCTCTATTTATTATGTAGATCATGAATATAAATTTATTTTCCTCTTTTGGAGTTATTTATTATATTTATTTATTAATTACACCTTTTAGGCAATTTTCTCTCCTAACTTACCATATTATTTCAAGGTTGTCCAAATTAAATGAAAATTGACATGTAGGCTTATTTTGATGTGTAGATTACGAATTTGAAGTCTATTTTTAATTTGAATCTTTCTTACATGGGTTATATAATCTATCCCATTAGAGGCTCATTAACTATATTATGCATGAAATTAAGTTATTTATCATTTTATTATTACCAAATGAATTATATGACATATTATATTACATTATTCATGCATTATATTATTAGGATCATTCTAACCTCCACCTTGTTTGGCCAAAACCAAAGGTCAAACTTCCAGAGTAGGGTCCAAGAACTGGTATGTTACAACACTCCACCCCTTAAAAAGGATTTCGTCCTCAAAATCTATAGATCAAACATCAACAACTAAATACTCTCCACCCCTTAAAAAGGTTCAACCCAACAAGTCAAACTATACAACTTTTTAGAGCTACCTATATCTCTTAGTTGTGAAAGTTTTAGAGATATATATTACTCATGTATCGAACAAAAGTCACCATCTAGGGTTGAGCTTTAGGTCCTTGTCTATCTAACCTATACATGAACATCCAAAAGTCATAGGGTAGGTCAACTATACCATTATATCAATCCTAGTCACAAACTAGGGTTAGATTCTACTCAAACTAGAGTTTCACTTCATTGTGACTTAGTTGAAGAAAACATTGATAAATCAAAGAAAACTTTTGTACATATAGTAGTATAATTGAAAATAATTTTTGACGATGAAAACTTTTAGAGATGAAACAAAAAGTGGATCCAAAATCAATTGCAGAAACCAAGTCACAATATTTCCATATGAATATTTCCTCATAACCTAAACGTGTCCTCAAACCAAACCTTATTGCATAAAAGATCATCATAGATAAAATCTAGGGTGAATATCTCACCTAGAGCCAACTATATAAGTCAAGGGTTCAACTAGGGAGACAAAATTGAAATATTCAGATTCCAACTACCATGGGCTCTGATACCATGTTGTAAAGAAGTGAAACCACCTCTCTACTAAAAATTTGAATAACAAAACATCCAGTCCAAACACACTCATAAGGTATGATGGAGTGGGTGTAAAATTTTCAGATCTTTATATAATGGTAATCAAAAGACCAAAGTATAGAAACAGAATAAAAAAATGACTATGTTCAATTATAAAACAAAGGGTTACAAACTTACATCATAAGGATCCATGTAGAGGAAATCTAAGCCACCTCAATATTGTCTCCAACCTTCATCATCACAAACTAAGTCCAGGTCAACATGCCATTCATCCAAGTCCTCCACATAGGGTTGGAAGCATACCCCAACAAATAAGAAACAATAGGAAACATCAGCAAAGGCTGGTATGTGCATACTAAAAAGCAAATTGAGCAACTTATAAAGAATAAGGGACATCAAAAGTAAAAGGCTTCCCATGCAAGAGATAAGGACTACCCAATTGGGCATAAAAGAAAAGAATCATAATCCCCATCAAAGAAGATACTTGCCATAATAAAAATAATAAATATTGTGCAATACTGGCACAAAAGAAAGTAGGGCACACACCCCCACAATCCACATCAATAACGTACATGCGTGTGAGATAAGCATAGTCCTAGAACAATATAAGCACAAAGGTGGCCAAGCACAAACTTGAACATGATAGAGAAATGAATACTACCAATCTCCCAAATATATAAAATTGAGTATGGATTACTGCCACACTTGAGTATAGAGAAGTGCTATACTGCCACCCTCCTTAAAAACAATAGGGGATTACTGCCCCAAAACCAAAGTAATTTACACTACTCTAGTGCTACTGAATCACAACATGTTTAATGTAGAGGCAAGTAGACAGATATGGTCAGAATAATACAATGTTGCCATCTCACAATGGATAACACAAAGATATAAACATCCACTTCAAAGTGGGCACATAACATTATTTAAAATCCTGCACCAAGGGAAAAGATAACATATCAAGAGAATATCCAAGTCCATAATAAGCAAGATAGTTCACACGAACCATGATATCAAGAGAATAGACATATGTGTAAGCTGAAGTCAAAAGAAAGATAAGATAGGTGAATTGCTCAACATAGAGGAATAGGGGATACAACATACCTCAAATTCAGAGTCAAACAATCCAAAAGACACTTCTAGGTCCAAGCCTAGGCTTCCAAAGCACCTATTAGCATATATGTGACTAGGGTTAGATTTATATTGATTTCAGAAACCCTAAAAACCACCATTTTATTAATATTTGAATTAGGTTTCTAAAACCATACCATATTTTAGATTAGGTTATTAGGATTCCAAAACATATTTTATTATATTTTTCTGACTTATAGATAATTAGTTATGAATTATACAAGTTATTATCTTATTTAATTAGATCCATTAAATCACCCCTTTAAAACCTTAGATTCAGGAAGCAAAACCATTACCATTAGAAAGCTTGCATTTTTCTGAATCCAATGAATATTTATTTGAAATTTTTGGCCCAGTAGATAATTAGTTATACAATTTAGAAATCTGACAAATCAAATAAAACCATATAAGTTCATAATATAGAAAAACCAAAATAGGGAGAGGAGCCGGGCTGCCTAGCTGACATAGCCCAATTAAAAGTGGCCATGTCACTTGGTCAAAGACCCTCTTGACTCGACTTAAAGCAAAACAAAACATAATGAAATGACAAAAATACCCCCGATGGGAAAATAAAGAGGTAAATAAACGAGAGGGGGTATACTCGGAAATCCACGAAGGATCATCTTCTTCGCTGATAGAACACAGAGACGAAGAATGGCATTGGGCATAGCAGCTTGGGCGTCGATGCCCAAAATCGAGCTCACGGATGCGTTAAACCAGAGAACAAAAGGCAACTACCACACAATACCTAAAGGTCGGGCGGACTCAGAGAGCTCCTGAAGCAGTTGCACATTGATTGGGGTCAGAACCGGGGCGGCCAACTAGTCGTCATCGGTAGCAGGGTCAGAAACGATAGAGATGTGGAAAATATGTGTGGGGCATGAAGAGACCAATCTAACCCACTCGATAGGCACACAAAGGTGAGAGAATGATTAAGGAAGGGTTCACCAGGGGTCCGATGTTGAAGGCTCACTAGGAGAGGGAAAGGAAGAGGAGAACAGGGGAAGAACAGAGAGTATGGGTGGCGAGTTAAAGATTGTCTGAAGATCTCATGAGCCCTAACATATATATACTCATTGGGTTCAGTAGAGGGTAACGGAGGCAAGCGAAAAGAAATCAGAGGAAATAAAGGAAGGTAGATGGAGAAAGGAGAGAAAGAATCGAAGAGGAAATTGAAGCTTGTTCGCTAGGGAAAGAAACGAAGCAGAGGAAGTACAGAGTAAAGATACCACACGATTTAAATCCAAAGCTCCAAAAGAAGCCCGAGATTCCAAAGCCAGCGTGACACATATAAATCAAAAATCAAATCTGATTAAATCAAAGTGTGAATGCATTATTTCCTTATTCTCTCTTTCTCTTTCTCTGAATTTGGGGGTTTAACCATTAACCAAATTAAGTGGAATTTGGCACAGAGGCCAATTAAGGCATGTAGATTCTGATTATGCAATTATTTTTTCCTTTTGGAAACTTTTAATGGGTTAAATAAATCAAATATCATTTTCTATTTCCTTCTTCATTAATGGCTTTAGGATTATCCAAATTTGATGAAACTTGACCCACAAGTCATATTTAATGTGTTGGATACGAATTTTCCATCAATTTTACATATTGGAGTTGTTTAAATATTTATTTAATATTTTGAAGGTTCTACAAACTTTCTCTCTCCTGGTTTTACCTTTTAAGCACACTTTCTCCAGATTTGATAAAAATTTACCCAAAGGCTATATTTATTATGTAGATCATGAATCGAAATTTATTTTCCCCTTTTGGAGTTATTTATTATATTTATTTATTAATTACACCTTTTAGGCAATTTCTCTCTCCTAACTTACCATATTATTTCAAGGTAGTCCAAATTAAATGAAAATTGACATGTAGGCTTATTTTGATGTGTAGATTATGAATTTGAAGTCTATTATTTAATTTGAGGCTTTCTTACATGGGTTATATCATCTATCCCATTAGAGGCCCATTAACCATATTATGCATGAAATTAAGTTATTTATCATTTATTATTACCAAATGAATTATATGATATATTATATTACATCATTCATGCATTATATTATTAGGATCATTACAACCTCAACATTGTTTGGTCAAACCCAAGGATCAAACTTCCAGAGTAGGGTCCAAGACCTGGTATGTTATAGATCCCTCAACTCATCCTTGGGAAAAATCCATCTCATATTATGCCACAAGTCACTACTGGGTCATAAGACCCATTCACATTATTCTTGTATCACAAGTGTCTCAACATACCTTACAAGGGCATATTCAACCTATGTCATATCATACTCATCATAGCCTGTACTAGCTATGATTACTAAGATCATAACAATTTCTTTGTTAGAAGTTCATAAACTAGAGAGATAACCGCATAACATCATAACCATTCCATGAGAGAGAAACAAGCAAGAATATTGGTCATTATTAGGGTTTAGGCTTTCCTCTTAGCTGACCAGAGCTTACAGGACAAGGTTCAACCATCAACCATAGAACCATCACCTTACATCATCTTGGAGTGTGTGAGGGGTAGAAAACACCATTAGAGTTGATTAGAAGACGTTCTAAATATCACTGTGTATGTCTTATGTATCATTCATACATGATTATCATTAAGTGTTCACATGTATTTATTGTCCACCTATCATCATTAAATGTTAATTACATAACCACATAGGTTGTGACCACCCATCATGGTCCATTTCATGACTACAACACTCATGTATCTCAACCATCCAAATACATGTGGTAATAACTCTAACACCCTCAACACATAGCCGCAATTGCAACACTTCGTCACTCTAATCACGACGACGACGCATCACCTCCTAGTTGCGATTGTTATGCACCCCAGCTAGGAATCTCAACCAATGTTCATAATGAGGCATCACGACCAGCCAACAACATGGCATCTCGACCATCAACCACCCAACAATTTCGCAACCTAGACCCTAAAGTAGTGTGGCGACCATCTCCATAACACGTATGTAACATCCTTGACATGGGTTATGCCTTAACCCTAGAAGTTTTTCTTAAGTAAGTCTTTTATATTCTTGTATTTACCTTTTTAAAAGTAATTAAGACTAAAGGAGAGCTTATGTTTTAGTTTTAGTCCTATTTGAATAATGTTGAAACAATATTTTTACCTGTTTTGGAATAAAGTGCAATTTACCCAATTTAAGGGGTTACCTTGCAAATGTTACATGATAAATGTTCCTTAAGTTTTATAGCATCATAAGAATGAGAATGATGATGAGTTATGGCTTGTGGAATCCTAAGTTCCAAGAAGGAGGTTGTTTGAATAATGTTTGTGCATTGAATAACTAGTTTTGTTGTAATTTGCAATTTACCCAAAACCTAGGGTTGGATATGTAAAATACCACCTCTATTATGTCCCTATTGTTTCTTGGTATAATTTATAGAAAATAAAAAGAAAGGGGTGTCTTGTTTGAACTACTTTTGAGGAGAGATAATCTTGATAATAAAATAATCAAGATTTAAGCATAAACAAAACCCTAATTTATTTTGTAGCAAAACTAAATATGTTAATTGAAGTGCCCATCAACTAAAAAGGCTATGGTGGAAATCCTATAGTGAGAGGACGTCCAAATGCTTTGAGTAGCATCGAAATATCTTAAGTAGGTGAAGAATCCACTCACATTTGTTAATTAAAAAGTAATGTCCACTAAAAATGGATAATAGTATTATAATGAGTAAGGTGCTTAAGTGGTTTCTTTTAATTCAAGGATAATTGAGACTATATTGAGGGCAAGGAAGTTGGTTTTGGAAGCAAGGAAGTGGAGGGGGCATGTGGCACCTAGAATGGGAGTTGAAGATTTTCCTCCTACTTTCTCTCTCCTAAAAATTCATATACATATACTACATTTTTCACTTACTTGAAAGACTATTTTCGAAACCACTTTCTTTCCTTGCTTTGGCTGATGACCAAGGAGCTTAGGAGCAGGAGGAAAACGTTCCCCATTCTGAAGGTAAGCTCCATGATCATCTTCAACCTTGGATTGATGGTTGAAATCGGATTTCAACACTCGTTTTCTTCTCTCTTCCATCCAATGCTCAACCTTGGCTATCTTTTGCATCCAAAGAGTTGGAAATGAACCTTGGATAGTACAAGGAGCTTCTTTCACCATTAGAGATGAGAAGCTTGAAGCTTTGAATCTACTTTGAATGTGGTTTATATAACTTGAACCCATCAATGTTATTATTGATTTCAATTTCTCATCATATGATTGATCTTTTATTTTCTTCTTGAATAACTGATGAATTCATCATTTATATGACAGTAGAATTTGGAGGTCTGAAGTTTGATGATGATGACATCATCTTAGCACACACCTCAAGAATATCAAAAAACAAACGGTTTCATTTTTGTTGGTTAAATGGTTTCAAACCGTTAGAGACCAAACAGTTTCAAATCGTTTGGTGACCAAACGGTTTCAAAACCATTAGAGGTCAAATAATTTCAAACTGTTAGAGGCTAAATAGTTTCAAGAATGTGTAAAGGTCTAATGGTTTCAACCTAATCTAGTCCACACGGTCTCAACCTTGGATGGCCAAATGATTTCAAAATGTTTAGAACTCAATTGATTTCAGAACCCTAGCTCAATTGGGTTCAAAACCCTAATTTTAGGATCAAACGGTTTCAACTCTGAATTGAACAAATAGTTTCAAACCGTTTGAGGATCAAACAATCTCAAACCATTTAGGGTTAATCGATCTTCAGACTATTTGAAGGTCTAAACGTTCTCAAACCGTTTGAAGGTTTAGGACCAGACCGTTTGAAGGTCTAAACGGTCTCAAACCATTTGAAGGTTTAGGACCAGACCGTTTGAAGGTCTAAATGGTCTCAAACTGTTTGAAGGTTTAGGACCAGACCATTTGAAGGTCTAAACGGTCTCAAACCATTTGAAGGTTTATGACCAGACCGTTTGAAGGTCTAAATGGCCTCAAACCATTTGAAGGTTTAGGATCGGACCGTTTGAAGGTCTAAACGGTCTCAAACCGTTTGAAGGTTGAGGACCAAACCGTTTGAAGGTTTAGGGCCAAACCGTTTGAAGGTTCAATTGGTTCAAACCGTTTGAAGGTTCAATTGGTCCAAATCATTTGAAGGTCCAATTGATACAAACCACGCAAGTTCTAATAACCCCATAAGTGGTTGAAGCTTATCTCAAGGTTGATTTCAATGGAAGTACATCTAAAGTACTTAGGTGATTAGTATAATTAGAGTGATTATCACTCGATTCCTATGAAAGTAATAAATTGAATACACTATGATAAGCATAGGTGCATGTACTTAGTGAAAGGTTAAGTCAACTGAATATGGTATGATAGTGATGTGTGTTCCTAGTACATGGAACAATGATAAGTATGATTTTATACTAAAATAATGCTATGTGCTCCTAGATATGTGGAAGCACTGACTTAGGGTTTGGATTAATGAGGTAATCATAAAACCCTAATAAATATAAAATGGGAAACCCTAACCCTAATATAGGGTGATGTTATGTGAAACCCTAATATAGGATGATGTTATGTGAAACCCTAATATAGGATGATGTTATGTGAAACCCTAATATAGGGTGATGTTATGTGAAACCCTAATTGATAAAGATGGGAAACCCTAACCCTAATGAGGGAATAGTGATGTTATCTTTGTATTACATAATGTTGATATGTAATTGATATGGTTGTTATCAAGTATACTAACCATGCATGTATCATGAGATGATGAGCATAACCAGGTATGAGCTATGATGTTAATGGGCCTTGTGAGCCATTATTTTATTTTTTGCCTAGTGAAAGGTGACAAGAAGTTTAATATTCCCGGTGAACTATTTGAGATGCTTGTGTAACAAGTATCATGAATATCTTGGTCAGATAACCTGGAGGTAATAGTTACCTGATAGTGGTAACCATGTTCAGTGATGAACTAAGGGTTTGAATACCCAGATCTGGTAAACATGATGATGATATTGATGAGGGATGTGAATTCCCAGTAATGCGATAAGGGATTGAGATCCCAATGTTTTATAAAGTTTTGAAAAGTACTTGATAGAAGTATTACATGTTTCTTTGTAGCGTTTGTTATAATAATTCTTGCTTGAAAACGTGGCTGATGCTAAAAGAATATGGTAATGTACTTAAGTAATCAAGTGGAATTTTATCATGTAGAGCCTTGGCCATAGATCCATCACCATCAATAGCTGGTGATGGTGAAACGGGTTCTCCTGATGGTTAACCCGGAGCGTATATTGTTGAATAAGTGGGGTTTCTCCTAGCCTAAAATAGGAGAATTAGAGTGCAACTTCAGTTGTAGAATCAAGATATGTATAAGAGCATGGTGAACAGGCCCATGGCTTAGTATGATAGAGCATGAATGCATTCATGGCACAAAGAGAACGGTGAACTGGCCCTTGGCTCAGATTTACTAGCACCAAGACCTGTACCAAGGCGGGCTAGAGAATGGGTAGCCTATGGGAGCTAACCCTGTGACTTAGGTCACTTAAGCAAGAGACTGCAGTCCTACTTGTGGTTTTGTACTGACCGAGACAGATGAGATCGTGGATTCTGACTCTTCCTTTGATCTTGTATGGCACCGGATTTGGGTTTCACAACTGAAGGTTGGATTTGAGGGGTATGACTCACTTCCTTAGGGCATGCGTATGATTGTAAAATGTAATCAGCCATGTAGCATATTTGCTTAAGGATGAAATACAGAAATCATTGGTTGATGTTACATTGCTTACTGTATCCTAAATGGATAGATGTTATACATGTTATTCATATTCCTTATTAAAATGAATAGATGATTTACTACTTTATCATTTATAATTGTAATGCTTTAAAAGTTGATGTTGCTCAAGTCTGTTTAATAGTGATTAAATCCTACTTTTCAATAGAGAATCTTCTGCTCAGTTTATTACTATTTATCTGCAATAATAATATCGGAGAGTTATATCTCTCGATGGGACATGGGTCTCACTCCGTTGGTCACCAACATTTTAGTTGGACACGGACGAGTAGGTATCAACCATATAGTAGGGGAAGGACAACATCATCAGGGACAACAGTAACATCCCAGGTGGAGATACTGATTGTTGTGTCTTATAGATATGAGTCCTATGTGTCGTCTCTGTACTCTCAGGTCCTAGGAGTCAGTAATCAGTGTTTTATGATCGATCTGAGATTTTGGCTTGAATGCCTCGAGGTTTTGTGTTGCTTATGTATAGTTTTGGTAAAGCAATTGTTGTAAATATATTCCTCGAGATGAGATGGTACATGGTATGTACAATGTAAATCAGAATATATATATTACTTTGGTTCTTGTTATCAGACTTTCTTGGAAATGGATCTCTTTGCCAAAAGGTTTTAATATTTAGTGATTTTTGTTATTCTGTTGTTAATGTTTTCTTATGCATTAATCATTATCCGATGATGGCCTAATTTGCGGTCGGGTCATCTCAATGAAGTTGCAGCCAAAACAAGAATGGCGTGTCTTGACCATTTTACAATGGAGTGTCACCACCGAACCAAGACAAGGCATTGTAATTAGAACCAAAGTTAGGCAATTCAACCAAGCGTTGTGGAAAGCATTTCGACTGTAACTTGTCAATGTGTATGACCCAAATCAAACAAAAAGCATGGATGTCTTGACCCCAACACTACACATATGTGTATGTCTCGACCCAAAAGACCAACAACACCTATTTCTCGATCAACAAGGTCAAATGATAAAACATCAAGAGTCATCGAGCTCAAAACTCATAGATCCAAGGCCATCAAACCCTAAAATGAGCACTAATGTGATCATCTAGCAACACCAAAAGAGAATGGAAAATCAAACTTTAAAAACATGAGCAAATCATCTAAAACACCAAGGTAATCATAAGGACTGAGCTTAAGTCATGGTGATAAAACCAAAGCTTAGGTTGCATGCATCAAGATTTCCCTAATCTACACATAACACATAAAATATATGAATTTAGGTTTTAACAAAAAGAGTAATCTTCATGAGAATACTTCATAGTCTTGAACCCTAAATTCATGATAATATCATTTAACTCGTTAATATCATATATGGAGACCAAAATGGAAGGTTACACCATAAGAAATCCATCGTAACCAAGGAAAAACTTCATATTAAACATTCATCAAAAACCCTAAAACATTTGGCATGAAATCCTCTCGAAAGATCCTTAAGCAAGAGTGATAAACATTCATCAAGAACCATGTTTGACAGAACTAAACCAAGACCTAAACCTCACAAGACATCAAGACACTTGTCCATCATTCATGTGACCAAAACCAATATCATGACCAAAGAGATAAACCACCATAACAATAACATATCTCTCTTCAAAATTCGGTTCCTTATATTGTAATTTCTAATTTTAACCATATAAAGCATGATAACTCCTATCATTCAAGCTCTAATTCATGATATAATCTACTAGCATATTAAGGGTATGTTCTAGAGAGAGAAACAATATCATGAAATTTAGATAATTTATACTAATAATATAGGAGTGTGGAAAGTTACAAAACCCACCTTAAGAAGCTCAATCATCAAGGGTCCAAGCTTCAAGATCAAGGGCTCCAAACACAAGATCCAAAGGTTTAAGAAGCTCCACCAAAGGCTTCACCTTCATCCATAAGATTACCTCAACAACAAAAAAACATATGTCTAAAGATTGGTCAAGAAAAGAGGGCAAGACGCTCTTGTTTGAACCAAAAGAAAGAGAGAAGCAATCCTCCTCACTCTAGGGTCTACCTTGTCAAAATATGGTCTATTACCTTTGTGATGAGGGGTTCACTCCTCAAGAATAGCCACCATGGAGAATCCATGCTCTAGGGCCAAGCAAATAGAAGAAGATGGGGTAGGTAATCCATGGAAACACCATAAAAGAAAGACAATCAGTTACTAAGGTAGAATATGAGCAAGGATCACCACATGCAAGGGATCCGACCATAAAAGCTCCAAGGATCAGCCCTTCCTTGCTCCACCAAGCCCCAAGGATGAGAAAAAGAGAGGGAGGAAGAAGGAGGATCAAAAGGTTCACATGTAAGAAGGAGAAAGGGTTTATCTACCTAAGGAGGAGGGAGGTAGGGTGGAGATGAGGTGTCAACACCCTAAAACACCAAGGAGACGTCTACTCAAGAAACCAACATGCAACCACATGGAACTGCCTTAGCCATACATGCAAAAAAGGGTGATACAATATAGGTTGGGTCTCAACCTACTTGGGTCACCCAACACACATGGTCCCAGCCACGAACATCACATGGTCGAGACAAAGCACCCAAGCACACCATGGTCGAGACAAAAGGAATACTGACACACTTAGGTTGAGAGACTTTACTAGAAGACAACTGTCTCTAGCCAAGAAAACCCACAACCATCTTGGTCGAGACAAGACCAAGCAAGGGAGGTGTCTTGATTGTGAAACTCCCCAAACACTCCCTCAAGATCGAGACAAAGGTCACCACCCTCAACAAGGTACACAAGGTCAGTGTACATCAAAACCCTAGAAACCCAGATCACCCCTAGTGATGTCATCACTCATCCAAGGCTCAACCAAGGTGCCTGAAAAAACCACTCTATCTATATCATGAATCCAAGAGGGATAAGGAACACTCTAGAGGTGGAAAATTGCACATCAACTCCTTACAATAGGTAATTTGCAATTTGCACCAAAACTAGCACATAAAGCACAAACAACTCTAGAGGTGGAGCTTTCTCTGCCATCTCGTTCCACAGTAGTAGGTTTGTGCAAAGTTCATAGTGGAAGAACCAGCGGCAAGGAGCAGTATCTTGCCATCCATCGCACGCTGGAGTAGAGTCCCAGTGAGGCCAGCACCTATGAACATCTGGACTGAGATCCAGGGGAGCTGCCGAGAAATTGACGAGCTGAGGAGGTCTATAAGACTGTGACGGAGCTCTTAGTAGCCCTAGTAGAGGTCGAAGTGGAGAGGAGCACAACATGTTCATCGTCGGAGCATAGCCCGACGACGGCGCTCAAGGAATCAGGCTGTGGGTGTCAGGCATCCTGGCATTTCAAGCGAGAGGGAGGAAAGGGAGTTCTGAACCGGTCCAAATCTAGTTAAATCTGATGTGAACCAGACAATTGCACCCTAACCGGATCTGCTGAACCACGGCTCAGCG
The DNA here is from genome assembly GCA_963693085.1 of Alisma plantago-aquatica. Lineage (NCBI taxonomy): Eukaryota > Viridiplantae > Streptophyta > Magnoliopsida > Alismatales > Alismataceae > Alisma > Alisma plantago-aquatica. The sequence goes on from OY856412.1 coordinate 419,666,067, forward strand.
TGAGCCAGAACCTGAGAGCCGCGCCCACCCTTAGGACACGTGGCAACATGATATTGGGCCGAAAAGGTAAAATCTCAAACATGCTCAGTTCGTATATAATTCATAGTAATTAGCGCGCTTATCAGAAAAATGCAAATAAGGTACCAAAATTCTCATAAAATTTCATAGAACAAGATGGAACTATAATATCAGGTTTTTGATGCACTAATCTCAATGATATCATGTAAGATGTTCTTGAGTAATAAATATTAAATGATGACATAAAATTATGATAACATGTCAGTAAGTCCATAATTATGTATAGAATGCATATGATGTCAGATATGGTCATGTTGATGTAAGAAATTATGTAATTTTCTTAACATGGCTAATTAGGTCTAATAACCCTAAATAAAATGCAATAAATACTTACGTGCTCAATAAATGATGAGATTTACAGAAAGCCCTCATATCCATAACTGGAAGATAATATATAAATCTGAGATCATTTATATACATGAAATTCATGTTATATGAAGAGAACTCTTAATACATAAGATGTAACCCTAATTTGACTAATGAATGTGAGATAATGTAAATATGTTCACATAATAATGTGACACATGAGTATTTCCAGTTGATGAACTATAATCTGGAATATGACATCAGTAAGATAAATATAAGGCAAGAATACAAGTAATCATGAGAATATCATAATGAGATAAGCAAACCCTAATATGACCACGATTAGGGTTAAGATGAGATGTAAGATGGTGAGAACCTGATGATCATATGTGATCTTATCTTTATCAGGGTTGACCAGGTTGTAGACAATATGAGGATGTGATGATTAATAATATCTCTTTGGAAGGTACGCCATTACCTCTTACTTGGCTTATTATACAATATGCTTGGGTTATATGCATAGTAAAATACTTGGCATATGGTATTGGATGAAATGATTGTTTTGTATGATATATTGCATGATTTTCCATACTTACTGCTATGAACACATCAAACATGATATATATGTTCCATTATATGAAAGCACCAACTCTTTGGCAGTGTGCTTGGAAGTGACCGAACTCTTTGGTTGTGGTCACATTGTACATATGGAAGCACCAACTCTTTGGTAGTGTGCTTGGACCTAACTCTTTGGTAGTGGTAACCTTGTACATATGATCCAACTCTTTGGTAGTGATCATAAAGGTCTTGAGATATAATGGAAAATAAGCTTAAAATATGTGTTCTCTTTTGTTAATGAATATCCTTGTGCAAGTATATGCTTTTCTTATACTCTTCTGTTACTACCAAGTATATCAGTTTTATCTTATTTCCAAGATATGATGAGAGGTATATAAAAGACACGTAGGCGTACTCAGTACAATATTCTTGAAATATTGTGCTGACGTGTACCGCATGTAATCTTTTGTTTAGGTTGTGGTTATGCTCTTGAAGATCCAGATAGTTGAGAGTTGTATGGCGAGCTGATGTACAGGTGGACCTGTTGTCTTAAGATCCTGTAGTTTAGTGGTAGTACATGTATATGTATAAGTTTATTGTTCAATATGTAATATCAAATGTTGTAACAATTCATGTTGTAATTATATGTTGAATGGTGAACATGTGTGTATGGTTTTATTATTGTTCATGTACATGTGCTACTGATTGTTTCCTTTTGACTTCCTTTGATTTTCTTCTTCTTTGCCTTGTGTGGGATGTTTAAATTGGGATTCTCGCTGAGGTGAGGGTTTCAATTTGGAAGTCACACATCAAATTAAGTTTTAGAAAATATGGGGACGTCACAGGTGGTATCAGAGCATGAACAATAGCAAAGCCTGAAATTTGGTCATTATGCAACTCAAAACTAAAGAACATTGAACTTAATAATCTTTAGGGTTAGATTAGTCATCTTTTAGAGACTAGATCTGACCTAGCCTCTAGGTTAGCACCTAGATGCCCAAGAACTAGGTCTAGACTGGTGCTTGTTGAGTAGCAAGTCCTTATATGTCGTTCTTTCCTTGTAGTGCAACGGTATGGGACGTTGCACTATTTGGAAATGGCGTGCATCAAGGGAAGAGAAACCCTAGACATATTACTCACGTTGTCTAGAGTAGCTACACTAGTCTACACCATGTTCTCACGCTTTTCACTAGTTTTCATGGCACTGTACTCTCTACTATGTGTGGGAGACTCATTTTCTGGATTTGGTTTTTGATTCCAATCGGATCAAACCTTGATAGTTTTCTCTGACACTTGTTTTACCGGAGAAAAACTATATAATATTTTATTATATATATGTATTACAAAAATGTGTCCCCACACAAGTACGAGTAGGAGGTGGTCATGTAACCTAAGTGAAAGTGAATGACATCAGTCTAGAAGAGAGTAGTTCTAGATTAGATGTCTAGAGCCTTGTTAGAATATATGATAGATGGAACAGATGAAATAAGTTTTGATGATACGGTCTAAGTGTTATATAGATGATATAAGATGGTTATGATGATATATGTTTGGATTTGAGGACTTAGGTCTTGTTTTGAGGATTTGATATAAGTGTTGATGATGCAAGTAACTACGCTTTTATGAGATAAGATAAGTTAAGCTAAGACAAGGATGAGAGTCAGCATCAGCCTCAAGCTCTTTTACAAAGGAGGACCTCTAGTGTTAGGATCAGTTTTGGGGTTATCTCAAGAGAGAGCAAAACCCACAGGGAGAAGGTCATAGAACCTAGACTCCATGATATGAGAAATATGAGAAACATGTGATATGATATGTCCTAAACTAGACTACTCCTGAGTGATCGCGTTGAGTTGCTTTATGCATGATTCCTATAGTTTGTTGAACCCTAGATGTCCTTGGGAGGACCAAACCCTAGAGGCAGAGAGAGGCTAGATATATATGTGCCTATGGATATGAATATTAGATCCTACCATCTGGGTGAGGGAGAGAGAGCCCAAGACTCTGGAGGAGGTATCTATGTTAGCTTCTGTGAAGCCTCATGCTCGGGTTGGTGATTTCCCACGTAGGAATCTAGTGGTGTATATAAGAGAGCTTTGAGTAAGATTTTTCATGGGTAGAATACCTATGAAGAGAATATCATAGCATGTTTTGGTTTGTGCTTATGTGGCTAGAGCTTGTAAAGTTATCACTGGTGCCAATGAGGTAATCTGAGAACCCTAGACTAAAGGAGGGAAGATAAAGTTTTTGTTATGAGATGCTCATAGATTGAGCATGACACCACCCTCAGGATAATGGTTGGGAGAACCTCAGTTGGACTAGATAAAGTTTTGATACATGTTTGTCAAGCCACTTTCATAAGTTTGATTAGCACAACCATGATATAATATATGTAAGGATATGTTCTAATCTTGAGATATGATAGTGGATATGACATGATGAAAGACCTAAAGATGATTCAATAAATATCAATGTATAAATGGTTAATCACATCATAATGTGATGTTGTTGTTAATCTTGTGATGAATTCACTAGTAAATGATGCAATTTATTATGAATAATGAAATAAGATCATATCAATGAAATATGTTACACGAGGTGTTAATCTTAGTGCTTAAAAAAGATGGAAACTATAGTTTGACAGTTAGTACAACGTGATGATTATAACACCTTGATATGATCTAGATGGATAATGCGGGTTAATTATAATTAACTCCCTCTTAAAGGGCATATGTTAATGAGGACATGTTCTAACAATGATATATGTTATGACATAATCAGAATTTCTAAACCCTTGTTTCAATCTTTTAGGAAGGGGTGTTTGACCTTAGATGTTTTAAAAACCCCTAGTAGTAGTTTGGATATGACTATGGGGCTTTGTTTTTGGATATGTCGCGCAAAGAGTGGTGTCCTACATATGGATGAGAACCTTTTAGTTTTTCCTTGAAGTAAGAAGATGGCTTAATTTCGAGGACGAAATTTCTTTTTAGATGTATATGATGTGAAAGACTGGATTTTGGCTTAATTTTGAGGACGAAATTTCTTTTAAGGTGTCTAGGATGTGATGGAGTGGACTTTTGGAATCCTTAAATGTCCAATGACATAAGTGAAAGCATATCATCAAGTTATTTTGAGAGTTCCAAGTGTTTTGGTAAAGTTTGGGTGTTCCTAGAAAAAGTTATAAGAGATTGAATTTGGAGAGATATAAATGATGATATACTTGAGGACTTTGGTCGTATGTTTATTGAAGACATAGTTCTCATCTAAGGTTATGCCACATGGGCAGAACTATCCGTGAATCTGCATAGTAGATGCATAGGCCTTGGATTACAAACGTGGAACCTCAGCAACCCTTAGATGGGCAGATCAGAGGTTCAAGATATCGTGTCCTCCTTACTAGTTAGACAAGGAAGTGAAGCCTTCTGGCGCTCTGACCGCCCCACCGTTGCATGACGTGAACGTGGTGTGAGGAACGTGAGGACGACTGGGTGGTTGTGTTTTTAGCCTTACAGATAACTACAAACTGTAAGAGGACCCCTCGTTTGAACCTTTGTGTGACCAAATAGAGAGAGAGAGAGACCCCACACACACCTCAGTCCCTCCATCACCAACCGCTGTAGAGAAGCAATGATGGTGCACACCGGGATGGAGAGGTAGCGCGGAAGCAAAGAACTAGGTCGACGATGTGTAGAAGCACCAGTCTGAGAATCTGGAACCGATCCCTAGCTTAAAGGGCCCTGCATCTGTGGCATCTTCTCACCCATGGTTCAAGTTGCGGCTGTGGCAGGAGCGGCCAGGGGTAAGTTCCTGACCTCGCAAGGAGGAGGCATGCACGATGGTGGTGTCGTTCTATGGACGTGATTGCGAGAGAAGGAGCCACCTGCAGCGAGCCTAGAGGTGAGGCGAATCATGGTAGGAGCTTTCTCTGCCATCTCGTTCCGTAGTAGCAGGTTTGTGCGAAGTTCATGGTGGAAAAACCCATGGCAAGGAGCAGGATCTTTCCATCCATCGCACGCTGGGGTAGAGTACCAGTGAGGTCGGCACCTATGAACACATGGACTGAGATCTAGAGGAGTTGCCAAGAAATTGACGAGCTGATGAGGTCTGTAAGACTGTGACGGAGCTCTTGGTAGCCCTAGTAGATGTCGACGTGGAGAGGAGCGCAACCTGTTCATCGCCGGAGCAGAGCCCGACGGCGGCGCTCGAGGAATCAGGCTGTGGGTGTCGGGCATCTTGGCGTTTCACGCGAGAGGGAGGAAAGGGAGTTCTGAATCGGTCCAAGTCTAGTTAAATCTGATGTGAACCGGACAATTGCACCCTAACCGGATCTGTTGAACCACGACTCAGCGTGAGCCAGAACCTGAGAGTCGCGCCCACCCTTAGGACATGTGGCGACATGATATTGGGCCGAAAAGGTAAAAATCTCAAACATGCTCAGTTCGTATATAATTCATAGTAATTAGCACGCTTATCAAAAAAATGCAAATAAGGTACCAAAATTCTCAGAAAATTTCATAGAACAAGATGGATCTATAATATTAGATTTATGATGCACTAATCTCAGTCATATCATGTAAGATGTGTAATGCTTAATTCTTGAGTAATAAATATTAAATGACGACATAAAATTATGATAACATGTCAGTAAGTCCATAATTATGTATAGAATGCATATGATGTCAGATATGGTCATGTTGATGTATAAAATTATGTAATTTTCTTAACATGGCTAATTAGGTCTAATAACCCTAAATAAAATGCAATAAATACTTACGTGCTCAATAAATGATGAGATTTATAGAAAACCCTCATATTTGTAACTGGAAGATAATATATAAATCTGAGATCATTTATATACATGAAATTCATGTTATATGAAGAGAACTCTTAATACATAAGATGTAACCCTAATTTGACTAATGAATGTGAGATAATGTAAATATGTTCACATAATAATGTGACACATGAGTATATCCAGTTGATGAACTATAATCTGGAATATGACATCAGTAAGATAAATATATGGCAAGAATACAAGTAATCATGAGAATATCATAATGAGATAAGCAAACCCTAATATGAACACGATTAGGGTTAAGATGAGATGTAAGATGGTGAGAACCTGATGATCATATGTGATCTTATCTTTATCAGGGTTGACCAGGATATAGACAATATGAGGATGTGATGATTAAGAATATCTCTTTGGAAGGTACGCCATTACCTCTAACTTGGCTTATTATACAATATGCTTGTGTTATATGCATAGTAAAATACTTGGCATATGGTATTGGATGAAATGATTGTTCTTGTATGATATATTGCATGATTTACCATACTTACTGCTATGAACACATCAAACATGATATATATGTTCCATTATATGAAAGCACCAACTCTTTGGCAGTGTGCTTGGAAGTGACCGAACTCTTTGGTAGTGGTCACATTGTACATATGGAAGCACCAACTCTTTGGTAGTGTGCTTGGACCCAACTATTTGGTAGTTGTCACCTTGTACATATGATCCAACTCTTTGGTAGTGATCATAAAGGCCTTGAGATATAATGGAAAATAAGCTTAAAATATGTGTTCTCTTTTGTTAATGAATATCCTTGTGTAAGTATATGCTTTTCTTATATTCTTCTATTACTGCCAAGTATATTAGTTTTATCTTATTGCCAAGATATGATGAGAGGTATATAAAAGACACGTAGGCGTACTCAGTACAATATTCTTGAAATATTGTGCTGACGTGTACCGCATGTAATCTTTTGTTTAGGTTGTGGTTATGCTCTTGAAGATCCAGATAGTTGAGAGTTGTGTGGCGAGCTAATGTACAGGTGGACATGTTGTCTTACGATCCTATAGTTTAGTTGTAGTACATGTATATGTATAAGTTTATTGTTCAATATGTAATATCAAATGTTGTAACAATTCATGTTGTAATTATATGTTGAATGGTGAATATGTGTGTATGATTTTATTATTGTTCATGTACATGTGCTACTTATTGTTTCCTTTTGACTTCCTTTGATTTTTTTCTTCTTAGCCTTGTGTGGGATATTTAAATTGGGATTCTCGCTGAGGTGAGGGTTTTGATTTGGATGTCACACATTAGATTAAGTTTTAGAAAATTCGGGGACGTCATAGAGATAAATCTCTTATGTGGTACCAAAACCTGAAGTATGAAGGCCTTATTGGATGGCACCCTTGGTTGAAGCATTTGTCAATAAGTTCTACCCAATTGAGAATACTACTCACTTTAGGAACATGATAATTAGATTTAGATAAAAAACCAGGAAAAATCTAAACTAGGCCTGGAAGACTTAGTAAGAATATCAGAGGGAGTTCCCTCACCACAATTTTGATGATGGATATTTGGTTACCACCTTCTATAATAGACTCACCCCAAGAGAGAACTTCTATCAATGCAGTAGTTGGAAGCCAATTTATGGGACACAATGCCAAGAACTTTAATGAAATAATTACAATATGGTAGCCTTACAAGCTAGATTGGCCTATGATAGAGGTCCACTTGGAAATGAATCTCCTATGGGAATCACCCTAATTCAAAAATCCATTGATGTGCAAAATGTAAAACTTGATGAGAATGCTACATATACACACATTCTAAAAGAAGTGAATGCCTAAAACATCATCACAAATAGACTATTACGAACTATGTCACGTGCGTATAAAGTGGAGACAAAATTGATACTTGCATATGCACTCATGAATCATAAGATTATCATGGTGGATATGAAAAATATATAACACTTTTTTATGGTGTGCCCCTTCTCCTTAGGCAATGTAGGCATAGCGAGAAAGGACTCGGGATCTTTACATGCCTTCACCTTATCCATTGAATAAGAGGCCTCTAAACTCAGATGTGTCATTACTTTGATGCCAAATAATTGCTTCCTAGTTCCCCAAAATATCACTCTCACCATCCATAGTGATGTGATGTTGCTAATGATGGAAATGATGTTGATGTAGTAGAAGCTTTTACACATCTCGTAGATCCTCCATGGCATTCTATTTTGTGATCCATCCTAGTCCATATGATACCTTGAGGGGGTTTATATATATTTTTACTTCTCGTAGTTGATGTGTAAGGGGTATAGACTCCCTTTCCAACTTTTCTTTGTGGCTTGGGGACTCCATACAAACTCCACTTTGTTTTATGAGTGTCTAAGGGGATTCCACCCCCGATAGTACTTCATTACTAGAACTTAGATCATGGCACAACTTTCATTGTTTGGTTGTCATTGTCTACATTAGTGATTTCGGTGACTACACCTCTAATACACACACCCGGAATCCTTTTATTGGTAACATATTAATGAATCGCTAATTTAAGGCTTCATATTATGTTATTTTTTCCAGTAATCTTATCAAAACACATAATAATGCATATTATTTCTTCAAATATATAGTTTATTGTCAAATGCACTTATTGAGGTTCTTTGCATGCTTTTGAGGTGCCTTGTTCCATACTTTGGTTGCAAGGGATAGGAGGAAGATTTAGGGTTCATTCACCCTTGGAGGATCGTAAAGAATGTCCAAGAGATACCCCAACCTAACCCTAATGGTCAAGGGTCGAGCTAAAGTAAAGAACTCCATAGATTGTCATAATGAAAATCAAAGTACAAGAAACTAACCTTAGCACAGCCATGGTACTACGAAATGAAGGCACCACAAATGCAAAAATCACAGTGGAAATATAGTAAGAAAGTAGCTCCAGCAAGATCAACAACACGGCCCTACTGGCTAGCATGGTCGTTCTAAGAAGATTCCACCACAGTCGTGCCAAGAAGACCCCAACACAGCTGTGCCAGTCAAAATGGTCATGCTGCCAATCACCCAATAGGCATGTGTTGAGGACAACGACCCACGTCAAACACCCTGACACGATCCTTCTACCCAACACAATTGAGCTACCTCATTGCCACTACATTCATTCATCCCAACATGGCCAAGCTCCCAACTTTCAAAAACCCAATTTTTACCCTGAAAATTTCCCATCACCACAACAACTAGGCTTGGAAAAAGATAATCAAAACAAGACCAAAACCACAATATCCACTCATAAATATCCAACTCCATGTGTCCTTTAGATTTGTTTTGGTTGGTTAAAACTTGTCTTGCTTTTATTTTGCATTTTTTTGGTAAAGTGTTACAAACTATAGAAAAAGGGTAAAAGAAAGTTAGTATGAACTATACACTTTGACAATCATACTTTGTATCAAACCATATAAATCAAACCATATACACTTTGTCTGGCCATAGTAGCCTGGGTGGTAAGAGCTCGGTAAGTCCCAATGAAGGACCCGGGTTCAAACCTCATCGAAGGCACTTTGCAAATGGCAATCCATGCTGATTAGGCGTGGGAGGGGAGTGACCGGACCACACCCTCTCATGCCTCAAGAGTTTACCATGTCGGCTTGCCCGGGGTGGGTTCTCTTGATCATAAAAAAAATATAAATGAACAAAACACTTCCACAAAAAAGTCTTCACTCTTGATGATGAGGAAGAGAGTGATTGATGTCAACTCCAAAAAATAATCAGGCTTCGACTCCATATAAGTGTCAAAGGATGACTGCATGAAAAAGGAATTAAAAAACAACAAGCAATGTTCAAATAAAAGATAAGCAACATACTATGTCACTAAGGAATGTAGGCTCTTTATGTGAAGAAAAACTCCACATAGACAGCTGAAATCATTTGAGATATTCAAAATTTGACATAATATTTTTTTCAAATAGTGTCCACATCTAGGCTTCTCATGTCGTACACCTTCTGATTTATTTCAAGCCAACTGTGATAGAGAATAAGATGGAAAATAGTTCTCGAGCTGATGTCACTAATGCTAGCCAGATCACACCAGTTGCAGGGAATATATTCAATAAGGTTATAGTTCTTAGATTTATACCTAGGATCACAAATAAAGTTGCATTTACTATTATGATTAGTTTCTTCGTACCCATTTATGCAGAGAAAACATATAGAAATTATGGAGATCACTTTGCATCTAATATAATCAGGAGTAGGAATCTTATTATGTTTATCTTTCCAGAAATGGATCAAAGTGTTAAGTTGACTTTTAGGATTCCAGATGCATTTCAAGAAGTCATTTTCACTGCCTTTATCTCTAATTCTATCCCAAGTAAGATTGATGCTAGGGAACTTATTACCTCAAAAAGTAATATGATCATCTTTAGTACAATAGAGATTAACATGACTAAGAGTATCCATAATGAACTATGAGCATGTAGACAAAGGGATGATCCACTTTTTGTTAGAAATAATAAAGCTCAACTGAGACACTTAAGGGATACCTACTCTGATGATTACCAATGATATCACACAAAAATTTTGAGGAAACCCTCGGGTATTGCAAAGTCATAAATTTTTATCCTGAGCCAACTTTGAATTCAATTAGAGGAAAAAGGATATATTTGACACTCAAAATGTTATTAAACATCTAAGAGAAATTGTTTTAATCAAAGATGTAGCATAATGAATGTGTCTTTAAATACTTCTCATTGATCCACTTTACCCTCAATGAATCCTTTTTACTCACTAGATCCCAAACATTTAAAATGAGACATGCCTAAGCCACTTATTTGTTTTTCTAAAACCTGGGTCTCCTTCCTTCTTAGTTTGTCCCCAGATGAAATACCTGCAAAGTTTATAAATTTCCTCTAAGGTGGAACCTAGAAAAGGCAAAGAGAAGACCTAGTATAGGAGCATAGTTTAGAGAGTAGATTTGATCAACTCTTCTTTCCCAACAAGAGATAATAATCTTGCTTTCCAACTTTCAAGCTATTTTTAAATCTTATCACTGAGTGAAGAACACTAATTCTTATTCAATTTTCCAAGAAAATTAGGTATCCCTAGGTACTTGGATTCCTCAAGGACACCTACCTTCATACTTAAGATTGAGATAATGAATCAACATTAGAATTTCTACCATGGAAGATAGAAATTTTAGATAGGTTGATATTTAAACCATATATAGAACTAAACTGATCGAATAAGGATCTAATATTACTAGATTCTTCTATTTAGCCTTCCAAAAAATCATAACTCATTAGTGAAATTCAAATGAGAACAACAATGGTCCTTCAAAGATTTGATAAGAGAAATTATTTTATCAAGGATCTTCATCTTTGTGATTTCATAAAACCCCTACTTTACAATAATAAAAAGATACATGGCTATGGGATCCCATTGTCTAACACCATGTGAAGAAAAATAGAGTCGGTAGGTTTCCCATTGAGTAAATTTTGATAAGATGTTGTTTGAAATATAACTTCAATCCACCTTATCCATTTAAAAGGAAAACCCATTCCGTGTAAGATAGAGAAAAGAAATTTCCAATTGACTGAAACATAAGCTTTTGAAAATCAGCTTGGATGCACATACTTGAACCAGGCGGCTTCTTAAAATCACTCAAAATCTTGTTACTCAAGAGAACTACATCTTTTATACTTCTTCCTTTTATAAAGGCATATTGGTTCAAGTCAATGATAGTTGGAAGAAGTTGTTGAAGTCTATTAATCTGAATTTTAATTTTGTAGAAAGCGTTAAAAGGGAAATAGGCCTCTAGTATGATATAACAGAAGAGTGAGTACCATTAGGTGAAAAGGTAATAAAAGTTTTGTTGGCTTCTTTCATCAAGCTTCTGATACAAAATAATTCATTAACTGCATTGAAAACATCATCACCAATTACTTTCTAAGACGTCTTGAAGAAATGCCCATTGAATCCGTAGGCCCTAGGGATTTATCTGTATTGAGATTCTCAATCACTTTATTAACTTACTTCTTTATAACCTGGTTAGAAAGAAGGATATTGTGCTTCTTAGAAATCTATGGACCATTTCATCATCCTATCCAGGCACTACCACAATCTCTCTAAAGAACAAAAAAATTGACTATCTCATTTTTGATAGCATCAATATCATGATTTAGAACACATCAATCATAAATATTTTAGTAGAGTTTCTAGATCTTCTAGTTTTCATTGAAGATTGAAGAAACTAATGTTTGAATTTCCCTCTTTGAGCTAGTGAACCCTCAACTTGTATCTCAAGAAGGATTCTTCTATATCAATAGAAACCTTGGCTTCCTTCCTTAAAAAATAGCATTTGCTCAGAACGTGTCATTCAAGGGATTAAGGTCAGCATGTTTTTTAGCATCCAAAGCTTTCTCTTTAGCAATAGAAACATTTCCAAGAATATTCTCAATGACTTTCTTATTCCACATCATCAACTTAATCCTCATATTGTCAAGTTTTCTATAGAGTTTGAATAGAATAGCCTTCCACATTAATGTCCCAGTCTTCCTTCAAAATGGAGAAGTAATCCTTTTGATCTTTGCATGAGTTAATGAATATAAAAGGAGTTGTGAATATATTGAGTTCCCCTATAAAAAGGATTGATGCTTCTGTGATCACTCACATTGTTAGATATACATTCACCATGGAAAGAATCAAAATGTGACATCAAATCATAATTGAAGAAGATTTTTTCTATTTTCGTACTAAAATCATCTCCATCTTGGTGATTGTCTTAGCTATAGAAATGTCCATTCAGGTCTAATTCAAATAATCCACAATCCAAAATAAATTCTTAAAATTAGCCATAGATTTCTTGGAAGGAGGTTGTTTACTAATCTCTTGCACATCTCTCGTAACAACAATAAAATCTCCCATGATGTCCCAAGGCTCATTAGTCTTTTCATTGGCTTCCTCCAAATCTTTCCAGAGATTGACTCTATTTGCATCTTCATTGTGTCCATAAAATGTAGAGAGAATATAGCAAGCATTCACAGTAAGAACTTTAACATGAAGGACTTGGTCGCATTCAAAGACTTTAGAAATATTGAAACTCTCTTTATTCCAAAGCATGATCACTCTATCTAAAACATGAGAATCCAGATTATCTAACTAAAGATACCTAGGAAAATATTTTCTCATAGTCTTCACAATATTACTTGCTCTATGTTTTGATTCATTGATGATAATAATATCACCTCTCTCCCTTCGTAACTCCTCTTGGACACTAATTTTTTTATTACTTATGCCTCTGATGTTCCATGAGGTAATGTACAACAAGGTACTCAATATTGACACCTGAGGCTATTGAACTGGCAACATCAGTATTTTCATTTATAATTTCCAACCCTGCAATTTTTTTTGACATTGGCGGGAAAACAAAATTTGGTACTCTATGAAAAATAACAACATCGAGTTTAGTCTAACACTTGGGCAAATATTTGTTTTTAACCTTTCTTTAAAAAGAAGAAAGCATCAAAGCTACTATCTGAAGAAATGTCAGTGAACATTTGTACATGATTTGAGGGAATCAATCTGCTACCATTTGATTTCAATGAAGCCTGCCTAATTAGTTCCTCAGTGTGTTTTTTATTTACTTCACTGAAATAGATAGGTCAAGTAGCAACAACATGTTCAATAACAACTTCCAAAGAGGGGGCAAAACAGTTGGAGACCTTGGGTACCTAGGTTGTCTTCTTATTTTTGGAAGCATCAGTGGGCATAGTTTTTCCATACAGATGAGATGAATGACAACAAACATGACACAACAATACACATATACTGAATTGGTAAGGGAACCATTTGTATTCAATAAAAACTTCATGGGAATCACCTTCATTACTAGATAGACTCACAGACTCACGGAAATCCACTTCTGATGACAGTAGAACTTGAAATCTAGTGTAATGAATTCTTGAGCACAATTTGGTTTGTTTGTCCATCTTTAAAGGAGTGCCAAGCAACAAACCTATTATGACAAACATCTTGTTGTCACATAGTTCTAGAGGTAAATTGTAAACCTGTAACCAAAATGGAACTTCTTTCAACCTAGACTTACATAGAGTATCACCAAGTTTCCACTTCTATTGAATCATAGGCTTGTTCTTCACATACCAGTGACCTGCAAGAGTGAAATCCTAGACTTTCAGATCTGAAAATTTGACTAAGAAGAACCCTTCCCCTCTGCTAAAGATTTCAAGAGTAACCCATGGATTCCATATCCAGAGAATATAGTTAAATAGGGTTGGTATGTGAGGATAAAATTCAAGTATGTAGCCTATCAAGCACTTATTTTATTTTTCGGCGTTCTCCTCAGGTTCTAGTTTTAGATACAATAACTTGCCAATCGCTACAGATATCTCTTTTAGCATCAGGTAAAGCAGATTGTCTTCTTATTTTTTGCATAAAACCTCTCAACTAATTGTATTTTGAAGTTGAGAAGGATTAGTATATAGATCATCGACTTCTTGTTCTACATTATCTCCTTTTTTTCCTTCACAACCTACTAGTTTCTCAGGGAGTTGTCTGACGGTGTTGAATTGCCCTCTCGGTCACCTTTCTACTTAGGGATTCCTTTCCATCCATGATCAACATAATCTCATCATTTGTGTCCTTTAGATTTTATTTTTATTGAATAAAATAAACCAATAATTTGGTACAATTTATGTTGTTGTACGAACCATCTCCATTATTTTGTATTATTTCTTGACATACAATGCATTCATGTTGATTATCAATGGCGTCATCTTGCTAGAGTAGTGGCTCGCTAATGACGAAGGTAGGTTTCTTGATTTTTTTTGCTCTTATTAGTGGGGTCTTTCAACCTTCGAACATCTCTTATGCTTTTACAATACAAAGGTAGTGAATGTATAACACATATTCTAGACCCCGTTGACCACTCTATCAACAACTGTACCAGTCTTATTACCATTGTTGTTACAGTGTACCATGATCTAGTCAGACACCACTTTTATTGTTTCCAATCTAGTACTTATTCTCTCCATCCTCTATTATAAATGGATATTTGTCCCATCTACCTTCATGAACAATCATTTTCCACTATTCATATCACTCCAGTTGAAGCTAATGAATTGAACTGTTCCACTATAGTTCAACATTTGAAGTGATTGTAGTCACCCCTTTCAGCTGTCCGCATGGGATCATGGTCAGATATGTTGTTGTCAAACCGATGCATCTGACCTAATTGGTTTTCCTCTTCTAAATGTGTGGATCTTACTATGAGCAATCACCATATACGTGTCACCTACAAAGACAGCCTATTGAGAGATAATGTTTGCTTCGTCTGATTGGTTTTGTAAGTTTTTCCTCATACCTTGGCCTTGACATCCACAAGGTTTTAGTATTCCTATAGATGATGATAGACCTCGTGTTGTAGCAAACCTGCATAGTGTACATCCAAACCTCCATTCATTACAACACTCATTTGGTCGCTTCCTTACATGTCTACAAATTAGCAGTTGAGGGGAAGGCCAAATCTAGTTTGTTGTCTTAGCTAGATGGTAGGTCAAGATAAGCTAGAGGACCACAGATTGTGAGATGTTGGGTCTCGCTATGAAGAATCCTAGTAGCTACATTCTTTCTTGCTCAAAATTTTTACCAATCCGCATATCATTGCTATGTTCTAGTAGAAATCCTCGTCAATGACACTGATAGAATTTACAGGTGTACATGAAGTCAAAGAAGATCGTGTATTTGTGCAGGAAAATGATGAGGAGGAGATACTACTATTTTCATTGGTGATGATCATGTGGTGTAGTAATGGATACACAACATCATCGTCAATGTTACATGGTTAGGTGGTGTTACAACATTGGAAATGAAAGGTAAAATGAAAACAACATGCAAACTAGAATTTGGAAGAAGTGCAACACAAATGTATTATGTGTAAGGTGTAGAGACCAATTCAAATGATGGTTCATCCTCCTTGGATCAATCTCCAACCATGTTGATGTGTCTACAAAATGCATGTGTATAAGGTATAAGCAACCTATGGGAGAGGTAAATGACCTAAAGGATATAAAGATTGAAATATTGAGACTAATCGACTTCCATGGCTCTGAATGTACACTTGTAAGGAGTGGGACCCGATAAGGGAGCCACCGTCTTACTTTTAGGGAACAGTAGAAAACTATCCAGTTCCAAACGTCACAAGTAATTTTTTGATAGCTAAAATTCAAGTATGTATTGTACCATCTACCAACAGTGTAGCAATAGAAATAGATATCTAACTATTATAGTTATCATTTCTACAATAGTTCCATTACCACATAGGGTGAATAAAAAAATAAAGGAAACTAAACAATAACCAAGAGGTTGCAGAGAGAAACATGGATACTCCAATCTATCTCCAAAGAAAGATCACTCCTATGCAGGTTGCAGCTTGGGGTCACTTATGATAAGATCTTGTCCATCTAAAGGGTTGGGAATACCCCCAACAAATGAAGACAATGTAGAAGAATGACAACAAAAGTTGGTATGTGCTTATAGTAGATATTGGGCAATTTATATGTAAAAAGTACATCAAAAGTATAGTAACATGGTTCCAAATGAAGAGGAAGGCAGAATCCAAGTGGATATTAAAAGAGTTCTTCATATAGTGAGACAAAAACATTATATGAAGAATGATAAAACACAATAATATAATTGTCTCTGTAACAATTATAGGGAAAGGGTATGGAAATTAGTCTAAGCGATTGACTTGAATTCATTTCCATGTATATTATCTTATAGACTACAATTATCTAAAAGTAGGGTCGAAGCACATCAACATCCCATGCTTGGGAAGGAGGTAAGGGCACACACAATCCTCTATGTGTTGGTATATATATAAGGTGAGAGGACCTAGGGCTTAGGTGAGAGCACTAGAATCATGTATATGTGAAAAGTTGTATGATGGTATCCAACCCATAACATATTGCTAAAAATAGATAAAGATAGACTTATTAATCAAACATGCATAAAATAGAGAGGCAAGATAATGTTAGTTCAATCAATTCATCAATTTATGATTTCCATTAACAAATTGAACAATAGGAAGCAAGATTTCAATAGGAGTTACAAATTGAATAAGTATCACTAGGATTAAATAAAATATATTAAAATTGTATTATCAACAATCTATAAGTTAAATTTTAGTGAATTGGTCCCAATTGGGTCAAAACATGTAGAACCAAGTGACGTATAGAGAAATATGCCACAATCAAGTCAACGAGGGAGAAATAATAAAACATTATCCAATATGAATCATAAGGTGAAGAGACATACTTCAACTTGTATATCCAAGGTCAAAGTCCAAACCTAGTTCCAAATCAAGGTTTGAAAATACCTATTAAAAGTTCAGATGAATTGGGGTTTAGGCACATATAAACAACACCTTAAAAATGATCTTGTTAACATTATCTTTTCAAAATTACATCATTTTGTACATTATACTTTCATGATTTCAAAACATATTTGTTTATTAATTGTTGACTTATGAACTATTAGGTAGAAATTTTACAAATTAAGGATAATTAGGAAATTCTTAAGATGACATATTTTATTTCATGTAAATTAGGTGGAAAACCATACCAAAAGATAAATAAAATTTATTCATATTAAAACATATTTTACTTTATTTTTTCCTTTATAAATCAATTAATAAATTTTATAAGATAAAATAATTTATTGAATTTAATAAATAAAATTTTTAATCAAATACTAGAAACACCCCTATGTCCTTGGCTAAGACTCTAGCCACACGATAGGTAGTCTCAGAATATCATACACTTAAATCAACCTGCGGTGTGATATCAAGATAAAGCCAAAATGACTAAAATATCCATGTATAGTCTGACAATGATTAAATGAAATCATGGACATCATAGTAAAAGGGATGGTCATCTTCCTCAAAACCAGAAAAATCATCATGAAATCCAAAGCTCCTAGATCCTCATCCAATGGATCAATGACATATCTACGATCTCCAAAACTCTCTATGACCATTACATGTAGGTCTACAAGACTCCAACAGGTTTAAAGACCCCAAACACATATTTTGGAGGTTCATCAACTTCAAGACACAATCTTTGCAATGTCTAGAAGGAGAAATAAGTAGAGAACTTGACACAGAAAACCCCAGATCAACCTAATGAATGTGTGGAAATCGTGAGATCTAAACAAAGTCAGAGATGATAAGATGAGACCAAATCCGAGATGAACCATGACAATAGCCTCTCGATAGTGAAAATACGACAAAGAGACCAAAAATAGGGGAACCCAGAGGAACTGTGAACTCACCAAATTAGAAAAGCAAGGATCTTCAAGAGGGTCTATTAAAGCCAAAGTTCATATCTTGGCTTGTAGAAGGCTTAAATATCCTAGTCGTACATGTGCTTCGACTAAGAGATAGACGATATAGGGACGAGTAGGTGCAGTTATTCAGGATCCATTGGGTAGTCAGGAAAAAAGTTTGGGGGCTCAAACATATTTATAGGGTCAATATATTGATAGAGGGGACATTGGGTGGTGCCTAATATTCTCATCAAACTATGAAACATGGGAGATGAGGAACCTCATTGTCGACTAGGGTGTTGAGAAAATAACTCTTGATTAAGTTAGGGATCTATCATTTCAGAAACATGTAAGGAACAAAGAGAGTGAAGATTTGGGGAAAAGGAGGAGAATAGAGAGAGAGAGGATCCAGAGGGAGGAGGATCCAATTGTCCATCTAACTAAAGAATCCAGAGAGAAGAAGGATGCAAGGTGGAAGAATAGCTAGGATTCATATGATACAGGTCCAATGCTTCTGATAGAGGTCGTCTTATAAACCATGTGTGGCAAGAGGACCATGAAATACATTGCATGACATCAAATTTAGGATAGATAAATTAAAACCTAAGTCTGATTAAAATTAGGATAATATTTGGACATTACCTTATTTTATCAAATAGGTTATCTAGGACTATTAAATTAGGTTGGAACTTTGCACCTAATCAGTTCTCAAAGAAATTGATTTCAAGCTCTAATTAGGTTTTAACATTATCTTGTACGATTTGTAGTACAATTAGGGTTCAACTCAATTATCTCAATAACTATTAATTATTATTACAATTATTGCCAACAATAAGGATTGAGAGTTCAAATCCCTCATATCATCACCATCATGATTACATTAAATTTTCTTACACAATTTTGGTTTAGTTCAGAAATTACTCAATATGACCAATAATGTCAACATTAATTTAGATATGGCACATTGAAAATTTTGCCTACATGGAAAATAAAATTATTATTCCATTACACATATTAAGCACATTAGATACCACCATATCTTTTATGCACATTTATTCACATCCAAGCACACATTAAACACATTTAACTATTAGTTGCATGTTAATGTACAATGTGACATGTATAACATGTAACCAGATCGGCACACCTATTAGCCATGATATATATCATTGGATCATTTTTGTGTGTATTTAGATATGTTATGTGATTAAGAACCTAAGGTTACCATTTACCATATGGGGTACCAAACATGTATGTGTTAGGGTCAATCAATATTACTCTGGGTTTAGGTTAACATCATTCATCATACATCACATATACCTCATCAACATGTATGAAATCTAAGGTCAGGTTCCATATATCCAAATCATAATGTTATTAGAGTTCACTTATCCAAACCATGGTCAGGGTTAGATGAATCCATGGTTAGGGTGTATACAGATTCATAATTATGGTCTATACTTGGGTTAGATATTGCATATAAGTTAAAATAAAAGCATGTGATTTACTCATTATTTTCATATTGTATGTTCATTGGGGTTACAACATGAATGTCTGGGTATAGCTCTAACCTTGATTGGTCAATTCTAAAGATCCAAGCACACAATCATCCTAACCAAGGAATTAGGGTTTGTAAACTTAGGATAAGTAGATTCTACTATGTTACATGACTCCACCCCTTAAAAAGGATTTCGTCTATGAAACCAACATATCCACTTGATATTAGGTACTACCCCTCCACCCCTTAAAAAGGTGTAACCTAGAAAGTCAAGCAAAACATAAGGGTACAAGATGTGTCTATTTAAGGAAAATGTAACATTATCTGTATCAACATTCACTCTCCACCATGAGATCAAAAAATATGGAGCAAAGAAACATAACATAAGATCATATTAACTAAAAATATAATGGTTACCTACATTCATGAACTTCTTCACCCCCAACAACATTGAGATGTCCAACATGGATCTCATCGGTTATCTCTTTATGATGTCGAAGGCATCAAGACCTAATATGACCAGGCTCTCCACAACGGTGGCATATGATATGTTCATTAGGTATGGGATGACAACTATTGGGGGATGCTTCTTCTGATACATAGATCTTACATCCATCTTTAAGTCATTACCGGAGAACTTCCTCTTATTTTTGTTCTTTTCTTTATAACCTATGTAAGCCTCAGTAGTTAGATCCTTATACACAATCTATGTGAAGGTTAGTGGTATCTTTGGAACCAACCTTAATCCAATGTTGTAGCACAAACCATTCAAAAATATACTTTCTTGTTTTTCTTCAGTCAAACCCTTAGCATATTTCTCCAATAAAAAAAGTTGTGCATACTCTACCAATCATGGAATTCTAACATAGATTGTAGACCTTACCTTCATTCTTTCTCAATGATGTTGGTGACATATACTACTCTCTAAATAGGGTTAGTAATTGATATAATGTCATGGAAGAAACATCACGAGTCTTAACCATAGTGTTCCAACAATGATGGGTTTGCCCGCGAAGAATGTACATAGAAAAATAATCTTTTTAATGCTAAAGACATGTCACACCTTCAAAGGTTCATTCAATAGTGAGAATCTATCCATCAACTTTTTCCACCATGTGCAGTTCACTCTCACCATAGAAGTGTGTAGTGTGAAACTTCAATAAAGTTGTGAGTGGATACTCCTTAGGTTGTGAAGTAGTATTCCTCATTAGGGTTGAGGAAAGGAGTTCTCGAAGATATGCCATCTCCTAGTCCGGGGAAAACTCAAACTTTGAGCAGTTGAAGATGGTTCATATGTAGATTGCATGACTAGTGGTTGACTTTTAGTTTTTGGGGGAGCTTGAGACACATGAGGCATAGTGCAAGGATCCACCCTTTGTATCTATTGCCTCGACTCTTGAGATGCCTCAAGACTAGATGATTTGTCAACAATCGAGTTATCTCCAGCCATGTTCATGTGCCTGAACAAGGAAAGGGTATAAGGTATAAGAAATATATGGGAGAGGTAGAAAAGCTAAGGGAGATAAAGATTGAATTAGTCAGATTAACCTACTACCTTGGATATGATACCATACATGTAAGGAGTGGAACCTGATAGGGTAGTCACTCTCTTACTTTTAGGAAATAATATAAAACTATTCAATATCAAACATTACGAGTAATTTTTCACAAAGGATGATAAGTAAAATTCAAGTATGTATTGTATTAATTACCAATAGTGTAGAAACAAAAATAAATATCTAACTGTTACAATTATCATTTCTATAATAGTTCAATCACCACACAGAGTGAATACAAAAACTAAATGAAACTAAACTATAACGAAGAGGTTTCAAAGGGAAACCTAACTACTCCAATCTATCTCTAAATAAAGATTACTCATGTGCAGGTTGCAGCTCGGGATCACTTACTGAAAGATCCTCTAAACCTAAGGGGTTGGGAACACCCCCCATAAGAGAAGACAAGGTGGAAGATTATCAGCAAAATCTAGTATGCACTTTTTTTTGAGAAAGGGCGCCTGTCATTTTATTAAGTAATCAAATCATTTGCAGCAAGTACAAGGATCTGATCCTCAAAATCCTCACCAATAAAGTGAGGATTAACAAAATGACAAGCAGCGAAGGCCAAGGCATGTGCTACTCTATTGCCTTGTCGTTTAATTAAACACAAATTAAAAGACAGGAAGCTACAAGAAAGATCAACAATATCCTGAGAAATGAAGTCTTCATAACCACGTCTGCCGTAGCCCTTCTTGACAGCCTCCACCAGCAGTAAATAGTCAGTCTCCACCACAATATCTGTATAACCTTACCCTAAGAGCCAGTTGCATACCGTGTTGGATAGCCATACCCTCCGCACTAAGCACCGAGTACGACTGTTCTAACCGGCATTGGAAGGTCCACAAAAGCTGACCGCTGTCATCCCAAATTTATATGGAAAAAATACATAAAATGAAGAGGGAGGCAGATTATCGAAGGGCATATCAATAGAAATCTTCATATAAGAAGATAAAAATATTAATGAAGAAGTAACAAGTACAATAATGAAATTCTAGACTTAACAATTATAGAGAGAAAATATGGAAATTAGTCCAAACAAATAAATTGAATTTACTTACATGCATATTATCTTATAGACTACAATATCTAAAACAAGGGTTGTAACACTTCCACATCTTGTTCCTAGGAAAGAGTTGATAGCACCGGCAATCATTTGTGTAATGAAATATGATTTAGGTGAGAGCACCTGGGTCTAAGTTAGAACACCAGAAGCCCATATATAGGGAAAGTTTTACAATGAGATCCAACCCCATATTATACTTCTATAAATACACAAATATAGTCAAATAAATCAAGCATGCATTAAATAGAGAGGTAAGATATGTTTAATTCAATCAATTCATCAACTTAGGGTTTCCATTAATAAATGGAACAATAAGATGAAAGAATGCAATAAGAGTTTCATATTGAATAAGTATCAATAGTATTAGATAGAAGAGATTCAATTTACATTATCAATAGTCTATTAGTTGAATATTTGTGAATTGGACCCAATCAGGCCAATCTTGTACAACCAAGTGACATAGAGAGTAGCATTCCACAGTCAAGACAAAGAGAGAGATAATATAGAACATTGTCCAATATGACTCATAAGGAAGAGAGACATACCTCAACTTGTGTATCCATGTTCAACTTCAAATCTAATTCCAAATAAGGGTTTGCAGATTCTTATTAAAAGTTTGGATGAATTAGGGTTTAGGCTCCTATTAATTGTAAGGAGCGAGGCCCGATAGGGGACCACTCCTTACTTAATTCAAGAAAATAAATTGCATAAAACCCCATGATCACATATATGACCAAATATAAGGAGTGCAATATTTGTTTCTCAAATAGATGAGTACAAAAACATAGTTTGTGGTAGAGGAAAATAAAAATCTAACTATTGCATAAATGGCATGGTTCATCTTATCATTTGGCCTTATTGGAAAAGTTCAAACTACGAATCTTATGATCAGGATCATATTATGGTGAGGAACCTTCTGATATTGGAACTCATCCTTGCACTTGGTCCTGAGCAAAGTCCTCTCCTCCCTGAACCTTGTGCTGAGCTAACTCTGGTTGGGTTGAAAAACAACACCCTGGAAAAAGGAAATCAACAAAAAGTATGTCAGTGAAAGAGTAAAATAATTGGGCATTAATTAAAGTGAGAGAAGATTCAAAATAAAGAGATGTTAATAATGAGATATCCAAAAGAGAAGAGTTTTCAGAAAATATTTAACAGGTCCAAAAGATGAGGCACTTATTAATAAGGGTATGATTAATGAAATGTTTCTTTCCATATTCACATCAATGCAATCATGAAGATAAATAATTTCATGGTGAAAAATAAACACTAACTAGAATATACTAAAAAGTAGGGTAGGAATCCATATGTATTCCATACCAAAGGAAAGGAGGACTAAAACCTCAGTGTCAAAATAAATATAGATATCACAAGGGAATAGAACCCACTGCATGGCAGGGGAATAAAACCCAATGCCTAATATCATATGTGGCAGAGGAATAAGACCCAGTTCTTGGTAGGGGAATAAGAACTAGTGCATGCAAACAATGTAAGTGGATGGGAATCAAACCCACTGTGTTACGACCCCACCTCCCGATAACCCCCAATTAAGGGAGACTGAGAGGTCCAAGCCGCACCCATGACTTATGGATCAAAGGTTCGGTAATTAACCAAGAATAATTATCAAATTTTAACATACTATACTGAAAGTTGTAAGAAAATAAATTTTTGCATACCTTTTGAAAACTTGGATCTCTAAACTTCTATCCACACCGATACTTATCTATCTAATCCTCCTTTGCACTTTAATTCTCATTTAGTATCACATGTGCCACTTTACTGTTTGTTCTTTTCATTGTACCTAAAACGCCGACAAACAAAACGTCGGTCAGCCGTAGATGGTATGTGGGGGAAACAAATAAACATGCAACTATGGTAACTATGTAATCACCCAATTAATCATTTAACAATCAAGATTACGTTTTAAGACAAACTACTCAATCCATACCTATCCACAACTCTGTGTTGTCCCTGTAAGGACTTATATGGTACCTCTATAAAGGTGACTTGATGGACCTACCCTCTAGGCAGCCAAAGTCTTTCATGACCTAATGGACCTACCCTCTAGGTAGCCATGTACTAGGTCAGCCATTACGACACAGGGGGGACCAGGATCTAAGCTAGTAGGCACATATCTTATGTGATAATCGTAGTCACGTTATAGTTGCAAGAAATAAATAAACATTCAACAGTTTAGTTGCATTCAATGCGATTAAACATCTGAGAATCCATCGGGAAACTAAAGCAGTTATTCATAATCGTAACCACATACATGTCTTGGAGATCTCAAGCAACAATTTATCCAAATCCAACTAGATGTCCAATCAAGAAAGCCAATCAATCAATCAAGCAAACATTGATCCTGAAAAAATGTATAATGTCTAATTGTCACAAGCATATCCCAAACAACTCCTTATTGACTGGGGACACCTTTCTAAGGTTTCTAAGTCTCATTAGGATGCATTAGGGTTTCTTTGGAAATTAGGGTTTTTACTCCTTCTTTCCTTATTATCATCCTTAATTTATCAAAACTACATAAAAACCCTAATCTCTCATTGAATTTCCTTTATTAAGCAGCTTATTATCTTATTCCACAAAAATATGATTTTTATCTCCTTTTATCCCCAAATTAGGGTTTCCATGTAAATTAATCTTCTTTTAGGTATTACAACTCGAAATTAACCACTTTTTCATTCAAACAGATAATCAAACCACCTTTATCATTAACAGGGTTAAACTTATCAATTTAACCTATTGATTCACCAAATTACACTCTTAACACTCAATTAGGGTTTCTCATCAATTTTTAATACACTTTATTAGCAATTTATGGTACTTTTGCAAAACAGAGCAGAAATAGGTTCTCAAATCTTTTTTATTGAATACCTCGTATTTTTCTATACAACTTTCATATATAAAGTCTTCTCATTAGACAATCCTAGTAATTTCTATTAATTTTTGCAAATAAAAGATATTTGGGGCCAATGAGGCATTGAAACATCAGCACTAAGTCTTTTTATTTGACTTACCAGGATCCAGCTGAGAAAAAGGAGGAAAGGACTCTTCTGTCATTGGGTCTTGAACGCGCGCAGAGGGGCAATAGAGTCTTTTGACTCTATCCCCTCTTCTTCCTCGCGCGCGATGCGCCTGGTGCACAGGCACCGCGAGAGCAGCCCGGCGGCCGTTCGCTCTGCGAACTTGAACGCTGAGCGATCGGAGTGGAGCCCCGTGCCTCCGGTGGGTGACTGCGGACTCAAGTAGGATGCGGACTTAGGCCGACGCCACCACAGGTGGCTGGGGAAAAACTCCGGCAAAGAACCATGTTGGAGCAGCAGCAACGACCAGGACCTGTTCCCATGCTCACCGGGAATGTCAAAGCTACTTCAGGGAGTTTCCAAGGAGTGGGTGCCCAAACCCAGGAGTCTAATACCCCTAGTGGTGCCAAGAGGTTAGCCCCTTCCTTGAATAGTTGGCAGAGGGACCTTGAAGAAGATCATCGACACGTCAAACCTGAGAAGTGCCACCCGACCTGCTTCCTAGGCATCCACGCTCTACCAGGCTAAAAACCTCCACATTCCAGTTTACTATGGCTGCATCCATCAAGGGTAGAACAGAAAGGATGCATACCTCATTGGGGAAAGAACCATGACCATGCTCTCTCTCCCTCTCTCTTTCCTGGCTATGGAATCCAGGAACCCTCCATCTGTAGAGGAACCCTTCAGGCCCTTACACAGGCTTTACACAAAACCCTAGAGGCTCTCAGCATATGAAGATGGACACGGAAGGTAAGGGGAAACCAATGAGGAAGGGATGATATTCCCACCCACATAAATATATAACTCCACAACTCATTTCTTTTAGTTATTTCCTTATTTATCCCTATTCCTTGGTTATCAAGGAATCTCATAATGGAAAGAAAATCTGAAAATTATCACTTTTATTCTTTTCTTCTTGGCTTTTAATTCATTGGCCATGAAAACTATATTTTCATTTTAATAGAATATACCATCTCTTTAATAATACTACTAAATCATTCATTATGCATCATATTACCTTCTTATTTAATTTTATTGGTATTTTCTCTTTCCTCTTTTTATTCATTGGGACTCCTTGGATCCCAAGGAACTCTATTATTTCGAAATTCTTTTTATTGGATACTTATTATCCTTCTAGATGCATCTTTTCACATTATCTTGTTTATTTCTCATTAAAATATCTCTTTTTGAGGATTTCTCTTTATTTGTCTTTTATTTTCCTCATTGGTATTCCTTTTATCATTAGGAATCCTTGTAACACGAAATTCCACAAAGGATCTCCTAATTACACCTTTTCCCACTTATTTCCAACATTTTAACATTATTTTCAATCTCTTTCTTATTAAAGAAATACTTAATTAAACTTTTCTTTTCTTATTGCCTTCTTTATGCAACTTTGGACTCCTTGGAACCCAAGGAACCCAAGAGGCACGAAATCCTCTTTGGATGTGCCTTCTAGAGGTTTCTACATATTTCTTTTCTTCAGAATTCAATTATGCATTTACTAATTGAATTTCCTTGTTATTTGGGCCCAATAGCCAATAAGGTCCACAACACAGACATCAAGGCTATTGTAAACAAAATCCATGTATTCAAAACAAATTATACCATTCTTTGTTCAATTATCCTTGATATGAGGAATTGCATTTCTCTCCAAATGAACCCTGAAATTGGGGTTGTAACATCCTTCCCCACTTATAGGAATTTTGTCCTCAAAATTCAAACAAGCAAACAAACAAACAATTCAGGGTAAAACTTTCCATGTCCATCATTGTCTCCTATGTGGCTTTGTCGTACTCATGGCGTTTCCAAAGAACCTTTATCATCACATATTCTTCACTCTGAGTTCTTTCATCCTAGCGTCTATAAACTACACAGGTGACTCAGGCCATTTCATCCTCCCTTGGGGCTCACTAGGTTCATTGCTCAGCACATGGTCGGGGTACCTCACATAGTGCTCTAAATTGTACACATGGAAAACATCTCCCATTACTCTATCCTGAGGGGTAGATTCAAATCTAACCTTCTCCACCCATCCATCTCTAATGGACCCATGTATCGAGGACTCAGCTCTCTTAGTTATAACTTAGAGGGGTCGGATTTTTATGTCACATTTTCTCCCACAGTAACTTGTATGTCAGTCTACTTTGCATCTTGTCACACCCCGATCTCACACTAACCTCAATCCACGAGATTAGGGTGCGACGGAGGGATTACACACAAGCCAAACCACTCAAAGCTTTTAAAACATTTTTTTAAAGACATTAAAAGTTAACCTGATTTATGCTGTAAACTAAATCTAAACAAACTGCGGAAGCATTTTTATTAAACTGACTAGCAATATAAATAGAGACTACAACATATTACATTGTTCGACATAAAATAAAGCATAACAGTTAATTTACATCTTTATACACATTCTCTCTCACCCACACCTTGTCCCAAAGATCGAGGGGAAAGGACTAAGAGACCTCTAACTAGACTAACTACCACCTTCTAAAGACTAAGCGTTAGGATGAAATGATCCTTCCGATTCCTGTTGCTGATGCTGACCTGAAAATGTTTGAGTAGAGGGATGAGCCTACTCGCTCAGTGAATAGCATTTCATTTAGCTATCACTAAATAACTCATAAATTATATAAAATTGAAATAAAGCATAAGTGCAGTAATAAACAGGGCAGTTCTAATGACATAACAGATTTACAGATAACAATCTCATTTCTACGCAACATCAGATGTCTTAAACAATTAAACAATTATAGAGAATTGGCATAGAAGTTCAAATATCTTAACATATTAAATTTACTGCGATCCTATGTGGTTCATATTTATATTTTTATTATGCCCTAATCATATGCAGTGTACTCTGCATATAAAGATACGTAGCAAACTACAATCCCACCGTACAAGACTTAGCGACACACCCGGGAAATGCGAAGTCTGACTGCCAGCCCTGGTCTGCTGCAGGACTCTCAGGCTCACAAGGCCTCAGGCTCACAAGGCCTCACTACACTCTCAAAAGAGTGAACTCTAGACTCCTCCTCTAACCTGAGCACACAGGCGGAGAGTCTTACCGGGTTACCACCGTGACACAAGCACGGATTAATGTTGAATAACCCCTATTTACTCCAGTGTCACTGTGACATCGCACGCGTTGTTGTTGAACACTTCCTCTCTCTATCCTCGTGTCTCCATGACTCCGCACGGATAATGTTGCAACACGAGTTTCACCCCCCTGGTGCAGACCTCTCAAAGGGGTTCTACGGTGTTAGGGCACCTAAGTCTATTACCTGATTAACATATAAAAAATTAAACAAGAAAAACACATTTCATACTTATTTCACATTCTGAACATCTCTTAAAAACTCATATATATATCATCTGTCATCATTTAACATGACTCAATGCCACTTATTCAAATTCATTGCTAAACAACCATATTTATTCAGCATATGCATTGCAACTGTAAAACAGGAAATTTCATCTTTTTCATCAATCATATTACGTATCTCAAGTTCCATTGAATCTATAATAAACTAATGTATGTGCTAAACTGTTTAGAAGTTATACCAACTGATACCAAAGCAATTAAGCACTTAAACTGAGTTAAATAATGATTTCTGAATGAACTGCCACTCACATTCTGAAACTCGGCCGATCACTCTGGAACTCGGCCGATCACTTCACAGTTTCTGAAACTCGGCCGACCAACTTCGGCCGATCAGCAGGAAACTCAGCCGATCCACTGGGAAACTCGGCCGATCGAAACACAGCTCGTTTACCTACAAAAGAAACTCGGCCGATTCAAGACCAAACTCGGCCGACCAAAATGTTGTTCGAAATCCTAAACAAGGAACTCGGCCGACCAAAACACGAACTCGGCCGAACCACGCACAGATAGAAAACCTAAACAGACCTGAGTGGTTTGGGATGTCCAGATTCCACCGGAATTGCATCCAGAGACCGGTTCCCGACACACGCAAGTCATCTTCAACCTTGGATTTGCCCAAAATAAACCTACCCCTCACAGCAGCTCAACGCAAGAACGATCATCCTGGAGAAGAACTCGGCTAGGAGCTGTTAGAGGCTTGGGAGGCTGCGGATTTGTGGTCTGGACCTCAAGGCGAAGCTCAAGGATAACTTTCCCCCTGCTGCCGGGTGCCACTGAGTAGCCTAACTACTGTCGCTCACAGCTAACAACTGCAGGTCGATCGACGTTGCCCTTGCTTGATCAGGCGTAGATGGAGGTGCCTCTAGGGAGCGGTAGACTGAGAAAAAGGAGAGAAAAGGAAGGGGAAGGGGTGGCGCCTGTTAGCCGAGGCTATGGAAGCCCCAAGCTCGTCCGCTTCTCCTCTCTAACGGGTCGACCAACCTGCTGCTTGGCTCCACTCAAGGTGGTCCATTGGGGTGAGGATGAAGAGGGAAAGGAAGAAGGAGGGTGGACGGAGGTGGAGAGCTGCTGAACGAAGCCAAGGCCAAAGATCGCCTCTGATCCATGCCTCTACTGCTAGATCAAGCAACCTGTTCTATCGGGCGCCGCTCAACGCGATGGTCCTGTTCCATCGAGGAAAGATAAGGGAGAAGAGGGGGTAGCCGACCTTCTTAAAAAAAATCAATTACTGGGAAAATTACAGCCAGGTCCAAAAACCTTGAAACCGTCATAACTTCTACCTCGAATGTCCGATTCGAGTGATTTCTCTTGCAAACTTTCAAGTACAGAATCCACTACAACCTAGAGGCGATAAACCATGCTAATTATCTTGTCTCAGCTAAACAAAATACTAATCGCTTCCTGGGCATTATATAACTTACGATTAACATTGCAATTATCATTAATTACCTCAGATGATTCAAACTCAACCATTGATTCACATATTAACTTATTTGATTAAACATGATGTTTAATTTGATACTCAACACTAAATGAGGTGTTTCACATAATTCGAGGTATTTATTGACTAACCCTGATATGGGTCGTAACAATCTCCCTCCCTTATAAGAATTTTGTCCCGAAATTCCTAAAAGAGAAAAGAAAACTTGTTACGCATATCTATCCCAAAACTCCCATGTGGCTTCCTCTAGGTTGTGGTTTCTCCACAAAACATTCTCTAAGGTGTCTCACGATTCTTAAGTTTCTTGATCCTCAGATCAGCTATTTGTATTGGTCCCTCAACATAGGACACATCTGATCTAATTCCAGATCAAACCACAAAACATTGTCTTTGTAGAACTGTTATAACAGTATCTCAATTTATGGTAATTACTGAGAAATTATCATACTATACATGCAGACAAACTAAAATTCTTAAATAAACAAAATGCATGTCAATTTGGTACTAAAATAAAATCATGCAATTTAACTGTTAAACATCATCACATCTCATAATGAAAATTGATATCAAAATACTTGATTCATCGTACACCCTATCCTTAGGGTTTCATTTGCCTTATTCATTCATCACATGTCAACACCCTACTCTTAGGGTTATCTCATTCACTAGTCACATGGAAACACCCTACTCTTAGGGTTTCCGTTATCTCATCTGTTTGATTGCAGTTCAAATCACAATACGGTATCATTCTAGAACTGGCAGAGCAGTATATTCAAAATCATTGTAATTACTGAGTTATCTTTATATCATGCATGCAAGCAGCTTAAAAATTCATAAATATCCCAAACTCAAATCAATTTTGGCACATACATACTGAATTCATGTAATTGAACATCTTATTACATCAATAAGAGTGATTTACTTCACCTATAAGAAACCATTTGTAGTATTTATCAATTATCTGAAATTTCTTGAAGAACGTGCATATCAACCAAATTCCTGGTTTGTGCATCACATAACTCAATTAAGAGTTGCTTACATATCATAACATAAATAATTAATAGTACTTGAGAATTTCTAATGATATCTCAGAGAAATGTGCCAATTCATGTAAATGTTAAGTCACACACATTAACATAACAGGAAGCATGCAACTAGGTTTATTTGCATATTTTAATGCTATCTTACTATCTTGAAATCATGCACCTAATGTGTAACACCCCTGACCTGGGTTATGACCTAACCCTGGAAGTTTTGCCTAAATATGTAATTAATATACTTGTGAACACTCCCTGGCATGTAATTAAGTTCCTCAGGAACATTTACTTTCAATTTTGCTCCTTTTTGTATAAAGTGGTAGCATTGTGTTGTATGCAGGGACCTATGTGCAAATTACCCAGTTTAAGGGTTGAACTTGCAAAATTCACAATATAAGATGTATCTATGATGTTGAAACATCATGAGGATGGTTATGATGAAATTTGAGGGATTTCCCAAGATTGAGCACCAAGGTGCAGCTGTGGAAGCAATTCCCATGCTTAGAAACCCTAATTTGGGGTAAAGTGCAATTTACCCAAATTGAGGGGTCTAAGTTGTAATTCTTAATATATAAAACATCTTTTGAGACTCTTGTCATCATTTAGAGTAGAAATGATGAAAGGGATACATCATTTAATAATCAGATGAGAAAAATGATCTTTGTGATAGAAATCACCTAAAATGGGTATGAAACCCTTTCATGTATGTACCCTAGTTGAAGGTTGGATTCCTTTACCCCTAGATCTTGAGATTTCATGAGATTTGCATAAGTATAGATAGGTTTGGTCGTGCCTTTGAGCAAGGAGGGACCTAGATGTGATTTCCAATCTTGTGAGGTCCTTAGGGTGTAAAAGAGGCTAAAGTAAATAAGCCCTTTTCCCTTGCAATTAAGTGAACGAATTTTCTTTCCTTCACTTCTCTTCCTTTCTTGCTCAAACGACCAAGGATAGCTCTGGAGCTCAGGGGGGACGACCAACCTGTTCTAGGTAAGAGAACCCCACCTTCTAGCTCGAATTCATGGAGGAATTCACTTTCTAAGGTTGGTTTTATGGTTAGCTTACTTAGTCTTCTTGTTCTAGCCGACCAAAGCAACGTTTCCTTGGAGAATTCACCTCTGACCAAGTTGTGGAAGCTCAAGGACGCCATTAAAGCTTGGAGCTTGAAGGCTTGGAGCTCTAAGATCAACCTTTAGGCGGGTTTTATAACTCTAAACTTATGCTTTATATGTATGCTCAATTCTTGCAATTTACTTGGTAAATTCTCCTTCTACCTCCCTTCTTCCTTGCACGTTTGCAAGCAAATCAGTGGACAAACCGACCTTGCTAGAGGTTGAAGATGAGGGGCGTGATTCCCTATGTTACTTTTTCAAACGACCTTGGACCCTTTTGGTCCAAACGGTTGCAAACCGTTTGGGTTCAAACGGTTTCAAACCGTTTGCTCTCAAACGGTCTTGCAAGACCGTTTGGATTGAAACGGTCTCAAGACCATTTGAAAGAGTTGACCAAGGGACGACCGTTTGAGGGTCTGTTCCTAATATATTGAATTTTATCTCTGCAAAGAATCAAAGTAAAATTTTTCACCGATTGAGAGTTGAAGGCACTTCAACATGAAACCCTAATCGGGTGAAAAAGTGCTGATTTAACATATAGATCTTGTTGAGTTTTGGGTTGAAGGACCCAAACGGTCTCAAGACCATTTGGGGATTTCTCCAAACGGTCCTAAGACCGTTTGGGAACAACCCAGGACCGTTTGAAGGTCTAGGGTTAAGTTAATCTAATGGTTTGAGGGTCCAATTGTAGGAAATTGATGAATTGATGAAAATTGCTGATTTTGACCTAATTGGACTTCAACCTTAGTCAAAACGACTTGGATTTTGGTCAAACTTTGGGAAAACGGTCTCAAGACCGTTTGGATGATGTCCAAACGACCTCAAGACCGTTTGGGCCAAGTTTGAGCCCAATTGGAGGTCAATTGATAGGTTCAACCTTGAATTGATTCACATTGTTGAACATTGATGACCAATCGATTTGAAACCCTAATTGAGGAGGATTGAACCCTAATTGGCTTGCAATTGAGGGTCAATTGGATGTCTAAGTGGTTAAGGCTAACCCTAATTGACTCAATTTATAAGTGGTTAGCATAGCTTTAACCAATTGAGGGCTTCAATACACATACCCATGAACATTGGTAACCTTTGAACCACTTTGGAGGTCCAAACGGTTTGAGCCCTTTTTGGACCAAACGGTCTCAAGACCTTTTGGGCTCAAACGACCTCAGGATCGTTTGGTCCAATCGATCTCAAGCAAGTTTGATCAAACGGTCTCAAACCGATTGAAGCTCCAAACGGTTTGGAAGTCAACCCTTCCAAACGGTCTTCACCTCCAAACGGTCTCAAGACCGTTTGGATCCAAACGGTCTCAAGACCGTTTGGGGTCAAACGGTCTCAAGACCGTTTGGGTGGTTGAAACCGTTTGGAGGTTGAAATCGTTTGGAGATTGGTGATGGTTTGTACTTAACCATTTGAAGATGTAATTAGTTCAATGGTGATCCAATCTAAACCCTAATGGTAACCTAGGTCATTAAGGGACTATGTGATTAGTGAGTTAACCCATGATGGTGATCATGTGGCAAATTACCAAAATACCCTTGAGGGGTCTAAAGGGGTAAAACCTTGTTCTAATCAAACCCTAAACATATGATGTTGATGTTTTGGCTTATGTTAGTCAATGGAAACTTATCTCAACCTGATCTAGAGTGGTGTTGCCACCATCTACTAGTGAGAGGAGAGAGAAAGTATTTCTAGAGAGAGAAAGTATCCTAGAGAGAGAAAGTACCCTTTTTAAGTGGAAACTCTAGTGAGATACTTCAATTACACATGAATGTGCATGATTAGGGAATGACCCACCTATGTGAGGTCATGGAAACCCTAATTATGATATCTAAGGGATCTTAATCTTAATTAAGAGCCTTAATGATGATGTTTCTCTTACATGATGATGTAATGAGTACAATTCACCATGGAGTGAATAGTAAACCCTAATTTTAGGGTGATGACTTGAAAGATGAATAGTAAACCCTAATTGTTGAATTGTTTACTATTATCTGTTGAATTAACCATGCAGGTTATTATGAGATGATGGTCACACCCAGGTATGGAATACCATGTTATATTCATTGAAAGCATGTCTTAAGCTTATGAATAGTGAATCATCCTGATGCACTGCTAAGTGACATCTTTTGTGATTTATGGGCTGTAAGAGCCATAAACCACATCAAGGTCATGCTTGACAGATGACTTGTGATGAGATAATTGAGAACTGGTAATTGAAATGAGTTAGGCCTGCTACATTTTAGTATTCTCATATATAGCTGTGATGCTAATGTTTTTGTATGATGATATGAATACTAAATGTACCTAACTAATCAAGTGAAATGTAGAGCCCTGATCATAGATCCATCATTGTCAGAGTCTAAATGATGGTGAAACAGGTTTTCCCAAGGGAACTCCTGGATCACATACTTTTGAGTATGTGGGGTACATGGATGTGTAGAACCTTACATCCTAGTGTAGGTATTTGATGTAGATTCTTGTAGTCCGTCATACCTTCACTATAAAAGAAAGGGTGAGAGGATGATGTAGATTCTAGTAGTCCATCAGACCCCACCATAAAGTCCTAAAGGTGAGATGTATCTCTACACTCCCTTAAAGACACAAATACCGCATCGATAAAAGATAAACAAGAAATCTTCCGATGACGAAGAGAGTGCAGAACGCCACTGTAACTCTAAAATAGCGAAGGTCCAGTTTACCCTGGAGAGCTATAACAAAAGATATCCCGCCAGATATCTAACATTCGATCCTCTAACTGACTGAGGAAGATGAGGTCATAAAAATTCGGCTCTTTTAATGACCTATGTATGATACTGATGTGACTTCTTAGCGATCAGTTGGAGTATGAGTGGTAAGCCTCATCTCCACAGGGCATAACAATAATGTTTGAAAAACATAATCAACAACGTAGTATATCTGTTAGAGTTATCTACGAGTTATTTGATTGATGTTACCTTGAATAGCATAGATGTTCTCATATTTTAATATTGATTGAACTCTTGCTTATCATCAGAACTGCTAGTGAATATTTTGAAGGCTCTTATTGCTTTAGTTATTCCTTGCTTTGCTTATAAAGCTTAGTGGAGAGTTATAACTCTCGCTGGGGCGATTATGTATAATTGTCTCACCCCGTAGACTTCTACTTTTTAGGTAGTCGTCGAAGACGGAGGAACAAGAACACAGGTGACCAATCCCAGCAACAGCAGCATCAGGAGCAGTAAATATCTCAGGTGGAGATCTAGCCTGCTTCATGGTGTAGTTAGAGTCAAGTCCTATGTGTCCTCTGTACTCTCAGGTCCTGGAGTGTTTTGGAGTATGAATTCTTGAGAATTTTGTATCATGTTGTATATAAATTACTCAAGAAGTAATTGTCAGTGATGTAAACAGTTAAATCCTTTTTCTATGGAAAAGGTTTGTGGTTTCAGGCTCTTGTCTCAAAAAGTTTTAATTTCCCGTGATTTTTGTCTTCCGCTGTTTACCGATTGCTTCCGCACATGTTTAAATCGGGATTAATTCGTGGTTTGGAGATCGGAGCCCACATAATGGTTTACCAAATTTTTATTTCCTGGGTTTATATTCAAACCGAACCATTATCAGTTGTGTATTTCTAAACTCAACATTCACACTAAGAAAACTCTATAAGACTTAAATGTTCTTCCCAACTTCCACTGAGATGCATAACACATGCTCTCAGCATGTCCTTAAGAGTCTGAATGGTTCTCTCAGACTGACCATCCGTATGCGGGTAAAAAGGTTGTACTGAATCTTATCTTTGTGCCTGAAGCACGATGCAACTGTTTCTACAATCCTAGATGTGAACTTAGGTTCTCAAAATGACATGATTGAAACTGGATTTCCAAGCAACCTAATTATTCCATCCATGTATATCTTAGTCAAGTTTCGAAACATCAAAGGTTGACTTAATATGAAGAAAGTAAGCAGACTAAATTAGTCTATCCACAATCATTCATATCAAATCATAACCTCTATGAGTCCTGGGTAACCTTACCAAAAAATCCATTGTGATATATTCCCATTTTTATTCAGGCATAGAAAAAGATTACAAGGTAGCTGTAGATTTCTAGGGTTCAGCCTTAACCTACTGGTACACACTACTTCTAACCACGTACTCAGCTACATCCTTCTGCATATCTGACCATCCGTTTCAACTCCTTGAGATTTATTTACATCTTAGTGTTTCCTGAAAGTATAGCATACATTAATACATGCACTTCCATAAGAATATTTTCTTTCAAATCACTATCTCGAGGTACACACAACATGTCATGCTAATACAACACCTTATCATCTAAAAACTTAAATTCTGGTCTCTTTTCCTCCTATCATGTCATGCATGGTCTGGTTTAATTCACTATCACCCTCTTGTAGTTCCTTGATCTGATCATAAGAAGTAGGCTTAACTTACATCTGTACAATCAAATCACTCTGTGTTGTCACCCCTAAGCCTAAGTTCAACTTCCACATTTCTACTAATAGGTCTCTATTGAAACCTGCCATAGAGAATGCATTAGTTGTTGAACTTGACTTTCTGCTGAAAGCATCAGCCACCACATTCTCTTTACCAGGGTGATAATCTATTGTCACATCATAAAGATAGTGATGCCATGTCTTAAAAACATGAACTACATCAGCTATCTTTAGATCATATATCGGATAATACTCTGCATTCTATGCTACTTTCTTATTGTTACATATCAAGTTTTATGTTTTACTCTTTTCTCGAAGTCATTTCATGTTGTTCATGTACCGTTCAGATTAGCTACCTATAAAACCCTAGATCACTATCAAAGCCAGTTTACTTTACATAGAACAAATCTCAAGGTCTTATTTTACATAGATACTAGTATTCAAGGTTAAATCACTAGTGATATCCCTTGAACTATTACAACTCTAATCATTCTAGGGTTTGGTCCTTAACAATAACATAGCGTTATTGTGTGTGGGTGTGGTCGATTATATAAATCAATTTGAGTTGCTTGGGTCAATAGCATATTATTCCAACACTCAACTTTAATTATATTGGCTGAAAATTCAGTTTTCACAATAGTTTCTGTAATTCGTTTATTAAATAGCTAACAGAAGCTCCACAAATTCTGGAAATTTTATATGTTATACCTAATGAAGTTTCAGACCTCCAGTAAAAATTTGGGATCATTTCTAATTACCAATAAATAACTAAAAATCAAACAGTGCACTGCTATATTGCAGTCTGCAGCAGATTCGGTCGAGTTGTAAACTCGGCCGACACCCTCACTGTAGAGATCAAAAGTCATCCAAAAATTACGCCAATTTAACAGAGTGTCTAAAATTGTGTTTGTCAAGCACAGTTAAAATTTGAGATCAATTGGATATACAAATAAAAAGATAAAATTCAATTACCACACTGCTATATCATTCTGAAAATGTGATCGGTCGAGTTTGAAACTCAGCCGATAAACAAGTCAGAACATTCTTCAAAAAATTCTGATATTTTCCAATTTTGTTTACATTTTATATATCCAAATTATATCCAAATTTGAGATAAATCAGAGTTACACATAAAATACTAAAAATCATTTACTGAGACACTTTACTTATCAAATTTTGTGTTTATGTATCATCAAAACCCTATTTTGGGCCGATTAGGGTCTATGCTTCTCAAACCCTAATTCTCAAGACAAAAGAACATTTAGACTTCTTATCATAGTTAAAACATCCTAGTGTATGTACATTCTCACTATGTTATGGGTCTAATTCAACCAGAGTCTATTCTTATTTTACTGGTAATAGAAGTCATTAGATCCCAGTAACGCATCCTGCCAGCCGGACCAGGCCGAACCTGTAGTCCTGAAGCCAAGAGCTACTCGAGATTAATCAACCCCTATTAATCTTAAACATGTGGAAAGAATATCCACTTAGGGCAAACTCATTTAAACATAATTTCGGGTCTACTTTAATACAAAGAAAACAAACATTAAACTTTTCACTTCATGACACAACAATATAAAAGAACCATATTTACTTTACAAGCTGAAAAATTCTAATTTTATGCATATAAAAGCATTTCTAGTGATCTTTAAATCAAATAAGCAAAATCAAGTAAGAGTTATATCGCATCCTATATGTAATCTCTTATTCCTACATTAATTTCTTATCTCATAACCCTAAGATTTCTAGGGTTTCTCTCTAGCCCATCCTTCCTCTGCACACCTGGCCAGGGCATCCAGAGAAGAATAGACAGAGTAGCTTGATACTGGTCAATCTAAGTATTCAGACACCTGGCCAGGGTATCTAAACACTCAGACCTTCCAGAGTTAAAACTCATCATTTATTATTCGTCTCACTTATAACTTTATCTTTTGACCTTAATGATTCTTAACGACTCAACTTAAACTCTTTACTTGGTTCTCGTGACCACATCCTTTTCCTGCCATCTATAATAGTATAACAGAACACTTCCTGTTCAAAAATTACAGACAGAAGAAAAACTCTTAAACCTTAATCCTATTGGTCTCTTATCGTCCCCTGACCTTGACTTAGAGTATTCACATACTCAACCTATGCTCTGATACCAAGCTGTCACACCCCGATCTCACACTAACCTCAATCCACGAGATTAGGGCGCGACGGAGGGATTACACACAAGCCAAACCACTCAAAGCTTTTCAAACATTTTTTTTAAAGACATTAAAACTTAACCTGATTTATGCTGTAAACTAAATCTAAACAAACTGCGGAAGCATTTTTATTAAACTAACTAGCAATATAAACAGAGACTACAGCATATTACATTGTTCGACATAAAATAAAGCATAACAGTTAATTTACATATTTATACACATTCTCTCTCACCCACACCTTGTCCCAAAGATCGAGGGGAAAGGACTAAGAGACCTTTAACTAGAATAACTACCACCTTCTAAAGACTAAGTGTTAGGATGAAACGATCCTTCCGATTCATGTTGCTGATGCTGACCTGAAAATGTTTGAGTAGAGGGATGAGCCTACTCGCTCAGTGAATAGCATTTCATTTAGCTATCACTAAATAACTCATCAATTATATAAAATTGAAATAAAGCATAAGTGCAGTAATAAACAGGGCAGTTTTAATGACATAACAGATTTACAGATAACAATCTCATTTCTACGCAACATCAGATGTCTTAAACAATTAAACAAATATAGAGAATTGGCATAGAAGTTCAAATCTCTTAACATATTAAATTTACTGCGATCCTATGTGGTTCATATTTATATTTTTATTATGCCCTAATCATATACAGTGTACTCTGCATATAAAGATCTGTAGCGAACTACAATCCCACCGTACAAGACTTAGCGACACACCCGGGAAATGCTAAGTCTGACTGCTAGCTCTGGTCTGCTGCAGGACTCTCAGGCTCACAAGGCCTCACTACACTCTCAAAAGAGTGAACTCTAGACTCCTCCTCTAACCTGAGCACACAGGCGGAGAGTCTTATCGGGTTACCACCATGACACAAGCACGGATTAATGTTGAATAACCCCTATTTACTCCAGTGTCACCGTGACATCGCACACGTTGTTGTTGAACACTGCCTCTCTCTATCCTCGTGTCTCCATGACTCCGCACGGATAATGTTGCAACACGAGTTTCACCCCCTGGTGCAGACCTCTCAAAGGGGTTCTACGGTGTTAGGGCACCTAAGTCTATTAACTGATTAACATATAAACAATTAAATAAGAAAAACACATTTCATACTTATTTCACATTCTGAACATCTCTTAAAACTCATATATATATCATCTGTCATCATTTAACATGACTTAATGCCACTAATTCAAATTCATTGCTAAACAATCATATTTATTCAGCATATGCATTGCAACTGTAAAACAGGAAATTTCATCTTTTTCATCAATCATATTACGTATCTCAAGTTCCATTGAATCTATAATAAACTATTGTATGTGCTAAACTGTTTAGAAGTTATACCAACTGATACCAAAGCAGTTAAGCACTTAAACTGAGTTAAATAATGATTTCTGAATGAACTTCCACTCACATTCTGAAACTCGGCCGATCACTCTGGAACTCGGCCGATCACTTCACAGTTTCTGAAACTCGGCCGACCAACTTCGGCCGATCAGCAGGAAACTCGGTCGATCCACTGGGAAACTCGGCCGATCGAAACACAGCTCGTTTACCTACAAAAGAAACTCGGCCGATTCAAGACCAAACTCGGCCGACCAAAACGCTGTTCGAAATCCTAAACAAGGAACTCGGCCGACCAAAACACGAACTCGGCCGAACCGCGCACAGACAGAAAACCTAAACAGACCTGAGTGGTTTGGGATGTCCGGATTCCACCGGAATTGCATCCAGAGACCGGTTCCCGGCACACACAAGTCATCTTCAACCTTGGATTTTCCCAAAATAAACCTGCCCCTCACAGCAGCTCAACGCAAGAACGATCATCCTGGAGAAGAACTCGGCTAGGAGCTGCTCGAGGCTTGGGAGGCTGCGGATTTGTGGTCTGGACCTCAAGGCGAAGCTCAAGGATAACTTTCCCACTGCCGTCGGGTGCCAATGAGTAGCCTAACTACTGTCGCTCGCAGCTAACAACTGCAGGTCGATCGACGCTGCCCTTGCTTGATCAGGCGCAGATGGAGGTGCCTCTAGGGAGCGGTAGACTGAGAAAAAGGAGAGAAAAGGAAGGGGAAGGGGCGGCGCCTGTTAGCCGAGGCTATGGAAGCCCCAAGCTCGTCCGCTTCTCCTCTCTAACGGGTCAACCAACCTGCTGCTTGGCACTGCTCAAGGTGGTCCGTTGGGGTGAGGAAGAAGAGGGAAAGGAAGAAGGAGGGTGGACGGAGGTGGAGAGCTGCTGAACGAAGCCAAGGCCAAAGATCGCCTCTGATCCCTGCCTCTACTGCTCGATCGAGCAACCTATTCTATCGGGCGCCACTCAACGCGATGGTCCTGTTCCATCGGGGAAAGATAAGGGAGAAGAGGGGGTAGCCGACCTTCTTAAAAAAATCAATTACTGGGAAAATTACAACCATGTCCAAAAACCTTGAAATCGTCATAACTTCTGCCTCGAATGTCTGATTCGAGTGATTTCTCTTGCAAACTTTCAAGTACAGAATCCACTACAACCTAGAGGTGAGAAACCATGCTAATTATCTTGTCTCAGCTAATCAAAATACTAATTGCTTCCTGGGCATTATATAACTTACGATTAACATTGCAATTATCATTAATTACCTCAGATGATTCAAACTCAACCATTGATTCACATATTAACTTATTTGATTAACCATGATGTTTATTTGATACTCAATACTAAATGAGGTGTTTCACGTAATTCGAGATATTTATTGACTAACCCTGATATGGGTCGTAACACATCTGCTCACGACTCTCCTCGTCTCTAGGCTCCTTTCATCCCTTGCGCGATCAAAGTGACTTCATCTACACGCACTGGGCCCCCTTTTTCTAACCATCATGTGGTACTTTTCTAACCATCATGTGGTCCTTTCACCAACATCACCTTACTGAAGTGGTGACCGACACAACCTCCCTTACAGAGCTTCATATAAAACCCGATATTGGCTATGGTGGTCATTGTCACATCTTTCATAGGACAAGAACTGTCTCTAGATATCACCCTGAACGAGCACACATGCCCTCATCAGACCCTCTAGTCTGGATCATACTAACCATAGTTAGGGGTGATAACTATACTAACATTGAGTTCTTCATGTACCTACTTCCACTTTAGGGAAGTGAACCTTTAGGTCAAACTCAAGAACATTTGAACTCACTTCATGGTGTAGTTGAACCATCTCTCTCATGGGTAGTTCAACTGGATCTGTCCCTTGACAGAACTCTTTCTTTCTTATGTCATCTAGGTAAGGCGATCTTCCATAACCCATATTGCATCTCGACCTTCCTCGGTCCAGGGAAGACCTATCACAACATCCATAGTGTTGAGCTCGCATTCCCTCTCAGGGATTCTTTTGTCCTCTATATCGATACACTGGGTTACTGGGGTTCGTCCTTTACCTCCGGGCTTGCATGGTCATAAACCACATGCAACTTCATCTTAAGCTTCTAAAGTGCTATTTCCATTTTCCATGGTGTACGGTGATCTTCAATCATGATTTCCTGTATGTCATGATTCTTCCAAGATCGATTCCTCCGAAACCCTAAACCAATCTAGTCGGGGTTTCATCACCTTCTCTTCCAAAGAAGTACATCTGAGGTTTTATCACCATCCTTTCATTGCATCCAGGACTAGACTGGCTAACCAAACAACCATAACTTTTCAATGAATCTGAGTGTTATCCAAATGCCTCTCCTTTTTTAACTTAAGGTTAGCCAATCAACCCTTTCTAGCTTCTGGTCAAACAAGTCATATGTATCTCAACCAGAGCAACCATTACCACTTCACATCCTTAGGTATTAGGTAACATTACACTTCCATGTATTTCACTTATCATGTCACCTCAAACTATATGTTTATCTTCATAAGAACACTCTCTGATTCCATCATCATGGTGATCAAACTCAACCTGGTATAACTTGTAAGTTCCACATAGCTCATGATAAAAACATCCTCATAAGGGGACTACCTCATTCCTATTAGTGTTTACAAACCATCCATGTATCATTCACTTTACCAGGGTAGATATCTTCTCTATCCCCATTTCTCGTGGCAACGCTCCAACCTACATCATCTCTTATCCTTGGTGTATGACATGCATAATGTCCTATCTCTCACCCCCATAACAAGAGGAAATAAGCATTTGGCTGTAGTCCAAATACAGAGTTCTTCCTATTCCAAGAGTAGAGATGGTACATCCCACCTTTCCAGTACACCTTTAAATCTAAGTTCCAACGTGCCACATATGTCTCTTCATCATAAACAACATGATATCAAACTAGTCTTGAACCTACTGAGGTTTATATCCTTGGTCATCTCCTCTAGGTCTATAGGGTACCGACTCTTTTGTGGTCATCCCTCTTCCCTCATGCATCAAGAGAGTGCCCTACTCATCTGCCCTTTGGGTCCCATGAGTTCATGAAGGCGATCAATCTCCTAACCCATGGCCCTCAGACAATGATAGCTGTTACCTCCCAACCCTATGGTCATGTGCAACTGGGGAATGAGGCAACTCCTACTTTCATCGGTATTATCCCTACCTAACCCTAGGATAGACTTAGGATTCTCCATTACAGTACATGTTCACTTAGAATCTTACCTAGGTCTTCATCATCTCTCTTTCTGCATTCATGGGCTGACTCTCATCCGTTCATAGGTATCATGGCAACCTGCCTACCTTGGTCAATCCCCATACTGATTACCTCCATGGTAACACATTCACATGCAATAGAGATGGATATCTATGGGTCTGTAGATTCAATCTCATACTATGTACCTTTCACTTAGCTTCTCAAGATCCTATGAGACCTCTTTAGGTTACCTTGAACCAACAAAACTGATATACACCCTTCCAAAGAGGGTCCCTTTCCCAGGATGGGAGGGAAAACTATCTCTAAGGTCACAAAAGCTCTTAGGTCTAGGGTTTACATCCACACGAGCCTACTTAACCCTAGCAAGCCATTAAGGCACAAGCAGATCACTTACCAAACCATGCTAGGTCATACTTGTCCTCTTTCCTCGACGTTGGATCAAGATCATACCTTTCTTTATCATCAACCTAGTTGTGAGGGGTTCATCAAACATACCTTAAACTTAAAGGGCTCCCCTTTTCCTCTATACATGAGGAGTACCATGCTCGTTTCTATAGGAACTCAATTCTCATCATGAGCATTAGGTACACTGCTTCCCTTCTTAGGCCTAGGAACCCTAGGTTCACCTTTGGGTGTCCAACTGCATGCTCAAACTCTTAACCATGAATCAAGCATGGAAAAGGCATGACATGTACTTCCTGTCATCCTTCAACTCGAGCAACACTTAGAGTTGGGTCCTCCTCAAAGACAACCAACAAGGTACAAGGCCTCATAACCTGTTACTAATCCTCTCCAGGGTATACACAACTTCTTCTTCCTTTCTCAGAAGGTAAACTCTTATACCATAGGCTCATAAGTGCCAGAAGCCTCATCCTCTCTCAAGGGTTTGGTTCCTCCCATGGCAACCAAGACATCATCAACCTCTAGGGGTCAAGCATGTGACGACCACTATCATCCACTTAGGT
Source organism: Alisma plantago-aquatica (assembly GCA_963693085.1). NCBI lineage: Eukaryota > Viridiplantae > Streptophyta > Magnoliopsida > Alismatales > Alismataceae > Alisma > Alisma plantago-aquatica. The sequence goes on from OY856412.1 coordinate 419,710,476, forward strand.
CGCATCAACCTCAACTCCTGACTTCTCCTCGTATCCCAGAGTCTAGGATTCCAACCTTCTTTCTTGGTTTCCTGCTCTCTCTAGAGATAACCATACAACCAACCTCACCATTAGAGGTCCCCTCTTCATGATGGATCAACCTCAAAAACATCCTCTACATAGGTGAAGCCTAGGCTTGAACTTATGTTTGCTCAAGATCATCTGTAGCCGTTTATGCTTATTTCATAAGCCATCCATCATGAATCCTTAACCAGGGTTTCATCCTACTACTGACGTGCCCTGGGTGCAAGCCATACCCTACTTGCACAAGCCCATAGGGTTCTATAGGTTTTCCTCTAGATTTATCCATGGAGGAGCTATCCTTCACTCTAACCTTCTCGACCCTTCCTAGGGTTGGGTTGCCAGGGGTACTAGGTCATCCGATGGCTCATATGGCATGCAAGGCGTATCCATCCAAACACCTGGTCTAACTCATCATGCCATCTCTCTCTCTAACCTTCACTTAGGGTTAGGGTTAACATCATCCTCTGAGGATGTACCAGGTCTCTACTTGTAATGGAGATTTCTATCTCCAAAACTAACTCTCTTTAACTATCCTCTTGATAAGAAGGTCTAACCTTAGGTCTCTTCTGAGGGCATGACCACTTATGTCCTACAGCCTAAGCATGTATCTATTCTTTAGTTTGCACTTAATCTATTAAGCTTATGTCCATGACATCTTATTTACATGTTTTGCATTAATTTGGTGGAGGATTCCTTAATCCTTATCAACTTTACACATACCTCAAGAGGGTGAGGAGAAGAAAGAAAACCCTAATCCTTTATGTCCTTATCAGAATTTTGTGATGAGAAGGGATGAATAAGATGAGAAGTCCTAAAGGTTTCTTCGATTCATACCCTAAGACTTTGGCCAGGCAGTCACACGGATCCGGGAGTCCTCGTATTCCGACTAGCGGTGTGGAGGAAAATATTGCCAGCCCCCGGTTGTGATCCTTTTCTAGACACCTCCGTCTTTCGGATAATCCTCTAATAACTCCCTTGGGTTCTATGGAGTTTGTAAAATTTAATAATTATTAATGGTTGACTGAGGAACCCAAGCTCTGATACCAAATGTTACGACCCCACCTCCCGATAACCCCCAACTAAGGGAGACCGAGAGGTCGAAGCCGCACCCATGACTTCCGGATCAAAGGTTCCACAATTAACCAAGAATAATTATCAAATTTTAACATACTATACTGAAAGCTGTAAGAAAATAAATTTTTGCATACCTTTTGAAAACTTGGATCTCTAAACTTCTATCCACACCGATACTAATCTATCTAATCCTCCTTTGCACTTTAATTCTCATTTAGTATCACATGTGCCACTTTACTGTTTGTTCTTTTCATTGTACCTAAAACTCCGAAAAACAAAACGACAGTCAGCCGTAGCTGGTATGTGGGGGAAACAAATAAACATGCAACTATGGTAACAATGTAATCACTCAATTAATCATTTAACAATCAAGATTACGTTTTAAGCCAAACTACTCAATCCATACCTATCCACAACTCTGTGTTGTCTCTGTAAGGACTTATATGGTACCTCTATAAAGGTGACTTGATGGACCTACCCTCTAGGCAGCCAAAGTCTTTCATGACCTGATGGACCTACCCTCTAGGTATCCATGTACTAGGTCAGCCATTACGACATAGAGGGGACCGGGATCTCAGCTAGTAGGCACATATCTTATGTGATAATCGTAGTCACGTTATAGTTGCAAAAAATAAATAAACATTCAACAGTTTAGTTGCATTCAATGCGATTAAACATCCGAGAATCCATCGGGAAACTAAAGCGGTTATTCATAATCGTAACCACATACCTGTCTTGGAGATCTCAAGCAACAATTTATCCAAATCCAACTAGATGTCCAATCAAGAAAGCCAATCAATCAATCAAGCAAACATTGATCCTGAAAACATGTATAATGTCTAATTGTCACAAGCATATCCCAAACAACTCCGTATTGACTTGGGACACCTTTCTAAGGTTTTTAAGTCTCATTAGGATGCATTAGGGTTTCTTTGGAAATTAGGGTTTTTACTCCTTCTTTCCTTATTATCATCCTTAATTTATCAAAACTACATAAAAACCCTAATCTCTCATTGAATTTCCTTTATTAAGCATCTGATTATCTTATTCCACAAAAATATGATTTTTATCTCTTTTTATCCCCAAATTAGGGTTTCCGTGTAAATTAACCTTCTTTTAGGTATTACAACTCTAAATTAACCACTTTTGCATTCAAACAGATAATCAAACCACCTTTATCATTAACAGGGTTAAACTTATCAATTTAACCTATTGATTCACCAAATTACACTCTTAACACTCAATTAGGGTTTCTCATCAATTTTTAATACACTTTATTAGCAATTTATGGTACTTTTGCAAAACAGAGCAGAAATAGGTTCTCAAATCATTTTTATTGAATTCCTCGTATTTTTCTATACAACTTTCATATATAAAGTCTTCTCATTAGACAATCCTAATAATTTCTATCAATTTTTGCAAATAAAAGATATTTGGGGCCAATGAGGTGTTGACACATCAGCACTAAGTCTTTTTATTTGACTTACCAGGATCCGGCTGAGAAAAAGGAGGAAAGGACTCTTCTGTCATTGGGTCTTGAACGTGCACAGAGGGGCAATAGAGTCTTTTGACTCTATCCCCTCTTCTTCCTCGCGCGTGATGCGCCTGGTGCACAGGCACCGCGAGAGCAGCCTGGCGGCCGTTCGCTCTACGAACTTGAACGTTGAGCGATCGGAGTGGAGCCCCGCGCCTCCGGTGGGTGACTGCGGACTCAAGTAGGATGCGGACTTAGGCCAACGTCACCATAGGTGGCTGGGGAAAAACTCTGGCGAAGAACCATGGCTGGAGCAGCAGCGACGACCAGGACATGTTCCCATGCTCACCGGGAACGTCGAAGCTACTTCAGGGAGTTTCCAAGGAGTGGGTGCCCAAACCCAGGAGTCTAATACCCCTAGTGGCGCCAAGAGGTTAGCCCCTTCCTTGAATAGTTGGCAGAGGGACCTTGAAGAAGATCATCGGCACGTCAAACATGAGAAGCGCCACCCGACATGCTTCCTAGGCATCCACGCTCTACCAGGCTAAAAACCTCCACATTCCAGTTTACTATGGTTGCATCCATCAAGGGTAGAACAGAAAGGATGCAGACCTCATTGGGGAAAGAACCATGACCATGCTCTCTCTCTCCCTCTCTCTTTCATGGCTATGGAATCCAGGAACCCTCCATCTCTAGAGGAACCCTTCAGGGCCTTACACTGGCTTTACGCAAAACCCTAGAGGCTCTCAGCATATGAAGATGGACACGGAAGGGAAGGGGAAACCAACGAGGAAGGGATGATATTCCCACCCACATAAATATATAACTCTACAACTCGTTTCTTTTAGTTATTTCCTTATTTATCCCTATTCCTTGGTTATCAAGGAATCTCATAATGGAAAGAAAATTTGAAAATTATCACTTTTATTCTTTTGTTTTTGGCTTTTAATTCATTGGCCATGAAAACTATATTTTCTTTTTAATAGAATATACCATCTCTTTAATAATACTACTAAATCATTCATTATGCATCATATTACCTTCTTATTTAATTTTATTGGTATTTTCTCTTTCCTCTTTTTATTCATTGGGACTCCTTGGATCCCAAGGAACTCTATTATTTCGAAATTCTTTTTATTGGATACTTATTATCCTTCTAGATGCATCTTTTCACATTATCTTGTTTATTTCTCATTAAAATATCTCTTTTTGAGGATTTCTCTTTATTTGTCTTTTATTTCCCTCATTGGTATTCCTTTTATCATTAGGAATCCTTGTAACACGAAATTCCACAAAGGATCTCCTAATTACACATTTTCCCACTTATTTCCAACATTTTAACTTTATTTTCAATCTCTTTCTTATTAAAGAAATACTTAATTAAACTTTTCTTTTCTTATTGCCTTCTTTATGCAACTTTGGACTCCTTGGAACCCAAGGAACCCAAGAGGCACGAAATCCTCTTTGGATGTGCCTTCTAGAGGTTTCTACATATTTCTTTTCTTCAGAATTCAATTATCCATTTACTAATTGAATTTCCTTGTTATTTGGGCCCAATAGCCAATAAGGTCCACAACACAGACATCAAGGCTATTGTAAACAAAATCCATGTATTCAAAACAAATTATACCATTCTTTGTTCAATTATCCTTAATATGAGGAATTGTATTTCTCACCAAATGAACCCAGAAATTGGGGTTGTAACACACTGCCTATATGGTGTCTCTACTTCTAGTTATGACTAGTCATCCACACATGAAAATAGGGTAGGTAAGAATGAAGTATAGTTATTTTCATACAAAGGATAAGAATATCAAGTTTACATCAAATGGGGTCAAAGGACCCTAATCATTGGTAAGATAAGGTTAGAGGATCATCAATGTGATATCAACATTAATAAATCAGGAAAATACTAAGAAGGAAAAGGACTTTCACAGGGTGATACGATGATCCACAACTTAGTTAATGCCTCAATGGGAAAAAGATTACTAGTCATGTTCTCGTGCCCAGTTTAAATAGAGTAAAGTTCATACCTTGACTTGGGTATGAAGTCATAATTTGGATCCTAACCCTCCAAGTATAAAGTCAACTCAACCTACATATAGGATTAGGTACATCAATTAAGATTTAAGTTCTAATATAGATGTATTGTGGAAACCCTAGAAATCCAAATTCATCGGCAAAACCCTAGGTTGACTCTTATTATAGAAGCATCTTTAAGTTCAGGTTCCTTAATGATATCTTGACTCAAATTCTCAACTTTATTAATCATGATGTCACCTTTAGTTACTATTAAGAACAAAAGTGAAAGTAAAACCCCAAGAACCCAAATCGATGACAAAAACCTAGATTGACATATGATTCCATCTTAGAGAGAGGATCCAAGGTTACTAATCATGGATTTGACTCCAGATCTCAACTTTATCTATCAAAATTTTTATTTAGTTATTATTGTGATGTTATAAAGGTTTAAACCCTAAAATTACAATCTTTAAAACATGTGAATCATGCAATGAAAACTATACCAAAAAGTAAAGAAAATTCTTAGGATTCTAAAACATATTTTTTGTAATTTTTGGAGAGTCCAATAAAAAGATGTGAATTTTTGAAGTTTAGACCAATCAGACTAAGACAAAAATGCACATCATCAAAAGAAACTTTGGTTGAGTGGGCCATGATTGATGAGGTTGCCTAATCACATGTGGCTACATGAACTGGGTCCACCACTAGCTATCTCTCATGAAACTCTCAACCCAGATTGGGAAAGTATCGATCTACCCTCAAAGAGTGAAAGAAAAAAGTAAACATGGCAAGGGAAAAGTTAAGAAATGCATTAGGTTATTAATCCCAACCTTGCACTCTCATTGTGGCTGTGAGAAGGTAACTAAGTAATGATGGGTGGATTTGGGGAAAACTTAGTGTTGCCGTGTTGCGGCGTTTTGATGATTCAATATCAAAGAAAGGTTTGAGGAGACTCACCACTTGGTTTAATTGTATGATGGTGATGTCGGGTTTCGGGGTGAGGCATCACAAACTCATAGTCGAGTTTCAATTGGTAGTGTTTGAAACAATGATGGGTAGTGAAATTGAGCCAAAGGAGAGAAGCTAGCAGCGACATAGAAAGCATGATGGGTTTAGATATTTATAGGTTGGATCCTTAGGGTTCCAGTGAAGTGTGGTTCAAGAAGTCTTGAGTAGGAAATTGGGTGAATCTCAAATTCTCGATGTTAAAGCAAAAGTAAGGTAACAAGGTGTGGGCTGGACTGACAAATACAAAGGCAAAAAAAGATCGAGAAAAGATGGAGTAGAATGTGAGGAAATCAGGAATTTTAGTAACGTTTAAAACAACCTATTTACATATCAGTCGCGAGGTAGGTGACAAGTTATTGCTTGTCAGATAGCGAGCCGACAGTTAGAAAAAAGCGTGAATTGACTGTGTTATCAAAATAGGGTGATGCGTGACATTTGAAATCAAATTCAAATACAGTGATATGCAATTGATTTCTCTTTCTTTTTGTTTTAAATAATATGATTAAATAAATTCCAAATAAAGTGAAACTTGGTGGTTAAGGTAATAAGCACCCAACCAATCCAATTTTGGAGTCAAATTTGTCTTTTGGAAACTTTCATACGTGAAACACCCCTTTTGTGGAAAAGTGTATTTTCTTCATAATAATATATTATTTTATTGTTTATCAACCAAATTTTATGTGTATCTCTATCTAAACCAAATATACCCACAAGAAAAATCTAAAGGATACTTTTAAACTTAAATAACTTAATTTGATAATTTTACACAACAACCCTAAACGAGTACATTTCTCTTATTTCTTATATGAAGGTCTTTAAATAAGTGTGTGATTATCCAAACTCTTATATTTGAGACTTATTAATATCCTAATGCACTGAGTATATTGCATAGACAAATATTTAAATATTTCATAGACAATGCCCTGAAATTTCCTAAATTTGAAATTGCATAAGGAACGCCAAGAAATGAAGATCTAGGGAAGAGTAGGTGAGTAGAGAAATAGGGTCAAGGAGGAGGAGGTTGTTCATCAGGCTAAAGAGTCCAGGGAGAAGTGGGACGCGATGAGGAAAAAGGCCATGATTGATACGATCCAGATCCAATGGGTTTGAAAGAGCCCTACTTATACACCCCACGTGACCAGAGGACCATATGTGATAATAACTTTTTAAATAAATACACTATTGCCATCAAATCTAGGGATAAAGAAATTAAAATTGAAGTCCAACTAAAATCAGGAATAATGTTTGGATATTACCTTCTTTGATTAATCTAGGTTAGCAAGGAATATCTATCAGGTTGAAACTTTGCACCTAGTCTAATTAATAATCAAAGAATCTGATTTTGGGATTAAATTTATATTTTAACATTATCTTGTACTAGTGTTAGTACAACCATGTTTTAACTCATTAATCTCAATAATTAGTAATATGTATTGCAATTATCCCCAATGTTTAGGATTTAGAGTTTTAAAATTCTCACATTATCACCCTCATGGTGATACTAGATTATCTTGCACATTCCGGTTATTTTAAGAAATTACTTAGCAAGACAATTAATGTCAACATTAGTTTCAATAATGGAAATTAATAATTTGTCTTTACATGAAAAGTATAATTATTAATCCATTACACATATTAAGCACATTAGACACCGCCATATCCTTTATATATGTTTATACACATTAAAACACACATTAAGCACATTTAAGTCATTAGTTGCATGTTAATGTACAACGTGACATGTATGACTTGTATTGAGATCAACTCACCTATTGATCCAGGATATATATGATTGGATCATTTTTGTGTGAATTAAGATATATTATGTGATTAAACACCTAAGGTCACCAATGTATATGGGTTACCAAGCATGTAGAAGGCTAGAATCATGCTTCCTGAACATAATACTCTAAAAACCTTTTAGAAAGAAGTAGTAAACACATCTTGTTACATTCAAAATAGAATGTTTGTCGTTTGGTACCTTAAGAAGACATCATATGAGATTATCTACAACAAGAAGCCTAAAGTTAATCATTCTACTACCTTTGGCTCCACATATTACATCCTAAACACAAAATATGATAGAGACAAGTTTGATGTCAATTACTCCAAAGCACGCTTTTTTAGATACTACCCAAAAATTAAAACATATAAGATATTTTAATTAATCTTCTAAAAAGGTTGAAAAACTAAATTTTATTAAAATTGCGACAAAAGATAACAGTGAAGTTTTGATCCCATCAAATTTCACACTAAGTTAAATCCACCAGTTCTAGCATTACAAGAATATTATAAGAATAAAAATGATAACCAAAGGAGAGAACTGTGTCTATCAATCAATCTACTCAAGAGCTCTCCAAAGATCATCCTATTGATTTAATCATAGGATATCCTAGATATAAAGGTAGGACTAGATATTAATTTAGAGAATAAGCCATGCAAAGACCATCTATGATACTCTTTTTGATGAGCTTTGGATCATATCTATGTAAGAGGAATTAAATCAATTTGTTAACAACAATATTTGGGATCTAGTTCTTAGACCAACCAACAAAACTCTCAACGAAACTAGATGGATTTATAGGGAAGATCACTGATGAAGTCGTTAATATAGTTTGTAATAAAGCACATTTTTTGGCTCAAGGTCTCATCCACAAGAAGAAATTAACTATGATGAAACTCACACACTTGTAGCTATACTTCAATCTATATGTATATTTTGGGAACTAGCTAGCTACATGATGATTAAGCTTTATCAAATCAACGTGAAGAGCACACTTTTAAATGATATACCTTGAAGAGGCAGTTTTTTCACACAAAAGCATGGCTTTGATGATTTATAAAATGATGACTATGTTTGTAAATTAAAGGAAGTTCTATATGGCCTAAAATAAGCTCCAAGAACACGATATTTATGAATCAAAATGTTTTACTAAATCGATTAAAGAAGTCAATTGTATTGTTTGTTAAGATTGTTGATGTATCGTTCATATGTCTATGGATCTCCGTTGGTTATGTTATTTTTAGATGAAATGATAACACACAACAAGACACTTCTCTTAGTTTAAGGAACAATAAATTCAAAATGAGCTTAATGGGAAAACTTGGAGCTTAATTTTCAAATTAAACCGACGTAAAAAAAAATTATCTGCCAAAAAATACACTAATTTTTTTTTTGAGAAGTGGGAACCACCCGCCTAAGATGATGTGAATCCCCAATCCCCCCTCGCCTACCCACACAACGGGAGGACGCAGAGCGTGAACTGCTCTATGGGACTCGGTGCCCTTGAACACAAACGGGGAGAAGTGTAAATCACGTAGAGGTCGAGCTGCTCGACGGGACTGGGTGTACAGCGCCCAACCGAGAGGTTTCAAACCCGTGTCCCTACTCTGGGGAGTCCGGACCTCTATCACTTGAGATACCACCCCCTCCGCAAATACACTATAGAATTACTTAAGAGTTTTGACATAAGAAAATACAAGCCATGTACAACTTATGTGCATACATCTACTAAAATTGATAAAGACGAATAGGTAGAATTTATAGATACTCACCTAAATAGAATCCTTGATGTCTTACTTTATCTTACGATCTCGAGATTTGAAATATCCTTTTCAAATAGGTCTTGGAAGGAGATATCAAACTAATGCAAAGAAATTCCACCTCTCTACAGTTAAAAAAAAACTTTTAAGATGTCTCATTGCAACTCTTAATTACGACCTTTGGAATTCATAAGATGAAAATTATGAATTCATAGTATATAAAGATGTAGATCGTGTTGGATGTATAATTGATGGAAAACAGAACTAACGGTGCATGCATTTTTTTCTCAAACTAACTACCGAATACATGGCTGATGAAAATTGTTACGGTCAAGTTCTTTGAATGAAGCAAGTTTTGAAAAATTTTCTTAAAAACATATACAACTCCCACATAATATTTTCGTGATACCACTAGTACATTAAATTAATCGAATGAACATATATTATATAGTCACGTTATTGACGTAGAATTGAACATCGTTTTCAGATCCCACGAACTAAACGCTAATTTTACACCTTCAAATCTGCTATTATGACTTGTTGTTACATTTATCTTTACATCTACCCAAAGACCCACCACCAAAGAAAATAATTAGGTATTTCTACAGCAGCAATTAAATAAAACATGGCTACAACAACATGTTGGAACTCCTGTACCCTAATTTTACATGGATGGATTCTCGAATCTAACCCAATCCGTCAAAATATAGAATTCTAAAGAAATATACTAGGTGGACATCATTTTGGAATCCAAAATAGAACTTCACTCATTCTCCACCACATGTTTGAGGGTTTAACAAATAAAATATATTTTTTATTTATTATACCTTCCAAACATGTGGTAGAATTCTCCACCACATGTTTGAAGGTTTAACAAATAAAATATATATTTTATTTATTATACCTTCCAAATAAGTGGTAGAGAATGAATGAGGTTTCGTAATGAGTTCCAAAGTAAGTCTAGATAGCAGACCTCAAATCTAAATATGTCCAAAATTTATCTGCTTATCCGTGGAGGCAATTATTAATGAATTACGCATGCTGGAACAATAACGATACTTGTGGTGCTGAGACAACCGGGTGTAGATTGTTTTGAAAAATTCTACGCATAGTACCCCATATACCCGGCGACATACCCGGTCATCGGGACTCATCAACTGCTATTTCCCCCAGCAGCTGCGCCAGCCCACTAACTTCTGCTGCTGCATGCACATTTAAGTGGATATCTCCAGCAGCGATTTTGCATGCTTTTACATGCAAAAAGGATGCATGAAATAAGTATCTCGTCACCTACTCGATGCAACTGTCATGCAAATGACAGATATCAATCCACTATAGCTTACAAAAAAATTCTATTGCATATTTATCCCCACTGCAGATTACGTAAGTACTGTACCTACAATAAATACATATACATTCACAAATGAATTTGAGAGGTACTGTACTTATATTTGACAAACTGGGTTGAAAATTAATAATTGGGTACAATACTTATAGATGCATTTTATAGTTGATTATGGACCAGATGTGCACTACATTTTTGTAAAAAAATTATGTCCAGGCGAAAAATGTTGTTATTGGATTCCGTAGGTACTGTACTTGTGCTTCCGGATCAGTTATACAATTATGCTTGATTTTGTAATTTGTTAAGTATTGTACTTATGCTTGGTTTTATAATTTGGTAAGTATTGTACTTATGTTTGAAATAACTGAGTTGGAATTAACAAGTAAGTACTGTACTTATTTTGCATGGATTCCGTAGGTACTGTACTTATGCTTCCAGATCAGTTATACAATTATGCTTGATTTTGTAATTTGTTAAGTACTGTACTTATGCTTGGTTTTATAATTTGGTAAGTACTGTACTTATGTTTGAAAAAACTGAGTTGGAATTAGCATGGATTCCGTAGGTACTGTACTTATGTCCAGATGACAAATGTTACTACTGGATTTCGTAAGAACTGTACTTATGCTTTCAGATCAATGTTGTTATTAGATTCCGTAGGTACTATACTAATACGGGAATACAGGTGGGTGGATTAGAATGAGAGAGAATAATTACAAGAGAAAAAACGAATTAATACACTTTGCATGGACTTTGCATTAACTTTGCATGAGTATTAATACTCTGGAGAGAAGAGTGGTGAGACATATTGTTGCATTGACTTTGCATGGACTTTGCATGAGTATTAATACAAAGACAACTGCAAATGCTGCAGATCTATTTTCCCAAAAAACGGGTGGGTGGCCGGGTGTAAGGGGGACTGTGTGTAGCCTAACTCATTATTTTCCCCTTCTTAAGATGAAGAAATTTAAGACATCTATTTATCGAGAAGATCATATATTACATAGTTGAGCTATTGATGTAGAAGTGAAACATCATTTTCAGATCCCGCAAACAAAACATGAATTTTACATGGATGGATTCAGGAATCCAATAAAATCCGCACATATAACTAGTATATTAGCGGATCCGATATCAATGAATTACCAGGCGTAGTGTGTTTTTCCCTTCTTACTCGTTGATGAGAAAATACAAACACCGTCCGCAAACTTTGAATCGGCCCCTTTGTTAAGCTGCTTGGATCTCATCTAAACCGGCCGTCAGCAGATGATGTCAAACACGAGGAGAAAAGTATGATTGGTTTTGTCCATGGGAAACCACCGAACCAAACCGGCCCCTGCTTTTGGAGCCATATGATCGTACGTCTTCTACCACCCTTACCGTCACGTCGTCAAGTGCGAGTGCCCCTTACCCTACCCCTTCCTCTCTCCCTCCTCTCACCTCCTCCCTCGGAATGCCGCTGACCAGTGACCAAGCTGCCCCTCCACCGTTGCCGTTTGGTCTTCTCCGACCAGGACCACTTTCCACGAAAGGTCCGCTTACCATTCAATCCATGATTCCAACTGGGGGTAATCAAAGGAGATGCAGACTGCAGACTGACTGCGATCTAGAAGATTCCTGATTTGGGATGGACGGGAGCCAATCATTCATAACCTCAGTGCCACTTGATTTGGTGTTTTGTTGACAATATGAATTACGGATCATTGCTACTGTGTCCTTTATTATTTAGAAAATCATATGGTCATGCGTGGAGACTGTAATGCTCGTTTCACGCACAGGGCTGGGTGGTTTTGTCGCTGGAAAAGCTGATTTTGAAGTGGTGACGTTGTGAGCTTTAATTAGGTGGTAGGTGCATGTTATACAACCGATAAATAAATTTGTTTTGCTTGTAATTTTTGAACCTGACAAAACAAAAAGTATTAGATTCCTTATAAAAAAATACATACCAACAAGACTAATCTTGATATATTTTTGAGAGAAAAAATATAAAAGTCATATGTAGAGGTGATGTGATGTGAGAGAAATTTATTTTATTTATTACTTTGAAACCGTGATCATTTTTTTGAATGAATTAAAAATTACTATTTTTGTGATAAAAAATACATTCAAACAAGTCTATTGTTGATATACCTTTGAGAGAGAATGTTGTAGATCTTCATTTTCTAACACATAAAGAAAAATGAGGAGAGAAGTGATGATGGAAGATTAGAGAAGTGAGGAGAAAAGTGATGGGCGAAGAGTAGAAAATGAGAGAACTAAACATGAGTGTATTCATCAAATACTTAGGAGTGTATTCACCATTAATAAGCGCATACTCAATATTTATAGGAGTAAATTCAATATAAGTGGGCACAAATACACATAAAGTAGGCGCATATAATAGATTGGAAGTGAGATAATTAAATGGAGGAGATGAGGGAACTATGCACATATTCATGATCATTAGGCGTGTATTCACAGGAAAGCACCCAAAAATTACTAAAAAGCGTCAAATTACTAAAAAGCGTCCAGAGACAGCTTAATATCATCCAAATGATCACCAAGTGCCCAAAACTGGTGAATATATATATGTCCACAAATGAGTAAAAGCGCCCAAAAATCACTAAAGCACCCAAAATTGATGAATACGTGCTCAGAAACAAAGCTCTTGAAATAGATAAATATGCGCCTAAAATGGCTAAAAAGCGCCCAAAATGGCTAAAAGCGCTCAAAATTGGTGAATAAGTGCCTAGAAACAAAGCTCTAGAAAAGATGAATGTGCGTCCTAAATGACAAAGAAGTTGCAAAGATCGATAAACAACGCTCAAAATGGCTAAAAGCGTATAAAAATCACTAAAAGCACCTAAAATTCATGAATATATGCCCACAAACAAAGCGCTTGAAAATGATGAGTACCCAAAAATGGCTAGTGCCCAAAGCTCGCTAAATAATGCCCAAAAATAATGAATATATATACCCACAAATTATTAAAGGTTCCCCACCCATTTTTGGACGTACTTACCCATTCGCTAGGCGCCATTGCGTTGGGCATTGATTAAGTTCATCATGTTTGGGCGTCATTAAGTATTTTGGGTGTCAACTACCCATTTTTGGGCATACTTACCCATTCACTCGGTTTCATTTCATGAGGCATTGATTATGATCATCATGTTTGGGCACCACTAAGTGTTTTTGGTTCCCAACTACCTATTTTTGGGCGCACTTACTCATTCATTGGACATTAAATGGATAAAAGCACCCAAAAATAGCTAAAAGTGCCCAAAAATAATGAATATGTGCCAAGAAACTGAATAAATATGCATGGTCATTAATCCCTTCATATTTCCTCATACTTCTCTCCACTTTTCTCATACTTCCCTACTCTTTATTCAATACTTCCCTCGTCTCCTCCGCTTATTACTTCCCTTATCCCCCCTCTAATTACCCTCCTCTTCCCTCATCATTTTCCTTCTCTTCCCCTCTTCTTATTACTTCCCTCCTCTTCTTTCATTACTTCCCTCCTCTCCCCTCTTCTCATTACTTCCATCACCTTGTCTTTTTTATCTTCATTTCCCTCATCTTTTATTTTCTCTCTCATAGAAAAAGAGAGAAAAAAAAGGGGACAGTTGGTGGGACCATTGGGTAAGTGGGGAGTAGTAGGGGATAGCTGGAAAGTGAATGTGTAGGTAATTTGGGCGGCTAGTATTGGGTGGGCATGAGTTGTGCGTACTGACATGTGAGCGTCACCAAAGTTTAACTCTTACCATTTTGGATAATTTGATAGTATTGTGGATCACGAAAAAGAAATAAATCAAAATAATGAATACACATTGGACGACTATCAATGCCATGCTCCTATGTAAGGCATAGCTAAATAACCACGACCGTCATAGAGGGTTATGTCTCTCTTAGTTTCCTTCTAGTGATGATCAACCAAACACTATACAGACTCCTTGGTGCCTCAACATCTGTATGCAAAGCTATCCCCTATCTCTTGCAGTAAGGGGATTCCACTTCTACTATGTTTGTGTGTGTGTGTGTGAAGGGGGGTGCTACATATTGCAACACCTCTTTTACTTCAATAGTGTTAATAAAGAAGACATAGCTTTGGTACTCATAGATAGGGAGTGACATAATTTGTTACTTTTCATGCATTGCCTTTCAAATTTGATGTTGACTTATAAATTATTTTGGCTCACTTGAGGAGGGATAAGAGAGTGGCCAAAACAATTGATCTACTTTTCAATGAACTTTTTAGATGGGTCCTTTTCTCTACTAATTCTACATCTATCTATTCCATTTATGCAACATATGTTCCACTTTTGAATGGCCATCCTACCCAATTACCAAGATGGTCGTTCTACTCTAAAATGGTTGTGCCACCACTACAAATTTTCTTGGCTTCACCCCACTTCTTGTCTAAATCATCACACCCATTCCATCCTGAACGTCCGTTCTACATGCTTGCAAAATGGTCATGGTGGGGTGGAGCAGGCGTTCTACCACAAACCCTAATTTACATTTTCTTTGACTTCCCCAAACTACTCCTGACTAACCCTAGATCCATGTTTATTGTAGATAGGGTAGAGGGGTTAGATATAGGCAAGAGAATTCATTGATTCCTTGGCCACTGTCTACCTTTCTCACCTACTCCGTCATCCTACACCCCAAAACCTAATTTCTACCATGTCTTCCACTTCACCCAAATTATTTTCGTGCCACTCCACCTTCAAGGAAGGATCTTGTCAGTCACCCAGATGAAGGATAAGAACATATTATCTACTACTAGACCTCTAGAACTCATCCATATTGATCTTTTTGGGCCAACGAAAACACAATCTCTATCTAAAAAAAGATATCATTTTTTTAATATTGATTATTTTTCTATCTTTTTCTTATATCCACATTTTAGTTATAAACCAAAATGTACTTAAATGTTCAATAATATTGCACATAATTGAAAAATAAGCTTCAACTTAAGATAAGTGCAATTAGGAGCGGCCATGGTGGACAATCCAAATAATGAAAGATTTTATGGCCATGAAGGAAACGTACATAACTTCTTGTAAAAAATAATTTCCCACAGAGTGGCTAGTTGAAAGGAAGAATAAATCAATTCAAGAGATGGCTATAACACTGCTTCTTGAACTCAGCACTCCAAAAACATTTTGGGTCGAAGCAGTAAACACATCTTATTACATTCAAATTAGATCATATATCCTTTCATACCTTAAGAGGACATCCTAAGATATAACTATAGCAAGATGCCCAAAAGTTGATCATTCTCCTACCTTCAACTCAACTTACTACATCCTCAACAGAAAATATGATAGAGATAAATTTGATGCCAGATTGTCCAAATCACTCTTTCTAGGATACTACCCAACAACAAAAGCATATAGGGCTTATTAATTTAAGTATTAAAAGGGTTGAAGACTTAAGGCTTATTGAAACTCCACCAAGAGATAGTACTGAAGATTTGATCTCTTTAATTGAGGATCTCACTTTTAGACTAAATTCATATGTCGTGGCATTACAGGAAGATAACTAAAATAAAAATATCAATCCATCCACGAATGCTCACCTAATAAATCTAATCATAGTCTCTCAAAGTATCATTATCTAATCATAGGATGTCCTACATATAAATCCGGGATTATATATTAAAGCTATAATATCTTTTATATCTGAATTGGAGCCATGAAAAGACCATATATGATGTTGGTCAGTGATGAGTATTGGATCACAGACATGCAGGATGAACTAAATCATTTTTTTTAAAACAATGTCCAGGGTCTAGTTCATAGACCACCCAACCAAGCCCTCATTCACACTCATATGTCCCATTAGCAACATTCTAGATGAAGTGGGAAAAATATAGTTTGTAATAAAGCAGATATCATGGCTCAACATTATAATCCACTAGAAGGAATTGATTTTAATGAAACTCACACACCAATAGCTAGACGTCACTATATAGGTATGTTTTTTGGAACTACATAGCAACATGATGATCAAGCTTTATCAAGTAGGCATGATTTTTAAATGATATAATTGAAGAAATCTTTGTCACACAATGATATGGCTTTAAAAAATTAAATAGTTCGACTATGCTTATGAATTAGATGTAGTTTCTTATGGTAAAAAATAAGCTCCTTGAACATGATATAAGTGACTCAAAATGTATTTATGAAATCTATTAAAGAAGTCAATTGTACATTGTATATTTATATTATTGATGTATTATGTATATGAGCATCAATCTATTTTGATTATGTTATTTTTAGATATATTGATGACAATACACAACACTTTCATTGATTTAAAGAAAAGTGAGTTTAATGAGCCTAATGGGGAACTAACTTGTTCGTCAATTTTAGAATTAAGTAGACGTGAAAAGGAAATTTACACTAGGAAACATACACTAAAGAATTACTGAAGAGATTTGACATAGATAATTGAAAGTCATGTACTCATACGACTACATCCAATAAAATTGATAAAGATGAATATAAAGAATTTATAGACACTCTACGGGTAAACCTACCCATCTGCTCCCATCTACTTTGGCAATTCAAAGGGTGACTAGGGCACGAATTCTCCGATTGGGGGGAGAGGGCTTTGGTGCCTTTTATGGAGGCCAACGCCACCCCGCTCCCCCAGAGCCTCTCCTGAGCTCGATCTTTGTGGATCCTCCTTCTCCTGGTGGTCACTCTTCATCCTCTTATTATTCACTTCTCACCTTGGAGGCACTAGCATTGTGCATTGTGTCCATGGCAGCGGGTGGGGTTCTTGCAGCTATTTCCACAACCTCGAGTTGTGCTTCTAGCTGTCGTGAGTTGGTAGGTTCTGGTGGGCATCCTCACAATTTGATTGATCAACAAGATTAGGGTTTTTTGTAGGTCAATGTTGATAGTACCTTTGAATAAAGTTTGTTTGACCTTACTATGTGAAAGTGGTGGAATTTTGGGTTTCCTCCAGTGATACAACCTTGAAAGGGGTTTCCCCTCTCTTTTTAATTTAGTTTGGTTATTGGTTGTGCTTGATGTATTGGTGTAGGTCTGATAGTTTTCTGGAGATGCTTATCTTGCTTATTTTGCTCATCTTGGTAGATGTAGTGTGAACTGTGGAAAGCAACTCATAACACAAGATTAACTAATGCGGAAGCATTTCGTTAGCAACAGAATTACTGAAAATCACTAAAAATTAAAACCTTTTATAAAAAGATCGATTACTAGAGATTCTTTAAACAAGAACCACAGTAGTATATTTACATACTGGTCCACATGGGACATTCCATGTATCATCAAACCAAAATCTCAAGTTGATTATATAAACACTATCGACTGACTCCTAGGACCTGAGAGTACAGAGACGACACATAGGACTTTCTATACAAAGCCTGACAACCAGCATCCCCACCTGGGATATTACCGTTGTCCTTGATGTTGTTGCTGCTGCTCTTCCTCTGCCACAGAGGTTCTGCCTCTTTGTCTGCGTCTACCTAAAAATGTTGAATCCCACGCGGGTGAGACAATTATAAAAATTGCCCCAGCGAGAGATATAACTCTCTGCCGTAACATTATCATTGCAGTTTAATAGAAATAAACTGAACAGTGGAATCATATATTTCATTAACAGATAAATTACTATCTATGCAGGTTAGAGAAACATTCCTATTCAAGTATTTTAGCTATAACTTGACAAGGTAACATGTCTCTTATTCAATAAGGAATTTAAAGAACATAAATAACATTTATGTATCAAGAACATGTTAAGCAAGATAATCATCAACCAGTGGTTCTTGTATTTCAATCTTATGCAAATACTCTACACGGATGATTATATTTTACAAACATTCTTAAGCTTTGAGGAGATGAGGTATACCGCTCATACTCCAACTGATCACTGCAAAGTCAAAATCGGTACCATACAAAGTCAATGGAAGAGTCGGCTTCCATGACTTCCCACATCTCGGACAGTGCGAGATTACATGTAGGACATCTTATGTCTCTGCTACATAGATTGCCAGGGTATAGTGGTATCTAGATATAGAGTTACAGTGGCGGATGTACTCTCTTTGCGATCAAGAGATTTCATTTTTACCTCCATCGATCCGACATTAACATCATCGGGAGATTAGTGATACATCCATCCCGGAACATACAATGAAGGATTGAGAGATTTAATGTTTACCTTCCATCAATTCCCACATTAGGATGTAAGGATATTTTCGCCCATCGACCCCCACATATTCAATAATATGCGAACTCTAGGAAATCTCGTAAAAAAACATGTTTCACCATCACCAGCTACTGACGATGATGGATCTATGGTCAGAGCACTACATGAATAACTTTCACTTGATTAATTAAGTACATTATCATATTCTTTTAGCATCAGTCAAGTTTTCAAACAGAACTTATTAGGACAAATGCTATAAAGAAATATGTATTATTTTCATCAGTTACTTCTCAGTCTTTAAAAGACATTGGGATCTCAGTCCCTCACATAAACATAAGGTTCTGAGCATTCAAACTCTCAGCTCATCACTGAGCGTTGTTACCACTTTTTCAGGTAATCATCACCTTCAGATCATCTAACCAAGGTAAATATGAAACTTGCTACACAAGCATCTCATCTGGCACTTGAGGCCCATTAACTCTCTTGTCACCTCTTACTAAGAAACAAGGCATATTATGGCACACAAAGCCCAATAAATACTTTCAATAAATAAAGCATCATAGCTCATACCTGGCTATGTTCATCATCTCAGGATACCTGTATGGTTAGTACAGATGATAACAAATATATTAATCATATTTCAGTTCCATGCTATCTCAGGATAACACCATTATTCCCATTTTATAACAATCAGGGTTACTCATCCCCCTTTATTCAATTAGGACCAATGATTCATCATTTTGTTGTCCAGGATTAGGGTTTCATGCTATATAGTATAATTCAGAATTAGGGTTTACTATTCATATCACATCACCCTAGATTGGGGTTCATATTCAATAACCCACAATTAATGTTTTTCATTCAAGTATCCTGAATTAGGGTTACTCATGTCATTACCCTAAATTCATATGACATTGACATCCTAGATTAGGGTTTCACTCAGAATTGCCCTGATTTAGGGCTTGAGTTCATCAATCAACTCAATTAGGGTTTTATGATCTCTTTATCAAGGATCATACCCTAATTGTATACTAAACTTATTCCAAATACATGCATTTTAAGGTTAACATGATGTATTGAATTATTGCATCCTCATGCATTAATGATTAATCCCACTAAGGGTACCACTCATCTAAGTACATTAGGTGTCCAAAAGATTAGATCAATCGAACCTTCAATTACATGAGGTATCTAAATTAATTGACCAATTGTGTGGCATCCAACTTACAAAACAAAAGATTAACTAAGCGGAAGTGAATCATTTGCAGTGGATTACTGAAAATCACTAAAAATTAAAACTTTTTGCAAAGAGATCCAATCATAGGAAATCTTTTACAACAAGAACCATAGTATAACATTTACATCCTATTTCAAAGTACATGTCTTGTACTATCTCTTCTTGATAATTACAACATCAGTTGTTCTATAACATTATAGACAACCAACATAAATCCTCGAGGCATCAAGCCAAAATTTCAAGTTGATTCATTAAAAACACTAGCCATAAACTCCGAGGACCTGAGAGTACAGAGACGACACATAGGACTTTCTAACTATATGACTTGACAGTCAGTGCCTCCACCTGAGAATCTCACTACTGTCCAGGCTGCTTCTCTTCTTTTCCTGCAAAAGAGTATCTACTTCTTTGTTCGCATTCACCTAAAAATGTTGGATCCCACAGGGGTGAGACAATTGTAAATTGCCCCAGCGGGAGATATAAATCTCCACCAAAACATTGTTATTGCAGATTATTATATTAAAACTGAACAGGAGTTCTTACATATTAATAGTAGCATTATTCATTATATGAATAGAATAAGATAATCTTCGTTCCTAAGGAGAACATTGTATCTACTCATGGTAGATTCATAATTTCATCCATCTATTTGCAATGAATAAAAAGAGATATAAATGACATTTAACAACTAGAGATGCAAAAAATAAATGTAACATCAGCCAATGAGTTTCCGTATTCAATCCTTAAGCAAACATGCTATACGACTGATTGCATTTTACAATCACACTTATGCCCTGAGGAGATGAGTTATACCTCTCATACTCCAACGGACCACTACGAAGTCAAAATTGGAACCATACAAGGTCAATAGAAGAGCCAAATTCCCATTACCTCCCACATCTCGATCAACGCGAGATCACATGCAGGACATCTTGTCTCTCTGTTATATCTATAGCTTTCCAGGGTATACTAGCAACTTTGCTATCATATTTATAGTGGTGTGCTGCACTCTCTTCGCGATCGTGAGATTTCATGTTTATCTCCACTGATCCGACATTAACATTATTGGGTGATGTTTACGACATCTAACCCAATCATTGGGAGATTCGTGATACATCCATCCCGGTACATATAATGAAGGATTGAGAGATTTAATGTTTATCTCACATCAATTCCTCCATGAGGGCATAAGGATATTCACGCCCATAACCCCCACATACTCAAAAGTATGCCCTCCGGGTTTTGCCGTGGAGCACCCATTTCATCATCACCAATTTTCTGACGATGATGGATCTATGATCAGGGCTCTAAATGATATGATTTCACTTGATTAATTAAGTACAGTAGCATATTATTTTAGCATCAGTCAAGTTCTCAAATATAACTTATTCAAACAAGTGCTATCAAGAAATATGTACTATTTTCATCAATCACTTCTGAATTTTTATAAGACATTGGGATCTCAGTCCCTCATTTCATTTCACTGATAGTTCACATCTCTCAATAACATCATTATCATACTTATCACATCTGGGTATTCATACTCTCAATTCATTACTATCATTGTTACCTCTTGTTAGGTAACTATTACCTCCAGGTCCTCAGACCGAGGTATACATAATACTTGTTATACAAGTATCTCACATGGCTCACAAGGCCTATTAAGTGTTTTATCACCTTTCACTAGGCAACAAATTATTCATGGAACTGATAAGGTCCATTCACATTTTGTTACTTTTACTAAGAAATAACAACATTAGGCACATAAGGCCATTCAACATATTTATTATATGAATGTCATAGCTCAAATTTGGCTATGTTCATCATCTCATGATGTATACATGATTAATAGACATGATAACAGTCATGTAAATCATCTATCACATTATATAAAACAATATTGCACCACCATCCTTTATCAGTATTAGGGTTATCTATCGAATAGGGCTTTTCATTACCTTTACTCAAAATTAGGGTTAGGGTTTCCCATCTTACATTAATTAGGGTTTCATGCTCATATTATTAGTTCAACCCTAATGTATTGCTCCACACCTCTAGGAGCATTCAAAGACATCATAAGTATTTTCTTATGATCACCATTCTCATCATATATCATTAATGATCATCAATTCAAGGTATGAGTTCATTTCTCATCCTTATCATGGTATGATTACATCATACTCATTGATTTGGCTTACCCCATTATCAAGGTATATTAGTCAACATTTATCAAATTACATTGAGTTCATTACATCTTTACTATAACAATTGCATACCACACACTTCATGTGTTTCTTATCCAAGAATATTGGATTATAGGTTCATCAAGGTATGTCTACCCTGAAATGCTAAATGTGATATCTATCATGTAATGGTGTATCACTTTCTTCTCATTTCCACCTTACTTAAGTTAATCAACTAACCTTATATTATGGTATTTCCCTCTTAATACTTTATCCACTAACTTGTCACTTTCATCATACAGTGCATAGGTTACACATTAGAGTTGTCCAGCTATCTTTAAGGATATGGACTTATCCAATGGTTAGGCATTGTTGATATAGAATAAATCATTATCAACCACATTAGGTATTTCAACTCATAGGATGTTATTCACTCCATTATATAGTATTGCATACATCACTCCTAAGAGTTTCTTGTCCTCATCTTTGTAAGATGTAAAGGGTTGTTACACATGTATAGAGTTGAATATATAAGGATCTAGGCATCATCTTGTCTCTTAGACCCTTATTCATTAGAATAACCACATTATCATTCATATGGTTCATAAACCTTACCCCACATGGTTATACCATTCTCATCTTGTTTGATTATATTAGCTACACCCCATTTTAGTATATTGGCTATTATACCATCATTAGGGTTTCACATATCATGGTATCATTACATGGCATCATTGCATCAGGGTTCCATATAACATCATTCTTATTTAGAGTTTCATATGGCATTACTCTAGATCACTGTTTCTCATTCCATAACCCACAATTAGGGTTTACTATTTACATCACATTTCCCTAGATTAGGGTTGCTCATATCATCAACCTCAATTAGGGTTTCTTATAACATTAGACTCAATTATTGTTTCTCATAGATTCACCCTCAAGTAGGGTTTCTCATGAAGTATCCGTGAATTTGAATTCCCCATATTATCAACCACATTAGAGTCACAACATTACCCTTGATTTGGGTTACATCTGATATTGCCCTAGATTTAGGTTAGGGCTCAACAACCTCCTTGATTAGGGTTTCATGATCTCTTTATTAAGGATCATACGCTAATGCTTAATTATTCATATTGAAAGTGTCGAGGCTTATACATTACATGATTATCATTCATGTAGGAAGTCCTCTCTCTCATCCTCTATAAGATGATACTACTTCAGACTTAATTAGACTAAGTCAACCTAGCTTGAATGAAGGATTGACACTTAATCCATTGTGTCATTACTTTCATGATCAATAGATATTAATTATCCAAAGGGTACTAATCACCCTATCTCATTAAGAATACAATTATTATAATCACCCTTGGTTCACATCATGTAATTTTTCAATTAAACAATTGACCTCTAAACACCTCAAGTGTCCATACTATTTTGGTTAATTATTTCTCAATCGGTCTTGATCACTTAGACCTCAAATGATCTTGACCAACCAGACCTCAAACGGTATTTCTTACAATACCTTCAAACGGTCTAAGACCATTTAGACCTTCAAACGGTCTTGATCATATGGTTTGAAATCGTTTGGTAAATGTGGTGCTTGAAATCGTTTGCCAAAGCAAGCAATTGAAATCATTTTCTAAAGTAAGTATTTGAAACCATTTGCTAAAGCACTCATGAGATCGATTGGGCCTCAAACAGTCACTCAAATAGTCTTGAGACTGTTTGGTCCAAACCTCCTCAAAACCGAATGGACCAAAGATGGTCTCAACCATTCCAATCGGTTTAGGGTTTCCAAGGTTAACTCCCTCATCAAATGAGTCTATGGAATTACTCATCAATTGAACCTAACACCTTACTTCAATTGATCTTAATAGGTCATCCTTCAACTGATTTAACCCTCAATTAAGGATCAATTAGGGTTTTGAATCAATTGGATTAGGGATTGAACCAATGAACTTCAATGTTAATCATTATGAAACTAATTGCCTTAAAATCATTGGGTCACCATTCAAATTGGACATGACCTGACGTCAAATGGTCTTGAGGTCGTTTGGATGACCTCCAAACGGTCTTGAGACCGTTTGCCCATCATATCATCAAAATCCATGACATGCAATTAGGGTTTGAGTCATTGGATTGATCATTAAATCAACATTTGATTGCAAATCAGTTTGGTATCTTTGGATCTTCAAATACCCAACCATAATCAAACCTAGACCTCCAAATGGTCTTGGGTGACACGGTCTTAAGACCATTTGGGTGATCCCCAAACCGTTTTGAAACCGTTTGGGCTAATCAACCCAAAGTACCAAATCAATCAATTCCAAAATCAGCACTTAACCCGATTAGGGTTTGGTGATTGATGGTCCTTCAACTAATGAACCAATTGAAAATAATAAATTACATTTAGTAGGTTAGTAACCATCAAAATTATCAATAATTTTCCAAATGTTCATCCTTGGTCAACGCCCTCAAACGGTTTTGAAACGGTTTGCCCTTAAACGGTTTTGAAACTGTTTGCTCCCAACCGGTTAGGGAAACCGTTTGAGAAACTATATATAAACCATTTGCCTTTGATATTTGGTGAGGTATATGCTTATGATGATGTCATCATCCTCAAGCTCAAAACTCACGAAACCTTCTGTGATTTTCATGGTGGTTGCATCAATCAACCAAAACAAATTTTGGAAATATGAAAAGGATCATTAATTGATAAGGAATTGATTGAAATAACAATATTAAGGGTTCAAGTTATAAAACCCGCCTCCAATTGAGATCCAAAGCTCCAAGATCATGGAAACAATGGTGGATGAAGCTTTTGCAACTCCCCCTAGGCTCGTCCTCAAGCTTTTGGTTGAAAAGATTGGCTAGGGTTGAAGAGGAGATCGAAATAAGAAGAAATCAATGATTTATTTTTTATTTCCACCATGGAACCAAGGTGAAAAGGGGTCACGAACCTTACCAACAGGTTGGGGGTCGTCCTCCTGATCCTACCTACCTCCCTTGGTCGGTTTCCATGCAAGGAGAAGAAGTGGAAATAGAAAAGCCTTTCATTTGGCTTGGGAAGGGTCTTTTTATAAAAATTCAATGAGAGAGAAAATGCCTTATTAAAAATCATTTAATTCCAAAATTGTTTCCACCACTTCCTCCTTAGTTTCTTGCATACAAAGGCATCTCTATCCCCACCAAGATCCCTTCCATTATCCAATAATTAAGGGAAAAGAAATTAAGCACCTTAAACCTTATAATAAGAATATCCATATTTGAGTGGTAATTCTTTTTCTTATAATAATGGTGAGTGGAATTTTCACCTCCTTGGGATATTTCGTGATCCTTGCAAAGTTCAAGGATGTCCACACACATATGAATCCAACCATATTAATTTTTATTGAAGACCCTTCAATTATTTTATTTATTTTTGCATAAAATTGAATTAGGGTTTCAATTAGGCTTAAATCTTGATTATTTTAATATCAAGATTCTCTCTCCTCCAACATAATTCAAATGAGGCACCCCTCTCATTTTGTTTTCTCTAAATGATGTCAAGAAACATTAGGGACCTTATTGAATTGGTAATTTGCATATTGAACCCTAGGTTTTGGATAAATTGCACTTTACACCAAAACTAGGTTTAATGCACAAACATTGTTTTATTAGCTCTTTCTTGGTACTCAGGCTTTCATAAGCCATTCCTCTACATCATCTTCATTCCTATGATGCTTCAACATATGAGGAACATATTATTATGTAACATTTGCAAGTTAACCCTTTAACTTGGGTAATTTGCACATTAGTCCAAAATAAGCAAACATTGCTTCAACATTATTCAAACATGACCAAAATTGAAACATAAGCTCCTCTTGAGCCTTAATTACTTTTCACCAAATAAAATCAAGGGTTTAATTATCTTGCTTAAGCAAAACATCTAGGGTTAAGGCATAACCCAGGTCAGGGATGTTACAAATTATAAACCCCTAACAAGGATTTCATCCCCAAAATCCTAGATAAAGGAAAATAGATATCATTCATGCATCATATCATCATGTCATCACATAACATCTCATTATTATGGAGACGCCATAGAGTTTTGATCAATTCAAAGTTATTCCACATAAGTTTATCATGGAATGATTCACATGGAACATATACTCCCATGTTCCTTAGTTACTTCAGTATTTCTCTTTCAAGATCACAATTATATTCTGTCATCCAATTGAGACTATAATTCTTTTCATACCCTGATTGTGTCATCTCACCTAATAACACCATACTAGCTTTCCTTATTACTTGCACTAACTATCTCATTAGTTGTACATTCTCTTATCATAAGGAAAGGTTATTTATCAATCGAGAACGTATCTCAAAGATATCTTCAATTGTTATGTTTATGAAAAACATAAACCCCTGACATGTGAGGTTCATATTATTTTACATGTTTAATTTGATTTCATGGTTGACCATTCCAGATAGTCAACATAGATCATTTGATATTTCTTTAGATACCAGGATTTCTTACCTTGGTACCTATTACATGTGTTAAAAACACACCACATCTTTATCTTCCTTTCATCTTGGGACATTACTTGTTACATATATTTTCACCTTAGAGCCAAAGTCCAAGATAAACTGATACCTTTCTAGGTATCCATCACATAAACATATTTCTATTAGCATATCAAGTGTCCTATGACCCACTTGATTTCCATGTCCCTGAAAGGAAAAAAAACAAGGAATCATATTCCTCTTATTATTTCAGGTATTTTCAACTATTCATAAAACATTTATTCTTTATATCATCCTAGGTTCCTTGCCCTAGTATAGGAATTATAAGGATGATTACATGACATTATTCCTTACTTTTTTTATTATCTAATATGCTTATGATCGTCTTAGGATCTCTTCACATTTCCCATTTCCTTATTATGGGAAAGATCTTTATTATACTTATAACTTTATTGAGCAGGGTTCATCTCCCTTATTCTTATTCTTATCTTATTAGGAGTATATTTTTTAGTTCCTCATACCAACATGCTTATCTGAGATGATCTCAAACTTCTCTTTCTTATGGTTAGGATATGACATATTTATTCATTCCATATTTCTGATATCATGATACTCATTAGATTGTATCAGAATGACTACTTGATCAGGGTAATAAAAAAGATTACAATCTAAGAGTTTCCATACTCACTTTATCATCAATAGTTGTATACCTGGCCAGGGTATATAAATACTGAGATAAGGTAGTATGCACTTGTATAGTATCATATTCCTTCCTTTTCATATTATCACAAGTATAAAACTTAACATTACTAGATTTTATCCAGGCATCTCTTCAATACCTCATCTTTTTCTCATAGAGGTAAGAGCAACATGAAACATCTATAATGTTTACTATGCAAAATATAAGTCCTCATAGGACTAATCAAAGAAAACTCAATCAATTACCTTCTCATTTTAACTCAGGAAACCATAAAAAGACATATTAGAATGACATTATTTTGTCTAACCTGTCATGATTTGTGGATTATTCACAACCTCAGGCTAACTCTGCCTCAGAGGTTGATCCCTCATTAACAATTCTGACTAAGCAATCCTTTGCCAGATGTCCTACCTGTCTACATTGGTAGCAAATTCTGGGTGCCAGATGTAGTCTAGAAGGTTCTTTACCCTTTCTAGATAGCCATTGCCTTGGTGCACTAAGCCCTGGTTGTACTGGTGATACCAAAGTCTTTCCATTTTTAGAATTACTAGTCCTCTGTCCCTAGATTTGGATAGGCCTTTCCTCAATCATCATCTTGTTTTTCTTCTCTGGGCAATACCTTCTGATATGTCCAAGTTTCCTACACTTGTAGCAGACCCCAATTTTAGGTTGTATCCTATTCCTTTCATCATTATATATTGGTTCAATAGGTTGAGGTTTAGCACAGACTCAATTTGAATCCAAAACTTCATCATTTCCTAATGCTTCAACCTGCTGATGTGGATTACATATCCTGCTGATGTCCAAAACATCATCATTAGGGGTTGGTAATCTAGGTTGCAATGCTAGTGTTTGATCCACTAAATACATCATGGTTGCCCTAAGTTCCCCAATAGTGATGCCTAAGGAAGGATTTCTTATCATAGTTGGATTAGCTAGGGGATTCTCATGCAGTTGTCCCTCTCTTGCTTGCTCCCCTGCACCTCTTCTTGGTGCAGCATTGCTGCTTTCTGCAGCAAACTCCTCATGTGACCCAGTCATGTTCAAGTTCTTCTTCTCCTATATGAGTAGAAGACACTATCATATATACTGGAAGACACTAGAACATACTCTACTACCTTAGTCCTATGTCTCTGTAGACTCAGCGAACCTAGAGCTCTTATACCACTAAATTGTGGCATACAACTTATAAAACACAAGATTAACTAAGCGAAAGCGAATCATTTGCAGCGGATTACTGAAAATCACTAAAAATTAAAACTTTTAGCAAAGAGATCCAATCATAGGAAATCTTTTACAACAAGAACCATAGTATAACATTTACATCATGTTTCAAAGTACATGTCTTGTACTTCCTCTTCTCGAGAATTACAACATCAGTTGTTCTATAACATTATAGACATACAACATAAATCCTCAAGGCATCAAGCCAAAATCTCAAGTCGATTCATTAAAAAAACTAGCCATAAACTCCGAGGACCTGAGAGTACAGAAATGACACATAGGACTTTCTAAATATATGACTTGACAGTCAGTGCCTCTACCTGAGAATCTCACTGCTGTCCAGGTTGCTACTCTTCTTTTCCTGCAAAAGAGTATCTGCTTCTTTGTCCGCGTTCACCTAAAAATTTTAGATCCCACGGGGGTGAGACAATTGTAAATTTCCCCAGCGGGAGATATAACTGTCCGCCAAAACATTGTTATTGCAGATTATTATATTAAAATTGAACATGAGTTCTTACATATTAACAACATCATTATTCATTATATGAACATAATAAGATAATCTCTGTTCCTAAGGAGAACATTGTATCTACTCATGGTAGATTCATAATTTCATCCATCTATTTGCAATGAATAAAAAGTGATATAAATGACATTTAACAACTAGAGATGCATAAAACAAATCTAACATCAGCCAATGAGTTTCCGTATTCAATCCTTAAGCAAACATGCTATACGACTGATTACATTTTACAATCACACTTATGCCCTTAGGAGATGAGTTATACCTCTCATACTCCAACCGACCACTGCGAAGTCGAAATCAGTACTATACAAGGTCAATGGAATAGTCATATTCCCATGACCTCCCACATCTCGGTCAGCGTGAGATCACATGCAGGACATCTTGTGTCTCTGCTATATCTATAGCTTTCTAGGGTATAATGGCAACTTCGCTATCAGAGTTACAGTGGAGTGCTGCACTCTCTTTGTGATCGTGAGATTTCATGTTTATCTCCACTGATCTGGCATTAACATTATTGGGAGATGTGTACGACATCTAACCCAATCATCGGGAGATTGGTGATACATCCATCCTGGTACATATAATGAAGGATTGAGAGATTTAATGTTTATCTCACATCAATTCCTCTATTAGGGCATAAGTATATTCATGCCCATAACCCCCACATACTCAAAAGTATGCCCTCCAGGTTTTGCCGCGGAGCACCCGTTTCACCATCACCAATTTGCTGACGATGATGGATCTATGGTCAGGGCTCTACATGATATGATTTCACTTGATTAATTAAGTACATTAGCATATTCTTTTAGCATCAGTAAAGTTCTCAACTATAACTTATTCAAACAAGTGCTATCAAGAAATATGTACTATTTTCATCAATCACTTCTCAGTCTTTATAAGACATTGGGATCTCAGTCCCTCATTTCATTTCTTTGTTAGTTCACATCCCTCAATAACATCATTATGATACTTATCAAGTCAGGGTATTCATTCCCTCAATTCATCACTATCACTGTTACCTCTTGTTAGGTAACTATTACCTCCAGGTCCTCAGACGGAGGTATACATAATACTTGTTATACAAGAATCTCACATGGCTCACAAGTCCTATTAAGTGTTTTATCACCTTTCACTAGGCAACAACTTATTCATGGAACTCATAAGGTCCATTCACATTTTGTTACTTTTACTAAGCAACAACAACATTAGGCACATAAGGCCATTCAACATATTTATTATATGAATGTCATAGCTCAAATCTAGCTATGTTCATCATCTCATGATGTCTACATGATTAATAGACATGATAACAGTCATGTAAATCATCTATCACATTATATGAAACAATAGTACACCACAATCCTTTATCAGGATTTGGGTTATATATCGAATAGGGCTTTTCATTACCTTTACTCAAAATTAGGGTTAGGGTTTCCCATCTTACATTAATTAGGGTTTCATGCTCATATTATTAGTTCAACCCTAATGTATTGCTCCACACCTCTAGGAGCATTCAAAGACATCATAAGTATTTGCTTATGATCACCATTCTCATCATATGTCATTAATGATCATCAATTCAAGGTATGAGTTCATTTCTCATCCTTGTCATGGTATGATTACATCATACTCATTGATTTGGCTTACCCCATTCTCAAGGTATATTAGTCAACATTTATCAAAGTACATTGAGTTCATTACATCTTTACTGTAACAATTGCATACCACACACTTCATGTGTTTCTTATCCAAGAATATTAGATTAGAGGTTCATCAAGGTATGTCTACCCTGAAATGCTAAATGTGATATCTATCATGTCATGATGTATCACTTTCTTCTCATTTCCACCTTACTTAAATTAATCAAATAACCTTGTATTAAGGTATTTCCCTCTGAATACTTTATCCACTAACTTGTAACTTTCATCATATAGTGCATAGGTTACACATTAGAATTGTCCAGCTATCTTTAAGGATATGGACTTATCCAATGGTTAGGCATTGTTGATATAGAATAAATCATTATCAACCACATTAGGTATTTCAACCCATAGGATGCTATTCACTCCATTATATAGTATTGCATACATCACTCCTAAGAGTTTCTTGTCATCATCTTTGTAAGATGTAAAGGGTTGTTACACATGTATAGAGTTGAATATATAAGGATCTAGGCATCATCTTGTCTCTTAGACCCTTATTCATTATAATAACCACATTATCATTCATATGGTTCATCAACTTTACCCCACATGGTTATAACATTCTCATCTTGTTTGATTATATTAGCTACACCCCATATTAGTATATTGGCTATTATACCATCATTAGGGTTTCACATATCATGGTATCATTTCATGGCATCATTGCATCAGGGTTCCATATAACATCATTCTTATTTAGAGTTTCATATGGCATTACTCTAGATCAGGGTTTCTCATTCCATAACCCACAATTAGAGTTTACTATTTACATCACATTTCCCTAGATTAGGGTTGCTCATATCATCAACCTCAATTAGGGTTTCTTATATCATTAGCCTCAAATTAGTGTTTCTCATAGATTCACCCTAAAGTAGGGTTTCTCATGAAGTTACCCTAAATTTGAATTCCCCATATTATCAACTACATTAGAGTCACAACATTACCCTTGATTTGGGTTACATCTGATATTGCCCTAGATTTAGGTTAGGGCTCAACAACCTCCTTGATTAGGGTTTCATGATCTCTTTATTAAGGATCATGCCCTAATTCTTAATTATTCATATTGAAAGTGTTGAGGCTTATACATTGCATGATTATCATTCATGTAAGAAGTCCTCTATCTCATCCTCTATAAGATGATACTACTTTAGACTTAATTAGACTAAGTCAACCTAGCTTGAATGAAGGATTGACACTTAATCCATTGTGTCATTACTTTCATGATCAATAGAGATTAATTATCCAAGGGGTACTAATCACCCTATCTCATTAAGAATACAATTATTATAATCACCCTTGGTTCACATCATGTAATTGTTCAATTAAACAATTGACCTCTAAACACCTCAAGTGTCCATACTGTTTTGGTTAATTATTTCTCAATCGGTCTTGGTCACTTAGACCTCAAACGGTCTTGCTTACAATACCTTCAAACGGTCTAAGACCGTTTAGACCTTCAAACGGTCTTGATCATATGGTTTGAAACCATTTGGTAAAGGTGGTGCTTGAAACCGTTTGCCAAAGCAAGTACTTGAAATCATTTGCTAAAGTAAGTATTTGAAACCTTTTGCTAAAGAACTTATGAGATCTATTGGGCCTCAAACGGTTTGGGATCGTTTGGTCCCAAATGTTCTTGAGACCATTTGGTCCAAACCTCCTCAAAACCGAATGGACCAAAGATGGTCTCAACCATTCCAAACGGTTTAGGGTTTCCAAGGTTAAATCCCTCATCAAATGAGTCTATAGAATTACTCATAAATTGAACCTAAAACCTTACTTAAATTGAGCTTAATAGGTCATCCTTCAACTGATTTAACCCTCAATTAAGTATCAATTAGGGTTTTGAATCAATTGGATTAGGGATTTAACCAATGAACTACAATGTTAATCATTGTGAAACTAATTGCCTTGAAATCATTGGGTCACTGTTCAAATTGGATATGACCTGACCTCAAATGGTCTTGAGGTCGTTTGGATGACCTCCAAACGGTCTTGAGACCGTTTCCCCATCATATCATCAAAATCCATGACATGCAATTAGGGTTTGAGTCATTGGATTGATCATTAAATCAACATTTGATTGCAAATCAGTTTGGTATCTTTAGATCTTCAAATACCCAACCATACTCAACACTAGACCTCCAAACAGTCTTGTGTGACCCTAAAACGGTCTTGAGACCGTTTGGGTGATCCCCAAATGGTTTTGAAACCGTTTGGGCTAATCAACCCAAAGTTCCAAATCAATCAATTCCAAAATCAGCACTTAACCCGATTAGGGTTTGGTGATTGATGGTCCTTCAACTAATGAAGCAATTGAAACTAATCGATTACATTTAGTAGGTCATTAAACATCAAAATTATCAACAATTTTCCAAATTGTCAACCTTGGTCAACGCCCTCAAACGGTTTTAAAACGGTTTTCCCTTAAACTGTTTTGAAACCATTTTCTCCCAACCGGTTTGGGAAACCGTTTGAGAAACTATATGTAAACCGTTTTCCTTTGATATTTGGTGAGGTGTATGCTTATGATGATGTCATCATCATAAATCTCTAAACTCATGAAACCTTCTATGATTTTCATGGTGGTTGCATCAATCAACCAAAAAAAATTTTGGAAATATGAAAAGGATCATTAATTGAGAAGGAAATGATTGAAATAACAATATTAAGGGTTCAAGTCATAAAACCCACCTCCAATTGAGCTCCAAAGATCCAAGATCATGGAAAAAATGGTGGATGAAGCTTTTGCAACTCCCCCTAGGCTCGTCCTCAAGATTTTGGTTGAAAAGATTGGCTAGGGTTGAAGAGGAGATCGAAATAAGAAGAAATCAATGATTTATTTTCGATTTCCACCATGGAACCAAGGTGAAAAGGGGTCAAGAACCTTACCAGCAGGTTGGGGGTCATCCTACTAATCCTCCCTATCTCCCTTGGTCAGTTTCTAAGCAAGGAGAAGAAGTGGAAACAGAAAAGCCTTTCATTTGGCTTGGGAAGAGTCTTTTTATAAAAATTCAATGAGAGAGAAAATGCCTTATTAAAAATCATTTAATTCCAAAATTGTTTCCACCACTTACTCCTTGGTTTCGTGCATAAAAAGGCATATATATATACCCACTGATATCCCTTCCATTATCCAAATATTAAGGGAAAAGAAATTAAGCACCTTAACCCTTCTAACAAGAATATCCATATTTGAGTGGAAATTCTTTTTGTTATAATAATGGTGAGTGGAATTTTCACCTCCTTGGGATATTTCTTGATCCTTGTAAAGTTCAAGGATGTACACACACATCTAAATCCAACCATATTAATTTTGGTTGAAGGCCCTTCAATTATTTTATTTATTTTTGCATTAAATTGAATTAGGGTTTCAATTAGGCTTAAATCTTGATTATTTTAATATCAAGATTCTCTCTCCTCCAACTTAATTCAAATGAGGCACCCCTCTCATTTTATTTGCTCTAAATGATGTCAAGAAACATTAGAGACCTTATTGAAGTGGTAAGTTGCATATTGAACCCTAGGTTTTGGGTGAATTGCACTTTACACCAAAACTAGGTTTTAATGCACAAACATTGTTCAACCCTTTCTTGGTACTCAGGCTTTCATAAGCCATTCACCTGCATCATCTTCATTCCTATGATGCTTCAACATATGAGGAACATATTATTATGTAACATTTGCAAGTTAACCCCTTAACTTGGGTAATTTGCACATTAGTCCAAAATAAGCAAACATTACTTCTTATACATGATTCAAACAGGACCAAAATTGAAACATTAGCTCCTCTTGAGGCTTAATTACTTTTCACCAAATAATAAGGGTTTAATTATCTTTTTTAAGCAAAACTTCTAGGGTTAAGGCATAACCCAGGTTAGGGATGTTACAAATTGAATCTTCAATTACATGAATTAAACAAATGGATTAATCATGTTGGACCTCAAACGATCTTTCTTATTTAGACCTTAAACGGTCTTGGACTTTCAGAGTTCAAATGATTTGAAACCGTTTGGGCATATTTCCCTTGTATCTGTTTAAGCATTGCATTGAAACCGAATGACCTTGGGTCTCCAAACGGTTTGAGACCGTTTGGACCCAAACGGTCTTGAGACTGTTTGGGCTCAAACGGTCTTAAGACCGTTTGGTCCAAACCATCTCAAAACTGAATAGACCAAAAAGTCCTTTCAACACTTACATGATTCATAATTTCAATGGATGAACCGATTATCAATTGATTCCTTGATTTATTTATCATTTGAACTATTGAATCAACCTTCAATTAGACCATCAATTAGGGTTTTGAACCCAATTCATCTAGGATTTCAACTCAAGGAACCTTCAATTAGGGCTTGGAATCAAATAGCCATCAATGATCAACATTGTGGAATTGATTCCATTGCAACTAATGAATCATCATCAATTTTTTGATATGACCAGACCCCAAACAGTCTTGAGGTTGTTTCAATGACCTCCAAATGGTCTTGAGACCATTTTCCCCATTCCATCCTTGAAAATTGTGGAATTCAATAGGATTTGGGTCATTGGATTGATCATCAAATCAACAATTGATTGCATTTCAATTTGGTATCTTTGGACCTTCAAATACTCAACCATACTTAACCCTAGACCTCCAAACGGTCTTGGTTGACCTAAAAACGGCCTTGAGACCGTTTGGGTGACGTCCAAATGGTCTTGAGACCGTTTGGGCTAAGTCAACCCAAAAATCTCAATTAACCAAATAAAAAATCAGTACTTAACCTAATTAGGGTTTACTAATTAATTAACCTTCAACTGATGATTCCTTTGGGATTCATTAATCAAATTTGATAGATCATCCACCATCACAATTAACATCAGAATTCCCAAATGGTTAACCATGGTCAACTCTCCCAAACGGCTTGAAACCGTTTAACTTCAAATGGTTTGATAAAATCGTTTGCTTTCAAACAGTTTTGGTTTAAACCGAATGAGCAGCATGTTGAAACCGATTGAGATACAATTCTTTGGGAAAAGTGTCCAAGATGATGTCATCATAATCTACCTTCGTTCATGTAATTCCTAGTACATCTGATTTCGTGGAAAATACCATTTTCAACAAGCAATTAATCAAGAAGATGAAGGAATCAATGAAATTGCAAGATTAATAGTTGAATAACAATGTAGAGGGGTTCAAGTTATATAACCCGCTTCCAACTGAGCTTCAAAGATCCAAGCTCACGTTAAAAATGGTGGATGCAACTCCTTTCACTTTTCCAAGGCTCGTCCTCAAGCTTTGAGTGAAAAGGAATGGTTAGAAATGAAGATGGGATCGAGATAAGAAGAAATCATGCATTGATTTGTGATTTCCACCATGAAATCAAGATGAAAGGATGTCAAGAAGCTTACCAACAGGTTGGGGGTCGTCTTCCTGCTGTCCCTAGCTCCCTTGATCGTTTTTGCAAGCAAGGAGAAGAAAATGATTCAAAAAAGTCCTTGGTTTGAGTGGTAAAGAGTGCTTTTATAAGAAAATCAATGAGAGATAAAATGCCTTATAAAAATCCTTTAATTCCAAAATTTGTGCCACCTTTTCCTACTCAATTCCGTGCATGCAAAGCTATCTTCCTTATCTCCAAATTCCCTTCCATTATATATGAATTAAGGGAAAATAAATTAAGCACCTTAATCATATTATATTAATATCCCATTTTTAGTGGATATTACTTTCCATTAACATAATGTGAATGGACTCTCCACTCAAGTTAGAAATTTCGTGGCCTAGCAAAGGAAAAAGGGTGTTCAAACTTGAACAAATCCAACCATATCGTTTTTGGTTGAAGGCCCTTCAATTAATATATTTATTTTTGCATTGATTTGAAATAAAGTTCCATTTATGCTTAAATCTTGATTATTTTAATATCAAGATTCTCTCTCCTTCAAAGTAGCTCAAATGAGATGCCCCTCTCATTTTCTTGCCTCTAAAAGATTCCAAGAATATTAAGGACCTTATTGAAGTGGTAAATTGCATATTGAACACTAGGTTTTGGGTAAATTGCACATTACACCAAAACTAGGTTTTAATGCACAAACATTGCTTCATCAACTCTTTCTTAATACTCAGGCTATCACAAGCCATACCTCTGCATCATCTTCATTCCCATGATGCTTGAACACATGAGGAACACATTATCTTGCACAATTTGCAATTTAACCCCTTAACTGGGGTAATTTGCACTTTAGTCCAAAATAAGTAAAACATTACTTTCAACATTATTCAAAATGGACTAAAATGAAATATAAGTTGCTCTTGAGCCTTAATTACTTTTAAACAGATAATATCAAGCATATAATTATCTTTCTTAAACAAAACTCCTAGGCTTAAAGCATAAACTAGATCAGGGATGTTACAAGTTATCCACCCCTTACAAGGATTTCGTCCCCAAAATCATGAACAAAATATTAAGAGAAAAGAGTAGAATATTTCCTCCTCATCTCTTCCTCTAGCTCGCACGTAGCTTCTTCAATGCCACGGTGATGTCATAGAACTTTTACAACACAAATGTCTTTCTTTTTCAGCTTTTTAATTCTTTTGTCAAGAATCAACACAGGTCCTTCCACATAAGATATATCATCATTTAGTTCTACCTCCACAGGTTGCAAAACTAATTCAGTGTCAGGATGACACTTCCTCAGCATAGAGATATGAAACACTGGGTGCAATCTATGAAACTCAGGTGGTAACTCCAACTTATAGGCTACCTTTCCCATCCTTTCAATGATCGGATAAGGCCCCATAAATCTAGGAGCTAACTTCCCCTTCTTTCCAAATATTAGGATACCTTTCCAAGGTGAAACCTTGAGGTATACTCTATCTCCATCTTGGAATTCTAAGGGTCTACGACGCTTATCAGCATAAGATTTCTATCTATCCTGAGCAGCTTTCAACTGTTATTGGATTACTTTAATCTTCTCAGTTGTTTGTTGTACTAGCTCAGGACCCAAAACTTGATATTCTCCTGTTTCATACCAACATAAGGGAGATCTACAACGTCTACCATACAAAACTTCATATGGTGCCATCTCAATACTGTGCTGATAGCTATTATTATAAGCAAATTCTATTAAGCTCAGGTGTAGATCTCAACTTCCTACAAACTGAAGGACACATGCCCTAAGCAAGTCCTCCAAAGTTTGTATTGTCCTTTCAGACTGTCCGTCTGTCTATGGGTGAAAGGTTGTACTAAACCTTAATTGCATACCCAAAGCTTTACGCAGTCGTTCCCAAAAACAACTCATAAATTGGGGACCTCTATCAGAAACGATAGTAGCCGGAACCCTGTGAAAACGCACTATCTCATCTATGTATATTTGTGCAAGCTTCTCAGCTATGTAGGTTGTTTTGATAGGTAAGAAATGTGTTGTCTTAGTCAACCTATTAACTATCACCCAAATGGAATCATGACCTTTGGCTGTTCTAGGAAAACCAACCACAAAGTCCATGGTTACATGATCCCATTTCTACTTCGATATAGGCAGAGGTTGCATTGTTCCTGAGGGCTTCTGATGTTCTGCTTTAACCTGATGACACACCGAACACCGCATAACAAACTCAGCAACATCTTTCTTCAATCCAGGCTACCAATACATATCATTTAAGTTACGATACATCTTGGTGCTCCCTAGATGCATCGCATACATCGAAGAATGAGATTCTTCCAGAACTAACTTTCTCAAGCTATGAACATCAGGTACTACCATCCTACCATGGTAACAAACTACCTGATCATATGAATCATGGAAGCCATCTCACTTCTCACTACCATACTCTGACTTGATCTGCTGAATCACAGTATCAACTTGTTGTGCTTCTTTAATCTTCTCCCTTAGAGTAGGTTTTACTTGCATCTCAGCTAAAAGCCCAGCTAACAATGACACTTTAAGTTGTACATTGTCTTGCCTCAAGGATATAAACATATCTCTTTTAGAGCACACTAAGGAATTTAACTGTGCTTTATCTAAGGCTGGTGTTGCTAATTTTCTGCTTAAAGAATCAGCAACCACATTAGCTTTCCCTGGATGATAATCAATTGTACAACTGTAGTCCTTGATTAACTCCATCCAGCGGCGTCGCCTCATGTTTAGCTCATCCTGTGAAAAGATATACTTTAGATCCTTATGGTCTGTGAAAATCTGGAATGTTTCTCCATAGAGATAATGTCTCCAGATCTTCAAGGCATGGACCACAACAGCTAGCTCTAGATCGTGTATCAGATAATTCTCCTCGTGTTTCTTAAGCTATCGAGAAGCAAAAGAAATCACTTGTTTATCCTGCATCAACACACATCCTATACCGTTCTTAGATGCATCACAGAAGACTATGTACCCCTTTCCCTGCTCAGGCAACACAAGTACAGGTGCACTTGTTAACCTTTCTTTCAGCAGCTGGAAAGAATGTTGACACTTGTCATTCCAGACAAAAGGAACCTCCTTCCTGGTCAAATTGGTCAGGGGTAAATCTATAGAGCTGAAGTTCTTAATGAACCTCTGGTAATAGCCTGCCAGTCCTAGGAAACTACATATCTCCATTGGCATCTTTTGCTGTTCCCATTGCAGGACAGATTCTACCTTCTTAGGATCAACACGAATACTTAAAGCAGATATTACGTGTCCTAGAAAAGAAACTTCTGGTAGCCAAAACTCACATTTGTTAAACTTAGCATATAGCCTATGCTCTCTTAGCAAAGTTAAAGCCTGACAGAGATGCTGCTGATGTTGTTGAGCATCTCTACTGTATATCAGGATGTCTTCTATAAAGACGACTACACACTGATCAAGAAAAGGTCAAAAGATTCTATTCATGAGTTCCATGAATGCATCTGGTGCATTAGTTAGTCCAAACGACATAACTATGAACTCATAGTGACCATATCTTGTCCTAAAGGTAGACTTATATATGTCACCCTCCTTGATACGCAATTGATGGTATCCCGACCTCAGATCTATCTTAGAAAAGATAGTTGCACCACACAACTGATCAAACAAGTGATCAATCCTCAGCAGAGGATACTTATTCTTTATGGTGACTTTGTTTAACTGTCTATAGTCAATGCATAATCGCATTGACCCATCTTTCTTCTTAACAAAGAGGACTGGAGCACCCCAAGGTGAAGTGCTCGGTCAGATAAAACCCTTCTCAAGCAACTCTTACAGTTGTTTCTTGAGCTCTGCCATCTCAGCAGGTGCCATTCTATACAACGTATGTGCTATTGGTTGCATGCCCAGAATTAGATTAATCTCAAAATCAATCTCTGGGGGCGGAGGAACACCTAGAAGTTCTTCAAGAAATACATCCTCAAACTCCCTAACAACTGGAACTTCAGAAGGATGAAGGCTCTCCATTGTGGTATCTACCACATGAGCTAAGAATGCAAAGCATCCCTATCTTATCAACTTCTCAGCTACCATAGATGACACTAAATAGGTTGGAAGAATCTTTCTGTCTCCTTGAAAGATCCATGTGTCACCATTATTTGTGAACATAGCTTGTTTGGAACTGCAATCCAAGACAACCTTATACTTCTCTAAGGTGTCCATCCCTAGGATTATATCAAAACCCTGCATCTCAAGTGGTATAAGATCCACTTGAATGCGATGATCAGAAAAGGAAAGGTTGCAGGGAGAACACACCTCCCACAACACTACAGATCCCAACAAAGGGGTTTCTAGCATCAAACTATCTGCCCTATGACTGAAAGTCATGTTGCAGTCATAAATCACTTCTCGAGTGATAAAAGAATGCATAGCACCCAGATCAATTAATACATATACGAAGTAGGATGAAGACATATCAGAATAAAATAGTTCCATCTGACCTGTCACAACCTGAGGGTTGACTACTGCTTCAGGCTGATTCATAGCATAGAATCTAGTTGTTGCTTGCTGTTGACCCTGTGCTTGGTTATTATGTACTGACGATCTAGCTTGGGACGCTTGTCCACGTCCTCTAGCATTATTATTGAACTGTCTCCTCTGTGTGCCTTGCTAACTCTGCCTCTGGGGTTGAGTCATAATTCTGACTTTCTCAGGACAATCTCTCTTCAAGTGTCCTGACCTCCCACACTGGTAGCAGTTGTAGCTTCCCAAACTCTGCTTGGGTGGTCCAGTCACTGATGCTGATGTTGTACTGGGGGCTCTACTTGGAGTAAAACTACGACCCCTACCCCAACTTGACGTCCACTACGTCGGGGCATTAAACCTTGGTGGTGGTGGCAGTGCAGAGAATCTCAACTTCTTAAAACTCTCAAACAAGGGTCCTTAAAACTAAGGATACACTTTCTTATTATGGGTTTGTCGCTTCTCGATCACAGACCTTTCAATCCTCCTTACGGACTCCATAAAAGTGGCAAATATTTCCATGTTATCCAAAGCAGACACGGGAGTGGTCAATTCAGCGTTCAACCTCTTCTCAAAATGCCGAATCCTCTCCTCATCAGTGGCTGCCATGTGCGGACAGAACTGCAATAGCTCCATGAACCTAGCTTCATATTATCTAATGTTCATCTTTCCTTGCCTCAACCTCTCAAATTGAGAGATCTTCTCATCTAGATACGTCTTGGGAAAGTATCTAGCAACAAACGCACGTCGGAATTCGTCCCATCCGACTTCAACACCGGGTCTCTTGCCTTCCTTGCTTGCTGTTGACCCTGTGCTTGCTTATTATGTACTGATGATCTAGCTTGGGACGCTTGTCCATGTCCTCTAGCATTATTATTGAACTGTCTCCTCTGTGTGCCTTGCTGACTCGGCCTCTGGGGTTGAGTCATAGTTCTGACTTTCTCAGGACAATCTCTCTTCAAGTGTCCTGACCTCCCACACTGGTAGCAGTTGTAGCTTCCCAAACTCTACTTGGGTAGTCCAGTCACTGATGCTGATGTTGTACTGGGGGCTCTACTTGGAGTAAAACTACGACCCTTACCCCTACTTGATGTCCACTACGTCAGGGCATTAAACCTTGGTGGTGGTGGCGGTGGCGGTGCAGAGAATCTCATCTTCTTAAAAATCTCAAACAAGGGTCCTTAAAACTGAGGATACACTTTCTTATTACGGGTTTGTCGCTTCTTGATCACATACCTTTCAATCCTCCTTACCGACTCCACAAAAGTGGCAAATCTTTCCCTGTTATCCAAAGCAGAAATGGGAGTGGTCAATTCAGTGTTCAACCCCTTCTCGAAACGCCGAATCCTCTCCTCATCAGTGGCTGCCATGTGCGGACAGAACCGCAACAGCTCCATGAACCTAGCTTCATATTCGCTAATGTTCATCTTTCCTTGCCTCAACCTCTCAAATTGAGAGATCTTATCATCTAGATACGTCTTGGGAAAGTATCTAGCAACAAATGCACGTCGGAATTCGACCCATCCGACTTCAACACCGAGTCTCTTGCCTTCCTCAATGGTCCACCAATGACCCACACTCCCTTTCAGTAGGTAGACAGCATGCCTCACCGTCTCATCTTCAGGAATCATAAGGATTCAGAAGGCTTTCCCCAGCTCAGTTAACCATGAGTCAGCATCTACTGATTCAACTCCATGTCTTTCATTGTGGATTGGTTCCCTTGGTGCAGGTAGTGGCATCCTATCTGTCATGTGAGTCATCGTCGTCATAAACTGCCCAAACATATTTTAGAAAGCGAGATTCCCCATATCAGCTTGGTTGAACTGGGGTTGATCAAGTACAGTGTAACACCCGGGCCCACTGTCCTAGGCTCTAGAAGAGTTTCCGGAATGACGACTGGCCCCACAGACCACCACTGGCCTTAACTGAGTGCTTGTTCCTCACTCATGCGCAAGCCAGGGTCAACTTCCCGACTGGTCACCCATCCTAGTACTACTCCAAGCTGAGCACGCTTAACTGTGGAGTTCTTTAGTGATGGGCTTCCGGAAAAGGAGGTGCACCTTGGTGATATGGGTAGTCCAATCATCCCTTTTAAGATCAACTTATCCGAGGCCTCAAATCCTGGGATGTTACATACAGGCTCCTCCCTAGCTTGATCCCTTGCACCTCCTCCCAGTGCAGTAATGCTGCTCTCAGCAGCATGTTCATCATGTGATCCCGACATCTTCAAGTTCTTCTCCTCCTATATGAGTAGAAAACACTATCAGATAAACTGGAAGACACTAGAACAGACTCAACTTCCTTAATCCTATGTCTCTGTAGACTCAGCGAACATAGAGCTTTGATACCACTCTTACTTGTGGCAAGCAACTCATAAAACAAGATTAACTAATGCGGAAGAGTTTCATTAGCAGCGGAATTACTGAAAATCACTAAAAATTAAAACCTTTTATAAAAAGATCCATTACTAGAGATTCTTGAAACAAGAACCATAGTAGTATGGTTACATACTGGTGCACATAGGACATTCCATGTATCATCAAACCAAAATCTTAGGTTGATTATATAAACACTATCTACTGACTCCTAGGACCTGAGAGTACAGAGACGACACATAGGACTTTGTATATAAAGCCTGACAACCAGCATCCCCACTTGGGATATTACTTTTGTCCTTGATGTTGTTGTTGCTGCTCTTCCTCTGCCACAGAGATTCTGCCTCTTTGTCTGCGTCTACCTAAAAACGTTGAATCCCACGGGGGTGAGAAAATTATAAAAATTGCCCCAACGAGAGATATAACTCTCCGCCGTAACATTATTATTGCAGTTTAATAGAAATAAACTGAACAATGGAATCATATATTTCATTAGCAGATAAATTACTATCTATGCAGGTTGGAGCAACATTCCTATTCAAGTATTACAACTATAACTTGACAAGGTAAC
Source organism: Alisma plantago-aquatica (assembly GCA_963693085.1). Classification (NCBI taxonomy): domain Eukaryota; kingdom Viridiplantae; phylum Streptophyta; class Magnoliopsida; order Alismatales; family Alismataceae; genus Alisma; species Alisma plantago-aquatica. The sequence goes on from OY856412.1 coordinate 419,754,063, forward strand.
ATGTCTCTTATTCAATAAGGAATTTAAAGAACATAAATAACATTTATGTATCAAGAACATGTTAAGCAAGATAATCATCAACCAATGGTTCTCGTATATCAATCTTATGCAAATATGCTACACGACTGATTATATTTTACAAACATTCTTAAGCTCTGAGGAGATGAGGTATACTTCTCATACTCTAACTGATCACTACGAAGTCAAAAATGGTACCATACAAAGTCAATGGAAGAGCCAGCTTCCATGACTTCCCACATCTCGGTCAGTGCGAGATTACATTCAGGACATCTTGTGTCTCTGCTACATAGCTTGGAAGGGTATAGTGGCATCTAGCTATGGAGTTACAGTGGCGGTTGTACTCCCTTCGCGATCGAGAGATTTCATGTTTACCTCCATCGATCTGACATTAACATCACCGGGAGATTAGTGATACATCCATCCCGGAACATACAATGAAGGATTGAGAGGTTTAATGTTTACCTTCCATCAATTCCCACATTAGGACGTAAGGATATTTTCTCCCATCGACCCCCACATATTCAATAATATGCAAACTCCAGGAAATCTCGTAAGAAAACTTGTTTCACCATCACCAGCTACTGACGATGATGGATCTATGGTCATAGCACTACATGAATAGCTTTCACTTGATTAATTAAGTACAATATCATATTCTTTTAGCATCAGTCAAGTTTTCAAACAGAAATTATTAGGAAAAATGCTAGAGAGAAACATGTATTGTTTTCATCAGTTACTTCTCAGTCTTTAAAAGACATTGGGATCTCAGTCCCTTACATAAACATAAGGTTCTGAGCATTCAAACTCTCAGCTCATCACTGAGCATTGTTACTACTTTTTCAGGTAATCATCACCTTCAGATCATCTGACCAAGGTAAACATGACAATTGATACACAAGCATCTCATCTGGCACTTGAGGCCCATTAACTCTCTTGTCACCTCTTACTAAGAAACAAGGCATATTATGGCACATGAGGCCCAATAAATACTTTCACTAAATAAAGCATCATATCTCATACCTGGCTATGTTCATCATCTCATGATACCTGTATGGTTAGTACAGATGATAACAAATATATTAATCATATTTCAGTTCCATGCTATCTCAGGATAACACCATTATTCCCATTTTATAACAATCAGGGTCACTCATCCCCCTTTATTCAATTAGGACCAATGATTCATCATTTCATTGTCCAGGATTAGGGTTTCATGCTATATAATATAATTCAGAATTAGGGTTTACTATTCATATGACATCACCCTAGATTGGGGTTCATATTCAATAAGCCACAATTAAGGTTTTTGTTTCAAGTATCCTGAATTAGGGTTACTCATGCCATTACCCTAAATTCATATCACATTGTCCTCCTAGATTAGGGTTTCACTCAGAATTGCCCTGATTTAGGGTTTGAGTTCATCAATCAACTCAATTAGGTTTTTATGATCTCTTTATCAAGGATCATACCCTAATTGTATACTAAACTTATTCCAAATACATGCATTTTAAAGTTAACATGATGTATTGAATTATTGCATCCTCATGCATTAATGATTAATCCCACTAAGGGTACCACTCACCTAAGTACATTAGGTGTCTAGAAGATTTGATCAATTGAACCTTCAATTACATTAGGTATCTAAATGAATTGACCAATTGAATCTTCAATTACATTAATTATCCAAATGGATTAATCATGTTGGACCTCAAACGGTCTTGCTTATTTAGACCTTAAACGGTTTTGGACTTTCAGAGTTCAAACGGTTTGAAACCGTTTGGGCATATTGCCCTTGAAACCGTTTAAGCATTGCATTGAAACCGAATGAGCTTGGGTCTCCAAATGGTTTGAGACCGTTTGGTCCAAACCATCTCAAAACCGAATGGACCAAAAAGTCCTTTCAACACCTACACGATTCATAATTTCAATGAATGAACCGATTATCAATTGAGTCCTTGATTTATTTATCACTTGAACTATTGAATCAACCTTCAATTCGACCATCAATTAGGGTTTTTAACCCAATTGATCTAGGATTTCAACTCAAGGGACCTTCAATTAGGGCTTGGAATCGAATTGCCATCAATTATCAACATCGTGGAATTGATTCCATTGTAACTAATGAATCGTCATCAAATTTTTGATATGACCAAACCCAAAACGGTCTTGAGGTCGTTTGGATGACCTCCAAATGGTCTTGAGACCGTTTGCCCCATTCCATCCTTGAAAATTATGGAATTCAAAAGGATTTGGGTCACTGGATTGATCATCAAATCAGCAATTGATTGCATTTCAATTTGGTATCTTTGGACCTTCAAATACTCAACCATACTTAACCCTAGAACTCCAAACGGTCTTGGTTGACCTCCAAACGGTATTGAGACCATTTGGGTGACCTCCAAATGGTCTTGAGACCGTTTCGGCTAAGTCAACCCAAAAATCTCAATTAACCAAATTGAAAATCAGCACTTAACCCGATTAGGGTTTACTAATTAATTAACCTTCAACTGATGATTCCTTTGGAATTCATTAATCAAATTTGATAGATCATAAACCATCACCATTAACATCAGAATTCCCAAACGGTCAACCATGGTCAACTCTCCCAAACGGTTTGAAACCGTGTAACTTCAAACAGTTTGATAAAACTGTTTGCTTTCAAACGGTTTTGGTTTAAACCGAATGAGCAACATGTTGAAACCGAATGAGATACAATTCTTTGGTAAAATTGTCCAAGTTGATGTCATCATCATATAAATTCGTTCATGTAACTCTTAGTACATCTGATTTCGTGGAAAATATCATTTTCAACAAGCAATTAATCAAGAAGATGAAGGAATCAATGAAATTGCAAGATTAATAGTTGAATAACAATGTAGAGGGGTTCAAGTTATATAACCCGCCTCCAATTGAGCTTCAAAGCTCCAAGATCACGTCAAAAATGGTGGATGCAAATCCTTTCACTTTTCCAAGGCTCATCCTCAAGCTTTGAGTGAAAAGGAATGGTTAGAATTGAAGATAGGATCGAGATCAGAAGAAATCATGCATTGATTTGTGATTTCCACCATGAAATCAAGATGAAAGGAGGTCAAGAAGCTTAACAATAGGTTGGGGGTCGTCTTCCTGCTGTCCCTAGCTCCCTTGATCGTTTTTGCAAGCAAGGAGAAGAAAAGGATTCAAAAAAGTCCTTGGTTTGAGTGGTAAAGGGTGTTTTTATAAGAAAATCAATGAGAGAGAAAATGCCTTATAAAATCCTCTAATTCCAAAATTTGTACCACCTCTTCCTCCACAATTCCGTACATGCAAAGATATCTTCCTTATCTCCAAATTCCCTTCCATTATCCATGAATTAAGGGAAAAGAAATTAAGCACCTTAATCATATTATATTAATATCCCATTTTTAGTGGATATTACTTTCCATTAACTTAATGTGAGTGGACTCTCCACTCAAGTTAGATATTTCGTGGCCTAGAAAAGGAACAAGGGTGTTAACACTTGAAAAAATCCAACCATATCGTTTTTGGTTGAAGGCCCTTCAATTAATATATTTATTTTTGCATTGATTTGAAATAAAGTTCCATTTATGCTTAAATCTTGATTATTTTAATATCAAGATTCTCTCTCCTTCAAAGTAGCTCAAATGAGATGCCCCTCTCATTTTATTGCCTCTACAAGATGCCAAGAATATTAAGGACCTTATTGAAGTGGTAAATTGCATATTGAACCCTAGGTTTTGGGTAAATTGCACATTACACCAAAACTAGGTTTTAATGCACAAACATTGCTTCATCAGCTCTTTCTTGGTACTCAGGCTATCACAAGCCATACCTCTGCATCATCTTCATTCCCATGATGCTTCAACACATGAGGAACACATTATCATGCACAATTTGCAATTTAACCCCTTAACTTGGGTAATTTGCACTTTAGTCCAAAACAAGTAAAACATTACTTTCAACATTATTCAAAATGGACTAAAATGAAATATAAGTTCCTCTTCAGCCTTAATTAATTTTCAAAAGATAATATCAAGCATATAATTATCTTTCTTAAACAAAACTCCTAGGGTTAAAGCATAACCCAGATAAGGGATGTTACATCAACATTGCAGAGTTTACCTAGAATTGTGGTTTGATTCCATTTGAATGTTGCTTCTATAAGCACGAAAGAGAGGAATCCATGCTGAAGAGTCCTACTCGCACCAATCTTATCTGTCTAATCGCGCCCTCTAGCTACTTTGGTCATTGAATGTGTATGATATTCTTATCTCTATAGATGTTGTATGGCTTTTATCAATATAATGGTATGGTTTACCTTAAAAGAAAAATATATAGACACTCACCTATATAGAGGAATCATGGTTGGATTACTAGACTTGTAATATGCTTTTTGAATAGGTTTTTCATGCAAGATTTCAAACTAACACGAAAAAACTGACCTCTCTGTAGTCAAAAGAATTTTAAGACATCTATTTGCAACTCTTGACGACGGACTTTAACATCCATAAGATGAAAAAAATGCAATTTTACAACTTGTAAGGATACATATCATGTTTAATGTCTAATTGATCGAAAAAAGAACTAGAAGTGCATACTTTCTTTTCTCAATATCAACTATGCATCAGTTCAACAAGAAGTAAAATGTTTTAGTGGTATCAATAACTTACGCCAAATACATGACTAACGGAAGTTGTTGTGCTCAAGTTTTTCAAATGAAGCAAGTTTTGAAATATTCTTTTAAAGACACGACCCCCACATATATATTGTTATGATATAACTAGTACACTATATTTTTCAAAAAGATCCTATATTACATAGTTGAGCTACTGATGTAGATATGGAATATCATTTCTTTACAAAAAATAGGGTAAAATTCCACACTAATTTATCCACACATTTTAAAATGTTAGTATTTTTTCTAAGGAAAATGGAAAGGCTCAATTCTCACCCATGCTTTACGATATCCACGGAAACCATCTGCTTTTGTGGCCCACACAAACCATGACTCTCCTTGTAACACCTGGGCCCACTACCCAAGGCTCTAGTAGAGTTTCAAGAATGACGACTGGCCCCACAGACCACCACTAGACGTAATTGCACACTTTATGCTCACTCACACACATGCCGATTACAACTTCCTGACTGGTCCCATCCTAGTACTACACCAAGTTGAGCATGCTTAACTATGGAGTTTTTTTTTTTGGTTAAGCCAGGGGTCGCTTTTATTCATCCCAAACCCCTCTTGTGGGCACAATCATCCAGAAATTACAGCTCCTGCTTATAACAGTGCAGGTAAAGAGCAATAAAAACCAGAAACATCATAACAACCTAACCAACAACACTCCACAAAACAATGTAAGGGACTCTACGTTTCTCTAAAGCCGCCATACCTCTTACTCTACGTGGTATATTCAGTGTATCTGAAGCAATGAATGGCTCATTCAACCTACTGCCCCATTTCCCTAGTTCACGAGGTATCGAGTTAATGACCTTGTGAACCAAGGACCCATATATCATAGCAGAATCAAGCTCCTCTCGCAGCTCCCTAACGAACGGTGACATCTTCCATGGTTCCATCCCTTTGTTCCATAAGATGTCATGCACGCACGCCTCATCAATCTCAATACACGAAATGACCAATGCATGGTATCTCGCTATCTTCAACCCGATAGCACACGCTTGCATATATGCAAGTATGTAATTCGTACTCCTGAGCCACACTCTGAATACAAGGCAGATATTAGCCCTGTGATTTCTTATAACTCCCACCACCCACCTTCAAGACACTCCTTGGTTATCTCTATCTCTCCCGATCGTGAGGTTGAGCTTAAGATTATGCAGGTCAGGAGTCTGCCATCTCACCAGCTCTATCTGTCTCATTAAGACTCGCGGCTCAGTCAAGCTTGCCTCCCTCATCCGTGCATAAATGTTGTTATCTTTATCTAACACAAAAGATCTCCTCTTCAACTGGACGTTCAGCGCCGCAATAACCCAACTCCATTCATGAGAGAAAGGTCTATGTTGCTCCTCGAATCTAGCTTGGCATCTCAACTCCCATATGCTATACGGGATCGAAACCGCCAGGTTTCCAGCTAGCCACTCTTTTAGTTTCTTTCTCTTCCCCAAAACACAGGTATCTATTAGGGATATGACGTCATTAGGTGGATGCATATCTGTCAGCTCGGCAAACTTACCCCAAAAGAAACCCGCCATTTGTCCATGGAAAATCAGGTGTCCAATGCTCTCCTCGTGCGGCTCCTCGCAGAAGTTGCATCGAGATGCAAAGGGAATGCAACATCTAGCTTTAATATTATCATCCGTTGACGTGGCCCCTCTAACAGAATTCCAAATGAAAGTCGCCGCCTTAGGGAAGCTACTCTTCCAAATCCACTCTAACCCAGCAGGACCTTCCCTTCCGTCTACCATCAGTAGCTTTTTGAATGATCTCATAGAGAATACACCTCTCAACCCCAGACTCCATATCATTCTATCTTCCACATCAGAGATCCATGCATTAGATTCACGGATGATATCCAACCCATCATCGTCAACTATCGTCCTCAGTAAATCCCAATCCCATCCCTGGCCTTCAATCCAGAAGTCTTTAATAAGAAAAGGGTGTCTTCTATCACTAGCGAATCTAGCATGATTTGTCAAACGCTGCTCACACCACCTCGAGTCCCAGAAAGTAATTTCACCTCTCCCTACCACCCATCTACACATAGGGAACACCCACGACATCATATCCCATATAAGTTTCCAGTACGGAGAAGGAGAAGGTCCCAACTTCAAGGAACAGAGAAAGACATTATCTGATTCACAACTATGGAGTTTTTTAGCTACGGGCTCCCAGAAAAAGAGATGCACCTTGGTGATATGGGTAGTCCAATCATTCCTTTTAAGATCATTATATTTGAGGCCTCAAATCCTAGGACGTTACAATCTCCCCCATTTAGACACGACGTCCTCATTAAGGCTTAATTATATGGCCTCGTAATATTTTTCCCATTTCAGTGCAGACCCAAAATGGACCATGGACACCTAGCTCCGGATCACAGAATGTCAGTGCAAGGGTGGATACATCACCATGGACAACCCTTTCCAACATGCCTGGACCACACAGTTCAAGAATGGCATGCCACATTCCCATGTGGTTCCCACCTACTGGAGGGGTTATGGCTTTGATACAAATTGTAACACTTGCACCTACTACCCAAGGCTCTAGTAGAGTTTCAAGAATGACGACTGGCTCCAAAGACCACCACTAGGCTTAACTACGCGCTTTGTCCTCACTCACACGCAAGACGAGATCAACTTCCTGACTAGTCACCCATCCTAATACTACTCCAAGATGATCACCCTTAACTATAAAGTTCTTTAATAATGGGCTCCCGGAAAAGGAGATGCACCTTGGCGATATGGGTAGTCCAATCATTTCTTTCAAGATCATTATATCTGAGGCCTCAAATCCTGGGACGTTACACCCCTCACCTCTTCTCCTTTACAATGAACTTTGCTTCCCTCTTTCGATTTCCACAACTACTGCCAAATATTTCTAGTTATTGCCTAAATCCCAAACGGTTGTGATCTCTCCACTAGCCCCTTCAATCTCTCTCCAAATCCTTTTCCCATAGACAAATAACAAGAGAATCATCTTCCTTGGGAGAAGATGGGCTGATCGACGGAAGAACACCCTAGCATTGTGACCAGCCATTGGGGAGAAGAGGTTGGTCACCCTAAAAAATTCTCTAGATCTGAATAGATAGCACCACAAAAACATATGCTCGGTAGTGTTGTTGTGATTTCATTGGTGTCTCCATGTGCAAGGATCTATGTCAATGACTCCAACAAGGGAACATATTTGTATTTGTTGGTAGGTAGAACCTCCTCTTCCACTTTCTTTTATCTATATCAACTAGTCACAAATAAAGATTTAGAATGAATTAAAGATTGAAACATATATTTGATGCCAAAAACTTCCTTTAAATCTTTTTTTGTTTCACATTGAAGATGTAATTTGGGGTTGGATCATAGTCTTTCCATCATTTCTATCATCAAGATTTAAAAGGCTTCCAACTATCATAAATCCAGTACACTAAAATTAGTTAGGATGGATAATTGTAGGAGAGGTGGGGTTCAGTTGAACTGGAGTGCAGGGGAAGCTAACTAGATTGTGGCTCCATTCAATTATGAAATAGATGGAAAAATACAAATTGTGTATATTTATTGTAAAAATAGTATTTTTATTTTTTTCCACCTCTAATAAAATAATTGTGAACTTTTTTTTGTTGGGTTTATAAATACAATCCAACATAGACTTGTACATCAGACTAAACATGTTCTTAGAAGATGGACTCCAATGGTAATAAGTGAAGAAAGGAGGTTGAGAATCATTTATGGGGGTGGATTGGAGATGGTGTCATCATATCTTATAGGTGGAAAGGCATAAGCATCTAGGATCCTAGGAGCTTAAGTGAAAAAAATAGAGGTAGGAAGGTAGCTTGGGGATCTTTAGGATTCTGTAGGGTGCAAGTGAACTTGAAATTTAGTTTTATCTTGATTGATTTTAAGTCAAGAAACAAACATGAATAAGAGGAAGAGAAGGAGTACAAATGCATAAAAGAGGTGATGGCATTCTTTGTAATGTGAAGTCTAAAAATATGAGGGAGTTGGTTAAATAGAGAGTTTGAGATGGGCCAATTTCATTTTAATCCAAATTTCTGGTCTAATATGGACTATCACAAGTGAAAATAAGTACCCTTTAGGAATCAATTAGGATTAATATGTTCAGCATTGTAGGGGAGGTATCAAGGATTATCTAATAAAAATAAAATTATGTATCTAAGATAATAATAAAGGGCATTGAATTTGAACATATAATTAGATCTTCAATTTAAGAAATTTAAAAAAAAAGTCACGATCATTTGAGAAAGAATAGACATTATCTTTACTTAAACTGAATTAATAATATGAAATAATTAAATAAATCTCTTACAAAACATAGTGTAGTTTGGTATAAACTAGTAGAGATCCATCTTTCTCTTGCTATGATCAGTAAGTGGATTTGTAGACTATTGTGAAACCATGGAGAACCATTTGAAAGTTTCCTTAGTAGAAGACATTAAGGTCCAACTTGGATCTTTAGTATGACTCATACTAGGTGGTATTAGTAGCATCCCTCATTTTTTAGAAGAGGTACTGGAAGGCTTTCCCATTTTTGTAGCGCCTTGACCAACAAATAGGTAAGCCTAACCCTTTAGGGGTAATTAATTTACATCTAAAGCCTCTCTTCTCAATTGTTTTTGAAAGATATACTCTTCTGTTTCAAATCTAATCATTCATTCATTTTTGTTTGATCCTCTATGTAACGACCACCACCAGACCAACAATCAAATCGCTACTAATTATGCGGAATAATCATAAGCAGCGGATTAACAAAAATCACTAAAAATTAAAACCATTTTCGCAAAGAGATCCATTTCAAAACATTATATACATCGGGGTTCACATTGTACATACACTGTAACATCTCTTCTTGAGGATAACATATAACAGTTGTTTTGTCAAAAAATAAACTGAAGCAACATAAAACCCCGAGTCATACTAGCCAAAACCTCAGATTGTTAATAAAACCATCACGTACTAAATCCAAGGACCTGAGAGTACAAAGACGACACATAGGACTTCTATCTACAAGATACGACAGACATTATACTCAACCTGAGCTATTATTGCTGTCCCTGCTGCTGTTGTTCTCCTTCTATAGTACAATATCAACCCACCTCGTGCACGTCCACCTAAAAAAAATGTGGATCCCACGGGATGAGACAATTTTCCCAGTGAGAGATATAACTCTCTACCAACAATGTTATTATCACAAGTAAATAGCATTAAATTGAGCAGAGGATAAGTAATTTAGAACTTTCTCATATTTTAAAGCATTGCAACTATCTATGATAGAGCAGTAAATCATATATTCACTTTATAAGGAATTTTAAGAACATGTGTAACATTTACCCATCATACAATATCAACATCTCATGCTTATCCTGTGATACTCATTATCATGGTACAACATCTATGAACCAATCTCATTTCTATCTATTGGCCTCAGCCAATCTGCTAGCCAGGTATTGGACTATGCCAATCCTTTAAAATCATATCCAGGTATTGAACTATGCCAATCCTGTCAAAATATTCTAGGTATTGGACTATGCCAATCCTGTGCAATTATTCTAGGTATTGGACTATTCCAATCCTGTGAAACTATTCCAGGTATTGGACTATGCCAGTCTTGTGCAATTATGCCAGGTATTGGACTATGTCAATCCTATAAAATTATATCTAGGTATTGAACTATGCCAATCCTGTGAAACTATTCAAAGTATTGGACTATGCCAATCCTATGCAATTATTCTAGGTATTGGACTTTTCCAATCATGTGAGTGTTGAATCTAGGCATTGGATTATTCCTATCATGTAGTTTTATTCCAGGTATTGAACTATGCTAATCATGTGACATTATTAAAGGTATTGGATTATGCCAATCTTGTGAGTGTTGCATCCAGGCATTGGGTTATTCCAATCCTGCAGTTTGATTCCAAGTATTGGACTATGCCAATCCTATGACATTATTCCAGGTATTGGATTATGCCAATCCTATGAGTGTTGCATCCAGGCATCGGTTTATTGCAATCCTATAGTTTTATTCCAAGTATTGGACTATGCCAATCCTGTGACATTATTCCAGGTATTGGATTATTGCAATCCTGTGAAACTATTCCAGGTATTGGACTATGCCAATCTTGTGCAACTATTCCCGGTATTGGACTATGCCAATCCTGTGCATCTATTCCAGGTATTGGGCTATGCTAATCATGTGCATCTCATCATTGAATACCACATCACCTTTACTAGGAATTATATCGTGGCCAAGCCATCATACTTATTCACATCCTTTATGTAATACAAGTATTCCTCTTATCTCCTTAAAGCATATTCAAATCACTATAAGCATCAAGCATATATGATCAAGATTTCATTATTATTATTGTAACCATTTATTATTATTATTATGTTACTAAGTTTCCATTTCCTAGTTTATTTTTAACATTATCATTTCTTACATGAGACTTTTATATACGTCTTGTTACCTCTCACTAGGAAACAATTATTCTCATGGCTCACAAGGCCCATTAAACATCTTGTTACCTCTCACTAGGTAACAACTAACCACATGGCTCACAAGGCCCATTAAACATCTTGTTACCTCTCACTAGGAAACAACTAACCACATGGCTCACAAGGCCCATTAAGCATCTTTTTACCTCTCACTAGACAAAAACTAACCACATGGCTCACAAGGCCCATTAAACATCTTGTTACCTCTCACTAGGCAACAACTAACCACATGGCTCACAAGGCTCATTAAACATCTTGTTACCTCTCACTAGGAAACAACTAACCACATGGCTCACAAGGCCCATATAATTGGTATGATATGAAACATCATAGATCATACTTATCTATGCTCATTATCTCATGTTATCAACATGGTTTCAAAATGGTTAAGGTTTCCCCTTTATTAATGAATTGTAGTTTAAAATCAAATCATTACACTTCATTACGGTTATGGTTTCCCTTTTAAGCTAACTAGGGTTTTCAAGTACATTCATCAAGAATCACAACCCTAATTCAGATTCCACACATATTAGGAGTAACAATGTATGCTCATTTCATGATTATCACAGAAGTATGAGTTTCTCTCTCATCCTCACTAGGATGTTGATTAACTCATACTTTATTAAGTTGGCTCAACCTTTCCTTCAAGGTACATTAGCCTACTTAATCAATATTCATTAAACTCAATACCTCTTAATGTATGAATTGATATAAGACACTTCATGTGTTACTCCATCAACTACATTGCATCTAAGGTGCTTTCCTTCATATGGGTTTTGAGGTGCTTCCACCATATCGGGTATGAGGTGTGTGCTTGCTACCCATATCACTTTAGAGGTGTATGTATGCTTACCATATCACACTTGAGGTGTATGTGTGCTTACCATCTCGGGTTTGAGGTGTATGCTTGCTTCCATATCACTTTAGAGGTGTATGTGTGCTTATCGTCTCAGGTTTGAGGTGTATGCTTGCTTACCATATCAGGTAAGAGGTGTGTGTGTACTTAACACCATATAGGGCAAAGAGGTGTATGTGTACTTCACACCATATAGGGAAAAGAGGTGTATGCATGACCTCATATCGTCCAAGAGGTTTATACTACATAACCATATCGTACAAGGAAGTATAAACTCATATCCATATTGTTTTAGTGGTGTAGATGCATCACCATATCGGGTAAGAAGTTCTTGCTTATGTGCTTGAACCCGATATTACTTTATAAGGTGATACCATCATCTTCAAGATCTAGAACTTCGTTCTACTTGTTCCGGTTCATGTAAAACAGTCCTAAGTTACTACTAGAGCTCATGGATCCATCAAGTATGCAAGAAAATTCTATTTGAAAGTAAATCATTTAACTAAGGCAAGATTGATGATAAATAATAACATATAACCCGCCTCAAGAGCAACTTCAAAGCTCCGAGCTCCAAAGATTCACGTAACCAAGGTTGAAGGTGTGCTTCTCAAATGTCCAAGACTTGATCTCCTCAACCCTATGCATGATACCTCACCACTTGTGGCTGATATCCCTCACTTATGGCTGATATCCCTCACTTGGCCGATATCACTTTGCAATGGGTGATATCACTTTTCTATGGGTGATACCAAGGCTCTATGCATGATACTCCTTCACCATTGCATGATATCTGGAATCTATGCATGATATCTAAGAGCAAGGGGGTGATATATTTCGAAAATGTCCACTTATGAGTGAATGGAAGGGTATATATACTTGAGGTTCATGAAAAAGTGTGTATATGAGGTGTCATCTTTTTAAGCTACTAGGTGCCACATATCTATGCATGGGTGACACCTATCATTTAATTCACTCATATTTATCTTGACATGCAAAAAACTTGAGGATAATCTAGAGATGATATTTCGTCAATTAGTTATCTTGTTTGATAAGATATCTCATCTTTATCTTACAATTTATGCAGACCGATACAACTTTGACCAGGAGCATATAACTCATCATGAATCACCTCCTTGAGGTTCTTTTCTCATCATGGACAATTCCAAGAGTTCAAAAACCGATATGGGTTCCCCTCTATGGCTCCTTGGTCGATAGGCACTCCCATATGGACTCTACAACCCAATACAAGCTCAATTTAGGGTTTCACGTTCAACACTTTCTTGGTCTTTTCATTACCAAGAATATCATACTCAAATATGATTCAAACATGGTTCCTCCTTATTTCTATCTCCTCTAAATGATACTAGGAGGGAGTAGGGACACTCTATATGTGGTAATTTTTATATCAACCCTATACTTTGGGTAAATTACAACTTGCACTACAATTGGTACACAAGTCACTAGCATTATTCAAACAAGTTCAAACTTGGAATTTAGGCTTTCCACAAGCCACCACCTTGCATAATTATCTATAATGATGCTAAAACACATGAGTCATTTTCAACATATGACATTTTTCACTATAACCCCTTATCTTGGGTAAATTTCATTTTGGTCCAAAATAAGAGAACATTGCTCAAACGTTTTTCAAACAGGACCAAATTTGAAACATAAGTTTGTTACCTGATAACAAAACACTTTAGAGGATTATATTAAAGTTCTAAGAAACTTATTTAGCCAAAACAAATAGGGTTAACTCATAACCAAGGTCAGTGTCATTACAAGTTATAAACCCCTAACAAGGATTTTGTCCCCAAAATCCCAAATGAAGGAAGATAATTGTCATTCATGCATCATATCATCAAATATCCATATAACATCTTGATGTCATGGAGATGCCATAGAACTTTGCCCAGAACAAAGTTCTTTCACATAGGGTTATCATAGAATCTATCATACTCAATTGTCCTTCCCAGACTAGAGTTACATTCTTTCATTCATTTGAGACTACAAGTCTTATCATACTTCTGTTGTACCAGTCTAATCTGTTGGTTCAACACTAACTTTCTTATGACTTGTATAAACTATCCTGTTAGCTTCTTATTTTCTTTTCATAAGGAGAGGCTACTTGTCAAAGAAGAACTTATCTCAGAGGTATCTCTAGTTGTTATGTATAAACTTCCTCAATAGGGGTATTCTAAGGAATTATTTTTAGCTTGATAAGATTTTCCCAAAATGATTCTACAATTTTTCCTTCAACTCATACATCCTTGATGATGTCATGTTTATGTGGAGCATAAACCCCTAACATATGATGTCCATATTATCATATGTAACTAGACTAATATCAAGGTTGGCCCTTCTTGGTAACCAAACATTATTCATCTTGTCAGGAGTTATGTTCTTGACAAGGAATTGGTATCCCATGATGATATGATGATGAGTGTGGACTCATTTGTGAAAATGGGACAATACCATGTGATGATGTGATAAACCATATATCTTATACATTTTATATCTTCTGAAGTTGATATATACCCTTTATCATTGTAGAATCATTATAGGGTTTGTATTTAACTTGATTATTGCAGTTAAAATCCACCCAATTTAGATTAACTAATCAAGTTGAACCCTAATCATGTAGTGTCAGGTGCCATAGATCCATTCCACTATCAGAACTTTCTAGATGGTGAACTGAGTATTCCTAAGAGAAACTCGGAGAACATACTGTTGAGTATGCGGGGTGCATGAGACTATGTGTGTGGTAATGCCATCCTGATCCCAAGGTGTATGGAGGATGACTATGGTCATGCCTCAGTCTGAGAACGGTCGTAGTAGTGTCTCTATTATTTGTATATGTGATATGTTTGAGGACAACTGCAGTTGTATCTTGATGGCACAGTTTCATATACCCTAGTGTCTACATATGTGACCTGTACCAAGGCAGACTAGGTGTTTTCAGCTTGACTATATGTCGATGGTGGCAGTTTGACTAATATTTCATTACAAACTTCACTCATACTGACTGAGGGAAAATGAGATCATAGGAATCCATCTCTCCTAGATCATGTATGGCATTGACTTTGACTTAGCAGTGTTTAGTTGTACTCTAGGTAGTACAAATCAAACTCCTCAGGGCTTAAAATATGTAATAAATTCGTGTAGCATATTTTTTTAGGTTTAAACACACTTCACATTGGATGTTTACCTTTGCCTTATTTCCTATATTATTTAGTTGTTAAGTAATGCGGTAAGAGAAGTTAACTATTTAAGTAGGTGATGTTTATACATGTTCTTCATATTCCTTCTAATCATGTATAATGCTACACATATTTGTTGTAGCTACTTAACTTGCTTATCATGCGTAATTAGTTTAAATTATTCTTTGAGTTGAATCTACTCATCCTATTTAATAATGATATATCTTATTGTATCACTAACCATTGGATGGGAGTTATATCTCTCTCTAGGACATGCGTCTCACCTTGTGGGTCACCACATCTTTTAGGTGGTCATCAACAACATGGTTAGGATCGTTCTGTTGAGCATGCGCAACTTTGAGATCAATAGATGTAGAAGGTTGGATAGCTGCTAGTTGTTGTGGTAGATCCTAGTGTCTTTCTTGTACTCTCAAGTCTGGCAAGGGAATGTTTTGTACATGATGTATATCGACATGTCATTTTTGCAGTATGCATGTGGTTTGTATATGTAGCATGTATATGTAAAACAAGATCTTTTGTTTATATATTTATGGTAGATGGCCATTGGAACATGTAAATGCCTACTATGATATGTGATGTGATTTAGGTTTATGGACTCATGTGTAATGTTTCCATACACAATGGTAATGTTGGAAGAAATTTTTAATTTACACATTTTTTTGGCAATGTGGTTTGTTAGTTGTTAATTACGAGCTTTGCTCTAAGTAACTACATTTGTGTGGCATCAGGTTGTTACAAGTTTGGTTTGTATCATAAATATATGTTCATCGAGTCTAGAGGAACATAAGACTATGTTTTTGTCTGTTCGTGCATTTTCCAACATATCTAATCATAGCTTATGATTATGCAGATATGTCTAGATGACACGAATAACATGATGAGAGTAGTTTTGTTGCACCAAGAGGTGGTCGTAGGATATGACACATGATATGAATGTTCTAGAGATGAGGCCAGAGTATCCTGTGCCTCAATTCGACCTAGCAACCATGGCCAACCCAACATGTCATTCTATGTTTGAACAGTTGATGGCCATGATTTTGCACTTGAGCTCCTGTACCTCAAGCATGAGAAGTTGTACCCAATGCAAAATCCCAAGGTTCTGGAAAGACATTTAAGAAGCTAATACGATCCAGTTGATAGAGTATGAGGGTACAAAAAACCCAAAAGATGTGGATATGTGGCTGATGGAGCTTGTGAGGCTGAGATGTGTCGAGGCGCTAGAGTATGAGGGTATGAAAAACCTAGAAGATGCAGATACCTGAATGATACAGCTTGATAAGGCTTTCAAGATCCTCAATATACTGGAAGAGGACAAGGTGAAGCATGCAATTTACCTATTGAAGGATAGTGCTAACCACTAGTTGGAACATAGGATGAGAAGAGACCTGGAGTGGTGATAGGTTGGGAGGAGTTTTGGTGAGAGTTTATGAACTGATACTTCCCAAAGATGTGTCTATACAAGAAGATATCACAGTTTGAGAATATCTATTAGGGATCAATATCAATCAATGAGTATGAGGCCAAGTTCATGGAGCTATTGAGGTTTTATCCTCACATGATGGAGACAGACAAATAGAGGATCTGGAGGTTTGAGAAGGGCCTAAACTTGAAGTTTTCTAAAAAAATTAGTGGTTTCAAGAATAAGGAGAGGTTTTCTACATTTGTGGAGTCAATGAGGTGGATTGAGTGGTTTGTTATCGAGAAGCGAGAAGCTAACTCTATGAAGAGGCTAGCTCTGTTTTAGGGGCATTCGTATGGAGGCTTTAAGAAGCCAAGGTTTCATTCACCATAGTCACAACAATGACCAGTTTTCTTAGAGCCAAGATTAGTAGTTCCATACCAACGGTCCCCGAGCAAGATCACATGTCATAGTTTTCCACATGTAGGAGCTTATAGTGTAGCATTAGTGTTAGTGACAAGGCCTTCTAGGCCAGAGTATGAGGCTAAACTTTTTATAGGTGTGGACAGACCACACATACTAGGTTGTTTTGTCCATTGATGGATGAGGAAGTGACACAACAACTAAGGCAGAGTCAATGCGGTTCTTGGAAGCATCAGTTACATACTGGTGGTAGTAGAGGCTGAGGTCAAGTGTTGCAGGAAGGATCTTCTAGACAAGCTAGCAAAGGATGTGGATGACAATAGGCAACAACTCAATTCTATGCTATGAGTCATCCAGAGTGAGTGGTCAATCCATGGGTCATGACAGGTCAGATGAAATTTTTTCATTCTGATTTGTCTGTGTTTTCTTTCATATCAATTTTGGTTGACCTGGGTGTGACACACTCTTTTATCACTAGAGATGTGATAGATAGTTGTTATCTTCTTGTTTGTGTTAGAACTGATAGTCTTTAGTTAGAAACCCATTTTGTTGGTTTTGTAGAGTTGTGGGAGGTATGCCCCTCTTGCATTCTTTCTTTCTCAGGATACAACATTCAAGTGGATCATATGCCACTTGACATGTATGGATTCGATGTGATCCTTGGAGAAGTACATGATTATCTTAGACTGTAGTTCCAAGGTGGTGACATTATGTGAGGGAGATGTTTCATAGATCTTCCAAGGAGATAGGAAGTTTCTTCTAACATTCATGGGGCTATCAATGATAGTAGAGAGGGTGATGAGGTAGGGGTGTGAGGCTTTCTTGGCACATGTTGTGGATACCAAGGTGAGGATTCCTAGTATCCAGGAGGTGTCTGTGGTTTGAGAGTTTGAGGATATTTTTCTCGAGGAGTTTCCCGATGTTCCCCCTTGTAGAGAGATTGATTTTGAGATCACTTGTGTTCCTAGAACACAACCTATAGCACAATCACCATACATAATGGCACCAATAAAAATGTAGGAGTTGAAGAAATAGTTGCAGGAGCTGCTAGAAAAGGGGTTTATCAAGTTGTGGACTTCCCCTTGGTTTCTCCTATCTTGTTTGTAAAGAAGAAGGATGGTTCCATAAGGTTGTGCATAGATTATCACCAGTTGTACAAGGTCACGATCAAGCACAAGTACCCATTACCGAGGATAGATGATTTGTTTGATCAGTTAAGAGGTGGTACCATGTTCTTGAATAGAGATCTAAGAACATGTTACCATCAGATGAATATCAAAGTGAATGACATACCCAAGTCTGCTTTTAGGACTAGGTATGTTCACTACAAGTTCATGGTTATTCCATTTGGGCTAACCAATGTGCCAACAACTTTCATGGATCTGATGAACAAGGTGTTCAAAACTTATATTAATTAGTTCGTTGTTCTATTCATCAATGAAATCTTGAAATACTCCAAGGATAGACAACATCATGACAAGCATCTACTCCTGGCATTGACGTTGTTGTGGCAGCACAAGTTGTATGCGAAGTTCAGTAAGTGCGAGTTCTGGTTGTCGGAGGTGCCTTTTCTGGGTCGCATCATATTTGTTGAAGGTGTTTGTGTAGAACTAAAGAAGGTGGATTCCGTGTTAGAATGGGAACAACCCAAGATAGTTACGGAGGTCAAAAACTTCTTAGCCTTGTAAGTCTACTACAGGAGGTTCATATAAAATTCCAGTGTTGTAGCGTTACCCCTAACCTAGTTAAAAAGAAAAGGTGTTCCTTTTGTCTAGGATGACAAGTGTCAACGTTCTTTTAAGTTGTAGAAAGAGAAGTTGACCAGTGCCCCAATCCTAGTGTGGCTAGAGCAGGGAAAAGGCTACAACATTTTTTGTGATGCATCGAGGAACAACTTGGGATGTGTGCTGATGTAGGATAAGAATGTGATTTCTTTTTCTACACGACAACTTAAGAAACACAAGGAGAACTACCCAATACATGATCAAGAGCTCGTAGTTGTGGTCCATTCCTTAAAGATCTGGAGGAACTACTTGATGGAGAGAAGTGTCAGATCTTCACTGACCACATGAACCTTCAGTATATCTTCTTGAAGAAGGAACTAAACATGTGATAAAGGAGTTGGATGGAGTTGATTAAGGATTATGATTTCACCATAGACTACCATCTAGGGAAGGAAAATGTGGTGGCGGTGTATTGAGTAGGAAGTCATCTTTGTCGTAATCTACATACATGACACAATTGCATGCCTCAGTGTGCCACAAGCGAGTTATATCGATATCACTTTGTTAGATGAATCTACACCTAGAGATTTCTTTGGTGGCGGGATTTCTAGCATTGTTGCAGGTGAATCCTACTTTGATGTAGTAGATCAAATATGCACAATGGGTTATACCATGATACATAAGCTCTGATTAGAGTTTGGCAGTGAGAAGCATGATGGTTTTCATGAGACAAATGATGGTATAGTTTTCTTGCACGACAAGATTGTGGTGCCAGATATTGATGGATTGAGGAAGATGGTTGTTGAGGAGGCTCATTCCTTGATGCATGTGATGCGTCCTGGAAATACCAAGATATACCTACAATGAATTAAAATATGGGTATATTATATTTTTGGCCCTCTTTCTAAGCTTTTCCTTTCTTTTCTATCCTTTTTGTCCTTGATGTTTAATTTGTGGAAATAATAGTGGTTTGGTGAAGATTTTTTCATTATTTATGCCAACAAATGGGTTTATGAACTAATACCTCAATAAATGTTTTTAATAAGGGTCTAAATGCAAATTTACCACTTAAGTGGCATAATGATAATATAAATTCGTTCTAAATCATTCCTTATCCTTATGAATCAAGGAAGAGAAAAAGGAATGAATAATAATGCTTTAAACATGTTAATGTGTTATTAAATTATTTAATTTGAGAAATTGTTGTAATAAAGGATAATGGTCTCAAATTCATAAAAATAATACCAATTGATTAAATATAAGTTGAGATTTATTTTCCTTGGGTTTGGTTTGGCTTGGAGGCCAAGTTTCATAATTTGGGGATGATAAGAACTATATCTCTTTTATTTTGAAAAGAAAATGTGAGTTTTCTCCAAAATTTGAAATAAAATATCTAATGACTCAATAAGTGGAAAATAATCTTAGATTCATAGTCTACACCTTAAAAAATATATTTTGGGTGAATTTTCATGTAATTTAGATAATCTTTAATATACATGTGAAGTTAGGAGAGAGAAAGTGTGTAGAACCTTCAAATTATTAAATAAATGTACAGACAACTTTAACATGTAAAATTGATGGAAAATTCGTATCCAAGGTACTTAATGTGACTTATGGGTGAAATTTCATCAAATTTGGAGAATCTTATAACCATTAATGATGGAAGAAAGAGAAAATAGGATTTGTTTTATTTAAAAATCAAAAGGTCTCAAAAGGAAAATCTAATTGCATATTCAAAATTTTCATATCAAAACATAGGCTGGGCATCGAATTTCATTTAATTTGGAGCATGTTTGCACCCTCAAATGAGGAGAGAGAAAAGAGAAATTAATAGACCCACACTTCAGTTGAATTTGATTAGGAATCTTATTTAATGCATCATGCACCATTTTCCTATTATTTTTCTATTTTTCACGCTGATGGACGACAGTGATCGGCTGTAGACCCACATCCATCAGATCAGACAATCTTTGCTTCGTCCCCTACCTCTCGCCCAGATAGGAAACTGGCCACACAGTTGTGAGTTTTCATTTTCAGATTTCTCGCAGCACACACAATATCTTCTCATGATTCTTTCTCCATTGGTTTCCAAATATATTTCTACATCGATTGATCCCTAAAATTCCTCAGATTTTTATGTATTTATGAAAGTCCTAATATTGGTTCTCAAACTCTGGAATCCCCAACCTTCAGAACCCTAACCCCAACACCTCACCTATATATAATAGTGCAAAAACGTCCGTCGTCCCTTGTGATTTAAAACCCTCACATCAATTTCCTGGATATCATGCTATACCCACCCTCGAGTGATTCTCTATGTCAGCTTTGTGGCGACTATCTCTCCTTCTCCTCATCACCTCTAAACGAATTGAAACCAGCAGTGAGTTTGGTTCCTTCCCCTCTATCATTATGTGAATGTGATTTGTTGTTTGGTCTTATATGTCAGATTTGCTCAAAATCCCCGAGCTTTGGCCCTACTGCTTCATATCCATGGAGCATGAGAAGGGCAGGGAAGGTAAGCCATGGTGATTTCCCTATTCTACCCTCCTCGTTCTTTATTTTCTTTGTTTTCTAGAGTAAGGGAATTTTCATCTTTTCACACCCTCATTTCTCTCTTTTGGGCGAGTCAAATGAGCCATTGATCACACTACTTGGCCACCCCTGATTGGGCAAAGTCAATGGGTCGGTCCCCACTCTCACCCTATCTTTTGCTTTTTCTCGCTTATTTGGATTTTAGAATTTTCTAATTGGTCCAAATTGCAAAATTCATATCTTTTGCTCTGGTTGTCCAAAAATTAAAAATGAATATGTTTTAGAATTAGAAAATGTTATTTTTATAATAAAAATACATTCTAGGTTTGGTTTTGAGTTTTTTTAAGGTGTTTTATAGAGATGTAATTAAATAATTAAAAATTGCCAAAAATACACTTTAACCTTCATAACTCCAAAATATGCAAAATTATATGTTATCTTAATCAAGAGAACCTAACTAGATCAATGGTGGTGTTTTCAAAGTCTTCTTTGGAGTTTTTCTCAAAAAGTTCAAAACTAGGGTTATCTTTACATTAATGCATATGAAAAACCCTGATACAAGATTAGACATTGAAAATAGGCAAAGTGGACCTTGGACTTAATTAAAGTGGAGAAAGTGAGTAATTGAAATCAATAAGAGAGGTATGTGGTTTCCTTACACCTAAGTTGAGAATAATTGTAAACCCTAACCTAGTTTCCCTAATGAGGCTTTTATGAAACCCTAATTTCTCTTTTGATAATTCCTTTGCTATATTTGCCTCAAAATCAATTTTATTATTGATTTCTTGGGGTTGTACCCCACTACCATGTTTCTACTATTTTATGATTGTAATTTCCATAGTTCTTAGCATGTTGATTTTATTAGACTATTTAACTAGAGTACTGACACTTTTGTACAACCACCCATAGATAGGGCATGTGTAAGTTCACCCAGGGGAATGTGTTACTCTCCCCAATATAAAATATTTGATCAGTGATTGGAATGTGTTACTCTCCCTCAACTATTTGGTTGAGGTCTGGTAGGTGCCTTAACCCTACTTAGTTAAGGTAGTCAATATTAATCATGCATACAAACATTTTACTATTTTTGTTGATATTGAAAGCATCTACTTGATTATGCCTCATACTTTTGACCATCTTCATTTTATGATGAAATAATAGCCTTACTTTCCATGTGATTTCTTTATCTTTTATCCTTGTTCAATATTGACACATACCTTGCTTCTTTATTTTGTTGGGTTTCTTCCCAACCACCCAGGGTTTCATCAAGATGTTGAACAAGGCCTAGTATTAGAGTGGCACAACAAGAGCATGGAGGACCAACCTAGGATTAGGATATGGAGAAGATGGAACTACTACAGAAATGGCTTATAAAGTCACTTTTTAAGGTGTCGGTTGTATACAAAAACCGACACCTAAACTCTACAATGTCGGTTTATAACATAAACTGACATCCAATCTACGAAGGTCGACCAGACACGGGTACCGCTTTTATTAAGTGTCGGTTAATTAATAAACAACCGACACCTAAACTCAACCGCCAAACCCAAAATTCCAGCGAAAAAATTGGCTCCAAAATTTTACATATGGCGTCGGTTCATAACTAAATAACCGACACTATAGGTTTAGTTGTCGGTTTTTTTAAATAACCGACACTTAGTATAGGTGTCGGTTCATAACTAAATAACTGACACTATAGGTTTAGTTGTCGGTTTTTTTAAATAACCGACACTTATTGTCAACTTAATAGCTCACCAGCCCGACCGATTCTTCCCTTTCCCTGTTTCATTCCCGATTTCCCTAACCTCCGGCGATTTCTTGCTCCCTGCCGCCGCCGCCCCTCCCTGTCGTTCGTGATCCAACGCCCGTCGTCGCCGCTCCTTCCTCCGTGCTCACCCGTCGTCGCCGTCGCTGCGAGGAGCAGTCACCGCCCACCCTCTCCGCCGTCGCCGGTAGCATCTAGGTCTCCTAGCCTCGCCACCCTCTCCGCCACTCCTCTCCTCGCCGCCGACAGCTGCTAGGACTTGCTCCGGCCGCTGCTCCTCTTTACTCAAGGTGCCCGCCCTGCCTTCTTCTTCTTCCTCTGCTCCTCTTCTCTCAAGCTGCCTGCCCTAGTGCTGGGCTTTTTTTTTTAAATTTATTTACTTCTCTCAAGGTGCCTGCCTGCTCATACACATATTGATGTACATAAACCTGTTAGAATAAATGCTAAAAAGGTGTGATTTTAGGGTTTAGGTACTGATTTTGTGCTTCTACTGAGCTGAATCCTCTATTGTCTATACAATACATGTTCTATGATAAGCCTTAGTTAATTTAATATGCATACTTTGTATGTAAAACATAGTAATCGGGTACTGCTGTATATCCAAGTAAATTACATGTAACTAATCATGACATAGATTTTAGAATGCATACTTTGGTTAAATGTACTGTTGTAATTTTTGATCAAGTGATGATATGTAAATGTAGCAATAAGTTAGTAAGGTATCAATGATAAGTCTGTTGTAATGTGATGCAAAATAGTTATTGTATCATGCATATATACTTAATACTTTTTTGTTTTATAGTTGTATAGGGTGTTTTATGTGTGGCAAGTCTATTGTTTAATAGTTAAGCTGTAATCATTGTTTAATAGTTTAGCTATATTCTTGGTGACAATCCTAATCACCCTTCTTTTGCTTAATGATGAACTGTAATGCACACATGCTTGGAATGTAAATGATGAACTTTTCCCTAAATATATTGCCAATCATGCATTTAAAGACATCAATAATCACCCTAACTTGAAGAACTAGGATTTTAGGTATAAGAATGACAACACATTATTTGTTGGCCTATAAATCCATCCAAGATTTACTCATTAGGAGTAAATCTTGGATAGTCCCCGGTTTGGGACTGTTGTTGAACACCTAATCTCGCTTAGGATGTAAGTGTATATAATGTGTGTTGGGTTTTCAAGAAAATTTCCGCAGCATTTCCCCGTTTGTTCTCTAAGTACATATGTACTTGGAGAACAGCGGGGAAATGCTGCCGAAATTTTCTTGAAAACCGAATACACATTATACACTTACTAGTGAGATTAGGTATTCAAGAATGAGATAGGTGGTACACATTTATTATATATAAGAATGACATCACATGTATTTGTTAACCCTAGACCCTAATCTTGTCCTAATATATACTTGTTTTCTCTTTGATCATAGAATGGATAGATCATGGATGTCCATTCACAATCGCTGCACCCCAGAGTTTATTTCTGGTCTTGACCAGTTTATTAGATTTGCCGAGGAACATAGGAAACAACCTGGAGATAGGTTCTACTGTGAGCTTTAGAATTTGAGCTTTAGAATTTGAGTTACTTTACAAGGTGCCCGCCCTACCTTCTTCTTCTTCCTCTGCTAGAACTTTACAATGTGAGCTTTAGAATTTGAATTACTTTATAATGTGAACTTTACAATTTGAATTACTTTACAATGTGAGCTTTACAATTTGAATGTGAATTTGAACTTTACAATGTGAGCTTTACAATTTGAATTACTTTACAATGTGAGCTTTACAATTTGAATTACTTTACAATGTGAGCTTTACACTTTGAATTACTACTTTACAATGTGAACTTTACAATTTGAATGTGAATTTGTAGATGGCTGACCATTCTCCTGATGACCGTGCTGATGACTACCGTGAGGGTGAGGACATCAATGCGCCGCCTCACAATGAAAGTTTTAAAAATATATCATATATTTATATCTATATGTCCATTTATAGTTATATCTTGTAAATGTGAATTATTTTGTCAAATTTTAGGTTGATGATGCACAGGTACCATCTGAAGCACTTGAGGCACTTGATCAACAACACCAAAAAGTTGATAAGAGAAGGGGCATCACTACGATGAAGAAGTTAATTGCGCAAAAGGGCAATGGACCCAAACTTGTTGTGGATTTCGATAATGCAGGAAATGCATGTGGTGTGAATCACAATTCATTTATTTCATATCTTGGGTTTGTTACTCGTAGCCATTGCAGTTGTTGCTTAGATTCTTGACATAACGTTTCTAAGGAGAAGAAAGATTTAATATGGAGGGATTTATGCGTGAGTTATTATTAATTTGCAATTCTATTTTGTAGATTACTAAATTTTTGGATACTAGTTAATAACAATTCTATTTTGCAGAGTATATTTGAATTGGATGAAAAGCTGCATCGTAAATGCATGATGCAACTCTGTGGGAGAGTCCTAAGGAACTATAGGACAAATCTCACCAGAGAATACATAAAAGAAGCCGACAAGAGGAAGAAGACAGCCACTGAACAGTGGAACTTCCTGGACAAAGAAGAATGGGACGTGTTTGTCGCTTCAAGACAAACTGATGAATTCAAGGTATTAGGTGTCAGTCTCAATCTCATTAATTAATATATGTTGTATTCACTTATTCAAGATTAACATTTAGTGTTACTAACCAAATCATTAATTTGCATACTAACTAGGCCCTCAGTGAGGCACAAAGATCAAGGTGTGCACTGAATGTGCATGACCACACAATGGGTCCAAAGGGGTATGCAGGCGTTCACCAAAGACTACAGGATGAGCCTACTGCTGCTCAGTCTGCTGCTACTTAGGAGTCCTCTACCATAGGTAGCACACCTCTGCCTCGCCATGATGTCTGGATAGCTGGGAGGCAAAATAAGAAGGGAGAATTAACTAAGGCCGCAACTACTGAGGTGGCTGCAAAAATGGTAAAATACAACTCTTACAGTAATCATTCGAATATTGATTATTTGTGTTGTTTACTTAAGTACAATTTTTTTTTTTGGCGATTAGCGGGAGCTGCACGAGCTGAGGAAACAAGGAAAGTTCATCCCTGAGGGCACAAGGTATGAATTGACAGTTGCTCTGGGTAACCCAGAGCATCCTGGATGTGTTAGGGCTGCAGGCGCTGGTGTGGGCATCAAAGCTTTTTTTGGGCCATCCCAGCGCAAACATGTCCCAAAAGCGGGACTTTCACAAGAAGAGGTAACATATTTTTTCCTTGTAGATGTTACTGTAAAAGAGAATTAAAAAATTAGAATTTGACGTTTATTTTATCCATGTATAGGTGGATAAGCTATTTGACAGGAAACTCGAAGAAAAACTCGAAGAAGCAATGAAAAAGTGGCAGGCATCTCAGACCGCCACTTACCAGACAATACCTACTGCAGACTCTACTCCTACTCCTACTGCAGAGGTTGGGAGTAATCATGTAGAACCACCACCTAGCACATCCACTGTAAGTATTTTTATGACATAGTAACTAGTTTTTTAATTCAAGATGATACGTATATATGAAATTGTAGTCGTTTCAAAAAAAGATGATATGTATATATGTATATAACATTCTTTACACAAAAATTTGTAGGGGTTGAAGCCATGCCGTCTAAAAAGTAAAGAATATGTCGTGGCAGAGGCGTCGGCTTACCCATCCCTACCAGGGGAAACGTGTCACGGGTCTCCAGTACCAGCTGGTTGGATTCGGGTGAGCCCGATACATATATTCCCCCAGTGGATGGATCTTCCACTGCCATATGCCCACCCAGATTGTGAAACGCTTGGTGAGGCAGTAGGCGGAGTGATATTGTGGGAAAAAGCGTATGTCTTCTTTACTGAAAAGGTGTGGTAAATTTACATTACGTTCAATTGTTAGTGTGTGTATATGCTGGCAGTTGATATGAAATTATTATATATATATATATACAGGTTAAAAAGAAGACACCCACAACATCTAGGACTCCACTTCCACCTCCTGCATTATCTAGTTGGGTTCCACATGACCTACCTGTCCCATTAGGTCCTAACTGTAGGGGTATGGCAGTATGGTTAGAGGAACATGATATAAAATCACCTATAACTGTTTCTTCTGATTCAGATTCTACAGGTCAGTCATACGAAACAAAACTATTTATACAAGATATTTTGGAGTTGTTTCGATATGATTGGCTAAATACATCTGTGATAGAGCTATGTATAAGGTGAGATATTCTTTATACATCCATATACCTTGTGTATGATCTGGTGATCTGGTTTCTTATTTATTAATGCATGCGTAATTAATACATATTTTGCAGCTACTTAGACAACATATGTGCAGATTTTGGATTCGAACATGTAGGGTTTTTGATTCCATCCTTGATTAGTCTAGTAGCTAAAGACCCTACATCAGTTCAACAATACTGCTGTGAGGCTTTTTCAAATTTTGCTGTAAAAAAGAAGACGGTGATAATGGCTCCATTCAATGTAGAGTAAGTTTACTTTGCTTATTATAATTTGGACTTAAGAAAATTACATTTTATTGTGGATTTTGAGTTATTAATTTTTAAATTTTTTTCCTCTAGGGGTAGGCATTGGGAGTTATTGGTTATTGCCCCCGAGACGTTCACTGTGTATTATCTAGATTCTAAGTGGGGGTAAATTGAATACAAGATTTGGACACATAATGAAAATGGAAATATTTTGGTGAGAAATATTTCATTTTTCATATCCGTTAACATATGTTATTACATTACTATTTAATTGCAATGTTCTGTGTTACATTAACATGTAGGGGTTTTGAGGAGTACAAAAAGGCTGGAGGAAAGGTCCCCACGAAAAATAACCAGCCAATAATTTGGAAGAACGTGAAA
Organism: Alisma plantago-aquatica; assembly: GCA_963693085.1. NCBI lineage: Eukaryota > Viridiplantae > Streptophyta > Magnoliopsida > Alismatales > Alismataceae > Alisma > Alisma plantago-aquatica. The sequence goes on from OY856412.1 coordinate 419,782,079, forward strand.
GTAAGTTCCCGACTGCAATATATGTATATATTATTTATGTGAACAACGCTTAATTAGTTGTATTTTTTAATATTTTGTATGTTTGAATTTATAGTGTGCTACACAAGACAACGGATGGGCATGTGGATACTATGTCATGCGATATATGCACATGATTATCAAACATGCCGTACTGGATATCGAATGTATTGCTTAGGTATTATATAGTCTCATTAGATAATATGATCGAAATATATCAATCTTATTTATAGCTCATTAATTATATATACATCATTCTCTTTACAGGTGTTTAAAGCTGACCCCATTACAGGAAAGGACTTACCAAATGTTAATGCTCCCTATATGATGGGAGAATTAAATGAAGTAGTAGAAGAATGGGCAACAACCATACAATTAGTGGGGGCTTTAAAATATAATTGGGATCCTGATAGCGAATAATGACTAAACAATGATACTTTGTAAATGAATTTCTGAATTATAATATACGTGTGAATGTTTCTACATGTCTGGATGTTTCTACATAAGTCTGAGTGAAAATGAATGAAAGTGTTGGTTGCTATATGAATGTTTCTACATGTGTGAATGTGAATGAATGGAATTACAGATTGCTAGCATGTGTGAATGTTTATAAATGTGTGAAAATAAAATGGAACTGCAGGTTGCATTGCTAAATGCATGTGCTACTTTTTTATTGTTAATTTTGCAGGTTTGCGGCCTGTTGTCGGCTGATATCAATGGATGTCGTAAAACCTGCAGTTCATAACTGAACTGAACATGTTTCTCATCCTGCTACCAGCTACAGCAGGTCTGCAGACTGACAGAAAAAAAAACCAATAGGTGTCGGTTATTTGTAAACAACCGACACATAATGTTATAGTGTCGATTTTTTACAAATAACCGGCGTCTATTTCGTGTGGCGCGAAGATATATGGCGTCGGTTATTTGTAAATAACCGACACTGATAGTGCCCAAGATGGCGCCCTTTCTATGGCGCGAAGGGTTTGGGCGTCTGTTTCTTACCTAATAACCGACGCCTATAGTCCCATGATGGCGCGTTTTCGGTGGCGCGCGAAGTGTTTGGGCGTCGTTTTTGGAACCGACGCCTAATGGGTAGACTTTTAGTGTCGCCCACATAGGTGTCACTTAGAAACCGACACTAAAGGCTTTAAATAAGCGACACTAAAGGTAGGTTCTGTAGTAGTGTGGGTTCCATCATGGACCTAGCTCATGAAGTTGTTTCTTGGAGACAAAGTTGGTGTAGTTTAGATTTCCCTCTATCTAGAACCCTTTGTTGTTGTAAACCCTTATGGGAGAAATGATGAGTTTTGTAATCCTTTGAAATATTGAATATATTCATGATTTTATTCTGCTGCTTTACACTTTACTATTTTGTATACCATTATATAAAGATTTGAAAATTTTACACCTATTCCAACATACCTTTTGAGTATGTTTGGGATGATTTTGTTATTCTTCAAACTTTTAGTAAAGGGGTGATTTCACTCTTTCATAGTACCATAAAATAAAGGATCTATGTGGGGGTCCTAATTTGAAACATGATGTGGCATAGTTTGTTTCTAACTGTCCAGTGTGTCAGTTGGTCAAGGATGAGCATCAAAAGCTCATAGGGACATTACAACCTTTTTTGATTCCATAGTGGAAATGGGATTATATATATATGGACTCCGTGGTGGGTCTCCCTAGGACAGTCAAAGGTCATGATTCCATTTGGGTGATAGTTGACAGGTTGACCAAGTCTGCTCACTTCTTTCCAGTCAATACGACATATACAATAGAGATGTTGGCACATATATATGTTAATGAGATAGTCAATTTGTATGGTACCCCAACTACCATAGTGTCTGACAAAGGTCCACAATTTAGAAGTCATTTTTTTATAAGGTCTACATACAACCATGGGGACACAACTGAAGTTTAGTACAATTTTCCATACTCAGACAAATGGCCAATCTGAGAGGACCATTCAGACGTTAGAAGATCTATTGAGAGCTCATGTTCTATAGTTTCTTGGGAGTTGGGATGTGCATTTGAGTTTGATAGAGTTTGCCTACAACAACAATTACTAGAGGAGCATAGACATGTCAACATATAAAGCCTTGTATATAAGGCATTGTCGATCATCGCTTAGTTCATATGAGATAGGTGGGTATCAACTTTTGGTCTTGAGTTAGTGCAATAGTCTACAGAGAAGATCAAGGTGATATAACAACAGATGAAGGTAGCCCAAGATAGACAAAAGTCCTATGCTGATAATTGCCAAATAACTTTGGAGTTCCAAGTTGGAGACCATGTGTACCTTAAGGTCTCTCCTTGGAAATGTGTGTTGTGGTTTGGCAAGAAGGCTAAGTTGGCTCCTAGGTTTATGGGACCATACCCTGTTGTGTCATATGTTGGGAAAGTAGGTTACAAGTTATAGTTACCACTAGAGTTGCACAAGTTTCATGACATGTTCTATGCTTCCATGTTAAGGAAGTGTCACTTGGACACCGAGTTGATGTCGTAGCCAGTAGAAGTTGGGTTGGAGGAGGATGTGTTGTATGTTGAGGATCATGTGTCGATCTTGATAGGAGGGAGAAGAAGAAGGATATAATTCTTGTTAAGGTTTTGTGGCATCACCGTGGTGTGGAGGAAGCCACATGGGAGTTATAGGATGAGATACATATGGAGTACTTGTATTTGTATTCGTAGGATTTTAGGGGTGAAATCCTTGTTAGGGGTTTATGATTTTCAGACCCTTGGCCTACTTTTTTGGGTGATCTTGCTTTCTTAGCATAATTATATTCTTAAAACATTAATCTAATCACATGATGTTCTTTGATAATGTGTGATAGAATCACGTTTCTAGTTTGGTCCATCTTGGGCACTGCATGAGCTAGTTATGCTTTTATGTCCTTACCTTGGACCAAATTGCAACTTACTCATGTTTAGGGTTTCTCTTGTAATTTCTCACATTCTTGTTGTGCCTCATATGTTTTGACATCTTGTTGGATAGAGTGGTGCTTTGTTGTACCTTGGTTTGATGTGGTGGCATGTTGAGATGAGATTAGGGTTTGCTTGGATACCCTATGTGGATGGTTGACCTTAAGGTGTGTCTTGATTGATGAGCATAATTTTCAGTAATCTCCAATCTTTTCTTTGGCCATGTTCTCTAAAGTCAATGATTTTTGGTATGTGCCTAGTGTCTTGGTGGTTGATGAGCCCATGAACCTCTTTGGTCGCCAAGAAACTCTAGGGTTTGGTCTATGCAATTGTTGAGTTTTGATCATGTTTTGGTCACTGAGAATCTCTTTGACTGATGACTTTTTCTAGTTAGTGGGTTGCTATTTTTTCTCAATTTTTTAAACTTAGTTGCATGTGTGAGTGTGATTCTTACATGGAAGAGTTTTTATGGATGCTTGTCATGTGTTGGCATGACACCTAACCCTCCTTCTATCGCTCCAACCCTTGTCTATGTAAACCCCTTTCCTTGCATGCAACTAAATCCTTTGCACCCTTTCTTTCTCAGTTTTTGTTTAGAGCCCATCTCCTTGTCTTTGGTGGTGAAGGTGGAGCTCAAGTGGATGATCCATCTTGCATGTGGAGTGAGGGTTTGGAGAAACCCATCTTGTGATCGTTTGGTGATATCTTTTATCTTAGTAAGTGATCCACCTCTTCATCTTAATTTTCCTTACCCTATCCTCTACTTCTTTCTCTTCTTAGCCAAACCCATGGTTCTCCATGGTAGTACTTGAAATGACCTCGAAGAACTTCTCTTCTTTACCATCGTACCTAGAGTTTTGCTCTCCTTCTTGCTATTTTGACCTAGGTTTTTGTTTCTTTCTTGAAGGTGAAGCTATCTTGGTCAAAACTGGTGATCAATCTAGGGTTTTCTCTCTCTTTCTTAGAGCTTCCTTATCATTGGAGTTTTTTCCTCTCTTTTGAGCCAATCTATAATTTTCTTCTTGATTATTGTTTACACAAACCTTGCATGCAAGTAATCTACCCTAAACGTGGTTATATGTAAAATGATGCTATCTATGATCTAGGGTTTACATTTTCATGGTGATCCTTGAATAGATATCTCTCATTTGCTGAACCCTAGTCTTTTGCATGAAATCTATCTATGATGATGGAGGCTTGAATGCATGTCCGTTGATGGAAACATTGTTTTTCACTTTCATAATCATGGTTTTACTCTCTTTCTTGGTGATGGTCAAAATTAGGGTTTTGGGGTTGATTTTCTTCTTATGATTTTCACCTTGATGATTTTTAGTTTCATGTTGATTATCAACCTATTTGATCCTTGTGGTTGATGAAGTGTTGGTTTCTAAATCTTCTTTCTCTTCTCATGAGGTTGTGAAGGTGTTAATGTGAGTGGTTGCCAAGATCTATTTGGTCACCAAAATGGTTACACCTTAGGTGGTCAAAGATATTTTTGAACTTGAGTGTCCAACATATTCTCTTTCTCTTCATCGATGATGATTCTAAATTTCTTTGGTCGCCTATGTATTGCGTTCCCTTCAGTCATCATGACCTATTTTTATCTTCGATCACCAAGCCTCATAGTCTTCTTCGGTCCATTATGGCACTTTGCTATAGTGGTCGCTAAGATTTATTCATCTCTTCGGTCGATGACCTTGGTATTTAGCAGTCGAATACACCACTAAACCTAAGTGTTTGATGAAATTTCCCAGACTACATAATCATCATATGATGTTTACTGTGACGATGATGCATGACCTAATTGCTTCCAATATTATTGGAGATGATGGGAATTATAGTTTAGCTTTAATTGATGATTTTAAACCCTAATGTAATAAATTTTTGAACTTAATCCTAATGCATGTACATGATAAAGTTGCTTATTTTTCTTGAGTAATTAGTATAATGTTGGAGTACTTTTCTCTCTCCTAACATTATAACCCTAATTTGTTGATTAGTTTAAGATCATAACTCTTGAATGATTCTTATACCACTTATGTTACATGTATATGATGATGATAATGTACCTTTTTGAGGCTTGGAGAGATGATGATGTTCTTACATGGAACAATGTGAATGGTCTTATGACCATGGACCGGGTTGATTACCCTAATTGAGGTGATATCCTCTAAATGATGTGATAGGGAATTGGTATCCCATGATAATATGATGATGAGTGTGGACTCATGTTTGATAGTGGGACAATACCATGTGATGATGTTATAAACCTTATGTCTTATACAATTTATATCTTATGAAGTTGCTATCTACCCTTTATCTTTGTAGAATCTTTCTAGGGTTTGTATATAACTTGATTGATGCAGTTAAAATCATTGACCTAGAGGTTATACGTTGTCCATATTTTGATAATGACTTAACCATTCCATTCATATGTATCTAATATGTGTATTAAAGATAGATTTCAGATGTTAGGTACAAGAAAAGGATCAAAAATCAAAACCCCTAGATTGGCTCAAGTTCAAGTCAAAAGAGCTACAAGTGTGCAATTTTGGAAATCTATGTAAACGACCTTAGAACATTTTTGTAATCACTTTTAATGATGAATTGACTTGTAACTTAGTTGAGAAAAGTGATTGGGACACTAAAAACCAAGTTTTAATCTCTTTAGATGCACTTTAGAAAATTGACCACAGACAGCCAATCGGTCAAGTTGCAAACTCGATCGATCCTCCTGGATCAAGTTTCTGAAGATAGCATCGATCGAGTTGTTGTTTCACAGAACTCGACCGATCGAGTACCTGACCAATTCGATCTTCATTGGTCGGTCGAGTTTCCCCAGGATAAACTTGACCGATGATTTGAATATCGACTTTGTCTTTTACTCTATCGATTGAGTTACCTTTATTGAAACTCGACCGATTGCACTGTACGGAATTTGTAGAAAAACTGATTGTGATCGTTGGTGTGTGTTTTAAGCAAAAATTGAGTCATTTCTTTGAGAAAAAACGGATATATTTCATATCTAAGTGTCCCACACCTTAAAGGGGTACCCTCAACTATAAATAGGACATCTTGGAGTTCATTCCAAGGTTTCTCATTCACTACATGCTTGGTCCGAGCCTAGTTGAGAGTGTTCTAACCCTTTGAGCCCCCTTCTCTCTCTACCATCAAGTTAAATTCGTGATTATGAGTGAGATAGGTTCCTTTGTAAGAGAGATGCTCCATGTATTGATGTAAAGCTCTCCTCGACCATCTTCCTACCATCTTTCCTATCAAAGAAAAGGTTGAAGATCTTATCTGAGTGAAGGACAAGAGGTTGCTATTCTTCAAAGTTGAAGAAGGCAATGTGTTCCAGATCTCCAAGTGAAGGAGATAGTCAAGGCAAGCACTCAAGAAAGGTAGGTAATCCCTTGAAGGTTGAAGACTTGAAGAAGGAGTGGGTAAGTCCATGTTGATGTCCAAAGACTCCATGGTTCAAGTGGGTAAGCTCCTTCTATATGTTGAAGATCTTTGCTTGAGGTACTAAGCCCTTGGATGTGTGGTTGTTGTGACTTGTAATCTTATGATGGAATATAAGAGTACCAAGATTGCAAATCCTAGAGATTCACCACCTCTAGGTAGTAGACTGACATTGCTCCTAGTTAGGACATGGAACCACTCTAAACCACATGTCCAAGTGCTTGCTCTTCCTTGTCTCTCATCCTTACTGTGCTTACTAGTTAAGACATCAAAATTTCTATTTGTTTAAGTTTTTGTACTTAATATAATTTGGTGGTCTAATCCTTTTTGTGAGAATTTTGAAGCTCTATTCACCCCCCCTCTAGAGCCCTTGATCCAACAAGTGGTATCAGAGCAGGTCTTCTCCAATCTACTTCAACAAGTAGGAGAAGATGGGCGATTTGTCTCTTGGATCCCTCAACCTAGAAGGGAGCATCTCCATGAGACATTCGGTCTTTGACGACACCAACTTACTATATTGGAAGAGAAGAATGCAGTTCTACCTTCAAGATGTGAGCTATGAGATGTGGAAGGTGGTGCACCTCAAGTATGAAGACCCAAAGGGGGAAATCTCCACATAGACTAAAGAACAAATGAAGCAAGCTCAACTCAATGCAAAGGCAGTGAGCATCATCTATGCAGCCCTCACTCCATCCAAGTTCAATCGGATATCTTCTTGGGAAACCACATTTGAAATTTGGAACAAGCTATGTGTCACATATGAAGGTACATAGCAAGTAAAGGAAGCCAAGATCTACATGATTGGTGGGCTACTTGAGAACTTCAAGATGGGTAAGAATGAGAGAGTGGCTGATATGTACACTAGGCTCAATGTGATCATCAATGGATTGGTAGCCCTTGAGAGTGTGATGAACAAAGGAAATATCAACTCCAAGATCTTGAGATCTCTTCCTAAGACATGGGAGCCCAAGGTTACATCCATTGATGAGGTGTACAAGCTAAGTGAGTTGTCAATCGAGGAGCTGGTTGGTAACCTTCAAGCCCATGAACCAAGGCTTAATAAGCAAGAAGAAGAAGAAAAGAGAGAAGAGAAGGAGTCCAAGAAGATCAAGGACACATCCTTCAAAGCTCAAATTCAAGAGATGGTTCGGTAGCAACAACTTGCTCTAAAGTCCCCTACTCCTTCCTCAAGTGAAGATGAAGGCCCAAATGAGCACGAAGCAAACTACTCCAAAGGTAAGAACTTTAAGGGGAAGCCTTCTTCATCAACTCTGAGATGTTATGAGTGTGGCCAAAAAGGCCATTACAAGAGTGACTACCCAAAGGCCAAGAAGAGCCATCACAAGAGCAGCCACAAGAAAGACAAGGAGTACAAGAGAGAAGGCAAGTACAAGAGGAAAGAAATGAAAGAAAGAAGATACAAAGGTGCAACTCATGCAGCTTGGGAGGAGTCTTTCTCAAGATCTTCAAGCTCCAAAGTTGGAGAATGCCACCTTACTCTCATGGCCTCTACAAGTGAAGATGTAGGTGAGGTAAGTGAGGTAAGTGAAGTCAATTTGCATGAGTTATCTAAGGAAACTCTTATTGATATGCTTAATGATTGTCGACCATCTTTTACTAAATGCAAATATAAAAGGAAAAGATTAGGCAAGATAGTAGATGATCTTTATGCTAAAATTGAGATTCTTAATAAAAATGAAAAACTGCTCATTGATAGCATAGATTCTTAGCAAGGGCAATTTCTTAACCTTGAGCTTCAACATAATGGAGTAGAGGCTGAGAATGGGGTCTATCTTAAGACTAATGCAGATCTTAAGGAAGACAACCAAAGATGCCAAGATGAGTTAGATATTCTTAAAACAGAAAATGTAGAACTAACTCTCATTGATGATGCTAGGAAGCAAGAGATTCATGTTTATCAAAAGGAACTTTTGTTGCATAAATCTAAAAATGCCAAGTTACTTGCTCAAGTTAATGACCTATCTTCTATAACTATTTTGCAAAGTAATGAAGTTGCTAGCATAGATTTAGAATGTGATTCTTTTCATACTAAAGCCCTCTATTTAGAGATCGATCTATTGCATGCTAGATATGATCTTGCTAGTCTATCTACTACTGTTATTAACCTTAGTGATGATAATGCCAAGTTAAGATCTTCTTTGCAAAAGTTTCTTATGGGAAAGAAATCCCTCAATGATGTCCTAGAACAATCTACCAAACAAATTGGTACTAGTGGTTTAGGATATGTTGGGACTGATCCCAAAGGTAAGAGAAAGAGAAAGAACAAGGGTAATAAGAAGAGTGTGGAACCTCCCATCTTCCACGGAGAGACTTCCGGCTCTAAGAACCCTATGGTATGTATTCATTATAAATGTGATGATCATTACTCTACTTATTGTCCTTACAAGCCCAAGAGGACCAACCCAAAGATGAAATGGGTCCCTAAGCTAACCCCAGATCCCAAAGTTTGAGTTGGTTACTATCATCCTTCTTTCTTGCAGGTTAAAAAGAGATGGATTGTTGATAGTGGCTGCTCAAAACATATGACAAGTGAATTCATCCATTTCAACAAATTCATGAAAATGAAAGGAGGATCGGTGACCTTTGGGGACAACATGAAGGGTAAGGTCATATGTGAGGGTGATGTAGGCAATGAGCTATGTATCAAGAATGTTTTGCTTATTGATGGCCTACATCACAATTTGATTAGTGTAAGCCAACTGTGTGATAATGGATATCTTGTGTTGTTTACATCTTTAGAATGTTTGCTTCTAGATTCCCTCACTTACAATGTCATATATAAGGGAGCTAGAAATGGTAATCTTTATGTTATTGTTCTTGATTCTCTTAAGCCCATACTTGATAGATGCTTGGTAGTGGATAGAAATGATATTTCTCTTTGGCATTGCCATTTGGGTCATTTGAATGTGCATCAAATGAAGAAGTTGAGCAAAAAGGATTTGGTTTGAGGACTTCCCAAATTGGATTTTGAAAAGGATGAGGAATGCCAACCTTGTACACAAGGCAAACAAACCAAATCCTCCTTCAAATCCAAAGGTATCATGAGTACCAAAAGAGATCTTGAGCTTTTTCATATTAATCTATTCGAGCCAATGAGAACGCAAATGCTTCGTGGTTCCAAGTATTGTCTTGTTATTGTTGATGATTACTTTCGATATACTTGAACCTTCTTTCTCATTTCAAAAAGTGATACGTTTCCTTGAGATTTTGCAAATGAGTTGAAAATGAAGCTTCTTGCCGGATTCTTTCTATCCATAGTGACCATGGGGGAGAATTTGAAAATGATCTTTTTGAGCATTTTTGTGAAAAATCTTGTTACTCGCACAATTTCTCTTCTCCTCCTACGCCTCAACAAAATGGGGGTAGTAGAGAGAAAGAACAGGTCACTTGAAGAGATGGTAAGGACAATGCTTCTTGAATATGACATTCTTAAGAAGTTTTGGGCCGAAGCTGTTAGTACTGCCTGTTTTGTGCAGAACCAAGTTTTTACACATCCTTTTTTGAAGAAAACCGCTTATGAGCTATGGCGTGGTAGAAAGCCATCCATTTATTTCTTTCATGTTTTTAGATGTCCTTGTTTTGTTTTAAACACAAAGGATTATCTCGACAAGTTTGATCCAAAATCTTACAAGGCTTTCTTCCTAGGCTATAGAACTACAAGCAGGGCATATAGAGTTTTCAACATTGAATTGTCTAAAATTGAAGTATCTATTAATGTTAAGTTTATTGAAAGTAACCCTGTTGTTGGCAAGCATGTTGTTAATAATGATGTTGCAGATGACTTGATTCCTATCTTGAAATACCTCAACATCGACAACAAAGGTAAGAAAGTGATAGAAGCAGAAGATGAAGAAAAGAAGGATTCCACTCCTCACTTTGTAAAGAATCATCCTAAAGAGCTGATCATTGGCAACCCATTTGAGAGAGTGAAGACACAAGCTTCCTATAACAAAGAGCAAGCAAGCAATGCCTTCATCTCACCGCTGGAGCTAAAGAACATCAAAGAAGTTCTTTGTGATGATGAGTGGATCCTAGCCGTGCAAGAGGAATTAGAGAAATTCGAGAAGAATCATGCGTGGACTCTAGTGCCAAGACCAAGTGATAGAAAAATCATTGGCACCAAGTGGGTCTACCGCAACAAGCTTGATGAACAAGGAAAAGTGGTAAGGAACAAAGCAAGGTTAGTGGCACAAGGTTACAATCAACAGGAAGGTATTGACTTTGATGAAACTTATGCTCCTGTTGCTAGACTTGAATCTATTAGAATGCTACTAGCTTTTACTAGTTACAAAAATTTCTTGTTATATCAAATGGATGTTAAAAGTGCATTTTTGAATGATACAATCGAGGAGGAAGTATTTTTTGCTCAACCTCTGAGCTTTGAAAATGACAAGTTACCCAATCGTGTTTATTTGTTGCAAAAATATCTCTATGGACTCAAACAAGCACCTTGAGCTTGGTATGAGAAATTAAAGAACTTTTTGTTAGATAATGGGTATGTCATGGGCAAAGTTGATTCTACATTATTTCTAAAACATACTTCTAGCAATTTTCTTATAATTTAGATTTATGTTGATGATATCATTTTTAGCTGGACTGATCTTGATCTTTGAAAGGTATTGAGTTCTCTTATGCAGAGTGAGTTCGAGATGAGTATGATGGGTGAGTTGACTTTCTTCCTCGGATTTCAAATCAAGAAAACAAAAGAAGTAAACTTCATCAACCAAGGCAAGTACACCAATGAACTACTCAAACACTTTGGGATGGAGAACATGAAGTTGATTGATACACCAATGTCCAATACCGCCAAACTTGATAGAGATGAAGAAGGTGAGAAGGTAGATGAGAAGCTCTATAGAAGTATGATTGGAAGTTTACTTTATTTAACTGCCTCTAGACCTGATATTATGTTTAGTGTTGGCTTGTGTGCTCGCTTTCAATCTAGCCCTAGGAAATCACATCTTATTGCCGTTAAGAGGATTCAGAGGTACTTAGCCAAAACTCAAAATTTAGACTATGGTATCCTAAGTCAAGGGACTTTACTGTTGTGGCATATAGTGATGTAGATTAAGTGGGTTGTTTGGTTGATAGAAAGTGCACAAGTGGCACTTGCTTCCTTCTAGGACCATGCTTGGTGTCTTGGTTTTCCAAGAAACAGAGCACCTTGGCATCATCAACTACCGGGCTGAATACATTGCAGCGAGGAGTTGTTGTGCCCAGGTCCTATGGATGAAGCAAATGCTCCAAGAATTTAACATACTTTTTGATGCTCCTCCTATTTATTGTGATAATACTAGTGCAATCAATCTCTCTTATAATACTATATTGCATAGTAGAGCTAAACATATAGAGGTTCGCCATCATTGTCTTCATAATCACATTACCAAGAAGGATATTTATATCATGCATGTGGACACGGAAAATCAGTTGGAAAACATTTTCACTAAGCTTCTAGCAAGAGAGAAATTTAATTTTATTCAATCTAAACTACTCATTGTTGCTTTGGATGATACGAATATGTGATCTACCTAGTTGTTTCTATCCTATATGTTGTGATCATGCTTTCCTCACCTTACTTGCCTATATATGATTAAAATGTGCTTAACTTACTTGTTGACATGCTTAGTTTCACTTGTTTTTGGGTCTTCTCTACTTTTTTGGTTTTATCGCAAAATAGTACCCAATGATGAGTGATATGTGCCTAAGTATGTTCCATGTACATAATTGACTTGAAAAATGAATTTAATTAGAATGTATATGGTTAGAAATTAAGTTTGATGGTTTTAGGTCAGGTTGACCTTTGGTCGAGTTTCCCCCCGGACAAACTCGACCGATCAGTGGCGGAGAGCTGTTCTTCAGAGGACCAATCGATCGAATTTTTGACTCTCAGAACTCGACCGATCCGTGGGCTGAAGCAAATTTAAGTTAGGTTGGTCCGACTATTCTCTCTTTCAACTAGACAATAGACGACTGAATCCTCTTCTTCTAGCCCTAAGTTCTCACCCCCATCCCTAAACCTCCCTATCCTAGCCCTATCTCGACCTAGATAGCTCAACGTAGACCTTCCCGGGCGCTCCTTGGTGGTTTTTAGGTGGTTTTTGAGGTTTTCTTTGTGTTTTTATTCATTTTCTTTCTCATTTTTCACCTCCATGGCTTCCCAAAGGAGAAAACAACCTTCTCCAAGCAATGAACCTTCGTCTTCCTCATCTAATCACTTGATTTCCTTCGACGATACCTCGTTTATCTCGATTGAGGCTGTTAATAGGTATAAGGATCTTCTTCCTAGGAGTCCTTTTCCTTTTTGCGCCTTATTTGAGCCTAGTCCTAGGCATCAAGTGGTCATAGACCAGGTTGCTAGGTTGCTAGCCATCCACCATCTTTCCGCCTTGGCCGTTGAACGTGATTGCTTTAATAATTCCATGTCTAGCAGTAAAGTCATTCATGAGTTCTATGCAAATTTGGAACGATGACTCCCTCGTACCCCCACCGAATGCTCAAGTAATCATTACCTCAATGATCGCCGGTAAGCATTTGCAAATCTCAGAGGATATATTAAATGTCTTCTTTTTCGTAGATGAGGAAAATGATACCTGGCGTAAGGATTATGGCGAGTATTTCGATCTTTTGGATCTGGAAGGTTTCTACAAGCAAAATGAATTGACTCTCCCTGATATTCATCATTACTTGAAGAAACCTGACATTCCCTATAAGAAGAAGAGAACCTTTCCTTCCTCCTCCCTAGACCTTAGGAAGCACATTCTAGCTTTAGTGATCAACTACAACATCCATCCAAAGAAAAATCAAATGGATATTACAGAGAACACTACTGTCATTATGTATTGCATCTTAGAGAACATCAATGTCAAGTGGGCCAGATACATTCTACACCACATGACCTTCTTTGACACTGGCAAGAACACCAGAGGAATCCACCCTCCCTACCTGGCCTTGATTTGTGGTTTATTCCAGTTCACCACTGAGAAATCCCTCTTTTCTGACTTCCATTACAAAGTAGCCAGAAAGGGTGTTTGTATCAGTGAGACCACAATTCAAAAGTTTGTGCATGTGTTTGCCTCCTTTACCCCTAGTGCTGCTCCCTCTACCTCATCCTCTACATCCCCTTCCTCCATAACCCGAGTTCCACCTCCTCAGCCTCCTCCTAGACCTAGTTGTGCTTCGTTCTGTGTATCAAATGAAACCCTTATGGGCTACATGATGCACCAACAAGCATACACCCAACAGGTTCAAGACCACCTACATCAGTATTTGTGTTCTATCATGTCTACCATGAACCTATCCTGTGCTCACCCCTACCCCACCTACTAGCCATACCCAGGTAGTGATTATGCTTAATATGCATACAATCATTACTACCCTTCTCGCGATCCTTCCACTGCTGGTCCTCCACCTCCACCCTTTGCTGCTGGTAGCTCCGCCCCTGCCTACCTCCTGTTTTCTACTGGTCCCCTAGCCACCTTGCTTGCCAACCTTGGTGACTCTGCTCCATCCTATCCGTAGGCCAATGAGCTCCATGCTCTTGGTATGTCATGGGCTGAGTAGAATGCCCGTTGGCCTGATCGCGTGTTCGGTCCTCCTACTGATGAGGAGATGCCTGAACAGGGTGATGATGCTGAGACTGATGATGATGATGATGACTGTGATGGTGAGGATGCTTCAGATTATGGTGATGGTGATGGTGCTGGATCTGGTGATGAAGGCACTACTGATGCACCTTCTGATGGAGATGAGGAATATTAGCCAGGAGTCGATGATGTTGACGCCGTTGATATATATAGTTTAAATGTCTAGCTTGTTTCTTATTTTTAGTCTAGCATGTTGATCATATACATATTTCTAGGCTTTTTTTGTATAAGAAACATCTGGGCACATTTATCTGAGTTGTAGTATTTTATCTTCTATCTTCATCGCTTCTTTCTTGTAGTTGTTTTTATGAGAACATGCATTTGAGTTGTAATATATGTGATGTGCACTCTTGCTATTTACTTTGATATATCTTATTCTTTGGTTCCATATTTCACCATATTTTGATTATGATTGAGATTGTATGTTGCTTTCGTCTCTGTTTGCCATATGATATGAGATTTCTTGTATGTATATCTGGTTGATTATGTTTTGGAGAAGACCTGGATTTATTATCTTCTACCCCCCTACTTTTTGATAATGTCAAAAGGGGGAGAGATATTTCACTATTTTGAAACTCAATCATATTTTTATTCGTTGTTATACTATTGCTTATTGCTTATGAGATCCTTTTTATATTCATTTACTATTTTATCATGTGACTTGTAAAAGGACCACATAGTGCATATATTCTATGACTACTATGTGTAGATAGACTAACCATGCAGGATAGAAGAATCATGGATTGAGGGGGAGAAACTCACATTGTTCACATCATGAATCCCTTTAATTCACAAGGCAAAGGTATAACTTCTATATCCTTTTCAATATGTTTGAGGAATGGTTTGTCATTGTCAAAAAGGGGGAGAATTTTGACCTAGAGGTTATACATTGTCCATATTTTGATAATGACTTAACCATTCCATTCATATGTATCTAATATGTGTATTAAAGATTGATTTCAGATGTTAGGTACAAGAAAAGGATCAAAAATCAAAAGCCCTAGATTGGCTCAAGTTCAAGTCAAAAGAGCTACATGTGTGCAATTTTTGGATATCTATGTAAACGACCTTAGAACATTTTTGTAATCACTGTAATGATGAATTGACTTGTAACTTAGTTGAAAAAAGTGATTGGGACACTAAACACCAAGTTTTAATCACTTTAGATGCACTTTAGAAAATTGACCACAGGCAGTCAATTAGTCGAGTTGCAAACTCGAATGATCTTGTTGGATCAAGTTTCTACAGATAGCATCGGTCGAGTTTTTGTTTCATAGAACTTGTCCGATCGAGTACCTGACCAATTTGATCTTCATTGGTCAGCCGATTTTCCCCATGATAAACTCGATCGATGATTTGAATATCGGCTTTATCTTTTACTCTATCAATTGAGTTACCTTTATTGAAACTCAACCGATTGCACTGTACGAAATTTGCAAAAAAAAGTGATTGTGACCGTTGGTGTGTGTTTTGAGTTAAAATAGAGTCGTTTCTTTGAGTAAAAATGCCTATATTTCGTATCTAAGTGTCCCACAACTTAAAGGGGCACCCTCTACTATAAATAGGACCTCTTAGAGTTCATTCCAAGGTTTCTCATTCACTACATGCTTGGTCCTAGCCTAGTTGAGAGTGTTATAACCCTTTGAGCCCCCTTCTCTCTATACCTTCAAGTCAAATTTATGAGTATGAGTGAGATAGGTTCCTTTGTAAGAGAGCTACTCCATGTATTGATGTAAAGCTCTCCTCCACCATCTTCCTACCCTATTTCCTATTAAAGAAAAGGTTGAAGATGTTCTCAGAGTGAAGGACAAGAGGCTGTTGTTCTTCAAGGTTGAAGAAGGCAAGGTGTTCTAGATCTCTAAGTGAATGAGATAGTCAAGGAAAGCACTCAAGAAATATAGGTAATCCCTTGAAGGCAAAAGACTTGAAGAAGGAGTAGGTAAGTCAATGTTGATGGCTGAAGACTCCATGGTTCAAGTGGGTAAGCTCCTTCTATAGGTTGAAGATCTTTGCTTGAGGTACTAAGCCCTTGGATGTGTGGTTGTTGTGTCTTGTAATCTTATGATGGAATATAAGAGTTCCAAGATTGCAAATCCTAGAGATCAACCACCTCTAGGTGGTGGACTGACATTGCTCCTAATTAGGACATGGAACCACTCTAAACCACCTGTCTAAGTGCTTTCTCTTCCTTGTCTCTCATCCTTGTTGTGGTTTCTAGCTAAGACATCAAATTTGCTATTTATTTGAGTTTCTGTACATAATATAATTTGGTGGTCTCATCCTTTTTGTGAGAATTGTGAAGCTCTATTCACACCCCCTCTAGAGCCCTTGATCCAACAAAAAATCCACCCAATTGACATTTGCTAATCGAATGGAACCCTAATCATGTAGTGTCAAACAATGTTAGATGGTGAAACAAATATTTCTTAGGGAAACTTAGAGTGCATATTGTTGAGTATGTGGGTGCATGATACTGTGTGTGTGTGTGTCCATGTCATCCTGGTCCCAAGGTGTATGGAGGATGACTACGATCATGTCTTGGTGTGAGAACGACTATAGTCATATCTCAAAGATTTGTATATGTGATATGTTTTAGGAGAACTGCAGTTATACCTTGGTGGCATGGTTTCATATACACTGGTGTCTAGTTTCATGAGTTGTACCAAAGTAGGCTAGGTGTTTTTAGCTTGACTATTTGTCACTGGCGGTAGTTTGACTAATATGTCACTACAAAGTTCACTCATACTGACTAAGGGTGGATGAAATCATAGGAATTCGTCTCTCCTAGATCTTTTATGGCATTGATTTTGAATTAGCAGTGGTCAGTTGGACTTTGAATGGTATGACTCAAACTCCTAAGGGATTTAAATATGTAATACATCCATGTAGAATATTGGTTTAGGGTCAAACATATTTCACATTGGAAGTTTATTATTTCCTTGTTTCCTATACTATTTAGTTCTTATGTAATGTAGTAAGAGAAGTTAACTTCTTAAGTAGGTTATGTTCACACATGTTCTTCATATTCCTTCTAATCATGTATAATTCCATGTGTATCTGTTGTAGCTACTTATCATGCTTATCCTGTTTAATTAGTTTACATTATTCTTTTAGCTGTATCTTCTCATCCTATTTAATAATGCTATATCTTGTTGTATTGAACTATTGATAACCATTGGCTGAGAGTTATATCTCTTTCTAGGATATGGGTCACACCTCGTGGGTCACCACATCTTTTAGGTGGTCATCAACAGTGTAGTTAGGATCATGTTGTCAAGGAAGATAAGCTTAAAGATCAGTAGACACAGAAGGTCAGATAACTTCTAGTTATTTTGGTAGAGTAGTAATGTCGTCCCTATTCTCTAAGGTTTGGGAAGGGAACGTTTTGTAGACAATGTATATCGACATGTGGTGTTGGCGGTACGCCTATGGTTTGTATATGTAGCATGTATATGTAAAACATGATCTTTTGTATTCAGGTTTTTGCTAGATGGCCATTGGGACATGTAAATACCTATTATGGTATGTGATGTGATACAAGTTGATTGACTTATGTGTAATGTATCCATACATAATGGTAATGTTGGAATCGATTTTCAATTCAGATACTTTTCTCACTATGTGGTTTGTTAGCTGTTAATTACACGCTTTGTTTTGAGTAACCTCATTTGTGTGGCATTGGGTTGTCACAAACATAATCCCAAGTGATGTAACATGACCCTCATTCTTTGACTACGAAAGTGCTTTACTTAATGGGTAAGCCACATTGCGTGGAGTTGGTACTCTGTAAATCTTCCCATCTCCTCATTGTATGGTTTTTTGTATGAGACAAAACTACCTTTGTATGTGATTGGAACATTGATGCGATCTAGGTTCCTTAGCTTGTGCAATAGCTCCATTTTTCTCACAATATAGCTCAATTGCATAGTGATGCTTGGAATGACCCCTAGTTTAGAAATGAAATTATTGATCCAAACAACCTCCTTTGCTGCATTGGATGTAGCAATATACTCAATATCTATTGTAGAATCTACAACTGTCACTTGCTTGGAACTCTTCCAACTCACATCTTCTTTGTTCAGGCAAAACATGCATCTTCTATAGTCATCTTTGTCAGTTTGTAAGCTTCCAACAGTGTAACCTTTTACCGCCAACTCTTCCTCACCACCATAGATAAGGAACTAATCCTAATTTCTTCTCAAGTACTTGAGGATGTTCTTCATGGATCTCTAGTGAGATTCACTGGAATCTGACTGATATCTTCTTTCCATGCTCAAAGCATAGAGACATCTGGGAGAGGACATAAAATTGCATACATGATGGATCCAATTGCAGATGCATATGGAATCTTAGTCATGGGTTCCCTTTCTTCATAAGAATTAGGACATTGAGCTCTAGAGATAGTAACACCATGACACGTGGCCAGGTTGCCCTTCTTTGAGTTCTCCATGTTGAACCTCTTCAACACTTTTTCAATGTATGTGCTTTAACTTAGTCCAAGAAGCCTTATGGATCTATCTCTATAGATCTTGATTCCTAAGATGTAGAATGCTTCACCTAAGTCCTTTATAGAGAATGTATTTTCAAGCCAAGTCTTTACCATCTATAAAGTAGGTATGTCATTTTCCTTCAATAGTATGTCATCTACATACAATATGAGGAATACAATCATTCTCCCACTAACCTTATTGTAAACACATGGTTCTTCATTTTGATTAAAGACAAACTCTTTGATTGTTTCTTCAAATTGAAGATTCCATGTCAGAGATGCTTGCTTCAATCCATCGATTAACCCTTGTAGCTTACATACTTTATTTGCATCCTTTGGATTTCTAACATGCTCAAGTTGTGTCATATACACATCCTCAAGAAGATAAAAGAAAGCTATTTTAATATCCATCTGCCAAATTTCATAGTCACGATAAGCTACAATGTCAAGCATGATCTTCATGGACTTAACCATGGAAACTAAAGAAAAAGTTTTGTCATAGTCAACACCTTGAACTTGTATAAAACCCTTTCACAACCAATCGACCTTTATAAGTGTGTACATTACCATCCATGGCAGTCTTCTTCTTGAAGACCTACTAGCACCCTATGGGTTTTACCCCTTCAGGTGGATCCACCAAGGTCCATGCCTTGTTGGTGTACATGGATTCCATCTCATACCTCATGGCTTCAAGACACTTCTTAGAGTCAGGTACCCTAACAACTTCTAGGTAGGTTGTAATCTCATCCCAACTCATTGCCTTCTTGGGTCAGAACATATCCAAATAGTTTTAGCTCAAGGCATCTCCTACTAGATCTATGAGGTTCCTTTGTTACTTAAGGAATTTACAATTCCACAATAATTTGTAATTCTCCTTATTTCTATAGTACCACTATAGGTTCAATGCTCTCTTGTTGGTCTCAAACCTCTTCAAGTTCTATTTTCATCCCACTGATTCCTTTGGAAATGAATTCCTTTTCTAGAATACAACATCCCTGGAAACAAACACTTTGTTGTCAGATGGAGTATAAGAGTAGTATCCTTTGGTTTCCCTATAATATCCAACAAAATAACATTTATATGATTTGGGTCCAAGATTTTTGGGAAATTGCTTTCTCACATATGCTTCACACCCCCAAATCTTCATAGAAGACACATTGGGACGCTCCCCATACCATATCTCATATGGTGTCTTTTGAACCAATTTAGATTGTACAGGGTTTAGGGTAAACATTGTAGTTTCAAGAGCATAATCCCAAAAGAAAGTTGGAAGGAAGAAATAACTCATCATTGATCGCACCATATTTAGTAATGTGAGATCCCTTCTTATGATACACTATTATGTTGTGGTGTTCTAGGTGAAGTCCATTGTGATACAATACCATAGTTTCATATAAGGTCGTCAAACTCTTGGCTTAAATATTTTCCACCTCGATCAGAACAAAATGCCTTGATACTCATTCATGAAATCCTTGAAATTTTCAAGAGTTTCCGATTAATATTTCATCAGGTAAACATAACCATGACTACTAAAGTCACTTGTGAAGGTAATGAAGTATTGATACCCGCCTCTAGCATTCATTCTAAAAGGGCACACACATCAATATGTATGAACCTAATAGATCACTAGACCTCTGATTGTTACTAGTGAGAGGAGTCTTTTTCATATTACCCAACAAATAGGACTCACATGTGTATTGATTCAAAATCAAAAGAGTATAAATATTAGTCTTTATGGAGTCTAGAGATGTGATTCTCATTTATGTACCCACGACAACAATTGTCAAAAATATGTTTGGTTTGAGTTTTTGAGCTTAAATATTTGGTAGTTACATTATAAAAATTTGCATTAAGATCTAAAAAATAAAGACCTTAAGACATCAGGGAACTTCCATAAAAGATGTCATATTTTGAAATATAACATCGACCATTCTTTATATGAAATTCATATCCATCCTTCTCCATACATGATATAGAAATAATGTTTCTATTTATGGAAGGTACAAAATAGCAGTTCTTTAACTCTATTACAAGCCATGTATGACAAGATAAATCAAAGGTTTCAACTGAAGTGGAAACATCTCTTGCTTCATTTGCAACACGCAGTTCAACCTCACACTTTTGTTAAGTCTTACTTCTTTTCAAGTCGTGCATATTGGAGCATATCTGAGTTCCACATCCACTAACAAGTACCTAAGATCAAGAAGTAGACAAATTATCTCAATAAAGTATATACCTGAAGTGGAGATCTCTATCCCCTCTTCCTCATTTCCTCCAGATAGAGAGGGCAATTCTATTGCCTAAATTGGACATCATCATAACCTTGATTTTGATGATGACAAATATTTCATTCTTGTGGATCTAACATGCTACTTAAGTATTTCAGGGTTCAAGAAAATGAGGAGATCATACTAAGTGGATAATTAAAGATCAGTGCACTTAACTATTTAATATTTTCATGATTTTACTCAATGTAAAAACTTGTGCAAGTATATAACGTACAAGTACTTAGATATCATGAAAATCAAAAGTTAGATCTTCCCTATCCACCCAAAACCCTATCTTACACTGACATGAAGACTTTAGGGCTGCAGGTTTCAAAGTCATTAGTTGGACCTCACATACATTGCAAATCCTTGCAAAAAGTCCTTCTCAGTCGAAAAAATTATTGACCAAGAATCACTCAGTCAAGGAATCAAACAATTGAAAAATAACTTTCCAAATCTTTAGTTCTTAGTCAAATTCAGTCAAAAATATTGTCGACTGAGATATAGCCATTGTAATATGTTTAAATAAGAGAGAAACAAACATATAGCCATTAGAGCCAACTGAACCCAGACAGTCATTCGATTGAAAATATTGTGGAACGAGAGTCATCTGTTCGACAATATTGTCGACTGAGAAAAGTTTTAGAAACTTTACATTCAACAAACATTTTAGCCATTGCAACCCAACTAATTTCTACCAAATGTCTAGTTAAGCACTAAAAATACTCTAGAGGCTCCCAGAATGTCCCTAAACACTTGCAAACCAATCCTATAAATAGGATAAGTCTTAGGACACCCAAAATACACAAGCTACGGTTTAGCATCCATTCTAGAGAGCAACAAAGCTGAGTATCACTTTCTATCTTTTTCCTTGTGTTCCAAAGTTGTGTGCTATAGATACTATCTCCTAGCCACCACATAACAACATCCATCTTAAGTGGATAGGATGTATAAATGCATGATATAGGGATCAAGGCGTTGTACTTCATTGGTTTAGTATATCTTTATTCCAATCTATTTCTTTTGTATTGTACTGTGTTCTCCATAACTACTCCTAGGGTTGGAGGCTATTGAAAGGAGGTTTCTTGGATCTACTTGAAGGAGGTGAAAGCTACTCCAAGGTGCTCTTGAGGTTACTTCAAGAAGGATGCTTCAAAGGAGGTTGGAACTACTTCTATGTGAAGGCTATCTCAAGGTGGTGGAGCTACTTCAAGGAGGTGAAGGTTGCTCCAAGATGTGCTTGAGGTTACTTCAAGAATGTTTCTTCAAAGTAGGTTGGAGCTACTTCTAGGTGAAGGATATATCAAGGTGTTAGAGCTACTTCAAGGAGGTGAAGGCTGCTCCAAGGTTGCTTGAGGTTACTTCAAGAGGCTACTTCAAGGTGAAGACTACTTCAAGTGGAAGGTGATTGTATTTTGTTGTAATATCCTTATGATAAAATAAATCACTTTCAAAATCCCAATTGTAAACAATTGGGTAGTGGACTGACAAACTTTGATTCAAAGGTTGGAACCACTCTAAATTGAGTCTTCCTTATTTCCTCCTCCTTCTTTTCCTTAAATTTTTAATTAAAATTTTAAATTACCAAATGCTGAAGTCACCCCCGTCTAGATCTTTCAATTGGTATCAGTACATATATTCAAGGATCCGGTCTTGAGGGGATAGTGTACTTCATAACCTCAACCTCGAAGGAACTTACATGAACCGGCACCACCTTTTGATGGAAGCAACTATATTTATTGAAAAACAAGGATGGAATTTTACTTTCAAGGGACCAGCTTAGACCTTTAGAGGATGGTGTCCTTGCCCTATGAGATTACTAGAATGGAGTTTTCACCATGGAATCCCAAAATGGTAAAGCAAGTTCAGTTGAATGTAAAAGAAGTAAGAATTTTATATTATTCTATTTCTATTAGTGAGTTTAATGGGATATCCTCACGTCAAACTTCTTATAAAATATGGCATACAATTTCAATTACACATGAAGGTACAACTCAAGTTAATAGTACAAGATTAACATGCTTAAACAAAAGTTTAAACAATCATATGCAACCTAATGAGTCCATTAGTGAAATGTATACAAGGTTTTCTTCTAGTGTTAACAACTTCAATGCCTGGGGTAAGTATACAAGTGAGGAAGATCGAGTTTCCAAGATTCTTTGATCCTTGCCTATAAAGTACAAGCCAAAAGTGATGGCCATTGAAGAAGCCAATGACCTTACCACATTGAATATGGAGCAACTTATCGGCAATCTACAGACTCATGAAGTTACACTTGATGAAAAAGAATGATTTTCGGCTAAACACAAAAAGGAGAAAAAGAAGGAAATTGAATTGAAGATGTGGCAAGAAAGTGATGAAACAAGTGATGAAGATGGTGAAGAGGATACAATCATTGTAAATGGTAAGAAATATAGAAGATTTAAATCTAACTAAAATTCTTGTGTTTCTTCCACTTTCTTCCCTTAGGTTATTTGAATGCGGCAAGAAGGGATATTTAAAGAATGATTGTCCTAAAGTCAAGAAGGGAAAGAAATCCTCTCTTAAGAACAAAGAAAAAGACTACAAAGCAACTTGAGATGAGTCAAGAGACGATAGTGAGAGTGGAGAAGAAGAAGTAGAATATCTCATGACTAAAGAAGACTAGCTATGCCATTTCATAGAAACAAATGATGAAGAAGAAAATGAGGTAAACCTTCTTGATTTTTCTAGAGAAGATCTAGTCACTAGTCTTGAAGAACTACATGATAAATATATTTATTGTAAAAGGAAATGGAAGAAGCTTACAAAAACTACTAATGATTTGCATGCTAAATTGTATGATCTTACTTCTGAAAATGAAAGTCTTATGTCTGAAAAAAATACATTGAATTAATCTATAAATGATTTCAATATCACGTTACTTGCTCTAGAAACCAACAATAATCTTCTTTCTCAAGAAAAAGGTTGAATTTCTTGGTATAATAAATAATTTTCAAACTCAACCTGTTTGATGTACTCATTCAAATTATGATATCATTATTAGAGAAAGAGATTCCTTGATATCAAGAAAAACTTGATATTGCAAAGAAAATTGATGAAATTTCTAAGTTACAAAAACATGTTGACAGTCTAAAGAGTAATGAAATTCTTGATAAAATCTTGGAAAAATCGTTTAGATGTGTTGGAAGAAGAGGTCTAGGATATGTACCTGAAGAGAAATTCTATCAAATGCCTAGAACTAGAAAAACACAAAAACCCAAGACCGAGGTCATGTATGTGCCAAAAGCCAATCTATGTCATGACCAAGATGATAAGAAGATAAATGAAATTGATTTTATTAGCTATCACTTTTGTCAACGTCTTGAGCACTATTCATTATCTTGTCCATACAAGAAAAAGGAAGATGTTGACTTGGCTTGGGTTCCAAAACCCCCAATATAAAACTATTGGACACATTAGTTGACGTTTCACCTAAAACTTCATTTTGAAATTTATAATGTCTTATATCAACTAAAATAAGCATTAACTTATAGATTCTTGTATGTTTTGATTTCTTAATTGTGTTGTCTAAAAAAAATAACATGATTTGTTTACATTAGAAATGTTGAATTTACTGAAAATGCACATAATTTCATCTCGGTCGAAAAAGATCTCAACAGAGATCTCTTTTGGTCAATGAAAAAGTTTGACCGAAGGTTGTTCTGTGAAAATTGTTTTATTGGAAAATCTTTCCAGTCGACAAATAGTTCGATCGAGAATTACTCCATACAAATAAAAGTTTGACCAAAGATAGTTCTATCATAACTGTTTATTGAAAATAAAATCATCAAATTGCAATTAACTTTGGTGACTCAAATTTGTAATTGACTCTTCATTTTAGATTATTCTAAATATTTGAATTATCCTAACCAAAAGGACTACTATATGGGTACCAAAATTTTCATACTTTGCAGGTTTGGATGGTGTATATGTTTTTCTCTAACAAGCATATGACCGGAAATAAGAAGATTTTCATACACTTGAGGAAACGGTAAAATTATTGGTAATATTTGGAGAAAGTGTCAAAGGTAAAACTATTGGCATAGGTGATGTTGAATGTGCTATTTGTAAAAGAACTACATCATAAGTACTATGACAATGGTTATGATTCATAGGAAATACCAAAAGAAAAATGATTGTAAACCTATTAACTCTATGGATACTATTTGAAAAATATGAATTGTGTACGACCAAAAAAGATTGTTCATACAAGGCACTTGCTTAGAATCTATTCATTATTTTTGTGATAAATCTGAGATTTATGTATTCTAGGCAAGCAAAAGTAAGATTAAAAAAAAAACCAAAAACTTTGCTCACTAGAACTCATTCACAAAAATTTATTTGTCTCTATGTGAATTCTATCTTTAACAAAAGATGATATAGACAAATTTGATCCTAAGTCACAAAAAGACTTTATCCTGGAATATTCAACATCTAGAAAAGCATCTAGGATTTACAAGTATACATATATAATGATTATACACAATAAGACTTAGTTATATCCTAAAAGAATTTATTACTGGACAATTTTATATGAGCTTACCAAGAAAAAATAAATAAAATTTAGTTCCTAGACCTAAAGGCAAAACATTCATTGTAACTATATGGACATGATAAAATAAAGTTAGGATACAATGAGAAGAAATAAATTTTGATATGACTTATGCATTAATGGATAATATTTGAGGTCATTTAACTCTAGACACTCATAAAGACATCATACCCTTCAAATGGATAGAATCTTGGTGATGATGAAATAAAGTTAGGATATAATGAGAAGAAATAGATTCATATATGACTTATGCATTAATGATTGTCACTTGAGGTCATTTAACTCTAGAAACTCATAAATACATCATACTCTTCAAATAGATGTAACAATTGTTTCCAAAATAGAATCATAAGAGAATATATCTATGCTTCTTAAACTCATGACTTGAAACAAGATTGAATATGCATACAAAAAGAAGTTGACTGGTCACTTATGAAAATGTAGAAGAAAATGTTATATCATGGTTCATTCTAGATAAAGTTGCTTTAATTGGAAATCTGGAGAACAGACTCTTGGCCAAAAAGGAGTTCGAACTAGGGGATACCCGTTCGAAGTCATGGTTGACTGAAAATAAGACTGACAAAAATGTTTATTTGTATATCAAATCATTCACTTGCACCCAACATTGGTATATTAAATCTACAATTTTCTCAACATGTTAAATACTTAGAATGAGAGAAATTTCTTAATCAATATAGTGCAACAAACAAGATTTCTTAAAGATCAATAAAATTGACTCATAGTCTTACTTAATTGATATTAAAGTTGGTCATGATTTGAAATAATTTAACATTTCCGAGCTCATTTTTGTTATAAGATTAAGAAAGTTTTGGATATAATGTACATATCTTTTTTATTTTGCTCTTAATTGGATTCTGTACACCAATATGGGCTTAACATCCCTTATATTTGGTTAGAGATACATTTATTAATCCCACTATGAGCCTAAAAGAATCTCATATCATTTTAGGGCTTAACATCCCTTGAAAATGGTTGATAAATTAAATTTGGTTTTTAAATTGTGGCTCAATTTGACATTATTTTAGAAAGTAAACAATTAAGGGGGAGTAATCAATTAAGGGATAGTCTTATAGATTTATACATATGATTATTATTTTAAAATGACAAAGGGGGAGAAATAAAATAAAGTAAAATATTTGCATGAGTTACATGATCTCTTGACTTGACATTAATTGGTGTAAAATGGCCTTTTGAGATGGATATCATGTTCCATATCTCTTTAGGTATATTAGGACACATTTTATTAGATCAAAAAAACTAATTCATCTAAGGTATATCACATGTATGAAACTCATTTCATTTCAAATATTTATCTTATATTTTAGGAATGTTTGTCATCTTCAAAAAGGAGTATATTTTTGGTTAAATTGGACATTAGCATACCCTTTGTATAGATGACGATAAAAATTTCATTCTTGTGGGTCTACCATTCTACTTGAGTATTTCAAAGTTCAAGAAAATGTGGAGATCATACTAAGTGGATAGTTGAAGATCAATGCGCTTAAAAGTTTAATATTTTCATGATTGTAGTCAATGTAAAAACTTTTACAAGTATATAATATACAACTACTTAGATATCATGTAAATCAAGCGTTAGATCTTCCCTATCTGCCAAAACCTTATCTTACACTCACATGAAGACTTTAGGGTTAATAGGTTTCATATGAGTCATATATAGGACCTCACATACATTGAAAATCCCTACAAAAAGTCCTTCTCGGATGACAAAAATGTTGACTAAGAATCATTCGGTTGAAGAATCAGACCATCGAAAAATAACTTTGTAAATCATTAGTTCTGAGTCAAATTCAATCGACAACATTGTAGACTGAGATATAGACGTTATAATAGTTTTAAACAAGAGAGTAAAAGACATATAACCATTAGATCCAACTAAACCCAAACAATCATCTGGTCAACAATATTGTGGACCGAGAGTCATCTAGTTGACAATATTGTCAATTGAGAAACGTTATGGAAGCTTCACATTTAACAAACATTTTGGTCACTCCAACCCAACTAATTTCTACCTAACGGCTAGTTAAGCACTAAGAACACTCTAGAAACTCCCTAGAACGTCCCTAAGAACTTGCAAACCCTTCTTATAAATAGGAGAAGCCTTAAGACACCCAAAATAAACAAGCTACACTTGAGCATCCATTCTAGAGAGAAGCAAAGTTGAGAATCACTTGCTATCTTCTTCCTTGTGCTTTGAAGTGTTGTCCTATCGATACTATCTCCTATTCACCACATAACAACGTCCTTCTTAAGTGGATAGGAGGTCTAAACACTTGATATAGGAATCAAGGCATTGCACTTCATTGGTTAAGTAGTTCTTTCTTCATACCTATTTATTTTGTATTGTACTTTGTTCTCCTTAACTACTACTAGGGTTCGAGGCTGTTGAAAGGAGGTTTCTTGGATCTATTTCAAGGATGTGAAGGCTGCTCCAATGTGTTCTTTAATTTACTTCATGAAGGGTTCTTCAAATGAGGTTGGAGCTACTTCTAGGTGAAGACTATTTCAACGTGGTGGAGCTAGTTCAAGGAGGTGAAGGCTGCTCCAAGGTGTGCTTGATGTTACTTCAAGAAGGATGCTGCAAAGGAGGTTGGAGCTACTTCTAGATGAAGGATATCTCAAGGTGGTGGAGCTACTTCAAGGAAGGTTAAGGATTCTCCAAGGTTGCTTGAGGTTACTTCAAGAAAGATGCTTCAAGGATGTCGAGGCTACTTCAAGGTGAATGCTACTTCAAGTGGAAGGTGGTTGTATTTTATTTTAGCATCCTTGTGAGGTAAATAAAATAAATCACTATAAAAATCCCAATTGGAAAAATTCGGTAGTGGACTGACGACCTTTTATTCAAAGGTTTTTATTCAAAGGAAAGGTTTGAACCACTCTAAATTGAAGCGTCTTCCTTATTTCCTCCTCCTTCTTTGGTTTAAGTTTTTAATTAAATTTTAAAAGTAAAAAAATCTATATTCACCCCCTCTCAAGATCTTTCAAATTTCTCTTCCAATGTCCATGCTGGTGATAGTAGTAGCAATTGCCTCCCTTGGTAACCCCTCCTTTTGCCTTTAGTGTAGAAGACTTGGGCTTCTGGCTTTCTTTTGAACTCTTCTTGGCTTTTCATTTACCCTTATACTTCCCATTTCCTTTTTTTATCATCATCACATACTTGGGTTTGTCTTTATTCATCTACACTTCAACTAATCTTAACATGCCAAACAATTTAGACAAAGGCTTGTCAAAATTGTTCATGTTGTAGTTTCTGACAAACTAGATATATGACTCTGACAGTGACTGCAGAATGACATTTGTGGCCAACACTTGACCCAAGGGAAATTCTAGTATTTTAAGGTTCTCCACATACCCAATAAGCTTGAGTCAGGGGGACCTACTGGATCTCCTTCTGCCATGTTGCACTTGAACTACACCTTGTAGACATCATTTCTCTCTTGTCTTTCCTGGTCTTGGTACATGTTCTTAAGATGTATGACCATATCAATAACCTCCATGTTCTCATGATGTCTCTGCAACTCATTGTTCATTGAGCACAACATCAGACACTTGACATCTACATCATCTTCAAAGTGCTATTTTATGGCATCCTTGTCAGACCTAGGTGCAGTGGCAGCCAATTCATCTGACTCTGGTGTTTCTAGTACATACATCTTTCACTCTTGTGTGAGAACAATTCTCAACATCCTAAACTAGTCATGGAAATTATTCCCATTGAATTTGTCTTTCTCAAGGACCAATCTTAAGGAAAATTTGTTGTTTGTCAACATTTGCTTCTACAAGTGAAAGTTGAAATTTATCAAACATTTTGATTTGATTTTATTAAATAAATTTTTATGATGTTTAATTAGGCCTTTAGTTCATTATCATTCCCACTATTTCGTTCAAATTGATAACCATCACGTATCAATTAGGAATATTACAACATACAACCTTCTAGTAAGCCAAGACTCAAAACAATTGAGTTATTACCCGGCCAAAACCAACGTCCATAATCAATTATTACGGTAGGAAACTTTTACCAATTGCATCTTTATGAAATTCTTGGATAGATGATATGCACAACTTTTTTCCATAGTCATTTGTATGCTTCTAGGCACTTAATCCCATTAAGGTCACCTAGTTAACTCTGGCCTAAAAGCCAACATGATAATACTTCACCCTACTTGGAAGGCCCACATAACAACCATCAAACTTCCACAAGATAGACATACACCATGCTAGGCATGTCCACACTTAGTCAGCCAAGCCTTTCATGTGTTTTGCTTATGGGAAGCATCTAAGACTTAATATTTTATTTGAGGGATTTTAGATAAATACATATACATATCCAGTCATCACATATTTATAGTATGCATCATATACATCTTATGACCACAACGAAACATGCAATAATAAACACAAGTAATGGTTATGGCCATCATATTGTAATTCCTTAGAGCTACAAGGAATTACTACCACCTAAGGTCCACATCATGTGTAGCGACCTACTGTTGATGAAAATCTATGTTGAACCAGTTTGAAATGATCGGTGCAACCCTTGAACCGGTCGGTTGGCCTCCTAGTCTATGGGTTGGTTGCTCGAACTGGTCATTTGGGTTTTGATTCTTACAACGTCTGGATTCCTCCAGACGGTCGGTTGGGCCACCAGCCAATCGATGGGCTCCTCCTGTCATTGCCTCCTCGGTCCTCCATATGATCTGTTCAGCTCTTAAACCAGCTGGTTTGCCTGATGAGCCAGTTGGCTCACCTGGTGCATAATGCCTTCTTTGCCATAATTAGACTTGAAATCTATCCTAATATTCCATTGTAATTGTGAAACCTTAAGTTACATTTGAGAGAATACATGGGAGGAAATACTTAATACTTTTACATATGGAAAAGAAGAGAGAGGCTTGATATACAAATAGAGAAATAATGGGAACTACAACCATCTACCATGCAAAAAAGGTCTAGGGGTATAGGTCATAACCATGCTACCCATTACCATAAAAATCATTTCAAGGTAACATGTATAAATTGCATATATATATATATATATCTGTGTGTGTGTGTGTATGTATGTATATATATGGATTGTGGTATATAACTGGATATGCACATTAGATAGATTAATTATTTGCATTGAATGAAAAAAATAATAAAATGAAATTTGATCATATCAATTAAATCCCAAAGCATAGTAAATTGATATGCTCTGACACCAATGTTAGGAAATATGGCATCAAGTAAGGCAGTGGAAACAACAAAAAATACTTGACATATTCCCTAAAGAAAATAGATCGCACCAAAAACTATGTAATGGGTAGGATGGTTGTGAGGTTATATCCATTCCTAGATCAAGTCCAACAACAATTACCTCACAATATCATGCACCTTTCTTCAAGTTGCACTTGGATGTCTGTCGATGTTAGCCTTATGGTATGATACCACTGGCGATGGTTGATGTCGTCCTCCTAGTTGCAGGCAAAGCCTGCTTTCCTCTAGAGTAGTCCACATGGACCACCAAGAACTCCTGTGATTCTTGTAGAACAGACAAGAAGGATTTGTCCCTTCCAGTCAACGTTCTAGAGTCGAATTTCTCTCCCAATTGTCTCTCCCTTGCTGCTCCTCCCTTTGACGAGTAGAACTTGCTGGGGTTCTCTTGGTTACAACAACTAGAGAAGACAAAAATTGTCAGAGCTTATTTTTGTGTCTGGGAAGCCCCCATTAACCCTCAATTTATAGGAGGGCCAGGGTCAGGGCTTCCAGTCAGTCTGGGAGTCGAAGAGACAAAATTATCAAATTTTCTAGAAGCTACTAATGGTGAACCAGTCAATTCATCTTATGAACTAGTCCTTTCAGGGGTGAACTGATCAGTTCATCTCCTAAACCAGTCAATTTAGAAGTTTTCCTCTTTTAAATCACTTTGGTAATCAATGCAAAATTAGTTCAAAACATGACATCAACATCAATCCTAGATCTAATTGAATTGACCATTTGAGCTAGGTGGTTCATCACATGAATCGATCATTTGGGATCTTGAACCTGTCGGTTAATTTAGTGATTCGGTCAGTTCATGCCCTAGTTTAGGCATTATTTAACTAATGTCATTTCAAATTGACCTGACACTCCAACCGATCGGTTCAACACCTGAACTAGTTGGTTTAGAGTTCAATCAATCAATTTTCATCTAGTATTGTTTAAATTGAACACCTAAACAGATTTAGTAATCAAGTTAAACATCATTTAAGAATAAACTCCTAATCCAAGTGCATCCTATGTGTGTGATCCTATAAGTTGCAAGTTACATTGGTAGTGAATGTCCAATAACAATTTATTACATCAAAAACAACGATTGGTATCTAGAAAGAGATCATTTCTACCCAAGTAATTGAAAAGTTGGAGAACAAATTCAACCTACTATTTATCATTGGTGTTATAGTGATTGTATAGTTTCTTTTTCTCTGATATCCAGATTGAACTCAAGGAATGGAATCATCATCTTCCTCAATGCTCAATCCATGTTCCTTGAACTAGAGCAAACTGTCTAAGATATATGTGAAATTAACATCATATATTGATTCTCATGCACATGGACATGCCTTTTTCAGTGTCGCTTGTCAAGTGGCTATGATAGCAAACTCTTATAGGAGGGACAAATCTCGTATACACCACTCATAGTCATCCCCATGTGTCACAATGCACCTGAGAACTACCTTTATGGCAACCCTTATTCAAGGTTACAAGGGATGATGTCAAAGTACATAGAACAACATGCGATGAGTGTATTAATTTCAGGTTTAAGAATCACAATCACCACCATAACTATGAGAGATGATTTTGACCAAAATTCAGTGGTTTCATGCATCATTCTCAAGGTGGGTCTATCTGATAAAATGTTCTCTACTAAGTATCTATGTGTTTGGTTTGATATTACATAACATGACTTAAATTAAAGTTTATTCAAAATCTACCAAAAGATAATAATCAAGATTGGATCCCTCAAATTGAGGGTCTCACGTTTGAAATAAATCCATATAGCATAGCATTATAAGAAGATAATAAAAATCAAAATATCAATGAACCGACGAATCCTCACAAAATCAATCTACTCATAGGCTCTCTAAATAAAATCCTTTAATCATTATCATTCGGAGTGATGTAATTGCGGATCTCCACAAGAATGAACCCATGATCCCTTAATTGTGATTGTGATCTTTTTATCCAACTAATCTCGTCTTGTTTTGTGGTAGACTAATCATATTCTTTTAGGATGTCGAGATCCCAGATTCTGTCAAGAATGAACACATGATCTTTTGACGTGATCACTTGATTTAGGTTATGATCCTTCTACCCATTTGATTTATTTGTTATAACCCATGGTGATGCGATCACCTGATCCATAGATTCAAACATTAGATGAGAATCACATAAATCTTGATGAGATCTCAGATAGTAAAATGTTGGACGGTTAAAAGAAAAGTTATGCTAGGAAGCATACACTAAAGAATTATTGAATAGATTTGACATAAAAAATTACTAGCACTCATATGGCTACATCCACTATAATTAATGAATAAATATATAAAGAATCTATACACTCGTCTATATATATCCCATGTATTTATGTGTTTTCAATTTCCCGACGTTGCAGATTGTTGAGAACTGCGGATTACTTTGCGCATGAACACCAAATGTTTGGCTCAGACAGGGGTTGCTACAACACCCAAACTGTATCTGCGGTTGGTAGCGAACCCGACCGCCTCGGACATATCCAAGTTGGAGGAGTCCATCCCCTAGGGAAGCTCCAAGTCGAAATGGAACAACAGATTAGCAATGGCCAAGTGGACGATCCGCGAAGAGAAGAGGGTCCCTGGACAACCTCTTCGGCCAGACCCGAAAGGGATGAACCGGAAATCATTCCCCTTGAAGTCCACAGCAGCGGCACCGTCAACGGAGAACCGCTCCGGGCGGAACTCATGTGGGCTCTCCCAGTTATCCGGGTCGTGATGGATGGCCCAGGCGTTGATCAAGACCGTGGTGCCACTAGGTACGTGCTTACCCATGACTTCCACATCGGCGATGGTCTCTCTGGGGACCAACATGCATGGGGAATGGTGGGTGCATCCGCAAGACCTCCTTGATGACGCTGTTCAGGTAGGGTAAACGGTCGACGATGAGGTTCTTGTTGGGGTCGGCGGTAGGTGCAGGTGGAGCGGATCTCTTGGGTGAGCTTGGCGCGGACTTGCGGGTGCCGGCCGCATCGGCTCCGTCATCATCCAGTCCATGGCCGTCGACGTCGTGTGAATTCCGGCGGCAAACATATCCTGTAAGTCATAAAAGTTCTTTAGTTTAGACAGATGCACATGAGTTTCTGTTAAGTGCTAGGGGAAAGGTTAATGAACAGTACAATACAGATATTATACTAATGTAGGGCAGATGAACATGTTAATGACTATTATAAACCTGTACTTAGTGCCTGTAGATTAATTAACTTACCAGAAGTAAAGCTTTGATTGCGTTCCTGTCTAAAAATGCATAATCCTTATCGGCTGCAGCTTCCACTGATAGTAACACATCTACGAAGTTTTCGTCGGCGGCGCCATGATCACCGCTACTCTGTCGCGTGCGGAGGCGATCCTGGATCTCCTTCTCGAGCACCCGCTTCAATATCTTTGGCGACCTTGGCCACCCGGGCATCATACCCACTAATCCTATTGATCCACTCGAGTGACGGCAAGAAGTAGGTGATCTTCGGAGATCCTAAGAGCTCCAAAAACTCCGGAACCAGCTCCCTCATTCTAACCCCAGCCGTCGACGACTCCACCATGTCCTTGTCTCTTCGGTAACTCTTGCCCAGTACGGGCCTGCCAACGACGTTGTTGGTGAGCTCGAGTAACGCCGCGCTGACATTCAACCTTCTCCCCTGACTTCACCCTCTACGCAATCTTTCCCAGCATCATGACCACCTCCTCCTCCCGGACGCCGCACATCTGATTGACACGCGTGGAGGAGAGAAGGTGGAGCACGCGTCGCGATTGAGTAATATTGTGGATCCAACACCTAGCACACTCGTTGTAAGTATTTTTATGACATAGTAGTCTTTTTAATGTGATATATTTAGGTACATATAGTCATAGGTGAAGCAAAAGGTGGTGTGGCCACGCGGCCCAAAGTGTAAGTTATCTATACTAATCATGATGTCGGCTAAATTTACATTACATTTGTATTTGCATCTACATAAAAATTGATATGAAATTATATATATGCAAGACACAGAGACTAAGAAACCCCTTAGAGGGCATCCTCCTCTACCTCCACCTCCTCCTTAGTTATCTGGTTGGCTTACACATGACCTATTCGACTGCATAGGTCCTCAATGTAGCGGTATGACACTATTTATAGGCAAACATGAAGAAGATTCACCTATGACGGTTTCTATTAAGGATGACATTATAGGTCAATGTTATAATACTTGTATATATCTACAAGATGTTTTGGAGTTGTTTCATTATTATTGGTTGAATATATATGTGATAGAACTTTAGATATGGTGAGATCTTATATAGCTATATACCTCGTTTTCTATATGGTGATATATTTTCTTATATATCAATGCATATATGATATATATTTTGCAACAACTTACATAGGGTCTGTACAGAGTTTTCAATGACCCATTTGGGATTTCTAGTTTCATCCTTGATTAGCCGTGTAATTAAAGACCCTAATTTGTTACCTTATACTGCTCTATTATAGTTAGATATTTTGGTAAAAAGAAAAGGAGCGTGATATTAGCTCCATACAATGTTGGGTAAGTTTACTAACTTTGCTAATAATTTTGACTTGAAATTACATTTCATTGTGAATTTTTAGTTATACCTTTTTTTGCCTTCTTATCACTCAAGAATAACCATTGGGTCTTATTGGTTGCTATTCCCGTGATGCTAACTTTTTATTATCTAGATCCTAAGGGTGACAATGTAGACGACGGGGGATAAAATTTGAAAAAGGCATTATTAACGTGAGTAAATTTTTATATTTATATCCGCTAACATTACATGACTATTTACTATTGTCAACTCAATGTGTTACATTAACATGTAGGGCATAAAAAGTTTTAAAAAAAACTGGAGGAAAGATGGACATGAAAAATAAAGTGATAGTTTGGGAGAATGTCAAGCTAGTTTTCTGACTCCAATGCATATTTATGCCAACTATGCTTACTTTTTTATTAATATTTTGTATGTTGAAATTTATAGTATTCGGTATAAGTTATAGTATTCGGTATAAGATAACAATTGGGCATGCACATACTATACGATGCGGCATATGGGCATGACTGTCAGATATGCAGCAATAGACATCAACAAGATACATAATGTAATCCATATATATATATATATATATATATATATATATATATATATATATATATATATAGTTTTGGTCATCATAAGTATATAGTCTCATTATATAATATGAACATATCAAACTTATTAATTATATAAGTCATTCTATTTGTATGTGTTTAAAATAAAAGACTTTGATACGCTAGAAAATCTAGTAGACGTACACATGCCTTATATGAGAGAACAACTAGATGAGACATGAGAACAATGGATAGAAGCCTTCAAAAGGGAAGTGAACTATGCATTTGATAGGGATGAAGAAGAATGATGTTTCTAAAGTTTGATGTCATAAATTCTATTATACATGTGGTGTTTATGACTTCTTGCAACTCTAAATTTGATGCATGCATATGTGAATGATGATCTATGTACATGTGTGTGAATGTGAATGTGAATATGAATTAATGAATATTCTACATGTCGTGATAATGAAATTGGTATATATGTAAATTAAGTAATAGTGTGTGAATGAATGTGAAGATGAATGGATTATGATTGGATATGTAATGAAATGGAATTGGAGAATGAATAAAATTATGTGCATATTATGTTTGTTATTGTAGTTTTTGTGGCATGTTGTTAAAATGAACTCACAAAATGTTGTTAACCTACAGTTCAGAACCAACCTTTAGTTTCTACATCCTGCTGACTAGTAAGGCAGTAGGCTGCAAACCTGTTATTTAAAATAAAAAAAACTTAGTTGTCAGTTGTATAAAAAAATGACACGATAGGCCTAACAACTATTACAGAACAAGCCTTTAGCGTCGGTTAATTAAGAGCTTTAGTGTTGGTTTTTAAGCGACACCCAAGTGGGCGCCGCTAAAGGTGGACCCCTTCGACGTCAGTTTCCGACCGACGCCAAACGCTTCCCGCCACCGAAAACGCACCAGCAAAGAGACTGTAGGCGTCGATTTTTTAACAAAACTGACACTTTATAATAGTTACAGATGTCAGTTATTAAAAGAACCAACGTCAAAACGCTTCCCGCCACTGAAAAACACGTCAGCAAAGAGCCTATAGGCGTCGGTTTTGACAGATAACCGATGCCATATCAAGTGAACCGACGCCGGTTTTGTGCTAATAACCGACGCCATATCCCCTGCCTACCACCACGGCTGTGGTTCCTGGCCACATAAACGTCAGTTTTTTTTATCAAAAACCGTCGCAGTATGTCTTTGGTGTCGGTTTTGTTCAAATAACCGACACCTATGTTATGATTTTTTTTCTTATCAGTTTGCAGGCCTACTGTATGGTTGGTCAGCAGGATGAGAACCTACAGTTTAGTTCTGAACTGCAGGTTTACGACATCCATTGATATCAGCCAACAACATGCCACAAACCTACAAAATTAATAAGATGGATAATATTATATATATGTGATTCACACACATGTATAAGCACATTTAATTCATATTATTGTTTCATCACACATGTAGAAACAAGTAGCAACCTGCAGTTCCATTCATTTCATCTCTTTTCACATTCAGACACATGTAGAAATATTTATGTATTGATCATCTTCACACACATATGACAATTCATAAAAGTTCATTCACATTCACACAAAAATAATTATGAGAACAAAGTTATACTTTATTCATCATTGTCATCATTGTGAATAAAATTATATCTAAAAATTCCCACTCTTTGTAGGGCTTTTGCCCATTCTTCTCTTACAACATCTAATTCATCTCTCGTATAGGGAGCATGTACATCGAAACTCTTTCCACTTGTGTTGAAGTCAACAGTTTTAAAGACTAGCAAAGAGAATGACGTATATATATAGTTAATAATATATAATAAGATTGATATATTTTATATTATCTAATGAGACTATGTATAATACTTGTTATATCTTATCAATTTCCATTATGGCATGTTTGATGATTAGGTCCATAAATAGCATCACATAGTAGGCACATGCCCAGTCGTTGTCTTGTGTAGCACACTATAAATTGAAACATACACAATATTCAAAAATACAAATAAGCACAGTTCACATAAATAATATATATATTGGAGTCAGGAAATTACTTTCACATTCTCCCAAATTAGTGACAGATCCTTTTTCCTGGGGACCTTTCCTCCAATATTTTTGTACTCTTATAAAGCCCTACATATGTTAATGTAACCTATTAAATTGCATAATTAAATAGTAATGTAGTAACAGATGTTAACAGATATAAAAATATGAAATATTTCTCACAAGAGTAATGACCTTTTAATTGCATATCCATATAATGTATCCAACTCATTCCCCGCAGGATCTAGATAATAGACAGTGAACGTCTTGGGGACAATAACTAGTAACTCCCAATGCTTACCACTATAGGTAAGAAAGTAGAAAATTAATAACTCAAAATTCATAATAAAAATATAATTTATGTAAGTCCAAATTATAAGGAAAGTAAACTTACTCGACATTGAATGGAGCTATTATCACTGTCTTATTATTTTTATGAAAATATTGAAAAGCATCACAATAGTATGAAGTAACTGCATATGGGTCTACATCTACAAGATTAATCAAAGATGGAACTAAAAATTCCACATGGGAAAACCCAAAATCTGTACGTATCTTGTGTAAGTAGTTGTAAAACATGTATTACGTATGTATTAATATATAAGAAACCAGATCACCATATATAAAATAAGGTATATGGATGTACAAACAAGATCTCACCATATCCACATCTCTATCATAGATGTGTTCAGCCATTCATAACTAAACAACTCCAAAATATCTTGTATAAATATCTTATTTTCGTATGATTGACCTCCATTAATACCTATGCATTATTATGTACGTATGCAGAACTT
Organism: Alisma plantago-aquatica; assembly: GCA_963693085.1. Classification (NCBI taxonomy): domain Eukaryota; kingdom Viridiplantae; phylum Streptophyta; class Magnoliopsida; order Alismatales; family Alismataceae; genus Alisma; species Alisma plantago-aquatica. Next base: position 419,820,727 of record OY856412.1, read on the forward strand.
GTATTACGTATGCATTAATCATATGCTAAACTTGTATAAATAGATTGTTATCGTATGATTTACCTGCATCATTCTCTGGAATAGTAACAATTATAGGGTAATTTGTATCATGTTCGCCGATCCATACTGTCACACCCCTACATTTAGGACCTATCGAGGCGTGTAGATCCCTTGGAAGTCAACTTGGTAGTCGAGGAGGTGGAGGCCGAGATGTAGCGGGTCTCGTCTTTTTGGCCAGTATATATAATTTCAGATCAATTGACTCATATATACACACTAACAAATTAAAGTAATGGAAATTTATCATAAAATATCAGTATAGAGGACATCCGCTTCGGGTCACAGTATCACTCCGCCTACAACCTCACCAAGTGTTTCAATATCTGGTGTGCATGAGGCAGTGCAAGATCCATCCAGTCGGGGAGTACATGTATCGAGCTCACACGTACCCCACCATCTGGTACTGGATACCCATAAAAAATGCACCCTTTAAGGGGTGGGTAAGCCGACACCTCTACAACGATATATTCTTGACTTTTTAGTCGGGATGACTTCAACCCCTACAAATTTACGTAAAGAATGTTATATGCATATATATACAAACATATCATCTTGAACAGACTAGCTATTATGTCATAAAAATACTTACAGAGGACGTGCTAGGTGGTGGGTCTACAAGATTACTCCCAGCCACTTCTACAGTAGGAGAAGAGAAACCCGCCACAGGTAATGTCTGAGTGGCAGGCTGAGATGCCTGCCACTTCGCCATTGCTTCTTAGATTCTCTTCTCAATTAACGAATCTACCTATACATGGATAAAAGAAACGCTATCTTCTGATTATTGAATTCCCTTTTGTAATAACATTCTAAAATAAGAATAGGTTACCTCATCTTGTGAAAGTCCCGCTTTTGGGACTAGTTTGCGCTGGGATGGCCCAAAGAACGCTTTGATGCCTACACCAGCACCTCCACCCCTAATACGTCCAGGATGCTCTGGGTTATCCAGAGAAACTGTCAGTTCATCCCTTGTGCCCTGAGGGATGAACTTGCCTTCCTTCCTCTGCTTGTGCAGCTCCCGCTAATCACCATCAAAAAAATTAGTAAGTAAACATAACAATAATCAATATCGATCGATTTCTCTAAGAGTTGATTTTTACTATTTTTGTAGCCGCCTTAGCAGTTGCGGGCTTCGGTATGTCTCCCTTCTTATTTTGCCTCCCAGCTATCCACATAGCATGGCGATACAGAGGTGCGGGAGAAGTAGTAGAGGACTCTGTAGTCTCCTGAGTAGCAGTAGGATGAGCAGACTCAACCTGTAGTCTTTGGCGAACACCTGCATATCCTCTTGGACCCATTGTGTGGTCGTGCACATTCAGTGCACACCTTTCTCTTTGCGCCTCATTGAGGGCCTTGTTAGTTAGCACATTGATTTGGTTAGTAACACTAAAGGTTAATCTTGAATATGTGAATACATAAAAATGTATATTAATTAAATTGGGAGTGGCGCTTAATACCTTGAATTCATCTGTTTTTCTTTGGGTAAATAACGCCTCCCAGTCTTTAGGGTCCAGGTAGTTCCATTGTTGTGTGGCTTCCTTCTGCCTAAATTTATTTTTTAAAGAGAATACAAACAGAAATTATTAGTGTAGAGTTAGTGAAATAGTGATCAATGTCTAGAATTGGAAATCAATCAAGAACCTCTTCTAAGCATCATGTATGTAATCTCGGGTGAGATTGGCCCTATAGTTCCTTAGGACCCTCTTACAGCGTTACATCACACATTTATGATGCAACTTTTCATCCAGATCAAATATGCTCTACAAATTAAATACAATTTCTACTAACTAGTATCCTAAAAATTAGGAATCTACACAAATAGAATTACAAATAATAATAACTCACGCATAGTTCCTTCCATATGTGGTCATTTTTCCCCTTAGGAACTTTATGCCAGGATTCTAGGATAGGACTGCTATGGCTGCGACTAAGAACCCAAGATATGAAACAAATGAGTTGCGGTTCACTCGATATGGATTTCCTGCATGATCAAAATCTACAACCAATTTGGGTCCATTGCCCCTTTGATGAAGTAACTTGTTCATCATTGTGATGCCCCTCACTTTCTCAATTTTCTTTTGTTTCTCATCAAGTGCTGTAATTTCTTCAGGGGGTACATCACCAACCTAAAATTTGATAAAAAAAATACAATTACATGATATAACTATAAATGAACAAATAGATAGAAACCTCAAGGATATATTATTAAAACTTACATTTTCAGGCGGCGCAAGCACGTCCTCACCCTCACGATGATCATCAACATGGTCATCATGGGAATGCTCAGCCATCTGAAAGTTCACATTCAAATTATAAATTTCACATTGTAAAGTAACACTAATTGTAAAGTTCACATTGTAAAGTAATTCATATTGTAAAGTTCACATTCACATTGTAAAGTAATTCACATTGTAAAGTTCACATTTACATAGTAAAGTAATTCACATTATAAAGTCCACATTCATATTGTAAAGTTCACATTAAAAAAAATAAAACATATAAAAAATATAAACACCCATGCCTCTAATATTATTATCTTTTATCAATTAACAATCCTTCATTGTGATCCACGCGAACATACTAGTCATTGTGATCCCCAGCTTCAATGTTTGGTGGTGTTGGCAACCCAACTGGGAATGGACTGGAGTCATCATACTTATCATAGTACTCTTCTTCATCTATAGGATCTTCAATGAACTATCTTTTACCATGAAGAACAACCGACCAATTATCATTTGCAGGATCATCGATATAAAATACTTATTTTGCCTGTGATGCTAATATGAATGGTTCACCCTTCTCACCAATCTTTTCAAAGTTCACTAACGTGAAACCCAATTCATCCAATATAACTCCTTTGTTGTTGTCAACCCAATTACATTTAAAGAGCGAAATTCTAAAATCTACATAGTTAAACTCCCATATGTCTTGAATGATACCGTAATATGACATTTTAGCTTCATGTGGACTCTTATCCTTTACACTTGTAAAAAACAATGAAGATGCTTGAAGGGTGACCCCACTATTTTGGACGACACTCTTATCATCTTGACGTTTTGTGTAATATGAGAATACATTTATGTCAAACCCTTCATAAGACATAACATTCAATTTTGGTTTAAAGGCGAGGTATTTAATGGTTTCAGTAAGATTATCTAGTGTTTGAGATAGTTGATGTAAGACTTTATCTTCAAACCACTTAATAAATGTCTTGTTATGCTCTCTAGCAAGCCACATTGAATTGGATTGAGGATATTGTCTCTTGATGAAATTGGTATGTTCCTCGATATAAACACTCACTTCGTCGATGTTGTGTAAAATATACAAGTAACCTTGCTCCAACTGCTCATGGTTGATTACTTTCACCTGTGATCCCAAAATTCCTTTGCCAAAATGCTCCTCAATATTCTTGTCATTCACATGAGCGTCATTAGCACTCAGAAAGTCATTGTAAAAATACATAACCTCTCTAGCCACATAAACCTCAATAATATTCACTTCAGGCCGATAACGGTTTCAAACATCATAAAAATGCTCATGTATCGTTCAAAGGGATACATCCAATGCAAGAAAACTGGTCCCAACAGTTTCACTTCCCTAGTGAAGTGGACAATAAGATGTACCATGATATCAAAGGTCGAAGGAGGAAAATACATCTCAAACTGACATAGGGTAATAACCACTTCTCTTTGCAGTTTATCGAGAGTATCAGGGTTAATAACTTTGCTGCACAAACTGTTGAAAAAGAAACAAAGTCTGGTGATTGCAAACCGTACATGCTTCGACAATATAGATCGAATTTCAACGTGTAATATTTGTTGAATTAGAGTGTGACAACCATGAGATTTAAGACCTATCAACTTTAGATCTTTCATTGATACCAATGTACGGATGTTGGATGAGTAACCATGTGGCACCTTAACATTTACCAAGCATTCACAAAAAGCTTTCTTCTCCTTTCTAGACAACGTGTAACAAGCGGGAGGTAAGTATGCTCTCTGATCACTACTAACTACTTATGTTAATTCTGTCCTTACTCCCATTTCACGTAGGTCCATTCTGGATTTTATCCCATCTTTAGTCTTACCTGGTATATTCAACATAGTACCGATGACGCTATCACATACATTTTTCTCAACGTGCATGACATTGATATAATGCCTGACTGTCAAAGAACTCCAATAAGGAAGATCCCAAAATATTGACTTCTTCTTGAATAAAGACTTGTCACTCTGTGTGGCCATCGTACATTGTGATCTCTTACCAAATTCATTGGCGATGTCTTTTACTCTTTCATAAACATCCTCCCCTGATATAGGTTTAGGTGCAATATGTTCCTCATTGTGTCCATTGAATGCTTTGCGCAACCTACGATACAGATGAAATTTTGGAAGAAATCTTTGATGACCAAGATAAACAGTCTTGCCACTGTGGTTTAGTCATATTGAATCAGTGCTCTCTTCACATATAGGACACGCTTTAGATCCTTTGACACTTTATCCAGACAAATTCTCATACGTTGGAAAGTCATTCACAGTGAAAAACAACATAGTGTGAAAACGAAATGTCTCTCTTCGTTAAGCATCATAGGTCATCACACCTTCACCCTAGAGCTTCTTCAAGTCATAAATCATAGGTTCAAGATAACGTCGATGTCATTTCCAAGTTGTTTAGGGCCCGATATCAAAGACGACAACATAACATACTTATTTTTCATACACAACCAGGGAGGAAGATTGTATATAACAAGCATAACTGGCCAAGTGCTATGTGGGCTGCTCAATGTCCCGTATGGATTCATCCCATCTATATAAAGCCCAAGTCTTAGATTCCTGTCTTCTTCACCAAATTTAGGGTACAATAAATCAATCTTCTTCCACTGTGGGGAATCATACGCATGTCGTAGGATCCCATCATTATTTTTCTTAACATCTGCATGCCACCTCAAATTCTTTACATCTATAGGATTGGCAAACAAGCGATGAAACCGTGGTATTATAGGTAGATACCACATCAACATGGTAGGAGAACCAGTTTTGGACTCCCCCGAAGTCATCAATTTATACTTTGACGCACCACATTTTGGACAATCTTTCAAATCCACATAGTCCTTTTGAAATAATACAAAATCATTTGGGCATGCGTGTATCTTCTTGGCCTCCATTCCCATTGGGCACAACAATTTCTTTAACTGGTATGTTGAGATTGACAGCTCATTTTCTTCAGGAAGAATTTCTTTCAACAAAGACAACAATGACGTGAAGCTTTTGTCGCTCCATCGATTGTTCGCTTTCAGTTTATACAATCTCAACACTGCGCTAAGCTTCGTAAACTTACAACATGTGTATAATGATATCTCAGCATCATGCACAATGTTTCTAAACATGGGAGGTGGATTGGTGTGCTCTACCCCACAACTATCCAGCATCGCATCAACTATGTCTACTGGATCTGGTTCGTTCACATCTACATCATCGAAGGCAATTTCTTCTTCCACACAAGCACTTCTATCGACATCCACTGATTTCAAGTCTAAAATCTCTCCATGCCAGTGTCATTCTATATAGCTTATACAATCCCATTACACATGACATGACTTTTGATTTCGTCACCAGTGTTGACTTTCAAGTTGTTACCGCAATGCCTACATGGACAGTATAACCTATCTTCAGGTTGTTTCTTATGTTCCTTGACAAATCTAATAAATTGGTCAAGACCAGAAACACACTCGGGGGTGCAGCGATTTGGAATGGATATCCATGATCTATCCATTCTATGATCAAAGAGAAAATAAGTATATATTAGAACAAGATTAGGGTATAGGGTTAAAAGATTAGGGTTTATGGTTAAAACTTTGGGGTTTAAGGTCTTATATATAATTAATGGTTAAAACATCCTAAGTGAGATTAGGTGTTCAAGAACAGTCCCAAACCGGGGACTATCAAAGATTTACTCCTAATGAGTAAATTTTGGACGGGTTTCTAGGCCAATAAATACATGTGCTATCATTCTTATATATAATAAATGTGTACTACCTATTCCATTCTTGAATACCTAATCTCACTAGTAAGTGTATAATGTGTATTGGGTTTTCAAGAAAATTTTGGCAACATTTCCCTGTTGTTCTCCAAGTACATATGTACTTAGAGAACAAATGGGGAAATGCTGTTGAAATTTTCTTGAAAACCCAATATACATTATACACTTACATCCTAAGTAAGATTAGGTGTTCAAGAACAGTCCCAAACCGGGGACTATCCAAGATTTACTCCTAATGAGTAAATCTTGGATAGGTTTCTAGGCCAACAAATACATGTGTTGTCATTCTATAACATTGATTTCAACATTTCGAGTGTTCATGCATGTTCATCATCAAGATAAAGATTACACATAAATTAGTATGACCTGGGGATGGAGAGATAATTCATAATTGATTTCAAAATTTCAAACTAGCTCATGCATTATCATCAATCTACATCATACAATAGGGATTCATGTAGATGTTAGGGTGACACATCATTACAAAATCAGAGATTTAACATTGGGGTTTTAATATCTTACATAGATTGATCACAAGATTTCAGCAATATAGTTAATTCAAGATTATGGTGAAATGTGTATTTGGGTTATAATATCTTAATTCAACATGCATCAAAATTTATAGAATTAGGTCAAGCATTAGTATTCAATTGTAAATGTATCTTCTTCTTCCTGATCCCTCCTTACAAAAAGGATAAAAGCAAGGCACGACATGCATGTGGGCTGGACACGACGGTCATGGCTATGTTGGCCGACCACTGCCGTGTTGGCCAACACGCCCGTGGTCGGCCAACATAGCCATGGTCACTGTGTCCAGCCCACATGCAGGTTGTGCCTTGCTTTTATCCATACATTTGGAAAGGAGGGAGTAGGAATAAGACGAGGTGGAGGAAGAAGAAGAGGTAGAGGAAGAAGAAGGGCAACATCTTACTTTTCAACGGCGTGGAGGAAGAAGAGAGCAGAGAGCTAGCAACAGAGCAGCGGCCGGTCGGAGAAGCGATCGAGCTGGAGAGCAGGTGCCGGAGCTAGCAGTGAGCGGCGGCGATGAGCAGTGAACCAGGAAGTAGCGGTTGAGGCGGGGGCAGAGGAGCAACGAGCGGCGGTGAGCAGCAAGCGGCGGTGAGCAGAGGAATTGCCGGACCTAAAACCCTCAATCGCAGAAAATGAATGAACAGAGAAGGGGAAGATTCTGGCTCGCGTGGGTGCTTTTAAGTTAACAATAGGCGTCGGTTATTAAAAACAGCTGACGCTAAAAAATATGGGTGTCGATTACCAACAAAAAACCGACACTATTGTTCATTTATAGTCGTCGATTCCAACTAGAAAAATCGACGTCTATCTTTATATGCTGACAAAAATAAATGTTCTCGAATTAAAACTATAGTCGTCGGTTTCTGTATAAAAATCGACGCTAAAGGGAGGTGAAAATTTTCATGATTAAGCGCGAGAAAATACAATGACGTCGGTTATTGTAAGACAACCGACGATAAAAATCAATCAAAATTCTGTCTCACGGAAAACCTTTATTCATCGATCTCTTTTTTGACAACCGACACTGTATGTTAAATTTTGGATGTAATTTTTTTCACTGGAAAATTTGGAGTTGGCGGTTAATTTTCGGCGTCGGTTGCTTATTAAGGAACCGACGCTAAATATATGTGATACCCGTGTCTGATTGCCCTTCACAGATAGATGTCAGTTTTTTTATTTAACCGACGCTTTATGTTTCAGGCGTCAGTTTTTTTATACAACTGACGCCTTTAAAAGTGATGTTATAAGCCATTTCTGTAATAGTAAACTCAGCGGTTTTGTGTAATTACTGTCCAAAATAGTCGTGTTGGACAATACAACCTCGCTGAATAACATGTCATAATCGATGGTTCATTAGATATAACCATCATTGTACACAAAAATTGTCAGTTGTTTGGTCTGCAACTGACATTGTATATCATTATAGGTGTCAATTTATATGGAATCAACAATGTAGTGTCCTTTACTAGTTACAAATGTGATCTGGTATGTCTCTTTTGATGTCAATTTTAGGCATGCAACTGACGCCTAAGAATCCTATCTGTGTTGGTTTCTTTTATCCACACAACCAACGATGGATCTCTGGTGTCAGTTTTGCATCCAATAGAACTGACATCGTAGACCTATGTCTACAGTGTCGCCCACTTAACTGACGTTATAAGGTTGTTTTAACTGACACCAGAGATTTTTTCTGTACTAGTGAATGTTTTATTTTTCAAATTCTAGTAGGGAGTGGATCCCCTTTCGGGTCCTGCTCTTTATACACTTGAGCAATTTATTACATGATATCCTACTCCAAACTTAGAACTCTACATTTACATCTTTAAATCTAAGTCATAGCTCAATAGTAGTGTCCTACTCTACCAAATACAACCTTGTCTAATCCTTGTGGAAAGTCAATCATCACTTGTTCATAAGGAGCTACAAATTGTTTATCTTGTGAGAGATGTAATTTCTTCTATTTGTTGTGTTCTCTTTACTTATTTTGGTTACTTCCAACTATTACTTGTGATAAGGCTATGGGGAAGATTCTTGAAGCTACTTCTTATGAGAAGACTTCAATCGAGGTAGGAGGTTGATTGTGATCTACTCTATGGTATAAGTTCTCCATAAGCTAGAAAAGGAGGGTTGTCTTGAGACACAAAAGACACTAGTTACTTTGTGTATTTAATCATAAAATCTAGCTTAGAAATTCCAGTTGGGAATGACTACATAGTAGAATGTTTTTCGAGAGAACCACTCTACTTATAGTGTTTTGTTTGGTTTCTTTCATTATATAATTACTTTCTTTATATTTCAGTTGCATTACCTTTTTCAAAAGTTGCAATTTATCTTCCTTTGTGTTTTAAATTGTATAAGTTTTATTAGAATATCTATTCACCCCACTAGATCCATCACCATCATCTATCAGAAAAATTTGTAATCTCTAGGATTCTATTGTCGCCAACAACCTATGCAAGTGATAATAGAACTTCTACCACATGTACTTATTCATCCATCAATTACCACAACATTCGTTAGCCACCAAATCATACCTCAATTACAATTGAATACTTTCCATTACCTCCATTTATCTCTACCTCATTGGTTTGAAATTGAGCTCCTTACCTCACCACACACCACCAACATCCAATCAAACTTGCCAAAACCATCATGGGTAGTTGAAGAAGTAAAGTAGACAACAAGGAGGTCGTATCACTCACAAGGAGATCTTTGTAGCCCAACTCAACACCTTGACCTCATCTTCTTCCTAGATCTCATGGCCATTTGGATACCAACAAAGTGCAATAGAAGCTTTGGTTGAGCATCCCAAAGCGTCCCAACATTTAGATTCTCTTCTTTTTGAGGTAAATCTTAAAAACCAATTCAAGTTTCTTAGTTTTTGCTCTAGATATAAAAATGATAAAATAATGGTTTTAAGATGGAATTAGCTCAAGGAACTCGACATAGTCTTGTGAAGAGAGTCCTAACCTTATTTTCTCTATAGATCCCACCTCCCCACGTTCCTCAGATCCCTTCCCTGTGTTGTTTGAGCATATTATTGTTAGATGAAATATTCAATAGTTAAAAATGACCCTCATGCCTCTATCATGTAGCATAATATATCACATGGGCATGTCTAACAAATAAGTTTATGTGTTTAATTCGTGTGATCAATGCAATCTTGTAAGTAGGTTAGTAGGGAAATCTATGAGATCAGTTGCTACTTTTAACATGTGAGATCTATATGTCCAACCACATTGTGTTTTCATATTCCTATATTCTAAATTAATTATTAGTTGGTTCTTAAGTAAATCACAAGCATCAATCATGTGGCTTAAATTTTTTAATACACCTACTTCGATAGAAAAAGGCCTAGAACCCAACTAAAATATTCTTAAACTTTGTATATGATACTTTGATAGATTTGTTTACATATTAATGATTAGGTGTAATTTAGGGATTTTATACGACGTTATATTTTTTATCTTAGTAGGAAATTTGATCATAATGTATGCTATGATATACTCTATGTAATGCTATTGATTATTGTTTGATTTCCCTATTTTTAGATCTTAATTATATATATTTGGCGACATTGTTAATGTAAAAAAGATTAATACATGTAAAGAGATTCACATCACTTTCCTTCTGATATTTCCCCAAATATGACCTAAGAATGTATTCCAAAATAGATATCTAAGCCAAATGACAACCTTCTATCATTATTTGTGACATATAGGGGTTAAAGAGAATGTTCGTGAACATGGTGCACACCCTTGAAAATCACTATATTTTTTAAACAAATATTGGAGAATTTCATGGTTATTTATACCTAAGTCGATCAAATTCCCCTTAAATATATCTCTGCATCTAGCTACCCAATCACTTAATAACCCTAATATTCACCTATGCATAACCTCATATCATTTGTATTCTAGGCCCGTTTTGAACCTTCTAAAGCTAGAGGATCGAACTACCTCCCCTATTATTTTCCACATTACTAGTAATCAGAGGATCCTTCCTCTAAAACCTCATGTCCTATTAGCATCTCCTCTAAAACCTCATGTCCTGTTAGCATCTATATAATAGTAAACTGCTTTAACTGCAACACCTAACTTGCTATAACTACTGCACCTAACCTACTATAACTATTTTATCTGATTTATAACTGCTACATATGATCTATAACTACTGCATCCGTTCTATTTAATCAATATAACTACTCGACTATTGTTATAATTGTTGCTATTACTTTCTTTGTCTAAAAAGTTAGATCTTTCCAGTAGCTTGCATCTTCTAGTAACCTTTAGATCCTACATACTGGTCCTAATTGCATAGGAGGGATCTCCTCCATGGGAGGTCCTAAGGAGATTAGGACCCCAATCCTCCTAAAAATTAGGACTTTTGGGGCAATGATGGAAATGATACAATCATCTCCATCCCTAAAAGCCCTCCCAAAAATAAAAATCACTTTTAATATTGCTTTTCTCCAACTTTTCTTTTATCATCCGGAATCTCTATCTTCTTCATAACAGAACGCATCTTAACACCTATTTATCAAGCAAGATGGTGGTGCTAATCCTTCTCCACTCATTACAAGACAACAGAAATCTAATCTCTAGATGTTCTTTATTTCATGATTTATATCCATCCTACTCGGATGATAACTAATATCTACATCGTGGGTTCAATGCTTTACTTTATCTTTCCTTATTTTCCATATAAAATATGGTGGCAGTTCCAAACACTCAATTTTTTTTTGTTTTGCAGCGTTTCACTACTGAAAAAGGTAGATCTTTCCTTGTATACATCTATTTTCTCCTTTTTGGGGAAGGGTGTAACACCAATGATACAATTTTTCTTATTTGACACCTTCAACACATTACCATTAGGAAACATATGCTATTGTAATCTACATCCAATAGTTTTATTTTTGGGTATACATGCTTTACCTCCCAAAAAGGATTGAAAGCTTAAGTTGTTGTCTGCGCATCTGTGAAGGTATTCTTGTAAATTTCTATTACATTAGTTTATTGAATATAATAGAAAAATGTTGATAAAAATATCAGCTTCACCCTATCAGAATATCCACGTATTCTGTAAATTATGATGACTTGTGAAAAAAAATCTAGATATATTTACTTACATGAATGACTTTAATATGATACTTATTCCCAATGATTAATATTGACTTTATTCTATTGTAGAACAACCATAGTTGACTTGTATACTTCAAATTTTACTTTTTCTATGGAAGATTATGCTATCACCAACACATCATATTTTCTAACAATTGTTTTTATATTTAGTTATCTTGTGTTTCTATGAAAATGAAGGAGTTTTCTTGATTGGTAGGGTACAATTTTCTTGTAAATTTTGGAATTCTTGGATGTACCAATGTGTTAGAATTAGTAGATCCTCACTTGATCATAATTGCATCTCACTTTGTCTAGTTTAAAACCTCAAATGGTTTAAGATAAGGGGATACCTTATGCCTTATCTCTTTGTGATTATTTCTTTGATTATGCCTCTATTTCTAGACTAGGAGTCACTAATAGCCTCCTATCCATAATATATTTATCTTATGACTTATGACTCAACATCTTTCTTCTTGGCACATGAAGTTTCTCAAAGAAATGGGATGCTTAACCCTTGTAAATGTGTCACTCACTAGTATTTCCATATACTCTATCGATTGTGTTCTATATCCCCAATATCAATGAAAAATAACTTGATGAGGCCAGACAATGATTTTTATGGGGTTGCACCAAAAACGAATAATAAAATCCACCTAGTTACTTAGGGAACTAGGAAAAGCTAAGTTTCTAGATGGATGGGGCTGTCATAAATCTTATTTTGCACTCAAAATGCATGTTGTATCAGATCATTGTCAACTTTCTCATAAACCATCTTTGTACATGGCTCGATTATGCCAAGGTAAATTATTATAGAAAGAAACCACATTGACATTTGAGAAAAAATGCTAATTTTTTTCTCCTTTTTAGAAGTATGTTCTAAAATGTGAAACTATCATCAATGACATCCTCTTCACTATCTCTCACATCAGGAATAACATTTCATTTCGATCATAACCTTGGGCCCAAATGGAATGTTTACTCTTGATAAAGCTCATAGACTTCTTTGTTCCTCTAGGGATAACCTTGCCAAGAGAGCTTTTGCAAGTGCTTTTTTGGATAATCATACGAATGATTTCATATTCTTCTCACCGTGCCCTATCACAGCCTTGGGGTAGGACTTATAGTGTTAATAAAGCCTATAAATTATTTGTTCACTCAAGGAACAACACATGTTATGGGAAGTCATTATGGAAAATAAAATGCCTTTCTAAGGCTCATATCTTTTTTAGCATATTGGTACACACGTTATGGGAAGTCATTATGGAAAATAAAATGCCTTTGTAAGGCTCATATCTTTTATGGCATATTGGTAATAAGAAATTATATAAAGAACATAATCATAATAAAAGAGTCTTTCGTTGACTAAGTTTCTATTTTTTGGAGTCCAAAAAAAATACTATACTGTAGCGACTAAAAAAGTTCCTATTTTATTCCGATCCAACCAACATACGGAAAATACATAATTGCTTTCGCCATGTATGTAATTTGTTTTCATCTGTTTTATATTGTTCAGAGAACACCGAAGATGTATACAATTACTAATTACAATTATAAAACAGATAAAGAATGAAAACACTGACATCCTTATTAATGCTGAGCTTATACGTATCTTTAAGTTTTTCAAAAAATTGAGGTGCCATGGCCCAGCTCTTGTCCTGAGGAATTTATATCTGCCTACTGCCGTCTTATTAGACACGTGACGGGAATATTTACCATTGAAATCAAAGTCCTCAGCTACCCGTTCGAGTGGGTGCTAGATATTGACTCACTCGGAATAATATTCTTAATTTCAAATCTCATATCCCAAATGGAGCAATCATAGCTGTTCGTGGTAGAATGATTGTTGAACCAGAAATTGTCATCTTCGTCTCCCATGTTCTGTTGAATTCATTCCGACGCAAGCATTTGTTCGTTGTAGAACATTGATAATCAGTTAGCCGCCTTGAAGGATATGTTAACGAGCAGCCTTCGAGTCCCCTTTGAATGTTGACGGCGCTTTGACGTCTAATCCACCGGCCATAGGCTATATATATGTCTCTAGCGGAGATTCAGGGCGGAAGATATCCGGAGTGCAGTACGTACATTCTCGGGTCTAAATCTTCTGTATCCAACTTCTGTGCCCACCTCTGCACCCACATTCTCATATCTTGAGAAGCAAATCTTGGATCGACCAGTTTTCACCTCCAATTTAACAAGGCGGGAAAGACGGTGCAAGAAGCAGCAGCATCCTTCAATCCAATGGCGGCGATACTAGAGAATCTCTGGCAGTGGTCGCAGCATGCTCCAGTTCCTGTTTTGGCGTTGGCGACCTTGTTTGTCATCCTCGTCTCCCATGTTCTGTTGAATTCATTCCGAAACAAAGGTGATCAGAAGGAAGACAAGCCGCCCCCACCACCCTCTCCATGGGCTCTGCCGGTCATCGGCAACATGCACCAGCTACTGGGCACCCCGCACCGCTCGCTGGCCTCTCTGGCGCGGAAATACGGCCCGCTGATGACATTCCGTCTCGGAAGCGCGAAGTACTTGGTCATCAGCACGGCGGCCGCCGCAGCCGAGGTCCTGAAGACCCACGACAAGCAGTTCTGCAGCCGTCCCCATTTGACGTCCTGCGACCGCCTCCTGTACGACAGCAGGGATATCGTCATGAGCCCTTACGGCGAGAGGTGGCGCCAATCGCGACGCGTGTGCGTGCTCCACCTTCTCTCCTCCACGCGTGTCAATCAGATGTGCGGCGTCCGGGAGGAGGAGGTGGTCATGATGCTGGGAAAGATTGCGGAGAGGGCGAAGTCAGGGGAGAAGGTGAATGTCAGCGCGGCGTTACTCGAGCTCACCAACAACGTCGTTGGCAGGACCGTACTGGGGAAGAGTTACCGAAGAGACGAGGACATGGTGGAGTCGTCGACGGCTGGGGTTAGAATGAGGGAGCTGGTTCCGGAGTTTTTGGATCTCTTAGGATCTCCGAAGATCGCCTACTTCTTGCCGTCACTCGAGTGGATCAATAGGATTAGTGGGTATGATGCCCGGGTGGCCAAGGTCGCCAAAGATATTGACGCGGTGCTCGAGAAGGAGATCCAGGATCGCCTCCGCACGCGACAGAGTAGCGGTGGTCATGGCGCCACCGACGAGAACTTCGTAGATGTGTTACTATCCGTGGAAGCTGCAGCCGATAAGGATTATGCTCTTTTCGACAGGAACGCAATCAAAGCTTTACTTCTGGTAAGTTAATTAATCTACAGGCACTAAGTACAGGTTTATAATAGTCATAAACATGTTCATCTGCCCTACATTAATTAGTATAATATCTGTATTGTACTGTTCATTAACCTTTCCCTTAGCACTTAACAGAAACGCATCTGCATCTGTCTAAACTAAAGAACATTTACGACTTACAGGATATGTTTGCCGCCGGAATTCACACGACGTCGACGGCCATGGACTGGACGATGACGGAGCTGATGCGGCACCCGCAGGTCCGTGCCAAGCTCACCCAAGAGATCCGCTCCACCTGCACCTACCGCGACCCCAGCAAGAACCTCATCGTCGAGGACGACATTGTCGACCGTTTACCCTACCTGAACAGCGTCATCAAGGAGGTCTTGCGGATGCATCCACCATTCCCCATGTTGGTCCCCAGAGAGACCATCGCCGATGTGGAAGTCATGGGTAAGCACGTACCTAGTGGCACCACGGTCTTGATCAACGCCTGGGCCATCCATCACGACCCGGATAACTGGGAGAGCCCACATGAGTTCCGCCCGGAGCGGTTCTCCGTTGACGGTGCCGCTGCTGTGGACTTCAAGGGGAATGATTTCCGGTTCATCCCTTTCGGGTCTGGCCGAAGAGGTTGTCCAGGGACCCTCTTCTCTTCGCGGATCGTCCACTTGGCCATTGCTAATCTGTTGTTCCATTTCGACTTGGAGCTTCCCCAGGGGATGGACTCCTCCAACTTGGATATGTCCGAGGCGGTCGGGTTCGCTACCAACCGCAGATACAGTTTGGGTGTTGTAGCAACCCCTGTCTGAGCCAAACATTTGGTGTTCATGGGCAAAGTAATCCGCAGTTCTCAACAATCTGCAACGTCGGAAAATTGAAAACACATAAATATATGCGATATATATAGACGAGTGTATAGATTCTTTATATATTTATTTATTAATTATAGTGGATGTAGCCACCTAGTAATTTTTTATGTCAAATCTATTCAATTATATATAGACGAGTGTATAGATTCTTTATATATTTATTTATTAATTATAGTGGATGTAGCCACCTAGTAATTTTTTATGTCAAATCTATTCAATAATTCTTTAGTGTATGTTTCCTAGCATAACTTTTCTTTTAACCGCTCCAACATGTTACTATCTGAGATCTCATCAAGATTTATGTGACTCTCATCTAATGTTTGAATCTGTGGATTAGGTGATCGCATCAACATGGGTTATAACAAAAAATCAAATAGGTAGAAGGATATCAGTAGTACAGAAATGGGTTATAACGTCACTACCTGTAGGGTCGGTTTTTCCAAATAACCGACCTTATATGTCTAAAAAAAATACGGGCACCACTTAAGACCTCTTGGGTCGGTTTTCTTGTAGTGTAACTCTATAGGGTCGGTTTTCTAAATAACCGACCTTATATGTCTATAAAAATGCGGGCACCACTTCAGACCTCTTGGGTCGTTTTTCTTAAAATAACCGACCTTGTAGTGTATCTATATAGGGTCGGTTTTCCAAATAACCGACCTTATATGTCTATAAAAAATGCGGACACCACTTAAGACCTTTTGGGTCGCTTTTCTTAAAATAACCAACCTTGTAGTGCATCTCTATAGGATCGGTTTTTATAAAATAAGCGACCTTATAGAAAATTGGTTTAGAAAGTCAATTACAAGTTTCCCGCGCCAAAAATTTGCTTGATTTTGACTTCGCACCTCGATCTATAGGATCGGTTTTCCCTTATAACCGACCCTAAAGGGTTCCTCGGTTGACATTCGTCGACCGAATAAGAGCTAGATTTCACGTATACAAGCACCTATAGGGTCGGTTTTTTCCTTATAACCGACCCTAAAGTCCTCCTCGGTTCAGCACCTTTAAGGTCGGTTTTTCCTTTAAAACCAACCCTAATGGCTCATCGGTCGACAAATTTGTCGACTGATATCAATTCTGGATCCAGTTTAGTTCACGCATGTATAAGCACATATAAGGTCGGTTTTGTACTTATAACCGACCTTAGAGCTTTCCTCAGTCAACGAATACTTCGACCGATAATCTCGGTCGACAAATTCGTCGACCGATAAGGAGTCATATTTCAAGTGTATAAGAAACTTTTAAGGTCGGTTTTTTTCTTATAACCGATCTTAGAATACTATTCGGTCGACAATATTGTCGACCGATATCAATTCTGGATCCAGTTTAGTTCATGCATGCATAAACACCTCTAAGGTCGGTTTTGCACTTATAACCGACCTTAGAACTTCCCTCGGTCGACGAATACTTTGACCGATAACCTTGGTCGACAAATTGTTCGACCGAGGCCGACCCTGAGAACCTCCATTTGCTTGAATTAAAAAGGCAATATTCTGATTAAAATATAAATTAAAAAAAAATCGTAACTGCTAGAAAATCAACCGTCGTAACGGCTAGAAACGTTGTAACGGCTACCTTTTCGATCGACCGTTGGCCGACCGGGAGACGACCGTTGCGGGCGTCGGTCGACAAATTATCCACCGAAATGGGCTCTATTTTGCTATAAATAGCACCCAAAACGATCCATTTCTTCACACCTTCACATTCTCATTTCTCTAGCTCCTCTCTAGTGTATTCTTGTGAAAAACTTTAGCTTCTCTACATCCAAGTCTTGCTTGCTACTTCTACACTTCAAAGCAACGAAATGGCTTCATCATCTACATGTGGAAAGAAGCAAGTTGCAGGTAGGAAAGAAAGGACGGCCGTCTCTGCAAAGCTTCCGTTCATCAACGACGTCCCCTTCAACGACGCAGCTGCAGGCAACTGCTACCTCAGGCTCTCCTCAAGAACTCCTCTTCCACAACGGCCAGTCGACATCATGGACTTCCACAACATTGTCGATTTGGAGGAACTCTTTGAGGTGCAACATTTGACTGATTTTCTAAATCCCTCCTTCCATTCCTACTCCTCCAAAGTAGTTAATGAATTCTATGCCAATTTAACCCCACATCCTGACCATGATTCCTTCTCCTCTATGGTTGGTGGGTATGGATTCCATTTTACTGAGGAGGGTATTCTTGATATGCTTGACATAGAAATAGAAGAATATAAAGATTTTCTTGATCTCACCACAGGAAATCCACTCTACAAACTCTCCCAAGATGACACTACAACTAGCCTTTGTGATGTCAAAAGAGCCATCTTTCAATCAAATACGAGTTGTCATGAAGATAGGGGTACCTATTATGCCATAAATTTAAAACCTAAAGCTAGGCTCATAAATCTCATTGTTGCCACCAATATCCATCCTAGAGCAAACAAATCTGAAGTACCCACCTTTCGTATGTACCTTATCTATGTCATTCTCAAAGGTATTCCCATAAACTTTATTCGTATCATCCTTAAGAATATGCTTGAGTTTTCTGGCAATCCACCTTATGCTAACTTTGTATGCCAAATCACTCAACATTTTCTTAAGAAGAATATTGAGGACGACTTAGGTTACACATGGGATAGAAAACCTTAAAAGATAAGTAAAAATATGGTGGAAAAGATGGGAATCGACTTTGGCCACAAAAGGGCTAGGACTGAAGGGGAGACATCCACCCAAGACATACCTCCACCACCTCCTCCTACCAACCTACCCCATGATCCTATTACAAACACCTTGACATACATTGCTGGATCCCAATATCACCTAAGTAGGCAATTAGATTATAATCACCATGACATGACTTATTTAAACCAAAGGATGCAAACTCTCTCTCCTAACCAAACTGATGAATATCCCTATTCTCTTAATCCTGGCATGATAAATCCATACAATCCTTCCTACAACTACTATGAAATTCCACCTCCACCATCTCCTGATCTCACACATACTCAGTTTTCCCCAATTCAACTTCAAGACATTGATGCCCACTTTCGCTTTGATCGTTCCCACCTTCTTGGAGGCTTATGCCTTAACCATGACAGGTGCCTTGGAGTGGCAGACACTGGTCAAATGTTATGGAGTTGAGCCCTTTCTTGGAAAAGACCCAGACATTGATGTAATCCTTCGGTCTTTTCAGTGAGATTATGAGATATCTTTGTAATGATTGTAATGAATATCTTTTTATAAAGCAAGTATGTCATGCTTCATCTTAATTATAAAGTGTATGGGCATTAAATTGTTATGAATAAAAGTATTTTTCATGGCTTCATTTGGACATATACATGTTATATAAGAATATTGTTATTTCAAATGATTGAAAAATAAATTATGGCTAAATTTGACAAAGCATCACTTGGTTTTAAAATGAAATATCTCTTTAAGGGGGAGCATAGCATAAAATTAAGGGGGAGAACTAAAGAGTCATACAAAATGATTATATTGGATATCATGTAAAATCTTGTACAAGTACTTAGATATCATGTAAATCAAGCGTTAGATCTTACCTAGCCATTTACAACACTTAGATAGGTCATCCCCTACAATAGTGTCACAACCGCACACTCATACAAACACTTGATACTTAATTTAAAACATTGAAACAGGGTTAATCTCGGTCAAAAATATTGTCGACCGAGATACTTTCAATCGACAATATTGTCGACCGAGGAGGACTTTAGGGTCGGTTTTTTCCTTATAAACGATCCTAGAGCTCTTCTTGATCGATGAATTTGTCGATCGAAAGTGCCTCGGTCGACAAATCGTCGACTGCGTAGGAGCCCTGTGTATAAGCACCTCTAAAGTCCTCTTCGGTCGACAATATTGTCAACCGAGACACTTTCGATTTCACATGTATAAGCACCTCTAGGGTCGGTTCTAAGGAAAAAACCGACCCTAGAGGTGCTTATACGAAGGAAATCTGGCTCCTTTTCGGTCGACGAATTTGTCGACCGAAAGGAGCCAGATTTCCTTCGTATAAGCACCTCTAGGGTCAGTTTTTTTCCTTATAACCGACCCTAGAGGGCTCTTCGGTCGACAATATTGTCGACCGATACAACCTCGGTCGATAAAATCGTCGACCGAGATGGAGCCAGATTCCTTCGTATAAGCACCTGTAGCATCGGGTATTCCCTTAAAACCGACCCTAGAGGATTTTTGATCGACAATTATGTCGACCGATAGAATTTCGGTCGACAAATTCATTGACCGAGAATGAGTTTGAGTGTTTTTAAATAACATGGCACGGGCACCGCTTATCTATAGCTTCGGTTTGTTTTGTTTAACTAACGCTACATGTCTTTCTCTAAGTGAAAAAGCCGAAACCCTTTCTTCCTCCCGCGAAAACCTTTCTGTTCTATTTTTCTCTCCTGCGGCGCCGCGAAACCCTTTGCTTTCTTGTGTCATTCCCGTCGCTAAGCCCTTTCCTCCTCTCCGTGAATCCATGCCACCTCTCCGCGCCACCAGAGGATCGTGGTGTCCGGGCCATTGTCGCTCTCCGCGCCGCAAAATAGAGCTCGTCATCGCCGGAAAATAGAGCTCGCCGTCACCGCGAAATAGAGCTCGTCATCATCGCCTCTCCACTCTTCCACGAAGGTCGCCGCCTCTCCGTGAAGGTCGTCTCATCCTCCATGAAGGTCTCCGCCATTTCCATGTAAGTTCTCTACTTCCGTTCCTTCGTTCCCGCCTTCCTTTGTTCCCTCCCGACGCCATGGTTGCGTCCAGGTCCACTCTCGGTCGACAATTAGTCGACCGAGTGCCCACCTGCGCGCAGCGTCCAGGTCCACTCTCGGTCGACGAATTCATCGACCGAGAGTGGACCTGGACGCTGCGCGCAGGTGGGCACTCGGTCGACTAATTGTCGACCGAGAGTGGACCTGCTCCTTATTTATGTGTGAGCTATAAATGTTTTAATCATATTTGTTGTAATGTTCACAAATAGTTCTGAATATTATAATGATTTCAATCTTTGGACCGTTGGAAATGACCTTACTTTGCTAATTTGTACAAGTATTTTTTTCATTTTATATGATTTGATAACCCAATAATAAAAACATGTCTTTTTTCATATGTAATAATTATATAAATTCTAGAAATTAATACGAGATTAGACATGTGTACCCTTAGATTGACACTTTAGGGTTGATGCATTTACATATTAACTTAGAAACTCGTTCAAAATTTACTCATTAGGAGTAAACTTTGGATAGTCCCCGGTTTGGGACTGTTTTTGGATATTTTAATCTCACTTAGGATGTACCTGTATAATGTATGTTTAGTTTTGTAGATTATTTCAGTAGTATTTCTTCATTTGTTCTCTGGGTACATATGTGAGTGGTTATTTGCCATTTACATCGGTGTACTTGGAGAACTTAGGGGAAATGTTGCTGAAATTTTCTTCAAAACTAAACATACATTATACAGTTACTAGTGAGATTAAATATTCAAAAATAGGATAGGTGGTACACTTTAGTATATAAAATTAACTTCCTATCAATAAAAACTTACATATTATTATAGTATCAATATTAAACTGTTAGTTTTATAATTACTTTTAATGTGATATAGAAAATGGATCGAAGTTGGATGTAGTTCAAAATAGTGGGGTCAATGTTAAAGCTTGTTCATTGTATTTTGCTAGTGCCAAAGATAAAAGACCACACGAAGCTGGATAATTTTTTATGTCAAATCTATTCAATAATTCTTTAGTGTATGTTTCCTAGCATAACTTTTCTTTTAACCGCTCCAACATGTTACTATCTGAGATCTCATCAAGATTTATGTGACTCTCATCTAATGTTTGAATCTGTGGATCAGGTGATCGCATCATCATGGGTTATAACAAACAAATCAAATGGGTAGAAGGATCATAATCTAAATCAAGTAATCGCGTCAAAAGATCATGTGTTCATTCTTGACAGGATCTGGGATCTCGATATCCTAAAAGAATATGATTAGTCTACCACAAAACAAATACGAGATTAGTTGGATAAAAAGATCACAATCACAACTACTTGTGGAGATCCACAATTACATCACTCCAAATGAGTATGATTATAGGATTATATTTAGAGAGCCTATGAGTAGATTGATTTGGTGAGGGTTTGTGATGCGAGGATTTTGATTCACATTTATAGACTTGTTTTACTTGCGTTTTATGTGTTTATTGGTCACTTTGGTGGTTAATAGTACATAATTCACTTACTTTAGTCTATAATCTCTTTCAGTATCAAATCTCTCATATTTTTTCTTTTTTATCATAAACGATTATAATAATGGGTTTTATCTCAGCTGATTTGGCTTTGTCTTGCAATTTCAGGAAAAACGTATATATACAACTGTCGATACCATCGACATCCGTTGATAGTATCGACACAGTCACAGACAGACAGCCGTAAGGAGCCAACCAGTGTCGATGGTAGCGAGTTACCTTCAGGTTTCCAGCGATTAGCCGGTTGATACTATCGACAGAAAGGTCGATACTATCGACGTTCTACGGCTTCAGTGTCGGAAAGGTGACAAAACTGACACCTAAAGGTGTCGATACCATCAAATCGCGTCGATGGTATCGAGTCGGCATCAGGCGGAGCGTCAAAGAAGAAAGGAAACCTGCCGATATCACGAAGAGTCGATAACATCGACCCGCATCGATGGTATCGACGCCGTCAGATTAGTATTTGTTTCAGATTGGCCCGAATCCAACGGTGGTGATATTTCAGCGATCCAAGTTGGTGTTTATACCTAATGACGGCGGCCAAGAGCTATCTATCATGTCATTAGCCGCTACACAAGTCCCGAGGAGGTGTGGAGAGGAGAATGGAGCCCGGAAGCACGCCCTGATCATTCCGAGAGCTGCAGAAGTCATTTTCCACCACCGGAAGGCTATAGATTGCGCACTCTATGTCAAGGAACGCTCGGATCTTCTCTGTTCAGGGGTTTACATCACTTCATCCTCGGTTTTCTTCATGTTTTCCCTTTCTTCCACCATGTCTTGCTTTGAGATGAACATGTGGGGATAATCCCCTTTGTCTTTAGGACCGGGAGTAGCCCAAGGAATCATTGTATGACATTGTTATCATAGTAATTCATAATTTGTCTCTTAAATCCGTGGTATGATTTCATTTTCTCCATTATATCATTATGCTTGATCACCCTAATGATAATCTAATGACTTTAATTGGTTTGAAAGAAGAATTAATGGTTGAAAAGAGACGAAATTCACATTAACCCATAAATTCCTTGAACAAGGTGATGTACGGTTAATGGTGGAAACCCAGAGGTTGATTCTAATGCACCTAGTTTAAGGTATAAGTTACTACGACGGTGGAACCGACCTAGACTTAGGTAGTGAATTGTATCACGACACTGAACAGTTCTGACTACAGGCCACTACCCGGAATAAGAGGCAAATTTGATTAACTATGTGGAAATTCATACAATGAAAACCCGCGGTGAAACCGCAATCCTAAAGATTCCCACCTGAATTGATTAAACTAAACACTTAATCGATTGCTTTGCTTTCTTTTATTTTCTTTTTCTTTTTAATCAACTCTAAAAACTTTTTTAACCGGTCTAGCTGATTGTGAATAGTTAGTAGTAGTCTACCGATAGTTCAGTGTCCCTGAGTTCAACTCGGGCCTCACAAGGGCCTATATTATATTGACGCGTGCACTTGCATTTTACGCACTGTAAATTTGTGTCAAGTTTTTGGCCCCGTTGTCGGGGACACGACAACTGTCGGCACTACGAGTGCTGCAAACGGCCACTCTAGGCCACATTTTTATTTTGTTTATTATTTTTGAAATTTATTGTTTATCTGTCATATTTAGAAATCGTCTAGCACTGGACTGAACCAAATTTATTACTTTGCAGGTACCAGTGTATGGTGAGGACGTGTAGTACAGACTACGCGCGGCCTTCACCAGAGGTTCCACCGTTGCGACCAGACGACGAAGAGAACAATATTCACGATCAGCCTGAGGATATAGATTCAGACTTGGAAGCAGAAACCATGGCTGAAGAACAGACAATATGGGAGAAGATAAAGGCTTCTTCCTCTTCAGCGTCAAAGGGACCGATAAAGAAGCAGACAGTCAACATTCCAACTTATAAGATTGATAGGGCACTGATAAATTTGGTCAAGTCTCAAGGATTACACGGGCTGAAGAATGAAGACCCAGTTGCACACATCAGCACGTTCGTGGAGAATTGTGACATGATCAAGATACATAGGTTTCCACAAGAGACACTATACCTGAAGTTGTTCCCCAGCTCTCTTGCAGGTAATGCACGTGAATAGTTGCATAACCTTGACAATGAAACAGTTGAGACTTGGGATCAAATGATCGAGGTCTTCTTCGAGATATTCTTTCCACCAGAGAAAACCAATGACCTAGTACGAAAGATCCACAATTTCTGTCAAAGAGCTGGCGAGACATATTCAGAGACGTGGGAGCGGTTCCAAATAATGTTGTGGAAGTGTCCACATCACGGGCTGGACAAAGAAAAACAAGTGAAGATCTTCTACTTTTCCCTAAATGAGCATGACAGGAGCAATCTGGACTCAGCAGGTTCCAGTTTCTTTTTGAACAACACCGGTGCTAGGTGTTGGGAAATCCTGAAAAACATGGTCAGGAAGCAATCATGGGGCGACAGAGACATAGTAGAGCAGGTTCGAGTCACAGGTGAGTCAAAGGCCATCAAGGAGTTAAATGAGAAGATGGACCTTCTAGCCAAGAAATTGCTAGCAAAAGAAGACACAGAATATGATGATGAAGCACAGGTGAAATTTATGTGCCAGCAACAGGGGTACAGAAACAACAATTACTCTTGGAGGAAAGATAAGAAATTTTCATAGAAGGACCCAAATAATTTCCTGCATGACCCCGATGCAAAACCACAACCGTCGGCAGAGGATAAGAGCAACGAGTTGCTCAATCTAGTAATTAAGCAGAATCAAGAACTCATGAGCACGTTTGGCCAGCAGATTAAGCAACAAGGTGATTTTATGAATCAATTTGGGCAGACTTTACAAAGTCATGGGGCTTAGACGAGAACTATGGAGACTTCATTAGCATAGCTAGCAGCTGAGATAGAAAATCTAAAAAAGCCAACAAAATAGGGTTTTCCCAGAAATACAAATGTTCCGGGAGGAAATCAGCAAGCCAAGGCAATTCTGTTATAGAGTGGAAAGAAGATTTTAAACCCCAGGGCCGATGAACCGAGCAAACCCTGCCAGAAACCACAGGTGAGGCCACAAAGGAGGTTACGATTCCAATCACATGGCCGGTAGAGGATATGGTAGAGGATGTCACACCAACACCCATTACTGAGGAGGAGACGCAGAAGAGGACACCATATGTGCTGCCACATCAGAGGGCACATACTATCCCAGTCCCATATCCAAATAGTTTGAAAGCCAAGAAAGTGGACGCTCAGTTCAAGAAATTCCTAGATAGCTTTAGGAAGCTTTCTGTCAACATTCCACTGTTAGAAGCAATAGAGCAGATACCCTCTTATGGCAAGTTTCTGAAAGATATAATCACAAAGAAGAGGAAAATTCCTAATACCGAGGTCGTGGTTCTTAAGGAGCAGGTGAGCGCCTTTATTATGGGAACATTACCACCTAAAAGATAGGATCTGGGCTGCTTCAATATTTCATGTTACATCGGTAAAGTGAAATTCGGTGAAGCATTGTGTGATTCCGGGGCAAGTATAAATTTGATGCATCTCTCTACTTTCAAGAAGCTGAGACTGAAAGAATCAAGACATAGCAATATGAGGATTCAATTGGAGGACAATTTTGTGGTTAAAATGTACGGTATTTGTGAGGATGTTTTGGTTAAAGTCGACCGATTTGTATTTCCAGCAGATTTTGCCCATTAGTGGCATTTATTTTAGTGGCATTTATTAAAAAAAGCCACTATCTATCTAATGTACATTCATTTTTAATTAAAATGGTACTAAACCACCTATTATAGAGTTTATAAAAAAGACTTAACATTAAAGGCATTCTTATATTTAATTAGTGGCAATTTTAAATTGCCAAACCAAATGACGCGCGCGAAGTATTATCTATCAGAAATTTTCATTTCACTTCTCCCGCTTTTCCTCTCCCTTTTCCTTCGCACTCCCACGTATCTAATAGATAGTATCGCGGTGACTGTGGCGATTGATCTCCCCAATCCACGTCGATATTCTTTCACCTGACAACACGTGGAGGAGATATAGCCTCCTGGTCTATCGTCGCTCGCCCTAGCTAACAACGTCTTGGAGGATTGAGTACATCGACTGACTGGTGGCGGCACGTTGATCGTTTCGTGGAGGATCGCTTTCGACTACTGGCCTGAGAAGTGCCACATTGCCGGCACTGAGGAAGCCAGGAATCTACTTTGCCGATGCCGAGGAAGCCAGTTCAGCCACATTTGCTACATTGGCGCCAGGTGATTACAAATAGATTCTCTTCCCCAACCATTATCACCATCACAATCAGCTGCTCTGTATTGATTCACACTAGTAGAGGAAGAACCGTCTCTGTAAGATATATTCCTACCTCTATGATTTTCTTGCCCCTCCCTTAATTTTTCTATATTCTTGCTTTATTTTGGATTTATTTCAATTTCGAGCAAGATCTGGACTGGAGTTAGAGTTCCTAGTCTACTCGTTATTCCTAATTCCATGACTAACTTGGTTAATTGCACTAGCAAGGAGAATCATTGTTTGGCAATGTGCATCCTGTACTGGTTATGGAGGGAGAGGAATAATAGAGTTCATGAGAATGTGGAGATGCAATCATGGGTTTGGTGATGGGTATCTAAACACCACTTTCTTTAGTGGTCTAACTCTTACTAACAGACTGTCCGTCAATGTTGATTTTGATATCAAGGAGGAAACGACAAACAAGATAAGGTCAGAAATAACTCAAGAATTGTAGCCAACACCAACTTCAATAGTTATAAACATAAGATAGAAAAGTATTCAAATAATCAAATCTCATTACTTCCATTAATTTAGGGGACTAAGGCTTAAAGAAGTATAGGATAATGGAAATTTGATCGTGGGCATTACAATTGAGTTGATGTTTGAGTTGCAACCAACACACCTCTAAGACACATGGATTTTAATGAGGCCAAGAATCAATAAGATTTATGCATAACAACTTCCAACGAAGTATGAATTAAGATTTTATAATCTTTGGAATGGTTTTGAGACAAGGAACCTCCCTGATATTAGACCTGGTATGCCATCCTGATTCCCATGTTCTAATTAGAAGCTAATTTTAATGAAGTGTAATTATTCATGGTTATGGTATATACATGAAATTAGGTTTGATTAGGCTTATCTATTTTTAGTATACATTGTGATATGTCATTACCCACACCAATTTTCTTCTATGTTTTTATATTAGTGTATATAAATAGGTTACAAAACAATGTCATTTTATTGCTATATGTTTCCCTTTAATATAAGTGAGAAATCTAATATATTCTCAAAAGCACAGAGGCCAAGAATGATTAAGCATCTCATCTTCATCATAATTAATTTCTATACCAAAATACATGGGTTGATCCACTTATATAGTAGAAACTAAACTTCAAACGAAATTTCTAAAAAGTAGGGGCTTACTGAGCATCACTGACTTCTAAACAGGGCGGGGGGGTAGTCTGAAGATGATACAACTAAGAAATAGCAAAGAAAAATACACCATTTCCCTTCACCATGAATTGGTTACATGTGAGAACAATTATATTCTGTTCATTCGATTCCCCTAGTCAAAGGGCGGGTGGTTGCTCCTCTTGTCATATTCTGTTCATTCTGATTCTGGACTTTTGAATGCTATGCTTCTATTCTTATGCTTGGTCAAGGTTCAGTACTTTTCTCCCACCTCTTGTCAGCCTCTGCTGGTTGAAGCTTCTGTTGGTTTTGATTGGAAGGTCTTGTATTTTGTTTTCTTTTGAATCCTTTTTTCTGATGTGGTTTTGATTGATGTTCTACTTTTTTCTTCTGTTGGTTATCGTTGGCTGACGGATATGTGATTTGTCCTTGGGTTGGTTTGTCTTTTCCCTGTTTGATGTCATCCAAGGATGGGATTCTATGTTGGCTCTTGCCTATGGAAGTGCTTGAAATGGCTTTGTATGGTTCTCCTTTTTTTAAGGCTTTTTTAAGATTCTTTGAAATGATATTCCTATCCTTTGAAACAGGAGTTTCGGCCGACCAAAAAAGGAATATAGCCATGATTGATTACCATGTTATGAAGAACATACACCTTGGTGTTCAACTTCATATCAGGGATTGTATCTTTGGTATTTGGTTGTAATAGATTCCTACTTTCTGGGTGTATATGTTCTAAAGGTTTCTAGTATGTGAGCTTGTAGAATTTGAGGTTGTAGGTTTGGAAACCATGTTGGTGGTTTTGAGGTTTACGAATTCTCCTTTGATACTGGCGGATAGGACCCAGGCTCCTGTTTATTTTCTGATTCAGTTCAAAATGATTAGAATGTGCCTGGGTCCTTATTATAAGTATGTTCTTTTATCCTTTTAAAAAGTATTTCAAACATAGTGTCATGTACTCATAAAACTAAAGTGGCAGGAATCTATCCCATTTACATATAGGTCAGAGAATAATAACCTCACATAACTCATTTAGAAAATTTATAATTTTTAGATGAATCCTTCTTGTAACTCATTTAGAAAATTTATAATTTTTAGATGAATCCTTCTTGTCATAAACTTTGTGGTACTATCAAAATAATAAGATGATAAGATATCTTGTAGTAGTGTTTTGATAAACACAGAAGTACAAGACTGTAGTAAAATTTTGGAAACACACCAGTAACCTCTTTAAATAGGTCTCACACCTTCTATAGTAGTGCATCGATACTCCAAATTAAATAGGTCTCACACATGTACAAAATAAGCCAGACACCATTAACCTCTTTGATAATCTAAAATATGTGTGTTGATTCAACAAATAGATGATAAGTGTCACCTCATTGTATGAAATACCAAGATACATCAAATTATAGAAAATACTAGTTACTTCCATTGAAAATCTCAAAGAAGGATTAGTGAGCATTGGACCAATTGCAAAGATATAGCCTCTATATAGGACATGATCTCCTCTATTAGATTTCTTTTCAAGCTATCATGTCTACCACAATAAAGTTGGTTATGAAAAGCAATAAAAGGTTAACTGTTGTTATACAACTTTTTCTGAAAATATATAACATCGTTATATGTACTTACACTTTGTTAATACTAGTATTATGCAGTCTCTGTCCACCCACAACAGTCATTATGAACTGGGCGTCTATGTCAATGTTAACGTTCTCTATTGAAGAACAATTGGACATCATCCTAGATGATCGTTCCTTAAAACAATTGGCCATATCCAAACATTGGCATTTTCTAAAAGGAAGACGCTACAGGCCTGGTGAAGTGACCCTAAGTTTTGGCAATTATTCACATGTTATCGAGGTTGAGTATGATTTGGTGGGAAATCGTGTATCAAAATCTGGTTGTCGTGATTGGATTAGAAAGATGCTAGTGGGCCGTAGCGACAGGCCTTTTCTCCGTCCAGTTGGCCATAATACCATCAACGTTTGGATAACCAACATCAACTGCGAGACCCCCGGTCATCTACGGCGGTATGAGCGCACGACGGAGGATATCAGCTCGAGCTCAGACGAATCTGATTATGAGGCCCCTGTCAGTTCAGATTTGTCTAAATATAGTGAGGAGCTCCGCGACACAGCACAATCATCAAAAAGGCCACGGTAGGTCCAATTAACAAATATAATTGTCGAGACAAAAAAATTGTGTTTACACTTTTTGTCTGAAAGCAATCAATACTCATAGGTATTTTCTTTTCTAAACTTCAGGAGAAGATTCCCACAATGATAAGTCCTCGAAGTTACTGATGCGGGACCATGTTGGTGTAGTATTTAGTTGTCTATCTATCTAGACTTGTCTGTATTAATAGTTATTTTAATTATGTGCATGTTTAGGGGTACACCAACCCCTTTGTCTGTATTAATAGTTATTTCCTAGCATAACTTTTCTTTTAACCGCTCCAACATGTTATTATCTGAGATCTCATCAAGATTTATGTGACTCTCATCTAATGTTTGAATCTGTGGATGAGGTGATCGCATCATCATGGGTTATAACAAACAAATCAAATGGGTAGAAGGATATCACTAGTACAGAAATGAGTTATAACGTCACTACCTGTTCATCTGCCCTACATTAATTAGTATAATATCACTAGTACAGAAATGGGTTATAACGTCACTACCTGTTCATCTGCCCTACATTAATTAGTATAATATCACTAGTACAGAAATGGGTTATAACGTCACTACCTGTTCATCTGCCCTACATTAATCTGTGGATCAAGTGATCACATCATCATGGGTTATAACAAACAAATCAAATGGGTAGAAGGATATCACTAGTACAGAAATGGGTTATAACGTCACTACATGTTCATCTGCCCTACATTAATGTTTGAATCTGTGGATCAGGTGATCGCATCATCATGGGTTATAACAAACAAATCAAATGGGTAGAAGGATATCACTAGTACAGAAATGGATTATAACATCACTACATGTTCATCTGCCCTACATTAATTAGTAAATGGATTATGCTCTTTTCGACGGGAACGCAATCAAAGCTTTACTTCTAGTAAGTTAATTAATCTACAGGCACTAAGTACAGGTTTATAATAGTCATTAACATGTTCATCTGCCCTACTTTAATTAGTATAATATCTGTATTGTACTGTTCATTAACCTTTCCCCTAGCACTTAACAGAAACGCATTCTAAACTAAAGAACTTTTACGACTTACAGGATATGTTTGCCGCCGGAATTCACACGACGTCGTGGACTGGACGATGACGGAGCTGATGCGGCACCCGCAAGTCCGCGCCAAGCTCACCCAAGAGATCCGATCCACCTGCACCTACAGCGACCCCAGCAAGAACCTCATCGTCGAGGACGACATCGTCGACCGTTTACCCTACCTGAACAGCGTCATCAAGGAGGTCTTGCGGATGCACCCACCATTCCCCATGTTGGTCCCCAGAGAGACCATCGCCGATGTGGAAGTCATGGGTAAGCACGTACCTAGTGGCACCACGGTCTTGATCAACGCCTGGGCCATCCATCACGACCCGATAACTGGGAGAGCCCACATGAGTTCCGCCCGGAGCGGTTCTCCGTTGACGGTGCCGCCGCTGTGGACTTAAAGGGGAATGATTTCCGGTTCGTCCCTTTCGGGTCTGGCCGGGTTGTCCAGGGACACTCTTCTCTTCCCGGATCGTCCACTTGGCCATTGCTAATCTGTTGTTCCATTTCGACTTGGAGCTTCCCCAAGGGATGGACTCCTCCAACTTGGATATGTCCGAGGCGGTCGGGTTCGCTACTAACCGCAGATACAGTTTGGGTGTTGTAGCAACCCCTGTCTGAGCCAAACATTTGGTGTTCATGCGCAAAGTAATCCACAGTTCTCAACAGTCTGCAACGTCGGGAAATGGAAAACACACAAATACATGCGATATATATAGACGGGTGTATAGATTTTTTATATATTTATTTATTAATTATAGTGGATGTAGCCACATGAGTGCTAGTAATTTTTTATGTCAAATCTATTCAATAATTCTTTAGTGTATGCTTCCTAACATAACTTTTTTTTTAACCGTCCAACACGTTAGCATCTGAGATCTCATCAAGATTTATGTGATTCTCATCTAATGTTTGAATATGTGGATCAGGTGATCGCATCACCATGAATTATAACAAATAAATCAAATGGGTAGAAGGATCATAATCTAAATCAAGTGATCGCGTCAAAAGATCATGTGTTCATTCTTGACAGGATCTGGGATCTCGGATCTCGACATCCTAAAAGAATATGATTAGTCTACCACAAAATAAGTACGAGATTAGTTGGATAAAAAGATCACAATCACAATTAAGGGATCATGAGATCCGCAATTACATCACTCTGAATGAGTATGATTAAAGGATTATATTTAGAGAGCCTATGAGTAGGTTGATTTGGTGAGGGTTCGTCGGTTCATTGATATTTTGATTTTTATTATCTTCTTATAAAGCTATGATATATGGATTTATTTCAAATGTGAGACCCTCAATTTGAGGGATCCAATCTTGATTATTATCTTTTGATGGATTTTGAATAAACTTTAATTCTTCAACCCTTTTAGAAATTAAATTAAAAGTCTTATATGTGATGCATGTTGTTTGCACTCCAAATCGCTATGAAAAGTCCTAGACGTTTAACCTTCTAAAGAGACAGTCAACTCGTTACAAGTGACGAATCAACTCTCTATTAGTAAGGTATCGATCCATGGTACAATGGAAAGATGGTTTAAATCCAAAATCAATTACAAGAACAAGAGGGAAAATCCAATTTGTTGAGAATTTGGTTATGCTATGAACAGAAACAAAAGTACAAAAAAAACTATTTAAGACCAAGTGATAAAAGAACGGGGGGTCTGGGACATCACCACCAATAGTCATGTTTTTACTCAATGAACCAACTCTTATGATTAAATAATCAAATAGGTTCCATGTGGATTTGTATACAAGTTTCACAATGGCCAGATTTCCAGCAAACTCATTGATCCAGATATTTGTGAATCCTCGCCAACCATCCAACACATTTACTATCTGAGATATCATCAAGAATTATGTGATTCTCATCTGACGTTCGAACCCAGGGATCAGGTAATCATGTCACCATGAGTTCTAACAAATAAGTCAAATGGGTAGAAGGATCATTATCTAAATCAAGTGATCGCGTCAAAAGATCATCAGTTCATTCTTGACAGGATCTAGGATCTCAACATCCTATAAGAATATAATCAGTTAGTTAGATAAAAATATCACAATCACAATCAAGGGATCATGGGTTCATTCTTGTGGAGATATGCAATCACATCCTTCCAAATGAGTATATCAATCTAAAAAACAATCAATGCAAAAATGAAAAAATCATTCTTTTACTAAAACATTGGAGTTGATTACTTAAAATAAGAACAGGCTATGGGACTAGCCCTAATGCCACAGAAGGGAACTACTTAGACATAATGTAAACAACAAAATAAAAAATTAGATAAAAATATATTACAAGAGATAATAAGAAATGCCTTTTACTTTGGAGTCCCACCTCCTTTTATAGGAAGAAATGAGTGGCAAAACCCATAAAAATGAAGTTTTGTTGTGGTGGCTGTCGCTGGATCTGCTTTAACCAAAGTTTGACTATGATAATGGCCTTCTTCATTTGACTTTTGACCAAATCTAGATGGGAGTTTGTCGACTCATAATTTGAATTGGTTGATTGTCTTTGATGTTGGTGTTGATTTGATGAAAACCTAGAATGGTTGTTGGCAGTGGTGATTTGACTGAGTCTGTGTGTGAATTGGTTAACTCATCTAAATCGATCGACTAGGATCTAAAACAAATATGTGTTCTTGGTATGTATTATTTAGTTCCTATATTCTTGATATCCACTCACTTGACCAATAAAGCTTAGGAAGAGCAATATGATCAAAATCCTTCTCCATGTTGCCCAACATCCTACTCTTGAACCTTAGATCAAGTTGTGTTTTGTATGAATGTAAATAAGATTCATTAGTTTGTCTATCTCCTTCTCACTTCCCCTCTTAGTATGGATCTGAACAATTAGAAACAATTTATGTAATATCTATGGTACTCTCTAAGTTTCCCAACCTCCTATTCTTGAACCATATAGCATCACTATATCTACAAAAGAACCAACTATGTCTGATGTTGTAAGCTACAAGAAACTTCACGTCAATGAGAAGTAGATTTAGTTCTATTTTAGGGCTTTATCTTGTGCCAATTTGTTCTTTATTCACACCTAGACATGTTAGAATGCACATTACTTCCCTCAATATGCATATTATTATCAAATGTACTTATGGAGGCTTTTTACATGTTATATAGGTACTTTGGCCACTACTTGATGGAACAGAAAGAAGATGGCCTAATCTAGAGTTTCCTCAGGCTTGGAGGAGCCCAAAATGAGGCCAAAACCACTCCCAACATACCCCAAGTGGTCAAAGAATGTATTGAATCAATGACCTTCATGGATGGCCAAGTTCAAGACTCAAATGCATGGTAAGGACCCTAGCACGGTCGTGCTACCAAGGAAAGGTCATTTCGGGACATGCCCCAATCACAGACTCTTCAGAGAACTTGTAGAAATTGATTTTTATGGCCAGAAGGATCATTTTGGGCATAATGGCCATGTTGGGAGGTGGCCAGAATGACCATGATGACCAGAATGGATGTGCTACCATTGAGCCCCACCAATTTTATCACATGATGTCCCTATTCCCCCCCCCACACCCTAGACCCCTAGACATCTATATAAACCTTGGAGGTGGCTGGAGGTTGAAGGTTGTCTTCTTTAAGCTCTCCATTTCATCCCTTACCCATTCCACTCCATTTCCACCTCCATTCCACTCTATTTCTCCATTTCCACCACCAAAACCTTCATTTCCATGCCTTCCATCCACTTCCTACTATCATTCCACACCATTCCATCCAAGAAGAAGGAGGAGGTCAAACTTTGCATTAGCCAGAAAGAAGGACTCACTCATCTACACTAAGCTCCATGTCTACTTCATCCTCTTTCTCTTACCTTTTTATATTTTCCATTTCCATGAGTGGCTAGGCCCCTTGGGTGGGCTGTTTGGGGTAAAAAATGTCACTTTGATACCAGGCTGGGGGAAATTGATATGTAAACATTGTAATTTCATTTGCTAATAATTATTTTCTATTTCTATTTCACTCTTCATAAATTGTGGGTTGATTTGTGCTTGAAATCACCTAGGAATTTATGGAAATCGCTTGTATATGTTAATTTTGGAATTTAGTGGATGTAGCCATATGAGTGCTAGTAATTTTCCATGTCAAATCTATTCAATAATTCTTTAGTGTATGTTTCCTAGCATAACTTTCCTTTTGATGTATGTTTAATTTGTAAATTGAGGAACAAATTAGTCCCCCCCATTAAGTTCATTTCAAGTTCACTATTCCTTAAATTAACAAAAGTATCATATAGGGTGTCATCATTTCATCTTAAAATAACATAATCAAAATAGACCTATACTCATATAAACAATACATCCATAATCTTAATAAACATATACAACTGACTTTTCAATAGATTCAGTAAATATGTTTTGATCTAAGAACTAGAGCCTGAACATTTTTTAACAAATTGATTTTGTTCCTCGTGTATATCTATGATCCAATACTCATCACTAAGAGCATCATAGATGGTCTTTTCATAACTCTAATTCAGATATAAAATCTATTATATATTATTCTCTAAAAGAGGCAGTCAACTCGTTGCAAGCGATGAATCAATTTTCTAGTAGTAAGGTATCAATCCAAAGGATGACACAAAGATGGTTGGAATCCAAAATCAGTTGCAAGGACAAGAAGGAAAATCCAATTTTTTAACACTTTAGGTATGCTACGAACAAAAACAAAACTATAAAAATAAACTATTTAAGACCAAATGATAAAAAGAATTGGGGTCTGGAAGATCACCACCAATAGTCATGCTATTACGTGATCAGTGAACCAACTCCTAAGATTTAATAATCAAATTAGGATAATGTGGATTTGTATCCTTACATAATACAAGTTTCACAAGGGTCATACTTCCAACAAACTCGTTCATCGTGGCATTTGTGGATCATTATATTGGAGCCAATTACATCAAATAAGAATAGGATATGGGGCTAGCCCCCATGCTCCGAAAGGGAACTACTCAGACATAATGTAAAGAGCAAAATAAAAAAACTAGATAACAAGAGATAACAAGATATGCCTTTTGCTTTGGAGTCCCCCCCCC
Source organism: Alisma plantago-aquatica (assembly GCA_963693085.1). NCBI lineage: Eukaryota > Viridiplantae > Streptophyta > Magnoliopsida > Alismatales > Alismataceae > Alisma > Alisma plantago-aquatica. The sequence goes on from OY856412.1 coordinate 419,856,510, forward strand.
ACTTTTATAAGGAGAAAGGAGGGGGAAATCCTCTAAAATGAAGATTTGTGGTGTTAGCGGTCATTGGATCCGTATTAACTGGAGTTTGACTGCAATAATGGCTTTCTTAGTTCCACTTTTTACCAAATATAGGTGTGAATCAGTCAGTTGGATTTATTGTCTGGTGTTGATTTGATGAAACCCTACAATGGCTAGTGACGGCTATTTGACTGAGTCTGCGAGTTAATCATTTGACTCATTATCTAAATCAATCGACTAAGATCTGAAACAGTCGACTCGTGAGACTATGCTTTGGATTTTTGATCAATTCCTTGCAAAAGCAGCCCTAAACTAGTGAAAATTCCCAATATATATATATATATATATATATAAACTTAATAAATTTATGCTGAAACTTATATAAAAGGCAATGAATTGTTTTCAAATAAAGATTATAAATATGTAAATAAAGGTGATAAGTTTGCACTCATAAAAATACCCCAAACTTAAAGTTGGTTGTCCTTGAGAAACATTGAATCTAAACAATGCCACATAATACTTTGGGCTCATCATCCTCACTTGCATAAAAGTACTTTGGTCCTTCCACCTTATTTGGACAAGAAACCTTGACTTGTTTAGTTTGTATAAAACAATATTCATATCCCACACATAAATATTATTTCATGACTTGGTTCCATTCCAAGACCCACAATAAAATAAATTTCATATTCCCTTTACATTTGGTACTTCTACACATTCTTACGAGTCATTACACAAGAATAGGGCTCAAAGATTTAATTGAGTTATGTAGATTCCCATGGGCATAAAAAGTGGAGTGAAAGGAGCTATGGAAAGAAGTGGTCTCTGCTCTATTCGACTTGAGACCTTTTTAATGGATTAAATTTAGAGAGCCTATGAGTAGATTGATTAGGTGAGGGTTTTTTGGTTCATTGATATTTGGATTTTTATTCTTTTCTTATAATACTATGATATATGTATTTAGTTCAAATGTGGGATCCTAAATTTGAGGGATCCAAACTTCAATATTATCTGTTGGTGGATTTTTATTATACTTTAATTATTCAACCTTTTAGAAGTTAAATTAAAAAGTCTTAGATGTGATGCATGTTGTTTTTATACCATTTTTTTAGGAAAAGTCCTAGAGTTTAACCTTCTAAAGAGGCAGTCAACTCGTTGCAAGAAACGAATTAAAGATTTAGTAGTAAGGTATTGATCCAAGGGATGGCAGAAAGATTGTTGAAATTCAAAACAAATTGCGAGAACAAGAATGAAAATAAAATTTGTTGAGAGTTTGGTTATGCTATGAAGAGAAACAAAAGTACAAAAATAAACTATTTAATACCAAATTATAAAATGAACTGGGGGTCTGGGAGATCACCACCAATAACCATACTTTTGCTCAATGAATAAACTCCTAAAATTTAATAATCAAACCAAGACCATGTAAATTTGTATCCTTACGGAGTACAAATTTCACAAGGGTCAGATTTCTAGCAACCTCATTAATCCCAACCTTTGTAGATCCTCGTCTAACCATCCAATATGTTACTATCTCAGATCTCATCAGGAAACATGTGATTCTCATCTAACATCCAATCCCTTAAATTAGGTGATCGTATCACGATGGGTTATAACAAACAAGTCAAACGGGTAGAAGGATCGTAATCTAAATCAGGTGATCGCATCAAAAGATCATGGGTTCATTCTTGAGAGGATCTGGGATCACGGCAGCCTATAAGAATATAATCAGCGTACTAAAAAAACAAGTATGAGATTAGTTGGATAAAAAGATAACAATCACAATTAAAGGATCATGGGTTCATTTGTGTTGAGATTCGCAATCACATCACTCCTCAAGAGTATATCAATTTAACCAACAATCAATGCAAAAATGGAAAAAAATCATTCTTTTACTAAAATGTTGGAGTCAATGACACAAATAAGAAAAAGCTATTGAGCTAGCACCCATGTCCTAGAAGGGAACTACTCAGACAGAATGTAAATAAAAAATGAAAAACTAGAATACAAGCAAGAGATAACAAGAGATTCCTTTTTCTATGGAGTCCCCCCTCCTTTTATAGGGATAAAGGAGGGCCAAAAACCCTAAAAATGAGGCTTTGTAATGGTGGTGCCTGTTGGATCCGTTTTAACTGAAGTTTGTCTACAATAGCGCCCTTCATTTGACTTTTGACCAAATCTGGGTGCAAGTCGGTCGAATCATAATCTGAGTCAGTCAATTGGCATTAATGTCAGTGTCAATTTGATGAAACCCTAGAATCGTTGTTGGCGGTATGGATTTGACTAAGTCTAGATGCAAATTTGTCAACTCGTTATCTAAATCAGTCAACTAGGATCTGAAACAATCGACTCGTGAGACTGGGTCGTGGATTTTTATCTTTTCTCTATAAAAGTCATCCTAAACTAGTAAAAACTCCAAATAAAAGCAAAAAATTTATGCTAAAACTTATTCAAAAGATGAAAAAATATTGTCAAATAACGATAAAAACATTCAAACAAAGGTGATGAGTTTGCACACATCAAAATACCCTAAACTTAAACTTTTCTCATCCCCGAGCAACATTGAATCTAAACACTTCCACATAATGCTTTATGCCCATCATCAATACTTACACAAAACTACTTCAGAGCTCCCACCTTATATGGTCAAGAAACCTTGACTTCTTCAATTCACATAAAACAATTTTCATATCCCCTACTTCAAAATTATGTCACCACTTGGTTTCATTTCAAGACCCGCAATAAAATAGATTTGATATTCCCGTTGCATTGGTACTCATGCATATTCTTACGAGTCATTGCACAACAATAAGATGCAAGGATTTGATAGGGTTATGTAGTTTAATAAAAAGTAGAGTGAAAGGAGATATTGAAGGAAGCAGTATCTTCTCTATTTGACTTGAGACGTTTTTATTTCTTTATTTGTAGTTACATTGACCACATCTTTTGGTGTGATCTTTTCACATATTTTATTAATGGTACACCTCTATTAAATTTACAAGGGGTATGGAAGAAGTGAAAGAGGGGGAAGGGTTCCACCTAAAACTTAGGGTCTTAGAAATTTGGCTTTTTATTTTTTTCTTTCACAGATGGAGAGATAAGAAGGTGATAGAAGATACGTTCAAAAGATTGTTCTTTATGCAACATATTCTTCTGAATTTAAGCACATTGGGAGTATCATACATTGCATCAATTAATTCTAAGTTATGAAAAATCAAGAATTTTTTAATTTAATTTATAACTCTATAAAGGTAAGCATTGTTTTTGAATCCTATCAGTCCTCTATGGCTTGTCCTCTTTTCTAAGGAATGGTGTTAATTGAGATCCTAGGTGACATGATAATTTCTATCAGTGGAAGATTTTATAACTTATTTACAAAAAAAGTTCCATCATTCAATGGAGTATATCGACTTAACATGCATATTATCATGGTCAACTAGATAAAGGCCAAAACTAAAGTAAATATTTTGAAAATGTTAAGTTAAACTACATAACATAATAGAAATTGCAAGAAATTTAAGTTAGAGTGGGTGGGATGAGTATATACCACCCACCGCCACCCCAAACATAAAATTTTGCTCATCTCGAGAAAAACTTGAATCCAGAATGGAAGGAAGAAAAGTGAGGTGATCACCAAGAGGGCCTGGTAGCTCAAAGAACGTCCAGGTGAATGGAATGTGTATGAGGGCTGGAACCTTGATTAGTGGAGCTGCATAGTGCACCCAATGGTTGGGTGGTCATGAAATCTCAAAGGGACTTTCATATTGCCTTTCGCCTCGCAGTCCCTCCAATAGGATCCATAGATATTTGAAGGAAGTGTTGGTGATGAATGTGGATTGAGTGATATTGGTGGGTGCCAGACTGGTAGCACTTGTACCGTAGGGGAATTTATAACAAAAAATACATGCACATGCAAGGTCTCTTATAAATTGGTTTCCCTCAACTCCTTATATATGTTTGTTTAGATTTTCTTGGCAAGTCTAATAACCCAACACTAAGTCCTCTATATAGGTGAGTGTATAGATTCTTCATATTCATCTTTATCAATTATAGTGGATGTAGACATATGAGTGCTACATGGCTTGTAATTTTCCATGTCAAATATCTTCAGTAATTCTTTAGTGCATGTTTCCTAGCATAAATTCCCTTTTGATGTATGTTTAATTTGAAAATTGAGGAACAATTTATTTCCCCCATTAAGCTCATTTCAAATTCACTGTTCCTTAAATCAAAAAAATTTCATGTAGTGTGTCAACATTTAATCTTAAAATAACATAATCAAAATATACATATACTCATATCAAAATATACATCAATAATCTCAATAAACATGTACAATTGACTTCTTCAATATATTAAATAGTATGTTTTGATCTAGGAACTAGACCCTGAACATTGTTTATAACAAATTGATTTTGTTCGTCCTTCATATTTGTGATCCAATACTCATCACTGAGAGCATCATAGATGGTCTTTTGATTGCTCCAATTTAGTTATAAAATCTATTATAGCTTATCCTCTAAATTAGTATCTAGTCCTAACCTTACGTCTAGGGCATCCTATGATTAAAGGATTATATATAGAGATCCTATAAGTATATTGATTGGGTGAGGGCTTGTCGATTCATTGATATTTTGATTTTTTATTATCATGTTATAATTCTATGATATATGGACTTAGTTCAAATGTGAGATCCTCAGTTTAAGAGATCCAATTTTTGGATTGTCTTTTAGTAGATTTTGAATAAACTATAATTCTTCAACCCTTTTGGAAGTTAAATTAAAAAAGTCTTACATTTGATGCATGTCGTTTGCACACCAAGTCGCTAGGAAAAGTCCTAGAGATTAACCTTCTGAAGAGGCAGTCAACTTGTTGCAAGCGATGCATTAACGTTCTAGTAGTAATGTATCAATCCAAGAGACAGTGGAAAGATGGTTGAAATCCAAACTCAATCATGAGGACAGGAAGGAAAATCCAATTATTTGAGAATTTTGTTATGCTATGAACAGAAACAAAAGTATAAAAATAAATAATTTTAGACTAAATGATAAAAGGGGGGTTTGGGATATCACCACCAATACTCATGCTTTTACTCAATGAACCAACTCCTATGATTTAATAATCAAATCAGGACCATGTGGATTTGTATCCTTATAGAGTACAAGTTTTACAAGGGTCAGATTTCTAGCGAACTCTTTGATCTCAAAATTTGTGAATCCTCATACAACCGTCCAACATGTTACTATCTAAGATCTCATCAAGAAATATGTGATTCTCATCTGACGTTCAAACCCATGGATCATGTGATTATGTCATCATGGGTTATAACAAACAAGTCAAATGGGTGGAAGAATCATTATCTAAATCTAGTGATTGCATCAAAAGATCATGGGTTCACTCTTGAGAGGATCCAGGATCTCAACATCCTACAAGAATATAATCAGTCTCCCACAAAATAAGTACAAGATTATTTGGATGCAAATATCACAATCGAAGCAAAGGGATCATGGGTTCATTCGTGTGGAGATCTGCAATCACATCACTCTATAAGAGTATATCAATCTAACCAACAATCAATGCAAAAATGAAAGAAATCATTCTTTTACTAATACATTGGAGTTGATTACATAAAATAAGAACAAGCTATCGGGATAGCCCTAATGCCCCATAAGGGAACTTAGACATAATGTGAAGAACAAAATGAAAAACTAGATAATAAGAGATGACAAGAGATAATAAGAGATAACAAGAGATGCCTTTTGCTTTGGAATCCCCCCTCCTTTTATAGGGAGAAAGGAGGGGCAAAAACCCTAAAAATGAGGTTTTGTAGTGGCGGCCTCTAGATCTATTTTAACCAAAGTTTAATAGAAGTAATGGCCTTCTTAGTTCAACTTTTAACCAACTCTGGGCATGAGTCAGTTGACTCATAATCTGAATCGATTGATTGTCTTTGATATCGGTGTCGATTTGATGAAACCCCAGAATGGTTGTTGGCGGCGGAGATTTGACCGAGTCTGGGTGTAAATTAGTTGACTCGTTATCTAAATTGGTAATTTAGGATCTGAAATAGTCGACTCATGAGATTGGGCTTTGGATTTTTGATCATTTTGCTGCAAAGTTAGCCCAAAACTAGTAAAAACTCCAAATAAAAGGGAGAAAAGATAAACTAAATAAATTTATGCTAAAACTTATTCAAAAGCCAACAAATTATTATCAAATAAAAATTAAAATATGCAAATAAAGGTGATGAGTTTGCACTCATAATAATACCCCAAACTTAAACTCGTCGTCCCTGAGCAACAAAACATTTAAACAATGCCACATAAGACTTTGGGTCCATCATCCTCACTTGCATAAAAGTATTTCAGTCCTTCCACCTTATATGGACAAGAAACTTTGACCTCTTGGATTCACTAAAAATAATGTTCATACCCCTACTTCAGATTATTTCACAACTTGGTTCTAATTCAATACCAACAATAAAATAGATTTCATATTCCCTTTACATTTGGTACTCCCACATATTCTTACAAGTCTTTGCACAAAAGTAGGGATCAAGTGTTTTATGGGGTTATGTAGATTCTCCTGGGCATAAAAAGTGGAGTGAAAGGAGATATGTAAGGAAGAGATCTCTCCTCTATTTGACTTGAGACCTTTTTAGTTTTTTGTTTGCAGTTACATTGACCGCATATTTTGGGATGTTTTTTTGGTATCTTTTCTTGATGGTACGTCCCTATTATATTAATGAGGGGTATGAAAGAAGTGAAAGAGGGGGGAGGGTTCCATCCCAAACTTGGGGTTTGTCACTTTCGTTTTTTTCTTTTACAGGTTGAGTGATAAGAAGGTGATGGAAGAAGTGTTTAAAAGACTGTTCTTTGTGCAACTCGTTCTTCTGAATTTAAGCGCATTAGGAGTATCATACATTGGGTCAATTTATTCAGAGTTATGAAAAATCAAGAAACTTTTCAAGTTCATCTATATCTCAATATAGTTAAGCATTGTTTTTTAATCCTATGAGTCGTCAACGACTGGCCATCTTTTCCAAGGAATGGTGTTCATTCAGATCCTAGGTGACATGATATTTTCTATCAATGGTAGATTTTATAATTTATGTTACAAAAGAAGTTGCATAGTTCAAGGTGGTATATTGATAAACATGCATATCATCATGGATAACCAGATAAAGGCTTGGTCGACTAGATAAAGGCCAAAACTAAAGATTTTTTTGAAAAATTTAATACTAAACTACGTAACACAATTGAAATTGCAAGAAATCTAAGATAATGAGTGGGATGAGTATGTACCATCTACCTCCACCCTGAACTTAAAAATTTTTGCATCTTAAGAAAAACTTAAATATGGAATGGAGGGAAATGTGGAGATCACCAGGGGGCCTAGTAGCTCAAAGAACATCCAGCTGAATGGCATGTTTATGAGGGATGGAACCTTGATTAGTGGAGTTTCATTGTGCACCAATGGTTTGGTAGTCATGGAAGCTCAAAGGGACTTTCATATTGCCTTTCTCCTCATAGTCCCTTCAGTGGGATCCACAAATATTCCTTCAGTAGTGAAGGAAGTTTTGGTGATGGATGTGGATGTTGGATCCTAGAATGGGTGATTGTATGCTCTAGAGGGGGTGAATACAGATGAATGCACTTAAACAAAATTCATTAGACCTTCAATATAATTCATAATATTAGGTTTCTAAATAGGAAATTTTAGTGCACATAAAACATACATAGAAAGGGAAAGAGAGATTGGACAAGCAACAAGTGACAAGCTATGTAGAGTGGTTCCATACTCCAAACTATGAGATGTCAATCCACTACCTAGATAGGTCAACCTCTAGGATTTTTAAGTGTGTATCCCTCTATATATTCACTTATAAGAGTTACAACACATAACCATCCTTTTCTAGTACAAGGATACCCTACAAAAGGATTTACCCATCCAATATAAAGAGTCTTCAACCTTACCAAGGACTTGCCTGCTTTGCAACGAGTCTTCGACCTTCACCAAGAACTTACCCACTCTTGCACAAGTTTTCAACCTTGCAGGGATTACCCACTCTTCTTGGATCTTCTTCCTTTGACTTCACCTTCACTCATAGAAGCTTTCAGCAAGGACTTACCCACTTGAGCAAGGAGTCTTCTTCCTTCACCAAGGACTTACCCATTCTTAATCCAAGTCTTTGACCTTGTTCTTCACCGAGGGAATCTTTCCCTTGTTCTTCTTCACCTCTCTTAACTAAGAGAGAGATCCTTCATCTTCATGGTTGAAATGAGAGATAGGGAGGTGATGGAAGTGAGAGCCTCAGAAGATATACATGTAGGAAGAGCTCTCTTACAAATATTCTACTCAGTCTAATGGATGATGCAAGTGATTAAGCTTAGAGAGACATAGGAGGTTGTAGAACCACTCAACTATATAATAGAGACCTTCATAGTTCTTAGCTAACCATGGGATGAAGCCCAAGGGGTCTTGTTTATAGTTTGGAATGCCTAGGAGATTTTGGGAACACTTAAGGATGAATACTATCCGTTAGGGATGTTTCAATGGATATTTTTTTGAGTTTTGCAACATTCCAACAGCTAGAAATACTTTTCTGTACTTCCATACAGTGCTATCGGTCGAGTTTCAATAATGATAACTTGACCAAATGCACTACGCGATAAAGCTAATTTGACCATTTGTTCAAGTTGGTCCTGGTAGGAACTTGACTGATAGATTAATTCCAGTGAAGTTGTTGGTCGTGTTTTGATTATAGGAAACTTGACTGATCAACAACATTCTCAAAGTCCATCAAGGATCGATCGAGATTGTAACTCGACTGACAAAGTGTTGTAATAAATTTTGGAAAATGTCATTAAAGTGCTTAAATATTTGACTTAAGTGATGTTTATTTTTTCTAAGCTTAATTACAAGTCATACAATCATTACAAGTGATTTACAATGTGATACTAATGGATTTACATCATATTTCAAAAACATGCACTTGTATTGACTTTGACTTGTCTTTTCTCCAAGTTGAGATGCACAAGTTAGGGCATTTGGAGTGTGTTTATACCTAATCTGAAATCACTCAAGTAGAAGCATTAGACACAAATAATTGGAATGGTTTCGTCATCATAAAAACAAGGGTTTAGTCAATTTAGACCTTGAGCCAACATTAACTAAATTGACCTTGAGTCAACATTCTCTATTCCTTGATTGGTAAGATTGCATCAACAATAATATATTTAGAAAAGAGGATAGTAAGAGGTATACCTAGTCTTGAATGAAGTCCAATGACTACTCTTGTTCGATTATGTGCACTCTTCACAAGGAGCACACATACAACTAGAGACAAAGGACTCCTGGTATAACACCATGGATGGTGGTGGTTGTTGTCCTCCTAGTGCGGAATAAACGACCTCCATGCCTTTATGTAATTCATGTGAATCAGTGGGAACTCTAGTTGCGCTACTAGAGCCAATAGGAAGGAGTTTTCCCTTCGAACGTCAATGTTCTAGCGTCAACTTACTCTTCCTTATTGTCTCTCCCTTTTATGGGTAAGACCTTCTTAGGCTCTATAGTTACCACAACTATGAGAGAACAATAATTGGTAGAGCTTATTGTTGTGCCTTTTGAAAGCCTAGATTGCCCCCATTATATAGGATGGTCGGGGTTAGGGTTTTAAGATCATCTAAAATATTTTAGATCCCATATACTAAATAATAATTTACATGGATGAATTCATGAACCCAACCTAACCTGACAAATATAGGAATCCAAACATGCCCAAAATATATTAGTTGAGATGATATCAATCAATTACCAAGCATCGTGTGTTTTAACCATCTTACTCATAAGTGTGAAAATATAAACAAAATGTATACAAGAAGTTGAAGGAAAGCCAGGTTATAAGGTGTCTTTTGTGTGCATTTATTTATGTGTTATCAATTCCCCGACCTTTCTCATTGGTGAGAACTACAGATTACGCTACTGATTAACATCAAGTGGTTGGCTCATACAGGGTTGCTACAACACACAATTTGTATTTGTGGTTGGTGGTGAACCTGACCACCTCTGAGATATCTAAGTTGGAGGAGTTTGTACCTTTGGGAAGCTCCAAGTGAAATTGGAACATCATATTAGTGATGGGCAAGTGTAGGACATGGGAAGAGACGAGAATCCCCATACAACCTCTTTATCCTGACCCAAAAGGGATGAGCTAGAAATTATTCCCCTCGAAGTCTACAACGGTGGTGCTGTTAGATGAGAACCACTCCACGTGGAACTCATGTGGGCTATCCTAGATATTGGAGCTGTGATGGATGGACAAGATATTGCTCATAACCATGGTGCCAATAGGTACATGCATTGGTGGTGGTCTATCTAGGAACTAACAAGGGGAGTGGTGGGTGCATCTGTAAGACCTCCTTGATGACGTTGTTCATGTAGGGTGAGTGGTTGATTATGTCGTACTCGACGATGAGGTTCCTATTGGGGTTGAGATAGGTGTAGGTGGTGAGGATCTCTTGGGTGAGTTTGGTGTAGACTTGTGGATGCTACATCAACTTTATCATCGCCCATTCCATGGTCGTCGACGTTATGTGGATTCTGACAGGAAACATGTCCTATAAGTCATTAAAGTTGTTCACTTTAGACATATGTAGATGTGTTTCTACTAAGTTCTAGGGGAAAGGTTAATGAACAACATAATACAAATGTTATATATGTAAGGCAAATGAAGTCTAGAACTGTCAAGCCTCACTACTAAAAAATTGGGAATAGGTGACAATCAAGACAAAATTGTTTCACCTAAAAGACCACATGATTCACCATAGCCTATACAATGATTGTCACCTATATAGGGTGGACTTTATGCTATTTAATATTTTTCAAAATGGCTATCACTCATTTGACTCTTTTAAATTCTAGAATATAGCAATACATAACATCATAGACATCACCTATGCATAAAAAACTGCATGTGTTGTTATCAGCCTTTTTGTAAGTAATGGGGGAATGTTGTCACCCATCAAATAATAGGTGACAGGCATGTCCAACATGTATGTATACATTAATAGCTATTGAACAACACCAAGAACTGTCACATACCCATAAAATCAATCAAATATTTATCATTCCCAAGAAAATTATAGTTCAATTCTATCTTGAAAATAAGAAAATATTCCATCGTAACAACATTGTAAATGCATAAATCTGAATCTCATTCGTTATAATAAAGTTAAAATATAGGTGTTTTTTTCTATATCTTTATATGTGTACATCATATGCTACATGCTTTCCAAGGATCATAGGAAATGTACAAGTTGGTCAAATAAATGTAAGAGTGGATGACACCACATGTTATATATTACAAGCTACAAAATATGGAGTTTATGTTCCTCCTTTTGGAGCCTAAATCACCACACAAGTCAAGATTCCTTCACCATAGAAGTGGAACTAATGTTTTCTCTCATTAAGAAAAGTTTTGTTCGAGCAATAACCAGAAATAGTGCCATTACTTTTACTCACAATCTCCCAGTGTGAACAAAGAGACAAAGCATAACATGATAAAGATCAATTACTATGTTAATTTTGTAGAGGTGATACCTTTTATAGATTAGGGAGATTATTCAAAAAAAAACACAAGATATGATTGCTAATCACTTATAATAACAAACCAAATATGCACTAGCTAATATGTACTGTGTGCATGACTAAGATCGCTTCACTACCATTTATTAAGCTTCAAAAAAAATCCCATCAGGAAATTTTTAAACTGATGTTTGTGGACAAATTACTTAGCTCATGTCTCTAAGTACTGTGTTCGTGACTAAGGTCATTTCATTACCATTTATTAAACTTAAAAAAACTCTATCAGGAAATTTTTAAACTGATGTTTGTGGACAAATCAGTTAGCTCATGTCTTTAGACTTGACTTCTCCCTCCATTCATGCCCTCACATTGCCCAATGAATTCACTAAACATTTATAAAACTTCCTACTAAACCATGTCTAAAAAGAACAAAGTAAATCAATTCCTCTCATTGTTCTACCTCTAATTTTACACTATTTTTATAAAGGAAAAAGCTATCTATAATGCAATTATATGTGTTTTTTCTATTGGCAACATATAAACTCAGTGTTTTCTTTCCAACTTAATCATCAAATACGCCTAGAATTGTGTGTTATGTTATATGAAATAAACCCCTACATTGTTGTTGTAGTGAATCACAAGATTGACCCACCAGAGTGACAGGTTGACTACCTCAAGACGGTGAAGGTGACCATCTTGAGCTAAAACTCTTAGTTGTGGGTTTCCTAGAGCATGTGCCACATCAGAAAAACTTGCCCTTGTAGTTTCTAAATTGACCTTCTCCATTTTATTAGGACATGGTATTTGTGATAGATAAATGAACATGTCAAATGCCTAAAGCAGTCACCTTTTATGCTAGGAAGTGTGATTTTTTGTACTTTTATACTTTCACAACTTTTTTGCTAAGGCAGAATGTGCACAACACCTAATAGGTCCTACCTACTAACAACAACCCATTGTTTATCCTCATAGACAGTTCTTTATTAAAAATAGGTTCACTTAGATATCTTATTGATTAACCTTAATCTATTTTATGGGAAAGGACTTCACCCTATACTTTGTGGTTGTAATCACCCTATCAACCTACATCTCCTTTTATCAAAAAGATCCACATGGCATACCCCCATTCATTTCTTATGTATGTGTCCTCCCTATACCCCTTCACCCCCACTGTATCAACATTCATCGACTTTTCTTTATGGACACTAACAAGTTCCATGCACAACAAGAGAAAAAGCAAGCAAAGAACAAACATAAGATAAAAAAATCACAATGAAACATGGGATCCCCTACCAATAATGAATTAGAGGAGGAAGCCATGTGCAGGATGTTATATGTTGGAAAGTTATTGGTGTGGGTGGACAAGATGAGACTGTAGAGAACCTCACATGTGTGGTATTCTATGACTCAATGAAGTGTTGTTGGGAGTTGATTCTCAGCATGTTCAAAGATGATGCCCCAAGATGGTCCTCAGGACCCCCTCCCCTCTTAGTTGTAGATGATGAGCTATATTCTCTAGAGGCATGGTCAAATTGGATCAAGGTCTACTTGAAGATGACCTATTCATGAAAGCCTTTGGGTGAGAGTCCTGTTCGGGCTAACCATAGAAGTGGATGGTTGCATTCAAATCCCTAGGAAGTGAGTTGTTCATAATTGGAAGTAGGGTTGCAAACCCTAATGTCCATGATATGGTGACTTATACCTACACCCCAAACCCTACTGCAGATTCTATGAACATGCACATGCTGAGGAAGGATGATTGTTGGACCTCATTTATTTTCAATTGTTCAATTATGATGGCTTGAACCACTGGACAAGTTTATCTATCATAATATTGAGTGTTTTGATTTTATCTAAAATGTTAGATAGCCACACCCTCAAAGAAGGGTGTAGAAATCTATAGTGACGTTAAGGTACTGGTGTTATGAAGAACTGAACTATCCATCAACAGTATTTAGGTTCCCTATTTGTATTACATCAAGTGAGTTCACCAGGCCACCTAAAGTAGTAAACTTTGTTGATGGTCTTATGCATGTCATGCAATGATGTTCTCTGAATACTCTATCAAACATAAGATTGACGCCTACATGTATGGAGACATGTGTGGCCAGTTGCACACAAATGAAAATCTTTCGTGATAATCAACTTTTGACTTTGTATTTATGCTAGAAGAACATAATATATACAAAGTACATAAATAAAAATCGACGAATCGTATATAGGTCCATCCACATCCAATATAGGGCCAAATTTGCACAGTGTGAGGAAGCATGCTAGTTTGCTTCCTATTAAAAAATCACAATGGGCAGCGTCCAATGAAGTCCATCTACTTCTTATCAGAATCTTTTCCTATAATCCCGAGACACCTAATATTTTAATGTAACCACCCATGGGGAGGACAAAGAATTAATGAAAAGGTCACCAAGTCGGCATGCCTCCAGGTTATTAAGGTTAACAAATATGTTTAAGAGGTATGCACGATTTACAAATATGTCATATCATAAGAAAAACAACTAATGGTAGTATGTTTGGAAGACAAACAAATATTTTCTAGAAGTGTAACCATCACTTACTTAAGAAAACTCAACAATAACCTTCAAAGGAAGATAAAAAAAATCAGCAATGAGAATAATCAAAAAGTTTTTACCTGTAACTTGTTTCAAGTACCATTCAAATAGTAGGAAAGATTGCAGATGCCAATTTAACATAGACAAACAAAACATTCACCCTGCAATGAAGGGGTGATTTAAAAGAGAGTTAGCTTTCTATTTCTCATGCTTTAAACCTTTCTTTTTTGTTTCTCATGCTTTAAACCTTTCTAAAAAAAACATATTATCAGCTTTTATTATTCCTAAGAACTTTAATGGAACCTTATCATGTTTTCTCCTCTCCTTATTGGTTGAATATTCTTCTCAATGAATTTTTTTTCAAACTGATAAGAAGCCATGATTACTCCTAGGTGTTTCACCAGCATTGACATATCTATACTATGAAGATCTTACTAAACAAATACATGATTTATGCAAGTTATGGGTAGCACCACATTGCAAATTTAGGTGGTTTCTACTCCCTAAGATACATGTATCACACTCCCATGTTGATTATTCATATAAGCCTTTAAATTCAATAAAGCAAGAAGAAAAGGAAAACAACGGGGGGATTTTTCTTTGGTATTTTTATTTTTCTTGATATGTTGTGTAATAATAGATTTGTAGTAACAAGAGGAGGTAGGTTAGAGGTTCACAAAACCCTATATCTATTTTATTTTAATAGGTGGAATTAGCATGTATATATTGGTGAAAGATGCTAATTTGTTCTATGAAACATAGAAGGTGTGTTCAAATTCTAGAACTTTCCAAAAGTAGTTAAAAAGATCTTAAATTTTCCATTCAACCTAGATATCAAGTATAAAGACCAAAATTTGACAGTAACTTCATAAATAACACAAATTAAAGCATCTTCTTTAATAAATATAGGAAAGATATAACTTATAAAGCTTCTGACTAACCTTCATGATCTTAGTATCATGTATTTTAGAAACAACAAAGTTATTATTACAATTGCTGACCCTACTCATCCACCAAGAAGCAAGCCTCTAACATAGAGTCATAGACATAGGCACACTCCCTGCATAGATTCTCAAAGTCTTATATGTTGGTGGTTTCCATAGGCAAGAGTGGAGAAGCATCTCGATGTATTACAATAACTCAAAAAAATTACATGTAGGGACTTGAATTCTAGTAGATTCCAAACCCAAATTTAGTGACTTATCTAGTATGTTGAAATCACCTGAAAACACAAGCATAAAATCAATGTTGAGATCATATAGACACTAGCATAGACATACATATGAATAGAAACCAATACAAGTGAACAACAATAGTCTAAGATCATTTGGTGGTACTACTAAATCATATTAAAATGTTGTACAGTGTAACAAAGCAGAAACAATATTATGACTTTATAGAAGTTCCACTATTAGATTATGATATTTTCCTACTTGACACTGATATATGCATGGAATGAAGAAAAACTCTAAATGGTGTTTTCCCACCCAACATCATTTCATTTTGGTTTAATATATTTAGTATCCAATAGACAAAGAAGTCAAAATGAATGACTTATCTTTTCCTATGAGACAAAGAGAAATAAGGCATGATAAAAAAAGAGTAAGAGAATGCAGTTAAAATTTCAAAAATAAAATCCTACATTCCCTTCAATGTGATTAAATGGACTATCCTTCAATATAATCATCTATAAATATCAAGTTACCAAATTTTGTTCCAGTTCCACATTAATCTATTTTGTATCCAACATAAAAAGAAAGTCATGATATGTCATCCAATACTTGACATTCAGAAACTAGAGTAAACTCTATATGCCAAAAGAACTCAAATGCAAATTCAAATGGTATTATAAATCTAAATTCAGACACGTCCTTAATCGGTTCTTCTTTGTTGTTTTCTAAAAATAATGGGATGAATTCCCACATACATACAACACTTTCTATATTAACATAGAAATTTTGACAACTTGATTAGGAAGTTAACCTAAAAAAACTAGAATAGAATTAGAAGCTCATAAATTTTGAACTACAAAGCAAAAATAAATGTTGTTTTGCTTTCATATCAAATTCTTGACAAAGCCAGTATGTTGTAAAAGGTATTATCTATGCTAGCTTATAGAGCAGTACATAGTTTTGTAGCGTAGGTAGTCCCCAGCATATATGATTCCACCAAAGGGAAAATGCATAACATCTCTGTAGTGAAGAATGTTGGAAGCAACATGAGATGAATGTTGGAGTCATATTGATCAGCAAGGAGGAAACTTTGTAGAATTACAACCTCCTCCATGTTGGGTATGGAGAACTCATGAGTTTTCATAAGTGCTTGGCATCAAAGGGAAAGCATAATGTGCATATGAGATTAGGCTTGAGGACAAATAGAAATTAACAATCAAATTATCCTCTCGGAGACATTGGTACTTTGTAGTTTGATTTTGTGCTCCTCATGCACTATTTTTTCCTTCATTAATTGTTCCTCATGGTTAAATAAGGTGGTGGGTATAACTTAAAATTTGAATGATAGGAATTCTAAATTAATTGGTGTTGGATACTTACTTGAGAAGGAACGTCAAGATGGTATTTGATGCATCCAAAGAATGCAAGTATGACTTGAATGAGATGAAGGGGACACCCTATTAGCAACATGTGATACCTATTTGTACCATGTTGTTCTAGATGAACATATATGATGTAGTAGAAAAAGGATATGATGAGGATCAAGGAATTGGGAACAAGAAGCACTCCCCGATAACTCCTTGTTGTCAAACTCAAGAGACTTCATCCTACAACACTTGTCGCTTTTTTAGATGGCCACAACAGCCAATCCATCCACATTTCATCGGCAAGTTTGACTCACATTCAGCTCTGCAAGATCACCTAAGTCAAAGAGGGAAACCAGTCATTCATTTAAGGGAAGGTGGGATTTGTGTAGGCACAATAGCCAGGGGTGGGGCGTTGGCAGCGACGCAAGGGGTAGGGTTGGGGACGTAAAGAGTGCAACCATGTGCCTCAGATAGGGGATTTTCGGGTTATGGACCTGACTCCAAAAAATTGTCCCATAAACTATATTTTAAAGTTATGGTAACAAGGTATCCATAACTTATAATTAAGAGGAACAATTACAGAGTTTATTCCAATTAATATTGTTAGGCTCATTCTTTTTCATTTTAATGGATATGTCCCTTGCAAACTAAGAATCATTTAGAATCATGTTGTTCATTTATGTTAGATGTAATTTTGATTCAATATTTCTTTATAAAACAACACATTATCACCAATATGTAAGTCTTAATCCCAACCATGTTGGGATCAGCTGAGGTTGGAAAAATTAGACCCGCTCTGGTGGACCTGACCTGACCCGGGCCTAAATTGTTTACATGGGTTAAGGTCTAAGCTTTTTCAAGATGACCCAAATTTGACCCTAGTGTCATATTTACATGTAGAAATTGTGCATAAATTGTTATTGGTTTGTATCCAATTTCAATTATTATTTTCAATAAATAAATATGTAAATTTATATTATTTATTATGCTTTTTATAAGATTATGTATAAAAGTCTTGTACAATATATAATAATTTCCATATGCATTCTTATTCAGGCTTTTGTTATTTTTGCAATGAAATCCATTAATTTTTTTTCAAAGGTAGACATCTTTGTTAAAGACTTTTTCCATGCTAGGATAAGATGTTTATAAGAAATATCTTAAGGTACAACACTATGTAACACATTATAATACTTTGTTATTACAAGAAATGAAAATGAAGTCTAAATGATCGAACTATTATCTTATATCATCTTCCACTCTTCCATTATCAGGTATAAACTAATTGGTTTGTTATTAACCATGTTGCGTTTATAGGGGAATATGGCTACACAACATGCAACAGAAATAAAAAAATTGTCATATTCCCTTTTGAACAATTGATCGTGTCAATAACTATATAATGGAAAGGATGATTTGTGAGGTCATACATGGTCCTAGAGAAAGTCTAGCGATAGTTCCCTCACAGTAGTGTGCGTTGATGTACTGATTACTTGTCATTTTCACAAGTTATTTTATATTGATTATTGTGCACTATTTGTTCATTTTCATATTAATTTGTGCATGATTCACTCTCATCAGTCTTTGATACATATTTGCATAAAATAAATATAATTTTAATGATTCTGAATGATTTATTATATTTTAAGAGCCTATGTTCGGATTTTTTTGAATTTCAGGTGATTTTATAAGAATATACACAACTCGGTACTATTGACTTTGGAGTCAATGGTACTGACACATGCTCAATTTGGAAAAGAAAGAAATCGAGAAGACTCGGTGGTACCAACTTGGAAAGTCAATACTACTAACAACATCACAACATTTTGATCTAGATTTATCAAAGAAACTCAGTACTATCTACATATGGTCGGTAGTACAGACAACTTTTGAGGTGGCTGTAACAATTAAAGGTGTCGGTACTACCGACACCCCATCGGTAGTACTAACACATTAGGTTTAATCCAAAGGTCCACAAAATGGTGCCCTAAGTCACTTCTATGACTTAAGGGGGTTTCGACCAGACCTAATCATCATGTTCTATTCCATTACACGATGGTCAAGGCACTGGAGAGGAGAACGAGGAGAACTGCATGTTTGGGAGGTTTTGGGCATGTTCAGTGGGCAAAATTCGTGGCTTGCAGATCCATCCGTCGGCATGGGGCATCCTAGTCACATTTCACTAGGGGGTTCATCGATTTTTCTATGTTCTCCATATTTTTCCTTCTTCCTAGCATGTTTTTATACATGGAAACTATGAGGGTCTAGTCTCGTGTTCTTTAGGACCCGAGAGTTTCCCGGTTGTACATTGTATATGGATCTTTTGCTTAGTATATCGTTTTATCCTTATTTTTGGGCGTGTTGCTATGAAATTGTATTAAATTATCTATGTTGTGCACCATAGGTGATTAATTAGATCCTTAATAGATTCAAGAGGATGGTAAAGGATTTGAAATCCATAGTAACACATATTTTATATCGTGTTTCTAGGGAAGCCTACAAATGTGAAGAGAATAACCCAGAGTAATTCGTTAAAGCACCTATCTAATAACACAATCGGTACGAGAGTGTGATTGGTATTAGGATAAGTAGTGGATTAATCCATGAAAGTAGGTAATTGTAGATATGTTACAACCCCAAATTTTGGGTTCATTTGGCAAGAAATGTAATTCTCATATTAAGGATATTTGAGCAAATAATGATATAATATGATCCGAATAAATGGATTTTGTTTACAATAGCCTTGATGTCTGTGTTGTGGAATTTTTTTGGCTATTAGGCCCAAATAACAAAGAAAATTCAATTAGCAATTAAATAATTGAATATTTGAGAAAAGGAAGAGGTAGAAACCTCTAGAAGGCAAAGAGATGTAATCCAAGGATGGATTTCATGCCTCTTGGGTTCCTTGGGTTCCAAGGAGTCCAAAGTTGCAAGAAGAAAAGAAAAGTTTAGTTAAGTATTTCTTTAGTAAGAAAGAAATTGAAAACAATGGTAAAATGTGGAAAACAAGTGAAAAGTGGTATAATTGAGTTATTCTTGGTGAAATTTCGTATCCCAAGAATTACTAATGATAAAAGGAATACCAATGAGGAAAATAAAAGAGAAATAAAGAGAAATCCTCAAAAAGAGATATTTTAATAAGAAATAAACATGATAATGCAAAATAATGCATATAGATGCATCTAGAAGGATAATAAGTGTCCAATAAAAAGGATTTCGAAATAATAGAGTTTCTTGGGATCCAAGGAGTCCCAATAAAGAGGAAAGAAAGAGAAAATACCAAAATTGCAAAATAAGATGATAATGTAATGCATTTTTTTAGGGTAAGACTTATCTACTATTTAAATCGAGCTTAACGGGGGCTCAACCCAGTTTGCTACAGAGGAATGGAAATGCGATAATAAAAGAAAAGGGGAAGAACTACTGGTAGCTTCACGGGCTAGCAGATGTGCTAATCCGTTTGCTTGTTTTCTACAAGAAACAAAAAGAACAGAATGAAAAGCATTAACTAGGCTATATATGTCTGCAAGGATGGTTCCCAGGAGGTCCGCTCGCTTAGCCTTGGTGTTTATGCAGTTGATGATAGCTTCCGCATCTGACTCGACCACAAGCCAACCCATCTTCAGCTCCTTGGACCGAACTAGTCCCTCATGTATTGCCCAAGCTTCTGCAATTTGTACATTAGAAAGCGACGGTCGTCTAGTCCCCGCTGTGCAGACTATCTTCCCGTTGCAGTCTCTCCATGCTAGACCAGCTCCATCCCTGCCGTGGATGTTAACAGCTGCGTCACAATTCAACTTGACAAAGTCTTCTGCCGGCGCTTGCCAAGGCTGAGTTGCTCCTCGATTTCCTTGGTTGCTGCTGGTCGCGTTTACTGATCGGTGGTCTTTGACTAGGGCGAGCAGATTTCTATGGATGGTGAGAGGTGGCCGCACCTTGTACTTGAAGATAACATCATTTCTTCTTGTCCACACGGTCCACAGGGAAGCAATCATGGTATCGTAACCCTCCTCGTCAGCTGCTGTCGTGAGGGAAATAATAGCCTGGTCAGTCCTCCCTTGTCCTGCCTTTCTGATCTCATTTTACACCGGTTCCGAACTCTCCTTCCATAACTCCCACGCTTGGGGGCACCTGAAAAGCATATGGATGATATCTTCTTTCTCTCTTCCGCAAATCCTGCAAATTCTAGTGTCATGGCAGCGCCTATCAAAAAGCCTTCCCATGGTACTCAGCGCTCCTATCATGCATCTCCATAGGAAGTGCGCCGCTTTTGGAATAAGGCCCTTGCGCCAAATAGTTCTCCATGTTTTAGCTTCCTCCTCTCTTCTTTGCTCTTCTAGAACCACCGCTGCATTCTGCGTAACCATCTAGTATGCGGATCTAACCGTGTATTCCCCTTTCCTGTCAGGCCTCCAGAAAATCCCGTCATCCTGTCTTGTTAGACCCAAAGGAGTCGCTAACACCTTGCTCTCTATATCATGCGTGAACAGATTTGCAATGAACTCCTCATTCCACTCTCTTTTTCCTCCAACCATTAGCTGGCTCACCCTTTGTACTGTAGTGCAAGAGACCCCATACACCTTTTCCAGGCTTCTTCCTAGATGCGGAATCCATGAGTCAGTCCAGATGTTGATGTTGGTCCCATCACCCACTCTCCATTGCATGCCCTCTAAAATAATGTTTTTTGCGTTCCGGATACTCCTCCAGGTGAAGCTAGGATCATATCCTCTCCTTGCGTTGAGCACGGAATCCCTCGGAATGTATCTGGCTTGCAGAACTCGGTATACTAGTGTGTCCCGTCTATGGAAGAGCCTCCATACTTGTTTTGCCAACAGAGCTTGATTAAAAATGCTTATGTTTCTGAAGCCCATGCCGCCTTGGCTCTTGGGTTTGTACATGTTTTCCCAGCTGACCCATGCAATCTTCCGCTCTGCATCCTTTGCTCCCCACCAAAATCTCGAGATTGTGCTATTGATTGAATCAGGGAGATACTCCGAGAGTCTGAAGATGATCATGATATACGATGGAATGGCTTGTGCTACTGCTTTGATGAGGACTTCTTTTCCTGCCTTAGATAACAATTTCTCCTTCCATCCTTGCAGCTTCCTCCAGATGCGTTCCTGAATGTAAGCAAATACCTGCTTCTTTGACCTGCCTACTGCCGTAGGCAGCCCAAGGTACTTGTCGTGCCTATCCACTTCTTTGACCTGCAGCAACTCAGTCAACTCTTTCCTTCTCACACTGTCCACACCTTTACTAAAAGCAACCTCAGTTTTGGATAAATTTATTTTATGCCTAGATGCCTGCTCGTAGTGGCTGATAATTTCAGCTAATTTCAGACATTCTTCTTTGGTTGCTCTTGTGAAAAGTATGGAATCATCTGCAAAGAAAAGATGAGCAATCTGCGGGCCATGACGGCTAGCTCGGACTCCCTGAATGACCTTTTGTTGTGTAGCAAGGGATAAAGAAGTAGAAAAAGCTTCAGCACATAAAATAAAAAGATAAGGAGAGAGAGGGTCACCTTGCCGAAGTCCTCTGGTTGGTTGAATCCTCCTGGTCCGTTCCCCGTTAATAGCAAAAGAGTGGGTTACCATTGACATACAATCTAGAATTTTCCTTCTCCATTTTTCTCCAAAGCCCATTTTTCCTTGGACATAATCCACAAAACTCCATTCAACCCTATCATAGGCCTTTGACATATCCAGCTTAAGAGCAATGTGTCCCTTCTTTGCACGGTTCCCTCTTTTCATGGCATGAAAAAGCTCGTAGGCAATGAGAGCATTATCGGTTATGAGCCTACCAGGAATAAAAGCACTTTGATTTTCAGAAATAATTTTGTCCATGAGCGGCCGCAGTCTATTTGCTATGACTTTTGAAGCAATTTTGTAAACAACATTACAAAGACTGATAGGTCTGTAGTCCCCAACCTCTTCTGGCTTATGAACTTTTGGGATCATCACCACTAGTGTTGCATTTAGATCTGCAATACTTCTCTCAGATTTCCACCACCCTTTAATGTAACTAGAGATGTCCTCTCCTACAATATGCCAATAATTCTGGAAGAACATAGCCTTCATTCCATCCGGACCCGGTGCCTTGTTGGGGTGCATAGCCTTTAAAGTTTTGTGGATTTCCACAGACGTAAAGTATTTTTCCAAATCATTCCTCTCCTCCATAGACACTTTCATAGATATTCCCCGGGTCGCCTCCTCCCATCCCGACGGATTTGAAGTGTTGAAAAGATTTTTGAAGAAAGACACCACTATTTTTTCTATCTCCTCATGTCCCGTCTTCCACTGTCCTTCACTGTTTTTCAGCCCTTCAATGTTGTTTCTTTTCCTTCTTTGTGACTCTTTATGATGAAAATAGGCAGTGTTCCTGTCACCCGATTTCATTTCATTCACCCGTGCCCTTACATGCCAATACGCCTCATCACGCCTGTGCCATTCTTGTAATTCAGCTGTAAGATGTGTGCACCTAGCAAGGTTCTGGCTGTCCTGAGGTAATTGTTGGAACTCATTTAGCGCATTTTCAAGTTCTTTTATTTTCTTCTTCCTTTCCCCGAATTTTTTTCCTTCCCACTCCTTTAGTTTTTTTCCACACTGTTCCATTTTTCCTTGCAAACCTGAATGCTGATTTTCCTCCCAAGCAGATTTTATTATATGCTCACATGCCTCATCCTGCACCCACATAGGTTCAAAGAAAAAATACTGTTGTCTTCTTTGAGCTTTTTTCTTCTTGTAATCCGTGTTGATGATGATTGGGACGTGATCAGATTGGTACTTTGTAAGATGTATAACTCTTGCGTGTGGAAAATTAGCAACCCAGGATGGGCTGCCCAAGGCTCTGTCCAGGCGTTCCCTTACAAGAGTTTCCGGTATGAGTCCTCTCTGCCATGTGAATATGCTCCCGCTGTACCCCGGGTCCGTAAGATCGCAGTCATCAACCACGCTTCTAAAATCTTGGATATGACTGAAGGGTTTGAGTGGGCCGCCGTCTTTCTCAGCATTAGAAAGGATTTCATTAAAGTCACCAAAGAAAAGCGTGGGTGTGTCTTCATCCGTCATCAGCTCCCTCATAAGATCCCAAGTTCTAAATTGTTGTTGTTGTGCCGCCCATCCATAAATACCGATAGCTCTCCACGTCTCCCCTGTATTGTTGTCCTGGATATTGCAACTGCAATGATGTTGTGAATAGGCTGTAACAGTAAGATCTACATCCTTCCACCAGAATCCTACTCCACCTGCTCTGCCGACACTCGCTAAACAGATCCCTTTAGTAAAGCCGCACTTTCTTATCACTACTTCCAAGTCTGCACTCGAAATCATAGTTTCCATAAGGAAGAATATGCTCGGACCCTCCCTCCAACACCACGATCGGAGAGCATTAACTGTGTCAGGGCGGGCCAGTCCCTGACAGTTCCAGCTCATGATTTTCATTGCTCTTCACGGGGCTGGTCTACACTAGCTCCCGCTACTTGGGACGCATTGGTTCCCTGTCTTTGTGCTTCCATCTCTGTGCTCCGTGCCCTCTTGCATGTATCAATCACAGTATCAGCTGCATCAAGTTCCATATCGCATAGCTCAGATTGCCTATCCCTCTTCCCTGCAATATTGTTCCATACCACTTCATTGTCAGGTACTCCAAGTCTTTGGCTCCTGCTCATCTTGTACACCCACGGAGCAGCTTTCTTCTTTCTTTGATCTGCTTTTCCCCCCCTGCATGTCCTTCTTCGGTGCTCTTTCTCCGTCTGCGCTCTGGTTCTAGTTGTCGTTGGTTCTTGTTCAGGTATCATCTGAGTTTCAGTGCCCCCGAACACATTGCCTTCATCATGGTTTGCCCCGCTGAAAGCTACTGGTCCTTGCTCGAATCCACTGTTCCCTGCTCTAGTTCGTGATTCACTTGGTTTAAGGGCTACGATCTCCTCTCTTGTATACTGGATCCCCTCCTTGCTTCCCACTTTTTGCAGCATGACCACTACCCTGTTGATTCCCTTCGTCTTCTCCAGTCCTTGCGATTGTCCTCGTGCATTCTCCATGTGCCCAGTTTCGTCTGCTCCCGTAAGCTCTGGAAAGATAGCTTCCAGATCTAGCTCCGTCCCTTCCGCCCCTCTCTCCCCACTCGACTCTTCCTGTTCTGTAGTTCCTTTCTGCCTCTCCCCCCTCTGCTTCTGTTCCCCTCTCGGCGTTGCCCTATCTTTGTCGCCATTGAGCCTTTGTGCGCCGTGTTCGCCGACGTTATTGTCTCGGTTTCAAACTTGAAACGTATCTCCCTCTTGTTTCTGGTATTGCCGAACAGCTCTTCTTGCAGAGATTGCCTTGGCTTCCTCGGAGAAGCTTTCAGCCACACCCCCCACTGGGGACCTTGGTCATCTTCTTCCTCCGGACTGGTGCAGTCCCTGAGTACGTGCCCTAGCCGGCCGCACCTGTAGCAGTAATTAGAGAGCCTTTCATATTTGATGTCGATCTCTATGATTTTGTTATTCCTCCCCTTCATACGTAGGATTCTTCTCAACGGCTTTGTAACGTCCAGATTGATCCGGACTCTCACTGACGATTCCCATCTCAATTCATCTAGATCTGCTTCCATCACACTGCCCACCCTTGTTGCGATCTCCTCGACTGATTGCCTGTTGCGCAAACCCAGCGGAATTCCATATAGACGGACCCAGAACGGGCTGTGATTCATCTCGACGGTGCCCGACTGCTCGTCTGCTTCGATGTTCTTGATTAGGATCAGCTTGTTATCAAAGTTCCATGGAGCCCCGTCTTCAATTTTCTTCTTGTCGCGCCAGTCCAGAAACTGTATAATGAATCAGTCTCCTTCGACCTGCTTAAAGATAACTTTCCCCTGGAGCCCCCACGCCTGAGTGAGTGTTCGCTTCAGAGCCCCGAAGTTAGTCGGTCGATCAGATAGGATTCTCGCTATCAGCGCTAGATTTAGATGCCTTTGCTCTTCACGTTCCGTCAATTGTGATACTTCTATCAGTTCTTCTTCGTCCTGTGTCAATTGTAACCTCGCACACCGATCTGCAAGCTCTTCTGCCATCATCGGGGTAGGACCAGACGGACCGCTCCAACCTTAGACCTGCAAGAGACAACCACTAATGGAGAAAGGAACTCCCACGCACCTAACCCTAATCGCCAGAGCGAAGGGGGCGGCCACGGGGAGAGATTCTAGTATTTTGTAATGCATTATTAATGAATTTTATAGTATTTTTAAAAAGAAAGTATTTTCTAATAAAGGAAAATAGGATTTCGTGTAAATAGATTAAAAAGCAAGAACAAAGAGAATAAGAGGGATAATTTTCGAAAACCTAATAGAAAAAGAAGAAGGAACATTAAAGAAATAAGAGAGAGAGAGAGACTAGCCTTTTAATATAGGAATCACATTCCTAATCGGAAAGGGGCATTGCTAATCCCTAGATGAGCAGTGTAGGGCGTGGATACTCTCCCCTATATAAGGGGTAGAGCCCTGGGTCGGGTTTGGAAAGATCTTACACCCCCCTCTCTCCCCTCTTCTTGTTTCTTGTACGTACAACCCTAACGAGGGAGTAGTTCTACCTATAGAGAAACAAAGGAATGTTTTGTAGTCTTCATGAGGGCAGGGAGACTCCACGACAACTTAAGACCGATCGACTACCACCCCAGCCCCTTTGTCTTCACGCATCTTCCACTGTAGGTCTGCAAAATCGCGGTGGTTGCAGCAGCAATCAAGAACTGATCCCGCGCTTGGATGGCTATCTCAACGATGACCAGCAGCACCCTCACGTGCGCAGAGGCACGACAGAGGCTGAGGAGCTGTTCTGGAGGTCAAAGAGGTCAAGGAGGAGGAGTCGGAGTAGCGCCTAGGGCTGCAGGCCAACGGCTAGGGCGGCAGCAAGCCGCTGGCGCAAGGAAGGAGAAGGGCGGAGAGGCATTTGACGGTCTTGCCCTCCGCGGGCTAAGGAGCTGTCCAACTTACCCAAGGGTGTTTGCTTCATTTGGTTATGTTTCCAGTTTGGGCGCATAAGTTGCATGGAAGGAGGCGACGTGGCAGTGTTTGATTGGCCCAAGTATGTGATTTAATGCAAAAATAATATCTGGTTATTCGTAACTCCAATAACAGCAAATAATATATGTATTTTGCTCAGAAAAATGAGAGGAATCCAATAAAAATATAGTTAAAAGCTAATTCCTCTTGCTATTCGAAAAAGTAGTGTAAATTACCATCTTTACTGAATTAAAGATTAAGAAACCCTATTTTGAAATGAATAAAGTGTTTAATAGAGTTTAATGGATCATTAAAGTTGATAATAACCTATTAATTGTAAAAAAAGTACTTTAAGATCGAAAAGGGTGATCTTGGCACGTAATTAGTTTAATTTAGAGATTATGTCCATAACTATGCATGAAATTTGAAAAGTACATAAAGTTATCATCTTTAAGGATTTAATTAATGAAAAAACCTTAGATTTGATGATAGATGGATTTAATGTTGTTCAATGGATAATTCAAGACAATATTAACATGTTGTTGATAAATGTGAAGATAGAATCTAAAAAGATGATCTTTTTATATAATTGGCTTAATTTAGGGTTTCGTGCATGAATATGCCTTAATGAGCTTGAAAACCCTAATTTAGGAGAAGATGTCTTTTAATTGGTTTAATTGTTCAAATCCATGAATATATAGGGATATGATGATCCTAAGACAATTTGGGTATAAAAGACTATTAAAATGGATAGTTGAGCAATTAAGGTTCATATAAATAGAAAAGAGTATTTTAGGGTTTGTTAACCTAAAAGGGATAAAGTTTGAGAAATTGATCTAAGAAACCCTAATGAATATTAATGAACCCTTAATGCGGATTAGAAACCCTAGAAAGAGAATCCAAGTCAATAAAGTAGATTCTTGATAAGTGTGTAATAAATAGAGTACATATTTATTTCAGTATTTATGTGATGATTGAATTACTTGCTTGGATCTGTTGATTGGCTTGATTGTATATACATGAAGTATATGTTGAATAATCTGCAAGACTCATCAAATCAGGTATGTGGTTACGCTTATGAATAATCGCTCTAGTTTCACGGCAATTCCCAGAGTTTCAATCGGTTGCTTGAAAATAACTATCGGATGTTTATTAATTTCATGCAACTATAAAGTGACTATGATTATCACTGTAAATGTGCGTTTATAACTGACTACATCTGGGTCCACCTCTATTGCTTTGAAAAGGCTAAAAAAAGGGGGTAATCCTAGAGCATGGTCTAGGTTACCGAGAGTTAGAAACTGGGCTACCTACGTGTAGTGCTATGAGACTCATTAGCCTGCCATGAGTTAAGGAGTGGGCTACTTACAAATAGTGCCATGTGACTCAACCCTAGAAATCGGTTCACCTATAGGTGGATCATGAGGGGTTTAATGGGGACAACATAGAGGATAGTGTACTCTTGGATCACAGAGTTATATTTAAAATGTAATCTTAGTTGTTAAATGATTAATTGAATGATTACATTGTTAATGTATTTACATAATTATTGTTTCCCCCACATACCAGCTTCGGCTGACCCATGTTTTGTTTGTCGGTGTTTTAGGTACAAGCCAAAAGGACAAACATAAATCGTCATATTGTGAAATACATGAAGTAAAATACAAGGAGGATTAGTTAGAGTAAAATCCATAAGTGGATAGAAGTTTAGAGATCCAAGTTTTCAAAAAGGTATCTGAAAGTTTATTTTCTTACAGTTTTCTCGTTTAGACTGTTAAAATTTGATAATTATTCTTGGTTAATTGCCAAACCTTTGATCCGAAAGGTATGGGTACGGATTCGACCTCTCGATCTCCCTTAATCGGGGGTTATCGGGAGGTGGGGTCGTAACATTTGGTATCAGAGCGTAGGTTCCTCATTTAACCATTAATAATTATTAAATTTTACAAACTCCATAGAACCCAAGGGAGTTATTAGAGGATTATCCAAAAGACGGAGGTGTCTAGAAAAGGATCACGACCGAGGGCTGGCAATATTTTCCTCTGCACCGCTAGTCGGAATACGAGGACTCCCGGATCTATGTGACTGCCTAGCCAAAGTCTTAGGGTATGAATCGAAATAAGATACCTTTAGGACTTTCGCATCTTATTCATCCCTTCTCATCACGAATTCTGTTAAGGACCTTAAGGATTAGGGTTTTCCCACTTTTCCTCACCCTCTTAAGGTATGGGTAAGATTAATAAGGTCTAAGGAATCCTCCATCAAATTAATGAAAAGCATGTAAATAAGATGTTATGGACATAAGCTTAATAGATTAAGCGCAAATTAAAGGATAGATACATGCTTAGGTCGTATGACATAAGTTGTCGTGTCCTTAGAAGAGACATGAGGCTAGACCTTCTTGTCAGGAGGATAAGTTAGTCTTGGAGATAGAGACCTCCATTGCAAGTAGAGACCTAGCACATCCTCTCAGGATGATGTTAACCCTAACCCTAAGTGAAGGTTAGAGAGGGAGATCTAGATGTCTTGGTAGACCAGGTGTTTGGATGACATGCTTGGGATGCCATATGAGCCATGAGAGGTTGGATGACCGAGTACCTCTGGAAACCCAACCCTAGGAAGGGTTGTGCATGTTAGAGTGAAGGATAGCTCCTTCATTGTTGAGGTTAGAGAAGAACCTATGGAACCCCATAAGCTGATATGAGCATGGCATAATAGGCACCCTGTATGTATCAGTAGTGCGAGCAATAGGTTGAAACCCTGGCCAAGGGAGTTTGATGGATAGCTTATGTGATAAGTATAAGGGGTTATGGATAACCTTGAGTGAACATAAGTTGACCATAGGCTTCATCTAGCTAGGGGCATGCTTTTGAGGTTGACTCTTCACGAAGATAGGACCTCTAATGGTGAGGTTAGTTGTAGGATTAACTCTAGAGAGAGAGCATGACCCCAGGAAAGAAGGCTGGAAGCCTAAAACCCCAAGATATGAGGAACAGTGGGGAGTCAAGGATGATGCGACCTAAGTGAATGATAGCAGTTGCCTCATGCATAATTCCTGGAGGCTGATGATATCCTGGTTGTCTTAGAGGAACCAAACCCTAGAGAGAGGATGAGTCTGTTGGTACCTCTGTACCTATGGTATAGATGAGAAGAAGAGTTCCTTAGACCTAGAGAGGTATAGTAATAGGTTATGAGGCCTTGCACCTTGTTGATTGTCCTTAAGGAGGACTCAACCTTAAAGTGTTGATTGAGGAGAAGGATGAAAGGAAGTGTATGTCATACCCGGTACATGCTTGGTTTGTGGTTAAGAGATTGAGCATGCAGTTGGACACCCAAAGTGAACCTAGGGTTCCTGACCTAAGAGGGGAAGTGGTATACCTAACGCTCATGATGAGAATTAAGTTTCTATAGTTTCGAGTGTGGTACGCCTCATGTATAAAGGAAAAGGGAAGCCCCTTAAGTTTAAGGTATGTTTGATGAACCCCTCACAACTAGGTTGATGATAAAGGAAAGTATGATCTTGATCCAGCATCGAGGAAAGAGGACAAGTATGACCTAGCGTGGTACAGTAGGTGATCTGCTTGTGCCTTAATAGCTTGCTAGGGTTAAGTAGGCTCATGTGGATGTAAACCCTAGACCTAAGAGCTTTTATGACCTTGTTGTCAAGAGATAGTTTTCCTCCAATCCTGGGAGAGGGACCACTTTGGTAGGGTGTATATCAGTTTTGTTGGTTTAAGGTAACCTAAAGAGGTCTCATAGGATCTTGAGAAGCTAAGTGAAAAGTACATGGTATGAGAATGAACATGTAGACCCATAGATATCCATCTCTAATTTCATATGAATGTGTTACCATGGAGGTTACTGGTATGGGGCTTGATCAAGGTAGGCAGGTTGCCATGATCCCTATGAAAGGATGAAAGCCAGCCCATGAATGCAGAAAGAGAGATGATGAAGACTCGGGTAAGGTTCTAAGTGAACATGTACTATAATGGAGAATCCTAAGTCTATCCTAGGGTCTGGTAGGGATAAGACCGATGAAAGTAGGAGCTGCCTAATTCCCCAATTGCACATGACCATAGGGTCGGGAGGTAACAGCTATCATTGTCTGAGGGCCATGGGTTAGGAGATTGATCACCTTCATGAACTCATGGGACCCAAAGGGCAGATGAGTAGGGCACTCTCTTGATTCATGAGGGAAGAGGGATGACCCCAAAAGAGTCGGTACCCTATAGACCTAGAGGAGATGACCAAGGATATAAACCTCAATAGGTTCAAGACTAGTTTTCCATGGAGGTAACTTTGATATCATGATGTATGTGATGTAGAGACATTTGTGGCACATTGCAACTTAGATGTAAAGGTGTATTGGCAAGGTGGGATGTACCATCTCTACTCTTGGAATAGGAAGAACTCTGTATTTGGACTGCATTCAAATGCTTATTTCCTCTTGTTATGAGGGTGAGAGATAGGACATTATGCATGCCATACACTAAGGATAAAGATGATGTAGGTTGGAACGTTGCCACAAGATATGGGGACAGAGAAGATAACATACCCTAGTAAAGTGAATGATACATGGATAGTTTGCAAACACTAAGAGGAATGAGGTAGTCATCTCATGAGGATGTTTTTATCATGAAATATGAGTCATACAAGGTTGAGTTTGATCACCATGATGATGAAATCAGAAAGTGTTCTTAATGAAGATAGACATAGAGTTTGAGGTCAGACGATAAGTGAAATACATGGAAGTGTATGTCTTCAATGTTACCTAATACCTAAGGATGTGAAGTGGTAATGGATGCTCTGGTTGAGTTATAGCTGCCTAGTTTGGCTAGAAGAGGTTGTTAGGCTAACACTGAGTTTGGAAAGGAGATGGGTTTGGCTAATACTCAGATGTAATGAAATCTGCTGAGCAAGTTAATGGTTGTTTGGTTAGCCAGCCTAGTCCGTAATGCAATAAAAGGATGGTGATAGGACCTCGGATACTTTTCTTTGAATAGGAAGGTAATGAAACCCTGATGAGAGTGGTTTAGGGTTTTTGAGGAATCGATCTTGAGGAATCATGAAATATAGGAAATTGTGATTTTAAGATCACCATATACCATAGTACTACTTAGATAATGAGTGGTAGCAGTATTATGGATGCTGGAGATGAGGTTGCATGTGGCATATGGCCATGCAAGACGAGGTGAAGGGCGAACACCAGTAACCCAGTGCATTGTTATGAAGGATAAAGAGAGTCCCCGAGAGGGAATGGGAGATCACCACTATGGATGTGGTGATAAGTCTCCCCTAGACCAATGAAGGTCAAGATGCAATATGGGTTATGGTAGATCGCCTTACCTAGATGAGATGAGAAAGAAGAGAGTTTTGTCAAGAGACAGATCTGGTTGAACTACTCATGAGCGGGATGGTTCAACTACACCATGAATCGAGTTCAAAAGTCCTTGAGTATATCCTAAAGGTTCACTTCCGTAAGGGGGAAGTAGGTACATGAAGGACACAATGATAGTATAGTTCATCATCCCTAACTAATGGATAGTATGATCCAGACTAAAGGGGGCAGATGAGAGCATATGTGCTTGTTCAGGATGATAGCTGGAGACAGTTCTTGTCCTATGCAAGATATAAAAGATAACAACCATAGCTAGTATCTGGATTTAAAGAAGCTCTGTAAGGGAGGTTGTGTCGGTCACCACTTCAGTAAGGTGATGTTGGTGAAAGGACCATGTGATGGTTAGAAAAGGACCACAGTGTGTATAGATGAAGTCGCTTTGATCATGCAATGGCTGAAAGGAGCCAAGAGATGACGAAAGTCGTGAGTAGATGCAAAGTAGACTGACATGCCTGTGGGAGAATATGTGGCATAAAAATTCGACCCCTCTATGTTATAGCTAAGAGAACTGAGTCCCTAATGCATGGGTTCTTTTGACATAGTTTGGTGGAGAAGGTTAAGTTTGACCTTACCCCTCAGGATAAAGGAATGTGTGATGAGTTCCATGTGTCTAATTTAGAGCACTATGTGAGATACCTAGACTGTGTGCTGAACAATGAACCTAGTGAGCCCAAGGGAGGCTGAAATGGCCTGAGTCACATGTGCAGTTTATAGACGTTGGGATGAAAGAACTCAGAGAAAAGAATATGTGATGATAAAGGTTCTTTGGAAGCGCCATGAGTAAGGTAAAGCTACGTAGGGTCCATTGATGGACATGGAAAAGTCTTATCCTAAATTGTTTGTTTGCTTGATAGAATTTTGAGGACAAAATTTCTATAAGAGGGGAAGGATGTTACAACCCCAAATTTTGGGTTCATTTGGCGAGAAATGTAATTTATCATATTAAGGATATTTGATCAAATAATGATATAATATGATCTGAATAAATGGATTTTGTTTACAATAGCCTTGATGTCTGTGTTGTGGGCTTTTTTGGCTATTAGGCCCAAATAACAAAGAAAATTCAATTAGCAATTGAATAATTGAATATTTGAGAAAAGGAAGAGGTAGAAACCTCTAGAAGGCAAAGAGATGTAATCCAAGGATGGATTTCATGCCTCTTGGGTTCCTTGGGTTCCAAGGAGTCCAAAGTTGCAAGAAGAAAGCAAGAAGAAAAGAAAAGTTTAGTTAAGTATTTCTTTAGTAAGAAAGAAATTGAAAACAATGGTAAAATGTGGAAAACAAGTGAAAAGTGGTATAATTGAGTTATTCTTGGTGAAATTTCGTATCCCAAGAATTACTAATGATAAAAGGAATACCAATGAGGAAAATAAAAGAGAAATAAAGAGAAATCCTCAAAAAGAGATATTTTAATAAGAAATAAACATGATAATACAAAATAATGCATATAGATGCATCTAGAAGGATAATAAGTGTCCAATAAAAAGGATTTCGAAATAATAGAGTTTTGTGGGATCCAAGGAGTCCCAATAAAGAGGAAAGAAAGATAAAATACCAAAATTGCAAAATAAGAGGATAATGTAATGCATTATTAATTAATTTTGTAGTATTGCTAAAAAAAAGTATTTTCTAATAAAGGAAAATAGGATTTCGTGTAAATAGATTAAAAAGCAAGAACAAAGAGAATAAGAGGGATAATTTTCAAAATCCTAATAGCAAAAGAAGAAGGAACATTAAAGAAATAAGAGAGAGAGAGAGAGAGACTAGCCTTTTAATATAGGAATCACATTCCTAATAGGAAAGGGGCATTGCTAATCCCTAGATGAGCAGTGTAGGGCATGGATACTCTCCCCTATATAAGGGGTAGAGCCCTTGGTCGGGTTTGGAAAGATCTTACACCCCCCTCTCTCCCCTCTTCTTATTTCTTGTACATACAACCCTAACGAGGGAGTAGTTCTACCGATAGAGAAACAAAGGATGGTTTCGTAGTCTTGATGAGGGCAGAGAGACTCCACGACAACTTAAGACTGATTGACTACCAACCCAGCCCCTTTGTCTTCATGCATCTTCCACCGTAGGTCTGCAAAATCGTGGTGGTTGCAGCAGCAATCAAGAACTGATCCCGCGCTTGGATGGCTATCTCGACGACGACCAGCAGCACCCTCACGTGCGCAGAGGCACGGCGGAGGCTGAGAAGCTATTCTGGAGGTCGAAGAGGTAGAGGAGGAGGAGTCGGTTCAGCGCCTAGGGCTGCAGGCCAACAGCTAGGGCGGCAGCAAGCCGCTGGCGCAAGGAAGGAGAAGGGCGAAGAGGCATTTGACGGTCTTACCCTCCACGGGTTAAGGAGTTGTCCAACTTACCCAAGGGTGTTTGCGTCATTTAGTTATGTTTCCAGTTTGGGCGCATAAGTTGCATGGAAGGAGGCGACGTGGCAGCGTTTGATTGGCTCCAGTAAGTGATTTAATACAAAAATAATATCTGGCTATTCGTAACTCCGATGACAACAAATAATATATGTATTTTGCTCAGAAAAATGAGAGGAATCCAATAAAAATATATTTAGAAGCTAATTCCTCTTGCTATTCGAAAAAGTAGTGTAAATTACTATCTTTACTGAATTAAAGATTAAGAAACCCTATTTTGAAATGAATAAAGTGTTTAATAGAGTTTAATGGATCATTAAAGTTGATAATAACCTGTTAATTGTAAAAAAAGTACTTTAAGATCGAAAAGGGTGATCTTGGCACATAATTAGTTTAATTTAGAGAATATGTGCATAACTATACATGAAATTTGAAAATTACATAAAGTTATCATCTTTAAGGATTTAATTAATGAAAAACCCTTAGATTTGATGATAGATGGATTTAATGTTGTTCAATGGATAATTCAAGCCAATATTAACATGTTGTTGATAAATGTGAAGATAGAATCTAAAAAGATGATCTTTTTATATAATTGGCTTAATTTAGGGTTTTGTGCATGAATATGCCTTAATGAGCTTGAAAACCCTAATTTAGGAGAATATGTCAGTTTATTTGTTCAAATACATGAATAAATAGGGATATGATGATCCTAAGACAATTTGGGTATAAAAGACTATTAAAATGGATAGTTGAGCAATTAAGGAACATATAAATGGAAAAGAGTATTTTAGGGTTTGTTAACCTAAAAGGGATAAAGTTTGAGAAATTGATCTAAGAAACCCTAATGAATATTAATGAAACCTTAATGTGGATTAGAAACCCTAGAAAGATAATCCAAGTCAATAAAGTAGATTCTTGATAAGTGTGTAATAAATAGAGTACATATTCTTTTCAGGAATTATGTGATGATTGAATTACTTGCTTGGATCTGTTGATTGGCTTGATTGTATATACATGAAGTATATGTTGAATAATCTGCAAGACTCATCAAATCAGGTATGTGGTTACGCTTATGAATAATCGCTCTAGTTTCACGGAGATTCCCGGAGTTTCAATCGGTTGCTTGAAAATAACTGTTGGATGTTTATTTATTTCATGCAACTATAAAGTGACTGTGATTATCACTATAAATGTGCATTTATAGCTGACTAGATCTGGGTCCACCTCTATTGCTTTGAAAAGACTAAAAAAAGGGGGTAATCCTAGAGCAAGTTCTAGGTTACTGAGAGTTAGAAACTGGGCTACCTACGTGTAGTGCCATGAGACTCATTAGCCTTCCATGAGTTAAAGGAGTGGGCTACTTAGAAGTAGTGTCATGTGACTCAACCCTAGAAATTGGTTCACCTATAGGTGGATCATGAGGGGTTTAATGGGGACAACATAGAGGATAGGGTACTCCTGGATCGCAGAGTTATATCTAAAATGTAATCTTGGTTGTTAAATGATTAATTGAATGATCACATTGTTAATGTATTTACATAATTATTGTTTCCCCCACATACCAGCTTTGGCTGACCGACGTTTTGTTTGTCGGCGTTTTAGGTACAAGCCGAAAGGACAAACATAAATCATCATATTGTGAAATACATGAAGTAAAATACAAGGAGGATTAGTTAGAGTAAAATCCATAAGTGGATAGAAGTTTAGAGATCCAAGTTTTCAAAAAGGTATGCGAAAGTTTATTTTCTTACAGTTTTCCCATTTAGACTATTAAAATTTGATAATTATTCTTGGTTAATTGTTGAACCTTTGATCCGGAAGTTATGGGTACGTCTTCGACCTCTCAGTCTCCCTTAATTGGGGGTTATCGGGAGGTGGGTTTGTAACAAGATACATGTCTCTTTGTCTAGAATTAGGAGGAACATATATTAATCCTAGGGTAAAAATTGCAGTGTCAGTCGTGGTGAAACCACAGTCTTAAGGAATTTCTTCTCATTGTGATTACAAACCATTAAATTAGTTTTCTTTTCTTGCAATTAGTTTAATAACTCTCAAATCAAAGTATTCTTCACCTAGCTTATTGAAAGTAGTTAATAGTAGGCCCTCATTGGCATGTATTACTTTGACGCATACGCTTGTGTTTTACGCATACAGTTTAGTCATGTCAAGTTCTTGGTGTCGTTTTTGGGGAAACGACATATTCAAGCACTACAACTATTGTAATCGGACACTCTAGTCCACCATATTTATTTTTATTTTTATTCTTTCTGAAGATATATTGTAAATATCTTTTGATTCAATTACTAGTATCCCGTTCTCACATTGAACTTAGAAATTTCAGGTACTAGTGCATGGTTCAAATGTGAACCACTGATTATGGTACCACAACAAACCCACTGCTGGAAGGTATGGGTGATGCAATGGAAGAGCAGACCATCTGGGAAAAGATAAAAGTATCATCTACAACAGCTCACTTAGGCCCATTAAAAAGACATGCTATCAATATGGGTAGTTATAAGATAGACTCTGGCTTGGTGGCATTGGTCAAGGGACAAGCTTTTCATGATCACAGTACTGAGGACCCAATGATGCATATCAGTAGCTTTGTGGAAAGTTATGACATGGTAAAAATTGATAGAGTGTCGGCGACAGTCATTTACCTAAAGCTTTTCCCATCATCGTTGGCAGACAATGCTAAGCCTTAGTTCTACAACCTCAAGCCTGAGTCAATAGAAACCTGGGAACAAATGATATATGCTTTCTTTGATCATTACTTCTCCACCCCAAAAGATGAATGAGTTGACCAAGAAGATACAAAAATTCAAGCAACAGGCAAAAGACCGCATGGGAGAGGTTTCATAACATGCTGAGGAAGGTCCCTCATCAGGGGATTGACTTGTATGGCTAGGCAAAAATTTCTATTATGGGTTGCATTAGGGGGAAAGGACCACTCTAGATAGTGCAAGGACAGGCTTCTTCCTCAACAATAAGTCATCCAAGTATCATGAGATCTTGAAGAACATGGCTAAGAATTAGTCATGGGTGAATAAAGAGAACATCCATCAACCATTAAAAGTGTTGGGTAATTTAAGGTCATTACATAATTGAATGAGAAGCTTGACTTTACAACCATGAAATTATTTCAAAAGGATATAAGATCTTTTAGAGGAGAATAGGAAGAGGGCAAGTTCATGCATCAGTAGTACACCTAGGACAGGGCCCCTAGCAAGATAGACAAAATTGAAGACATGCTAGGAAATCTAGTGAGTCAAAATGAGGCTATTATTGGCCTAACTAAGAGGGAGATGCAGAATCAAGGAGCACAAATCTGTAGTATTGAATATCAAATTTCTCAACTGGCAGTAGAGGTGGCTTCCTTGAAGAATCCTAGTCAACATGGGGTCCCAACAAATACAAAGACATTGCATCATCAAGTGAAATATGTGTCTATTTTCAAGTAGGTGGAACAAGATTTTATTGAGTTACCAAAGAAGCATACTCCAGAGCCTAGGTAGGCATATGTGCCTAAAATTCCGTATCCCAATAGTTTATATGGACGACAAGGGGGGTAAAATTTTTGAGTGTATTGTGCTCATGAATAAACCTCAGCAGACCCCATTCCAAAAAAGGTGCCCATGCAGCAAGAGCATGTGAAGGTTCTACTCTGTAGTGGGACAGTCATAGTTAATAAAGAAGCACCAACACCCCAGAAAGAGTAGCCATCAGTCATTCCTCCTGTAGTAGATAAGCCAATTTCTACTCCATGTGGTGGTGCTAACACAATTGATAACCTCCTATTTTAGTAGTTTATCTTAGTCTTTTTCTTTAGTTTTCCATACTCTTTCTACATTTATATTGTACTTAAACCTAATTTTACCCCTTTTTGTAAATACATCATCAAACTAACTTTTCCTTTTATAATTGCAGAAAAAGCACAAAAAAAATAACAAAAGAACAAACCAGCCCAAGGGTCGAGTAGATCCAAACGGTCCCAAGACCGCATGGAGTTCAAACGGTCCCGAGACCGCATGAAGCCAAACGGTCCCAAGACCGCATGGAGTTCAAACGGTCCCGAGACCGCATGAAGCCAAACGGTCCCAAGACCGCATGGAGTTCAAACGGTCCCGAGACCGCATGAAGCCAAACGGTCCCAAGACCGCATGGAGTTCAAACGGTCCCGAGACCGCATGAAGCCAAACGGTCCCAAGACCGCATGGAGTTCAAACGGTCCCGAGACCGCATGAAGCCAAACGGTCCCAAGACCGCATGGAGTTCAAACGGTCCCGAGACCGCATGAAGCCAAACGGTCCCAAGACCGCATGGAGTTCAAACGGTCCCGAGACCGCATGAAGCCAAACGGTCCCAAGACCGCATGGAGTTCAAACGGTCCCGAGACCGCATGAAGCCAAACGGTCCCAAGACCGCATGGAGTTCAAACGGTCCTGAGACCGCATGAAGCCAAACGGTCCCAAGACCGCATGGAGTTCAAACGGTCCCGAGACCGCATGAAGCCAAACGGTCCTAAGACCGCATGGAGTTCAAACGGTCCCGAGACCGCATGAAGCCAAACGGTCCCAAGACCGCATGAAGCTCAAACGGTCTCAAGACCGTTTGACGCCAAACGGTCCCAAGACCGTTTGACGCCAAACGATCTCAAGACCGTTTGACGTCGAACGATCTCAAGACCGTTTGACGCCAAACGGTCCCAAGACCGTTTGACGCCAAACGATCTCAAGACAGTTTGACGCCAAACGGTCCCAAGACCGTTTGAGCCCAAACGGTCTCCAAACCGTTTGGATCTCACTCAAAGCCTATAAATAAGACCTCAGGGCCGTTCATGAGGGGGAGTCCAGACGTCCAGAGGCTGTCTCTCCACTACCAGAACAACTCCATCCATCACTCGAGGTTGCCGGTC
Organism: Alisma plantago-aquatica; assembly: GCA_963693085.1. Lineage (NCBI taxonomy): Eukaryota > Viridiplantae > Streptophyta > Magnoliopsida > Alismatales > Alismataceae > Alisma > Alisma plantago-aquatica. Next base: position 419,895,871 of record OY856412.1, read on the forward strand.
TGAGACTCACGTCCATTGCAAGCTACTTTCTCTCTCATCAACAAGGAAGGTGAGAGGAGAAGATCCGTCATCAAGCAAGCTACAAGGAGTGGAGATCGTTGCTCTCTCCACCAAGGGTTCAACCTTCTCTCCTCAGTGGAGATGATGTTCTTTCTATCTCTTCTTGCCTCCTTCTTTGTTGCTCCCTCTATGAGGAGCGAGTAGTTCCATCCACTGGGGCGCGGGGACTAGCCCCGCTGCCCATGTTTTGTATTTTGTACTGTAAAAAAGATGTTATCATTTTGTTTTAATACTAAATCGTTTCACACATGCTTGAATGATGGCCACGTTCTTGTATGCATTTTTTGTCTTTCGTTGTGGTTTGTCTACGACCGCTATCGAGGCTTGAATACCGATTTAGTGTTGGTTTCTGGTGTGTGTATCCACCACGCATCCGTTTCGGTGTCTAGAAGTGTATCTCAAAGAGTGGAGTAAACTCACTATCATTTGGCACACTCCCATCTGTATGGAAGAGACCTTTGGTAAGTCGAGGAACACACTTTGCGAGGGGAATGATGTAAAGCATGTGACCATTTGTTCGGGAATGGCTGGCGTTGCATCATTCCCGCACTTCTCGTAGCTAGGTTATCCGAATAGGAGACTAGGCCTACAAGGACGCTATTCAATTTGGTAATTATCGCTCGCTTGTTAGTTTTAGATGCACGTTTCTTGAGGTTGAGTAAGATTCTCTCTTCGGAGACTACATCCTTCAGTGACGCGTAGTGATGTACCGCATGAGAGTTACTTAACCCTTGGAGGATGAGATGCATTGCCCTTTTCTTATATGGGCATTGGTCTTGTGGAACATCGAAGGGTGCAATGCATCGCTCTTGTCTTATGTGGGCATCGGTCTTGTGGAACACCCTTGGATGTAACGCATCGCTCTTGTCTTATAAGGCATCGGTCTTGTGGAAACATCCATGCATCTAGCTTATAAGTCTTGCTTAGTACATATACAATGCATGTGTAGCGGTGGTAAATACCTGCTTAACCCCAGTGATTCATCATCATTTGTTAACTCTTAAGATTTACTTGCTTTATTTACTTTCTTGCTTTACTTTCTTTGTACTTAGTTTAAAACAACCAAATCAAACTTTCGATCTAAATATCAATCTTTAAGTTGTTAAGTAAAGGCTAAACGTTTTCCATCTTGACTTCGTCAAGACCGTTGTCCCGAGGATTCGACCCTTAACTATACTACGATAAGACTTCCACATGTCTTATCACATGTGGGTGGAGTTCTTACCATAGTACTAGCAAGGCTAAACTTAGAGACTCATCATCTCTAGGATTTTTAGTGGTGTTGCATAAATCAAACTCCATCAAAAATTGGCGCCGTTGCCGGGGACAACGGAACTTTTTAGTTTTTACTTACCAATTTCTTGGTTGATTAGGATTTTACACTTTTTCTTAATAACCAATCCAATATTTCTTGATCTTTTTCATTTCCTTCCATTTTTCCTAACTTGAGATTTTCCTTCTACTCAGGTAGAAAACGTGTATGCAACCCCCGCATAGCATCGGATTCTCCCCTGAACCAGAATACGATTCTGAGGTAGAAAGAAGTTTTCACCGAAGGAATAGACTTAACCGCCAAAGAGCCAGACAGATGGCCGAAGAGCAACGCCTTATTGCAGAAAGAGTCAACGCCGCCATAGCAGCACAACGAGCACAACTCATTGCTGACACTCGTGCTCAGGTGCAAGCTGAGATCCGAGCTGAGGAACAAGCCCGCATCCAAGCAGAGCAGGCTGCTGCTCAACTTGCGTTAAGAAACAAGCAACTTCGGGACTATGCAGTCCCAAAGAATTATGAAGATGATCATCCTGTCCGACCACCGATTATCAACATACCACACTTTGAAATTCGGTCGCAATGGATCCAGATCATGCAAGGCATCTCTTTCTCCGGAGCACACGGAGATGATTGCATGGATCACCTTAAGAGGTTCAAGTCACTCTGCCGACTTGTACCCCAAGCAGGCATTGCAATGGAAGCAATCATGTTACACCTTTTCCACTTTACCCTATCTGGAAGAGCACTAAGCTGGTACAACGCTTTGGATAGACACCCTATCATCACTACCTGGACTCCCTTAGAAGAGAAGTTTCTTGAGAAGTTCTTCCCACCTTCTCTAACCTATGAGATCAGGGGACAGATTAATCACTTTTCCCAATTGCCTGGAGAAACACTTTCTGAAGCTTGGGAAAGATTCAAAGAACTCCTGAGAAAGTGTCCTCACCATGGCATTTCTCAAAATCAACTAATAGAAACATTCTACAGAGGAGTAAGTGATGATATCAAGCAATTCCTAGATTCCTCATCTGGAGGAAACTTTATGAGAAAGAACTACGAAGACGCCTGGAATATAGTTACGTTGGGGGCCGAGAACCAATCCAATTGGGGAAGGTCATCTAACCAACCCAAAGGCGTTCTCAAGGTTTACAAAGCGGAAGAATCTATGGAACTCAAAGCCATTGCTGAGGCTTTGAAGACTATTGCTAGCAAGCAACAAGCCCTCGAAACTTCTTTCGGGGAATATGATAAGAATAAAAGCTCCCAGGTTCAACAAGTTAAGGCAGCTACTGGAACTTGTGAAGCCTGTCGTGCATCCGATCATCCCACATTATCATGTGGATTGTTGTACAATGTCATGATGGATTTACAACCACCTATGCCGCAATATGAACCCATCATCGAGGATCCCGAAGACCAAATGCCAGAGCAAGTCAACTCCATACATTCAATACCTGGCCAAATGTATTACAACCCAGATAAACCAAGGAACCATCCTGGTTTCCAATACGGGAATCCTGCAGGGACTGCCAACCCACAGCAGCAGGCACAAGGTGGATCTTTCAACAGACAACCACCGGGACTCCAGAATAACTTTAGTCAAGGGAATTACAGACAAGGTTTTCAAAGACCTACCTATCCCAGGAATCCGTCTTACCAATACACCCATTCGGGACTGCACCCTCAGTTGCAACAACCCCAGCTGCAGTTGCAGCAGCCCCTGCAGCCACAGTTAACTGCACCTTTACAACAACCAGGACAGCAAGTTACTCAGTATCAACAAAGGGGTGCTCCTCCCCAATCATCTGATGAGATATCCTTGATTAGACAAATGCTTCAATCGCAACAAACCATGCTTACAAATCAACAAGCTCAGCAAAAATCCGTAGAAGCTCAACTGGCACAGATTGCCGCTCAATTGAAACCTCAAGCCGGCACTTTTGCTGGGCAACCAGAGGCAAACCCCCGTCATAACCCTGAACAGTCAGCATAGACGGAGCAATAATCTTGTCGAGCCAGCGACGTAAAACCAAGGCGCTTCTTGGGAGGCAACCCAAGACCTGAACATCAATTTCTCTATTTTCTAGTTTTATTCTCTCTTAATTTTGTTTTGTTTTCTTCAAGTTCTTTTATTACTAAATCTAAAAATACAAAAAAAATCTACATAATAAAAACTACAAAAACAATATATAAAACAAACAACATAAAAATCCATAAATCAAAATACAAAAAAATATATATATATATATATATATATACAAATATATACATACTCAAAAACATAAAAATATATAACCCCTTTTGTTACCTCCAAATGGTCTTAAGCCCGTTTGGGACCGAACGGTCTCGAAACCGTTTGGGACCAAACGGTCTCGAAACCGTTTGGGACCAAACGGTCCTCAAACCGTTTGGGACCAAACGGTCTCGAAACGTTTGGGACCAAACGGTCCTCAAACCGTTTGGGACCAAACGGTCTCGAAACCGTTTGGGACCAAACGGTCCTCAAACCGTTTGGGACCAAACGGTCCTCAAACCGTTTGGGACCAAGCGGTCTTCAAAACCGTTTGGAATACGAAAGACCACCAACCAATCACTATATATATACACCATCCCTACTCCATCTTTCTCTCTTCGAATCTTCGAATTCTCCAGAGCGTTCGTGCGAAGAGTCTTCTTCCTGCTACTGTTGCATTCGCCCTAGCCGCTCACCCGTTCGTTCGACCTTCTTCCGCAAGGTAGTCCGGCGACTCCAAACACGCCGCTCATGCCGACGTTTCCTACACCGCCATCGCAGCCGTCATCGAACGAAGTTCTCCGACTCCTCTGTCGCCTTCGTCACCGCGCCATTGTGTCGCCACCACCACTGAACCAGTCGCCGTCTCCTCGACCATCGCGCAACGTCTCTTTTTCCGCTACCACCGTCGCTGTCGAAAGAAACTCCGATTCTTCCACCGCTTCCATCGCCGCCCCCGTTTTTCCTATCGTCTTCGTCATCGTCGAGGTCGCTGGCGCTCTCACCTTCGCGCCGTTTCGCCTTCCCCTGTGCCGGCAACCTGCGACTCTTCGTTTTCCAAACGGTCTTGAAACCGTTTGAGACCAAACGGTCTTGAAACCGTTTGAGACCAAACGGTCTTGAAACCGTTTGAGACCAAACGCTCTTGAAACCGTTTGAGACCAAACGGTCTTGAAACCGTTTGAGACCAAACGGTTTTCAAACCGTTTGAGACCAAACGGTCTTGAAACCGTTTGAGACCAAACGGTCTTGAAACCGTTTGGAATCTAACGGTCCTGAAACCGTTTGGGACCAAACGGCCCTCAAACCGTTTGGGACCAAACGATCTTGAAACCGTTTGAGACCAAACGGTCTTGAAACCGTTTGAGACCAAACGGTCTTGAAATCGTTTGGAACCAAACGGTCTTGAAACCGTTTGAGACCAAACGGTCTTGAAACCGTTTGGGACCAAACGGTCCTCAAACCGTTTGGGACCAAACGACCCTCAAACCGTTTGAGACCAAACGGTCCTCAAACCGTTTGGAATCAAACGGTCCTGAAACTAAGAAGCTTCTAAATTGTTTCTTAATCTAAATTGTTTCAATCCTCTTTTCTAACTAAGAAACTTGTATCTTTTTCAGAAATGGCATCAAATAAGACTTCCGGATCTGCCCCTGCTCTGACAAGGGAGAAGATGATAGAGGAGCGAGAAAAGCTCGTGCAAATCAGGGACACCTACAACACCACTGGAGTTGTCCCTCCAAAAATCAAGATCTTCGACGTCCTATGCGAAATAACCCGCCTTACCCAATGCCTGGGTGAGGCTCCTGAAGAAGAGATTGAGCATGTCTCTTCGGACGACGATGAAGGTTCGGATTACATACCGAACCCCGATGAGGACTCCTCTGCCCAAGAGACAGAAGGGAAACGCAAGGCCGCAAAGGCTGCATCTGGGCAGCCTCCAAAAAGGGCAAGAAAACAGGTCCACCCTTCATCCGCCATGGACCAACCCTTCGCCAAACCATCCACATATGCTGCTTCCACCATCACCCCTGCAGCTACTATCCCTACCACCTTCATTCCCATTACTGCTCCAATTCCACCACCACAAAACCTATACATACAACCTTCCATCTCCATTGACAAAACCCTCAAACCGACTAAGTATGTTTGCTCCAGCATACTAGTCAAAATGGGAATTCAAGATCGCATCTTCAGCGTACTACAGAAAGCCAACCTCGCCAGGTTGTGCTCATTACCTGAGGTGTCATACTTTGAACCTACGGCGGAATTCTTCTCCTTTCTGAGAAAGGAGCCCGTTGACATCGCTGATAGGTCACGGGATGGGGGTGACAGAAGAATTGTCACCCAGATCTTTGGTAGCGATGTCGTCTTGACAGAAAATATGCTGAATTCTATGTTCATCGACGACACGGAGCAGCTACAAAAGGCCAAGCTAGTGGGAACCGATCACCCAGAATTCAACCGCCATACATTCTGGAAAAGCTTAACCGGACTTCCCACCTACGACGCAAAAACCTATAAAGCGTCCAACATACATTCCGGATTTGTGCGCACTTTGCACAAAATCCTATCTGGCGCGCTTTTTCCAAGATCGGAAGGAGGAAACGTCACAATATCTGACCTCTTTGTCCTCTGGTCTATCCTCAACGACAAGCCAGTAAACATTGGACGATTGATGGTCCAGAAATTTTCTGCTGCCCTAATAGGGAAAGAGATCTGCTTGGGGGGCCATGTCACTTCCATAATAAAATTCCTTAATATGGACAGGCTACTACCCCAATGCACGCCAATCAAGGGCGACATCCTTACGAACGAGCAATCTCTGAAAAACTCGTTCATAATCAAAGAAAAGGATGGGAAAATACACTACGTATTCTGCCCGATGGTTAAATCTTCAAGAACCCTCCTCCCGCTACCAGAGCTAGCACACTATGACATGACACAGCTCCTGTTTTCTGACGACGAGCTTACTAAGTTGCTAGCTTCGGTTAAACCCGCCGAGAAAGAAAAAACTGCGGGTCCAACCGAGATGAGTATTACAGCCCCGACAGCACGACTTACAAAAATCCCTGTCAAACGGCTCTCTAGAAGGTTGTTACAGGCCAAGCAGCTGTCGGAGACGCCAACATCCCGCCCCAACCCGGAGGGTGAGCATTTCAACGATGACATTCTCACAACATCCTCCCTTGACTCTTTCATCCAGAGTCTAAACGAGCAGCTCTCCACTGCTCCCACCACCGCCTTCCCCTCCACCTCCACGCCAGCATTCACATCCACCTTTCCACCCTCCCTAACATCGGGCTTCCCCTTCCCCACCTCCATGCCTGATTTCACCACCTTCGCCTCCGCATCCACATCAGCATTCACATCCACCTTTTCACCCACCCCAACATCGGGCTTACCTTTCTTCACCTCCATGCCCGACTTCACCATCTCTCCATTACCATCCACAATCCCCACCCCTTCATCATCAACTCCACCACTCTTCACATCCGCCACCACCCCGACACCGCTGGTGACCTCATCAACAGTCACTACGCAGTTCGGGCCTTCATCAGTGTCTTTTCCGCAAGACACTACCACCATCCCACATAGGCCCCAGCCACATCACCCTTCCGCCTCTGGGGCCCCCTTTACTAACATCGGTGAGGAATTCGGCCGTCAATTTGACGCTGTCCGACACCTCCTCACCAATCCTTCTAACTTATTACATTCTTTTTTTTCTTGTGTACAGGATTTAACTAAACAGGTAACAAGGATCGACAATCAGCATCAAGCTCTTCCTGTCGTCCTACAAGGTATTCAGCAACGACAGGATGAAGTGGCTAGGCAAGTTGAACATATCAACAGCCACACCAACAACCTGTCGGACCTGATCCTTGAGGCAACACGTCAGCAAGAAGCTACGACGAGAAAAGTCGATGAGATCTCGACCCAGACTCACCCTCTGCAAGAGAATCTCCGCAAACTTGAGCAAAACCAAGACAAGCTAAGCTCGCGCCTGGCTACCATCGACGACACAATTACGCAGCTCCACCATCATCAAGAGGAGGCTACCATCAATGAAATACAACAACTACGTGCCCAAGTCACAGATCTGACTGCACGCCTCCTCTCCGCCGAGGACAGATATACAGATCTCAAAGAAGCCCACAACGCATTGCTCGAAAAACACGAGCATCTGCAGGTGGCTTTCGATGAGCTACATGCCACTCACCGGCGGTGTAAAAAGCCGTCTAATAAGAAGAAAACAGACGAAGCTGCGGCTGACAACGACAATGATGATGAAGAAGAAGAAGACTCCGATTCATCTGCTGACTCCAATAAAGACACACCTCCAGGAGACAAGCACGATGATGGCGAAGACCCAGGGAATGCTGCAGGACCCTCCCATAAAGGGTCCGATAAAGGTCACCAGGAAAGTGACTATCACCCCAAGTCCCCACAGCACGATAACGTCAACATTTCTTATGGGGACCAATTCTTTGATTACTCCGCTATGGGGTCAATGGGAGAAGCCGCCAAAGATGCAGCATTCGCTGAGCTCCAACAGTGCATAAAAGGAGCCAGCGCTACCTCGCCGAAAACTCCTCTTCCCTATTCAACACCTTCTCCCCCTCACCTGGACGACGCGGACCGAGTGAGTCTAGATACAGACGAAGATCTTGACTCCGCCTCCGACCAGGATGACAATATCAAAGGCCATGAAGAAGCCTTCGAACAACACGCCTCCCCTCCACCACAAAACCTCCCCCCGCCCCCCCTCTTCCACAAAAAATGCATGATCTTGACAGGACAGCCATCTCTACTTTAGATGCTCAGGACATTTTCATCCTGAACACTATAGTAGACGATGCAAAAGCGGGGGACGATACAATTTACATTAATACAAAAACCAGGCGTACGTTGACACGTGAAGATTTCCGTTGCATCCTCCGACCCCGGTCTACGATGCCACTGTCAATTTTTCGTGTCCTCCTCGCCAACTGTATAGAAATATATAAAAGTAAAAAACGGATACAACCAGCCTTCAACGCCTCACCTGCACTGTCTCTTGGCCTTTTACACAAAAGCCTGCAGGTGAGGTCGATTGAGCGGCTACGTGTCGGATTAGCACGTCGGGCACGCTATATCACGCTGCCTTTCCAAGTCTCGGGACACTGGCTCTTTATGATAGTGGACACCGCGGCAAGGGATGCCAAAGTCTACAACTTCAATACCGCCGAGCTACCATCCGGCATAATTAACTTTATCGGAGACGCAGCAGGTGAAGCTCGGTGTATACCCTTCCGGGTGCTTAAAGTAATCTGGGCTGTACGCCCTTCTCTTCGCCAAGACTGGAGCCAACCATGGTTTCGAATCATTAACCCTCCAGTTCAAGCCACCACGGGATCCGGGGACAGCGCCTTCTATACCATCAGACATATTCAAGCGCTTAACCAGGAAATCCCATTCACAGAATTGGCAGCTGAAGACTTCCATTCGCTAAGAGGACGCTACGCCATGGAACTCATCTGTGACAGAAGATTTTTCAACGATCCGACTATGTCACCAGATGATGTTCCACGGTATCTTTACTCAGCTGTGCAACGTCGACAGCGGCGACCTTTCCGCCAAGTTCTGGAAGAGTCAGAACAAAACAAGTTGCCCAAAGAAGACACCAGCAAGAAAGACCCCACGTACACAACTACACCAACTTTTCCTGATTTCGATCGCGATTCTTGCAAGGGTCTAAACGACCTTGAAATACGCATAATCATGGCAAAACTCTCCGCAGAAAAAGACGGCATCGTATTCATGTCTCAAGACATTATCGTAATGGCCGATTCTTTACGAGAGACTTTACAAGATAAGGGGCAACTTTCTTGCAGCCTCATGGCCGCTTACCAATCTCAGATTGGCCAACACAATCCCGATACATATATGGCGTCCCCGTACATGAAAGACGATTTGCTCAAACTGAAAAACTTCGGCACAATAGAAGCATTGATTGCATATCTTCAACATACAACGCCGAAGTTCATCATGCTACCGATCCTACATCAAGAGCACTGGCTCCTTCTGGCAACCAATGTCCACACCGGCACCACTACAATATACAACAGTTCCGACAGCCAGTTCAATGCCCGACAACGACAATACGTCGTAACGCCCAAGACGCCGACAGAAGAAATGGCAAAGGAGTGTGCTATGAAATTAATCGAACTTCTGAGTCAGCACACTAGGGCATACAACACTGAGCACTTCAGCCGCCCCGCCTTCTGCCATAAATGCCCCCAGCAAATACGACAATCCAACGACTGCGGCTTCCACGTCCTCTACTGGATGTACACTATAATCGTTCTCCAAAGACCAGTGGAGGAAATGACGGACGTGGATTACCACGCCCTACGTGGGCAGTTCGCATCTACACTACTGCGTTCTCCAGGGGCAACCGACAATCTACCTTAACCTGCAGCCCTTGTTCTAATGTTTTCTCAACCTATCACTTTGCCACTCTGGGGACAGAGTGTGTGATAAGTTAGGGGGGGATACATTAGACAAGGGCTAGGTATCAACTTCTATACTCCCTTCTTTTTCTCTAAACACTTTCCATACATTTCTTTTGTTTTACAAATTCTTTTTATTCTTTCAAGATTCTTTTTACAAATTCTTTTTAATCACCTCAACTAACTCTAGAATCATGTTAGTCTCTACAAGTATTTAGCACTTAGACATCAAATGGCGATTTATCGACCCTCATCCACTATGGATCCTATATTTTTGCTCCAATTCTTTATCTGACTCTCCATAGGTCAAAATCAGGGCAGAAATAAGCCGAGATCTCAAGGATGAGAGGGAAATCAGGCAACTTCCAAGTCAAAAAGCTCTGCAAGTGGACCACAAACCAAATAAGTGCATGCTGAAAAACTTTAAGAACAACTTTCCTCTCTTCAAAATAAAAGAGGCTTGGCCGCCCAAAATAAATCCTCATCCCAAAACCCAAGCCTGTGAGTTTTTGAATAAAAGCCAGAGAGACGAATAAAATCATGAGAGTTGTGCCACGAATAAGGACCTATATAAAGACCTGATAAAGGGATCACCCGGCCGGCACATTCCGCTGCCCTCACAAAGGCAGATGCGTCGCGTCCGGTAGTGAAACCCTAAAAGTTCCAAGTATATGAAAAGGCTAATAAAGGACTTGCCCGGCCGGTACATTCAGCTGCCCTCATAAAGGCAGATGTGTCGTGTCCGGTAGTGAAACCCTAAAAAGCATAGACAGCCCCTCCCCCACTCGAAGGGGAGTTACACTTCAAAGCCTTTAGCCAACCCTCATACCCTCTCTAGCTTCCAATAGGTTTCCAGAGAGGTATAAAGTTGATTAGAGTCAACAGCATGCACAAAATAAATGTGGTCCCAAGGCAAACTTTGAGATACGGAAAAACCTGAAATCCAAGCAACTCTCGAAATCCAAAAGGATCAAGGCATGCAATAAGCCTAGATACGACCCCTGGGGAACTCAGGTCAAGAATTGAAGCAAGAGTATGGAAATTTTAATTAAGATCGCCGCGCCTTTTCATGCCTCAGCTCTATCTAACTTGAGGACAAGCTAGACTCTAAGTTAGGGGGGGTGATAACCTCCTATTTTAGTAGTTTATCTTAGTCTTTTTCTTTAGTTTTCCATACTCTTTCTACATTTATATTGTACTTAAACCTAATTTTACCCCTTTTTGTAAATACATCATCAAACTAACTTTTCCTTTTATAATTGCAGAAAAAGCACAAAAAAAATAACAAAAGAACAAACCAGCCCAAGGGTCGAGTAGATCCAAACGGTCCCAAGACCGCATGGAGTTCAAACGGTCCCGAGACCGCATGAAGCCAAACGGTCCCAAGACCGCATGGAGTTCAAACGGTCCCGAGACCGCATGAAGCCAAACGGTCCCAAGACCGCATGGAGTTCAAACGGTCCCAAGACCGCATGAAGCCAAACGGTCCCAAGACCGCATGGAGTTCAAACGGTCCCGAGACCGCATGAAGCCAAACGGTCCCAAGACCGCATGGAGTTCAAACGGTCCCGAGACCGCATGAAGCCAAACGGTCCCAAGACCGCATGGAGTTCAAACGGTCCCGAGACCGCATGAAGCCAAACGGTCCCAAGACCGCATGGAGTTCAAACGGTCCCGAGACCGCATGAAGCCAAACGGTCCCAAGACCGCATGGAGTTCAAACGGTCCCGAGACCGCATGAAGCCAAACGGTCCCAAGACCGCATGGAGTTCAAACGGTCCCGAGACCGCATGAAGCCAAACGGTCCTAAGACCGCATGGAGTTCAAACGGTCCCGAGACCGCATGAAGCCAAACGGTCCCAAGACCGCATGAAGCTCAAACGGTCTCAAGACCGTTTGACGCCAAACGGTCCCAAGACCGTTTGACGCCAAACGATCTCAAGACCGTTTGACGCCGAACGATCTCAAGACCGTTTGACGCCAAATGGTCCCAAGACCGTTTGACGCCAAACGATCTCAAGACCGTTTGACGCCAAACGGTCCCAAGACCGTTTGAGCCCAAACGGTCTCCAAACCGTTTGGATCTCACTCAAAGCCTATAAATAAGACCTCAGGGCCGTTCATGAGGGGGAGTCCAGACGTCCAGAGGCTGTCTCTCTACTACCAGAACAACTCCATCCATCACTCGAGGCTGCCGGTCTGAGACTCACGTCCATTGCAAGCTACTTTCTCTCTCATCAACAAGGAAGGTGAGAGGAGAAGATCCGTCATCAAGCAAGCTACAAGGAGTGGAGATCGTTGCTCTCTCCACCAAGGGTTCAACCTTCTCTCCTCAGTGGAGATGATGTTCTTTCTATCTCTTCTTGCCTCCTTCTTTGTTGCTCCCTCTATGAGGAGCGAGTAGTTCCATCCACTGGGGCGCGGGGACTAGCCCCGCTGCCCATGTTTTGTATTTTGTACTGTAAAAAAGATGTTATCATTTCGTTTTAATACTAAATCGTTTCACACATGCTTGAATGATGGCCACGTTCTTGTATGCATTTTTTGTCTTTCGTTGTGGTTTGTCTACGACCGCTATCGAGGCTTGAATACCGATTTAGTGTTGGTTTCTGGTGTGTGTATCCACCACGCATCCATTTCGGTGTCTAGAAGTGTATCTCAAAGAGTGGAGTAAACTCACTATCATTTGGCACACTCCCATCTGTATGGAAGAGACCTTTGGTAAGTCGAGGAACACACTTTGCGAGGGGAATGATGTAAAGCATGTGACCATTTGTTCGGGAATGGCTGGCGTTGCATCATTCCCGCACTTCTCGTAGCTAGGTTATCCGAATAGGAGACTAGGCCTACAAGGACGCTATTCGATTTGGTAATTGTCGCTCGCTTGTTAGTTTTAGATGCACGTTTCTTGAGGTTGAGTAAGATTCTCTCTTCGGAGACTACATCCTTCAGTGACGCGTAGTGATGTACCGCATGAGAGTTACTTAACCCTTGGAGGATGAGATGCATTGCCCTTTTCTTATATGGGCATTGGTCTTGTGGAACATCGAAGGGTGCAATGCATCGCTCTTGTCTTATGTGGGCATCGGTCTTGTGGAACACCCTTGGATGTAACGCATCGCTCTTGTCTTATAAGGCATCGGTCTTGTGGAAACATCCATGCATCTAGCTTATAAGTCTTGCTTAGTACATATACAATGCATGTGTAGCGGTGGTAAATACCTGCTTAACCCCAGTGATTCATCATCATTTGTTAACTCTTAAGATTTACTTGCTTTATTTACTTTCTTGCTTTACTTTCTTTGTACTTAGTTTAAAACAACCAAATCAAACTTTCGATCTAAATATCAATCTTTAAGTTGTTAAGTAAAGGCTAAACGTTTTCCATCTTGACTTCGTCAAGACCGTTGTCCCGAGGATTCGACCCTTAACTATACTACGATAAGACTTCCACATGTCTTAGCACATGTGGGTGGAGTTCTTACCATAGTACTAGCAAGGCTAAACTTAGAGACTCATCATCTCTAGGATTTTTAGTGGTGTTGCATAAATCAAACTCCATCAAAAATTGGCGCCGTTGCCGGGGACACAATCCTAGGGAAGGAAGTTCATAAAGTGTCATATTTTCCCCCACATAAGCGAGCAGAGAAGTCAGATGTGCCAACACTGGATAGTCTAAAGCTGAGGAGAAAGGAAACATAGTTCAAAAAGTTCATGGACATCTTCCAAAAACTTCACATAAATTTTCCATTGGTGGAGGCAATAGAGAAAATTCATGCTTATGGGAGATTTTTCAGAAGATATCATCAACAAAAAGTGATGCACTAAAGATACAAATATTGTATAGGTTAATGAGGTGATGAGTACACTAATCAAAGAGAAGTTGCCAAGGAAGAGGAAGGATCCAGGATGTTTCTACATTGCATGTTCTATAGGTGCAAACATTTCAAGCAGGCACTATGGGATTTAGGAGCGAGAATTAATCTTATGCCTCTTATCACATTTCAAAAGTTAGGATTGAAGGAACCTACAAGAACATACAAGGCAATCAAGATGGTGGATGGTTCTATTGTGAGGCCATATGGGATATGCAAGGAGATGTTAGTTAAATTCAATAAGTTCAACTATCTGGTTGACTTTGTGGTGATGGATATGAAGGGAATGAAAGGGTCTGAGATGTTGGTTGGAAGGTCATTTCAAGCTACGGTCGACATGATCACTGCCATTGGTAGAGGCTATTTGACACTCGGGATGGACAATGATAGAGTGGAGTTCATACTTTTGGATGAATCTTCACCACCATCCCATGAAAACATGGGTTGAAGAGGACATTCATGTCAAGCCTATGACATTAAACAAGGGTGCATCTTGGGAGGCAAACCAATTTCATTTTAGTCATTTACATTTTGTTAGAAATTTTTGTTGTGTAATTTATGCACTTATTTTGTTAGATTTTGATTTGATGTAAAAAGGTACCTTGATTCTCTTATTTGGTGTGCAGATAGGGTCAAAGTCGGAACTACCGACACCCAAGTCGGTACTATTGACTCCTTATCAGTTAAAATTCTATATAAAGTTGGTACTACTGACCCCAAAGTTGGTACTACTAATTTTTCTCAGGAAAATCACAAACTGTTGGACCAAAGTAGGTACTACTGAGTCCAAAGTCGGTACTACTGACTTTTTCAACAAAAGTGACAATAGCTACAAGAAAAAAGTTGTCAATACAGCTGACACACATGTGAGTGGGCACCAATTTTTAAAACTCAAAGAAGGAGAGAGAATGTCATATCTTGATGCCAAAAAGGCTAAAATTAGTCACACCAACAAGAGGGATATATGCTAGAACAACTTGATTCAAAGAGCCACCAATCATCCACCACCACCACCCTTCAGAGCAACTGGTAGCCCTATTCCACTTCTACATTTGAATTTTGACTATGAGGTCTTAGTCAAGTTCAAGATTAGGGAGGTATTAGAATGGATTTATCTTCCCTTTTACTTGTTTTTAGCTTTTATTTTTGTAATTTGTAGGATCCACAATCTATCTAGTGTAATGTGGAGTTTAAATTTTGTTTGTTCTTGTCAATTATCATGTGTACCTTCAAGTTTGCAATGGAAATTGAAAATCTTTTTGTGACCTTAGTTGTGAGTACTTGAGTAATCTCACTTAGAGAAAGCATATGGGCAAGTCATCTTAAGGACATTTAATATGAATGGACATCTTAATTATTCATAAAACGTCGACGAAGATGGGGTTTGAGCCTAAGTTGATCAAACGATTAATGAGATCTTAAATGGAAATTTTAAGAAAGAAACCCTAAGGTTACCCTATACACATGTCATTAGAGAGGGACATATCATAAATTCATGAAATACATTGTCTCTCAATTATGTGATTCAATTTATCTTCAATTCATTTTGACCCATCACCTTAAGATGATCAAGTAAGTCTAAATTATTTCCTCTTATTTGCATTACATGGCATGATAAGTTCCATGATATCTAGTTCCTCTTTGATTGAATTAGTTTGAAAAAATGGTTAATATGCATAAACCATTACGTGCATATCATTTTAGTTGTATAAAAAATTATATATATATATTACATGCATTCTCATCATTCAATTTTTATATCATGTGGGTATCATTTCCCTTCAAATTTTAGCATAGGGATATACTTCCATACACTCTGAAAAATAGAAAAAGAAAAGAAAAAATGAATGATGTGTAGTAAAACCCAAGCATAATGTTCCATCATGCTGCAACAGTGTACTAATGAAAAAAAATGCAAGAAAAAATATTGTTCATGTTTCGAAGGAAAGAGGGACTAAGGATGCCCTAACTCTTCACAAAGAGATGGAAACATTCACACGATGTATTCTCTTCTGTACTTCATTCTCATTCATTTTATGAGATTTTTGATACATGCAGCATATCACTCAATAATATTAGGCATTAGGATTCATGCATTTTTCATTATCTTCACCATATAGGTTCATCATGTTTTATTTTTGTATAAATAATTTGGTTGTACTCGTGATTCGTCATTTACCACCCATTTCATACCATCCATTTCTCTTATAGGAAGGCCACTTAAATGATTATTCTCCACATCCATTCTTATAAGGAGAACTGCTTCCAGGTAGTTGGTAGTTAGGAAAGAGCAATGTAGAAAAGGGAATCACAGAATGAACTAAGTGAATGCATGATTGATTATGATATTAACTACTCTCTTGATAGTGTTCATTAATTAAGGGTGGACAGCTTATACGAAAAAAATTTATCACTATAGAGCAGTTGATTGTTCAGTGATCATTGAAGTCCAGTTTGGGACCGCCAGGTGGGAATGGTTGAGAACTGAAATTTATAGTTTATGTGCTTTTTCTGACTTGTCTCAAATAGATCTGAGGGTGTGTTGCTCGAGGATGAGAAACATTTAATCTTAGGGGAGTTTGATACATTGATTATTGGTCATTTTCACATGCTATTTTATATTGATTATTGTGCACTATTTGTTCATTTTCATATTAATTTGAGCATGATTCACTCTCATTAGCTTGGGATATGTATTTGCATCAAATAAATACAATTTTAATGGTTCTGAATGATTTATTATATTTTAAGAGCTTATGTTTGGATTTTGTGAATTTCAAATGATTTTAAAAGAGTCTACACATCTCGGTACTACCAACTTTGGAGTCGATGGTACCGACACATGCTTAGTATGGAAAAGAAAGAAATAGAGAAGACTCGATAGTACCGACTCAGCAAGTCGATACTACTGACAACATCACATCATTTTGATCAAGATTTATTGAAGCAACTCGCTATCATTGACATACAATCGGTAGTACCTTCAAGTTTCCAATTGGCCATAATAATTAAAGGTTTCAGTAGTACTGACACGATAGAAACAGGCAGATCCAAAAATCAGGTTTAATCCAAAGGTCCACAATTAATGATGCCCTAAGTCACTTCTATGACTTAAGGGGGTTTCTTCCATACCTGATCATCGTGTTCTATTCCATTACACTACTGCCAAGGCACGAGAGAGGAGAATGAGGAGGAGAACTACATGTTTGGGAGGTTCTGGGCACGTTTGGTGGGCAGAATTTGCAGCTTCCAGATCTGTTTGTTGGCGTGGAGCATCCTAGTCATGTTACTCCAGGTGGTCATCAAGTTTTCTATGTTGTCCACATTTTTCCTTCTTCCTAACATGTTTTTATCCATGGAAACCATGAGGGGCTAATTTTTGTGTTCTCTAGGACCCGGGAGTAGCCCGGTTGTACATTATATATGGATCTTTTGCAATAGTATGTTGTTTTCTCCTTATTTTTGGGCATGTTTCTATGAAATCATATTAAATTCTCTATGTTGCACACCATAAGTGATTAATTAGATCCTTAGTATGTTCGAGAGGAGGATTAAGGATTGAAAATCTATAGTAACACATGTTTTATGTCACGTTTCGAGAGAAAGTCTACGAACGTGAAGAGAATAACCCAAAACAGTTCGTTAAAGAACCTATCTAATAACACAATCTATACGAGAGTGTGATTGGTATTTGGATAGGTAGTGGATTACTCTGTGAAAGTGGATAATTCTATGTACAAGTTTCTTTGTCCAGAATTAGGAGCTACATATATTAATCTTAGGGTAAAAATTTCAGTGTCAATCATGGTAAAATCACAGTCCTAGGGAATTTCTTCTCATTGTGGTTACAAACCAGTAAATTAGTTTTGTTTTCTTGATATTAGTTTAATAACTCTCAAATCAAAGTTTTCTTCAGTCAAGCTGATAAAAAATAGTTAGTAGTAGTTTCTTAAATTACATTTCCCCCTGTTCGATATCTGGGCCTTGTCGGCATGTATTACTTCGACGCATACACTTTCCTTTTACACGTATAGTTTAGTCATGCCATGTGACTTTCTTCATGTCGCACTTGGACAACATCAGTACCGGCTTCCTAATTGAACATCATTTCAGAAAGTAATCGATCTTATCCTCCTAATAGCAGGCGACAACCTCATTTCTTCTATAATAGTCCACACGGACCACCGGGAATTCATGTCATTCAAGAAGAATAGATAAGAAGGAGTTGTCCCTTCTAGTTGGTGTACTACCATCAATTTTCTCTCCCAATATTATTCTCTCTTTCTATCCCTCCCTTTATCAAGTAAGACTTGCTTGGGTTCTCTCAATTTACACAAATAAAGAAAATAATAATTTATAGACCTATTTTATATGTCTAAGAAGCCCTCGGTACACCTGTATTTATAGGAGGGTTAGGGTCACATTTTCCAATCTGAGAGGGAGTCAATGGGGACAAAATTTCATGAACTTTGCATCCTTTGAGCGGAAAAAAGACGCATAACATGTCAAACTGTCAGTTAGATGTGAATCAGTCAGTTCATGGTCATGAGGCGATCAGTTCATTTCCTGAACCGGTCGTCCCATGGACCAAATTGCCAATGTTGGTTCAATTGACCTAACATTATGAAATTACCCATTCAACACTTGAACATATCAATTCATAGTCAAGCCAGCCAACATTTAATGGATCTTGTTTAAATTGAATACCTAACTCCTTAGTATTCAAGTTTAAGTTATATTCATGAATATAATCCTATTCCAAGTGTATCATATGTGTGTGACCCTATATGTTTTATATTACAATGGCAGTGAATGTCCATAACTAATTTATGACATCATAAGAAATAAGTAGTATTTAGAAACACATCATTGCTACCCAAGTAATCAGGGAGGTTGGAGAACAACTTCAAAATTTTGTGATTCGTGTTACATTGATAGTATAATTCCTTTGTCACTGATATCCAAATTGAACTCAAGGCATGGAATCATCATCCTCTCAATGTTCAATTCCGGTTTCTTGAATCAGAGCAGACTGTCTGAGATATGTGACCTCAGAATAATATATTGATTCACCTATGCATGTGCATTCTTTTTTCAGTCCCTCTTATAATGTGGCCTAGATGCCAAACTCCTGTAGGAGGGACATATCCCATCTACATCACTCACAGTCATCTCCATGTGTCATAATGTACCTGAACACCACCTTTATGGAAATCCTTATTCAAGGTCAAAGTGGATGATGTCAAAGTACATTGAACTACATGTGATGAGTGTAGTGACTTCAGGTCTAAGAACCACAATCACCACCATCACTATGAGAGATGATTCTGACTACCAATTATGGTTTCCAAGTGTCACTCTCAAGGTGGATTTGTCTCATACACTGTTCTCCAACACGTCCCTATGTGTTTGGTTTCATATCACATATAGTTACTGATGAGATTTTGTCATCAACCAACACACACTATAGTCTTATGTGTCATTGATGTCTATCAACCTTCCACAATAACATGCAACTAACAAGAATGTACATACTCTTAACATCCATATGATCTCATTGTTCATGTCATCAACCTGAAGACACACATGATTGAGTAATGGCATTATTTTGACATTCATTATGTTTCATTATTATCTCATAACTGAATGAAACAAAATAAATTGGAAGATTGTCTTTATTACTAATCAAATATTTTACAAGATATGCCATCACAATCATCACATGATTGGCCTCTAGGAATACATTCTAACACAGTCCCACTTGCACTTAGAGATAATCACCAATGAATTTTATTCTATGTGATCTTAAACATGTCCAACATGTTTCCATTGTGCAAGTAATAATCCAACGGGTTTGCAACATTTGTCTTTAGTTGGTGTATTCCATGTTTCACATCTCTTCATTGTATGACCTCTCATATGAGATGGTATTTCTATAGTATGCTATCTAATATTCCTTGCCTAACCAGTAGCTCAATTTTTGTCATAGTATTTATATTGTGTCATCAATGGTTGGAACATCCTATAAATTCATCTATATGAACATTTAGATCCATACAATATCCTTTTCTGTGTTCACAACACCCGGATACTCAGCTTCTACTATAGAAGTAAATAACTATCTATAGTTCAGAATATTTTCAGTTTACAGTTCTTGTTTTAAGGTCGATCACAAATTTTAGATTACGATCATTAATTTTATTTGTCATTTTGGAAGCTTGCATCGGTGTTACCCAATACACCCAACTCTTCCTTATCTCCATAACCAAGGAACTAATCCTTTAGTCCTTCTCAAGTACTTTAAGGATGTTCTTTATGCATTCCAATGATCTTCATTTGAATATGACCGATATATCTCGACATGTCCAACACATAAAAGATAATTGGATGAGTACATTATATTACATTCATGATAGACCCAATTGAGAATGCATATGGCATCTTACTCATATTTTTCCATTCTTCACAAGAATTATAATACAAGGTTCTTGAGAGACTAATCCCATGAATCATGTAGATTTTCTCTCATTGAATCCTTCATGTTGAACCATTTCAGCATCTTGCCAATGTATGTTCTCTTACATAGGTCGAGAAGATTTCTAGATCTATCTCTATAGATATTAATTCCCATCACACATGATGCTTCATCTAAACCCTTCTCATGTTAGGTCTTAATACTTATAGTATTGGAATGTTATTCACCATCAACATGTGGAATATTAATATGCTCCCACTATATCTTTTATAATCGCATATTTCATCTCTATACCTGACTAAAGTCAAACTCTTTGACTACCTTGTCAATCAAAGATTCCATCTCTGAGATTCTTGGTTCAATCATGTTGATTGGTTGTATATCTTATAGACTTTATTTGCATTAATGGATTTATAAAACCTTCAGGTTGTGTCACATACACATCCTCTTATTTATTCCTATTAAGGAATGCAGTTTTAACATCCATATGCAAATTCTCATGGTCTTAATAAGATACAATGGAAAGCATGATCTTGATGGACGTAACCATGGCAACTAGTAAAGATATCTCACCATGTTCAACACCTGGAACTAGTTTAAAAAACCTTTACAACCAATTTGCTCTAACAATTTTGTACATTATTATCCATGTTGGTCTTCTTCTCAAGTCCCAGTAGCACCATGCAGGTTTTATCCCTTCAGGTGGATCCATTAAGGACATACCTTGTTGGTGTACTTAGACTCCTTTTTGGATACAATGGCCTTAAGACAATTCTCAGACTATCATAACTCAATAGCTTCTAGATAGGTTGTTGGCTAATTATCTCATAACCAATTCACTGTCTTTCTGAATTACAAGATATTGCCCCAATAGAATGCTCGCTCTTCCACTACATCTAGTGAAAGGTGATTTTGTCATATTTCCCAATAGATATGATTTGAAGTCTCTATTGGTTCAATAAACAAACAAGTCTAGAAAAACATCATTTTGTATTCTAGATATGCATTTCTCATATATGTGCTCTAGATGACACTGGTATAGGTATTAATTATTTGAGCTGTCAAGTTTTAATATTTGGTATTTATGTTATAAAGGTTTATCTTTTGATATAACAAATAAAGAACATAAAACATTTGAGGCATTGCCATATATCATCATATCTTTAAAATAGAACATTAACTTATCTTTATTCATAATCATCCTTGTCCATACAAATTGCATAAAGTAAAATGTGTCTATCATTGGAAGAAATGAAATAGAAGTTCATTAACTCTATTACATGCCATGTGGGCTGAGATGAATTTGAGGTTCTGGCTGTAGTGGCAACAACTCTTGATCCATTTGTGGGGTACAATATGACCTTGCACTTTTGTAAAGGCTTACTTCTTTTTAGATCTTGCATATTGAACATATGTGAGATCTACATCTGGTATCATATACCCAAGATCAAGAAGTAGTTAAATTCATCTCATAACGTATATACATGAAATGGAGATATATATCCCCTCCTTCTTATTCTTTAGTTCTTCTAGTTGGAGAGGGAAATTCCTCTTCCAGTGTCTAGGCTGGTGACGCTAGTGACAAGTGCCTCCCTTGCTCACCTCTCCATTTGTCCTGAGTGTTGAAGACTTGGGCTTCTAGCCAACTTTATAACTCTTCTTAGCTTTGCCTTTACCTTTATACTTACCCTTTGATCTTTTGATCATTATCATAGATTTTGGCTTGTCTTTCTTCATGTGTGCCTCAATCGTTATCAACATGCCAAGTAACTCTGAAAATGACTTGTCAAAGTCATTCATGTCATAGTTCATGACAAACTGACTGTATCATTTTGGTAGAGACCGCAGAATCACATCAGTGGCCAACTCTTGACCCAAGGGGAATCTCACTAGATTTTCTTTTACAAGTAGTAATCCTTATTTCTCTGCCCATCTTCCTGAAACAACATTGTGTATTGGTTGCAACTTTTGTAATGAGCATATATTCCGAATCTATATCATCCATGTCGATTATGGCTTCTGTTCCATTGTCATTCAAATCATTGTTTTCTACAAACTATATAATTACCTCATTAACATTTGTATTGACTATAATGTGTTGCAGTTGAAGAGCAAAAAGCAACCAAAATCCCCCAACACAGTCCTGTTGACAGAGAATGGCCATGTGGCCCAAGCAAAATGATAGTTAAATCATAGTAAAAAACTAAGCTAGGACAAATCCAACACCACAGTTGTGTTGGCCAGCACGGCTATGTGAAGAAGACCACAATGTTGTGTCAGCCAGAACGGTTGTGTTGTCTGAAGCTGAAGATGCCCATGTTGTAAAGAGCGCCCCCCATCTAAGTCCCTCACCACGACTATGCAACCCAGCATGACTGTTCTACTTAGTTCTCAGCACAGCCATGCTACCGACCCTCATATCTAATATTTTAATAGTAAATCCCATTACACCACCATGACCATTCCCTCCTAAACATGATTAGATTATAATGGAATTTCACCTATAAACCCTAATCTAAAAAAGTCTCGCAAGCTTGGATAGGGTGTGTTACCGTGTAGTTCCCCTTTAGAGATCTTGTACCACTCATGGCCAACTAGTAGCTTAGGGTAGTTCTTTATTATATATCTTGTTGTTTGGTTTAAAAATATAATTTTGATTATAGTTTACATGTAATGACCCCCAACCATGGTAACAGTCACATTCCCCCAAATGACCCACACTTCCTGTAATTTTCTTCAAACCCAAATTACATTGTTGCTAGTTATGCTTGCTTAGTTAACTGCTTCACTTCCCTTTTATAAATACATGACCATGCTCATGTGAGTCAATATGTGATATGGAGCTCGCATGCATTTCATCATTTTTCCCTAGTTCAAGGAACATGGACTGAATATTAAGAGGATGGAGATTTCATGCCTCACATTCAAACTGGATATTTGAGATAAAAGAACTATATGGTCATTGTAACACTAATCACAGATGTATGTTGAAGTCATTATCCAACTTTTCAACTACTGAGGTAGAAATGATGTCTTTCTAGATACCACTCAATACTTTTGATGTCATAAATGATTATGGAAATTCACTGCCAACATAATACGAGACATATACATATGATAGACATGGAATAGGAGTTTAATAATGATTACAGTTTAACTTGATTACTAAAGTGTTTAGGTGATTGAATTAAACAACACTAGAAAAGGAGTCAACTGATTGCAGTCTCCAGTCAATCGACTAACCTGTACAGACATTATCGATGAAAATATTCAATCAACCGGTTGGAATTTACAATTAGGAAAGTTGATATATTTCAATTGGATTGTTCAAAGTTGTCAATTGATCAATTGGATTGTCCAATTGATAGACTGGGAATGCAATGAAGTTTAAATAATGATGTTTATTAATCATCATATTGGAAGCCAGTACTTTTACAAATAGGAAAGTATTCAAATCAAACGACTGGAGTGTCTAGTCAACCGACTAAGTGTCAATCGACTGAATTGGTAATTCATAGTAACAATTGGATCGTGAAATCTTGTCTCTTCGACTCCCAGTTTGATCTAGAAACCAGGGTCATGACCCTCCTATAAATAGGGGTGGGTAGTCAAGGTTTTCATAACACACAGAAATCATATAACAAGTTATGACAAGTGTTGTCCTCTCTCATTGTGATAACAAGAGAGTCAGAGCAAGTCTTACCCGTAAAGGGAGAGACACAAAGGAAGAACGAGTGCACTAGGATGTTGACATTGAAGAGATAAACTCCTTCATGTTGGCTCTGATAGCACAATAAGGAGTTCTTGATCATCTGCGTGAGCTACTATAGAGTTGTTGAGGTCATTGCTAACACACTAGGAGGACAACACCAACCGATGTCTGTAGTGCTACACCATGAGTCTGCCCATATAGTTTTCCAGGTGTTGTTAGTTTTAGAAGCACCGAGTTGTGGGGATTGTCGTTGAACTTTCTTTAAGACTAGATATACCCATTACAAACCTTCTTCCCAGATACATTGTTTTTATGTGATCTCTTGTTCTAGGATTTTGGAAAAAAAAATTGTTTCCATTGTCTTATCTGATGCCCGGTTTCCCAACACCTGATCCATGGCGGTGGTAGAATCTACAAAATATGTTAATTGTTGTTCAAATCAGATCAGATCGGTTTTTTCTTCAATGCCTAGTAGTGAGAATAAAGGAGAGGGTGATTGGTGAAAGGGTACGTGTGATTTGGTATGATGGTGGAAGATGGGGTTGGGCATTTGTGCAGTTAAGGTCAGAGCATTGACATTGGCCAAAGTGTGAGTGCAGTGTGGTGGGGATTTGTATTTATGATGGGAATTTAACTAGTTTTCCTTTAGCATCAAAATAGAATTCATTTGAGAGTTTTCTAGCAAGGCTAGGAGTGACTATAATCTCGATGTTATACTTGCACTGTGATATCCACAATAGTGTGCAAATTTCAATAACTGTGTAATGATGAAAATTTACAACTTATTAATTTTGTTGGCAGGATCGAGCGGTGGGTGGGGGAGCAAAGAGCTATTTTTTATCAAATATCATCCCTGATGAGGATGTAAATGACATAAAATAAGTCAAAGAAAATATGTGTGTCCTATTACATCAATATCAAAATTAGCAACTTTGACGTAAATGACTGATTATACATCTAACATTATACAGTAAATGTCAAATGTAGGTGGTAATGCTTGGTCGGGCACCAGAAAAAGAGTTGAATATTTGGTTTCAAATTGAAGCAAGATATCAGGTTTTGGGTCATTCAATGTCAGTGATGGACTAGGGGAGCGGGGTGTGCGGATGTGAGGAGAGTGGTATTGTTTCGATAATTTTGTTGGCAATGCATGCAAGAGAATCTGACATAGAGGAGAAGAATGTTTTCCATGTCCTAAATGATAATCGAGAGGAGCAAGGAGTACTTGGGGGCATTTTGAGAATTTACTTTTCATCAGTTGAACATCACACCTTCATATATGCAATTCCCCCACCTTTCTTACAAGATTTCACACATTGTGAACCTAAAAATAAATAGGTTTTGTGTCATGTGAGATTCTCCATAAGTAAATGTCTTGACATCAACTTAGTTTTAAATCTTTTGTATCCCTCAATCTATGTAAATCTAATTAGGTGATGGGCTCGTATGTCACCTAAAAGTTTTGTGACTGGCATGTCTGTCACCTAAAAGTTGGATGATTATCCTGTATGTCACCTATAAAATATACCCCCTTCTAGAATAGATGTGACTCACATACATGTTACCTAAGAGTGATACCCCATTAAAAAAATTAAGTGACTCTAATATCTATCACATAAAGAGTGTAACTCTTTCCAAACTATCGAAAAGGTTGTCACCTATCACTACAACAAACAATGGATTCCACGGCACTTTTCTGTGGTATGTTTGGTTGGCAGTGCCGCAAGGTCTCTCCCGCTCCTGGTTCCTAATCATACAGACTACAAAATAATTATTTTATTTTATAATTATCCTCAAAACTGGCCGCCAAAGTTAATTTTGTGCGAGAACACCCCATGCCCCCATGTTTCCTCGCCTCACCCATGTGCTCTGTCTCTGTCTCTCGTGCTACCGGCCCAATCTCCTCACCCTCAGATACGGTGTGGTCGGTGCCTTCTCCGCTCCAGATTTTACATAACACAAAACTGATTTGCTTCTTCCCTTCCACCCTAAGGTACGCCCACCTCTTCTCGACCCCCCCTCTCTGTAGTATTGTTTTCCTTCTTTCATCTTCCCCAGTGGCGGAGCCACTTGTGGGCCGCATGAGGCACATGCCTCACCCACATTTTAGAAATTTAACGATAGTCTCAAATTAGTTATGGCATGATAACATTAAAAAGTAACATACTGGGTCGTCATTCTATGTCAATTTTGTTGGGTGGCTGCCGAAATAGCAAGATCGTGCCTTCATCCGTGGCTCCGTGACCTATGTCCCTGAACTCCTGGTATAAATTTTGGATGATTGACGACGACCTTCAGCATATACGACATTGGCCGTAGTGACAGCTTTGTGCTTCCAGTCATTAAGCAAATCGCATACAGAGCATGATACAAATATGTTTGATTCTCGTATTCACACATTTGAATCATTCACCCTATTAGAACTATTTTCCTTCTCCCAATTGTCCAATGCACATTTACCAAATCTGTTTTGACTTGTTTACATTATACTAAGTGGTGTTTCTTATTTAGGTTCTCGTTTTTCATAGATATTGCTAGACGATAGTCGAATCCCCATTATTTTGTGGGATTTTTTGTTGTGTTGATATGGAGGAAGCCTTGCCGTGCAAGGATAACGTGGTGGCAAGTTACTCATTTGTGGAAAGTTTATTAAGGTGAACTGTTATTGCAAAGCTAATCTTTAGCTGGTGTTTTTCCAAAAGATTTTCCCTTCTCCAAAAATTGGTCCACCAAGGGCAATGAACTTATGACCTCCTGTCTAATAAACCACTCTGAGAATTACATTCTAATCTAAAAAGGAATACACTACAGTGCCATCTTCATGCACATATAGGTGTCAACAAAATCGTTAGGCTTAGATTATATGCAGTCTCCAAATAGAATATGTACGATAGGGTGTATGCTTCTCCATGTTCATACGATATAATTAAATTATGTTGTCTGATAACCTGGTAAGCCAATCTTGAGGGGGTGATTCATTTTTCTTTTCTCTCACTACATAACAATGTAGATAAAGGCAAGCTATTACTATGATTGTACGAAGTACAACCCCATATATGTGCCTTACCCACTTTGCGAACCTGACTCTGCCACTTATCTTTCCATCTCCTAACTCTCTTCGTCCGCACAAGTTTCTCCCTCCTATTTTTGCCACTAGGTTCCTCTCCCTCCTCATTTTCGTCAATCTTTATCTTTTCGGCATACGGCCCATCTCTCCCCCTCCTGACAAATCTCCTCATCTTTTTCCCAATTTTCTCTGAAGATTGGCCAGTTAGTTCGATTTTCCCTGAAGATTCAGCCATGGAAGGAAGCTACCAGAGGTAGGTATGTGACCATGTAAACACTCAGACCCCATTTTATTTGCAGTATTACGCATAGGATTGGACTTTACTATTATTTGTTGGTGAAATCTCATGTTTGTTTGCAGAAAATTCATTCTAGGATTTTATTTGGAAGGCAGTAAACTCCCAAGGAAGAGGGACTTTCCAGTTCTGTGGTTCCCCCTGGTATTTGTCCGGTAATAGAAAGCATGACTGCCCGCCAGGCACAATTCTGAGTCCGTAATTAGTTTTCTCGTATGCTCTTCCTAGTTTTTCTCCACACGATCAATCTGCATGTAACACCATAAACCTCTACGTCTTTGCTCTCGATAGTTGATTCCGCACATAATTCTTAACTCCATTGTACGTGTTGTACCTATAGTCACTGTGTGGAATGATGAATCCGCTGCCTTTATGTTCATGTTCTGATCAGTTTTATTTATGTATAGGTGGTTGTTAATTTGTTTTGATCAGGCTGAAAAATAAATGCCTACCCAATGTTGACTTTTTCACAAGAATGTTCATAGTCACATGAAGTCAAATCATTCTTGTTGTTTATTCTAAGCTTTTCTGTGCCGGTCAAAATCATATTGTCTTCAAGTCTAGGCATGGAAGAACATCTTTTGCATCTACATTCGTCTACCGATCCTAGGTTTCATCTGAACGTAGGATATGAAATGAAATGACCAATCTCTTACATCTACCTTCCTGTCTTTGTCCTTCTCATATCTTTTCTTAGTCCTTTCTAGCAAACCAAATGGGGACTCATAGTATGTGGATTATTCAACATGTAGTAATCATTTACATGTTTTGGAAACAATAATGATTCTTTGGTACTTTTTTCTTGATAAGCTGATGGTGAATTTACTTTTTATTTAACTGGAGCTGATCACTTCTATTCGTTGATTGAAAGAGACAAGTACATGTTGACCTCCACTTGGGACACAATATATTTATTGATTTGGCTTAAAATTAATATTTATAGTTTTGTTAAAATAAATCATGGATGGATGAGAAAGATTGTTAATGTTTTCTTTGGTCAAAAATGTTGCTAACATTATGTGTTCTATTTGTAACATATGTGATAGGCCAATACTAAAAAAAATTGTTGTCTATACATGTATGATATGTTCTATCCTACTGATGCTCAGACTATTCAGTCAAAATAATTCATTGGGCTTCTACTTGAAGGAACACATATCCAATACCCAAAAACAAAGCATGTCTCTATCTTGATATTTTTATGTTTATCTTTACTAAGATTATTAATCTGATTCCGAATGAAGATTTGTATGTTTGTTCTTCTTTATTGGTATAAGAAAAAATGTGCAAGTCCAATAGTTTTTAAATGTGTCAATGTTAGTAACATAATCACAGTCTTAAGTATTCTTGATTGCTTGTCGGTTGAAAACTATCATAATGAACTTGGATTTGTATGGGATAAGGTGTCTTTTGAGTTGATCGGCTTGCCAATCTTATTATTATTCTCAATAAGAAATATAGAACGTTTCCACTGATAAATTTAATACACAAGACTATCACATTCATCTCCTTGATTACATTAGGGACTCAATCTATGGAAAAATCATTGGTGGAAGTTCTTGCCAAGCCTGAGTTACCCCCTCATACTGATTTTCTTAGTTCCATTTCAATTTATTTTTATTCCCATTTAAAAGACATAAACAATCATCATTCATATATATCTTGATGTCACCCATGTTGCTAAAAGCATCCAATTGATTCCTGGCTTGACACATCTCTATATTAACATTATTTTCCTTAGAACGAAATGTGTACACTTGCCATTGTTCACTTCCCCTTAAACCATACTAGGTTGGTTGCTTCCTTTTACTTGGTATCCCTTTTACTACGATGGTTAGACCCTTATAAGGATTAAAATAGTTAACATTGTTTAATAAAAAAATATAAAATGATTTAGAAGGAGTCAATACATTAGCGATCTAGACTAATTTTGTAGAGCTATCAATGCTTCTTTCGATTACAACTTCATATGTTGAAAAAGTGTCTTCATAATGTAAATACTAAATGTTGTCTATAATATGATGAATGCTGAGTAACTCAAAGATGATTTGATGACCTAGGTTAAAAGATGGAGGTTATTATGCAGAGAATAACAAATATGCCACCTTGAAAAGCTTTATTACACCGTATTTTTTAAGAAAACACATTCTTACACAACTCATTATGTATGTCTCAATCACTAATATAAAATATATTTATCAAAAAAATCATAGGCTAGTAACATTGTGGCTCTGGAAAACTATATTTATATTTTGTGTTTTACTCATTTAAAAATCCTACCACCTACTAGGATTTGGTGGTTCCCTCGAGTTCGACCATATCTCCTTCTTTCTTTCCTTTCTAATATTATTTATCTAAATGATGCATAAGATGTCATACTTCTGGGAAGCTACTATTTCAATTTAATTGTTTAGTTTTTCATTTCCACAAACTATTCTTGAGATCAATTTTCTACTAAACTACTGATTTCTACCATAACAATTCATCTATATTTGGGTAAAGCAAAATGATATGTCCTTATTTTTTAACTGAGCTTCATTAATTTTATTTTTGTCATTATTTTCTCATTTATATCTCTATTACTTGTTACGTGATAGTCTTTATAAGAAATTGGTTTGTTTTTTTACTTAATATTTGGGTCCATCGATCCTATCCTAAAACTAGTCATCCAAACTGTTGATGAATTTACTTTAATTCTTATACATAGATGTAAAAAGGAATATTGACCAACTATTAATTGAAATATTTTTGGAAGATATCTTGAAGAAGAGGAAAGAGCTACCCACTTTGAATTTTATGTAAAGGCATAGCATTTTTCTCTTATTTATATTGCATTGTACTTGTTTGATTTTTTGTCATACACAATAACATAATAATAGGTTTTTCTCATGATTCTTCAAGTTAAACATTAATTTTTGAAAAATGAATTATAAATTTTTATATATATTGGCTATCTTTGTATGATCTCCATGAATAAGTGTAACCCACCATTCTAACAAAACTTAACCTTGTGACAAAAAATCTCCTGAGTTGCTTATCCACACTAGGAAGCATACAAGTGTATATTATTTGTAATAAGTAATAAATATTTAACTAAGCATATGTATACGAAAAAATATTATAGTATAATACGAAGCTATCTAGCCATATTTTTGCATTATTTAGTTTTTTATGGAGACAACTATATTGTTGAATTGTAATTAAAGAAATATATGATAAAATTAGCAAATAAATTTGAAAATATGACAAATATGTTGGTAATGTTTATACTCATAATACTCCAAAGATGTGGAAGCACCCCACCCTTCTACTTTAATACTAAATATAGAATAAATAAATATTAATGTTCCAATTTTAGAACCCAATTAAGAAGCTTTCTGGGCATATTTATGCATTTTTATTTACTTTATCAAGAAAAAACTATACTTAAAATTGTAATTTGATAAATAGATAATAAAATCACAAAATAAATAAGAAAAAAATGACAAATATGTAGGAATCTGTCAATGTATTTTACAATCACAATCCTTTTCTCATTTTGCTTTCCCCCCTCTACTTTACTATGGTGATAATGGCGTGATGTTTTATGTTTATCTGTAATCCATTTTGCTTTTAATGGTTGTGATTGCCTATTGTACAATTAGATTTAGAGTACTTAATTTTCTAATGATGAACAGTTGGGTTGGAGTAGTGATGTCCACTACTTTAATGTCAGTGATGGCCATTTCAAATGCAACTTTTAATTTCTCATGCTTTTGTTCACAACACTAATTTATTTAACGACACGATTATCAATTTAAAAAATACTTTATAAGTTAGTGATCGGTTTCTTTTGTTGTTCATGCAGTCTGGGAGAGAGGACATTTGATTGCTATTGTAATCATTATTTTTATTTTTTCCTTGGAAGCACGTCCACTGCCTAGAGAAGAGGTAGACATCATTCATCATCCTCGTATTTGAATCTTAATGTGCATATTAGTTAGCTATCTCATTTATAATGGAGTGAAAGATCATATGATTGAAATTTTTTAAATTTGTTTATCTAAGAAATATATAGTGAAATATTTTTGTTTGTGATGAATCTGAATGTTCACCATTGATAATTTTTCAATAAAATCAAATTGCATCCTTTACTGACAACTTATTTCCTAAAGTTGATATCCATAGTGTTCTAGTGCTTTACAAATTTGGAATCAGTCATGACTAAGACACAATGACGTACTCATGGTGTCGTTAGAGATATTTTTACAACTACAAATTGTAACTATGAAATTCGTATCTATGTGCTATGCGGTAGTGATTTTAAATTATCATACATGCTTAAATAATCATGTGATTTACCAATTATACACTAACCAATGATAACTAGTCATACAACTCATTAAATATTATCTAATTGAATATTTCTAAAATTATAATAAATTTCTAACTTAACAAAAAGACTGAAGGACAAATTTCACTATGTCATATGATACCAATGAGTGCATATAATAAGTTCTCAAAATTATAAAATACACTACAACACGGCTATGCAACATAGTAAATAAAGAAGAAGAAAACTTCTTTTGGAAATAAGAGATATGCAGCTACAAAAGAGCCAACAGAACGCTATAAAAAGTCAACATCTTTCTCTAAGATTTATTGTTTTCTTTCTAGGGTAAAAACCCCTTATAAATGACGTTCTTGTAAGAGAATAATTGATTAGTAATGCAAGTGACAACTATCAGAATATACATTGAATTTGTAGCCTTTTAAATCATACATGGGTGTGACATATCTAGAGATGATGTGCACTTTGAAGTCAGAGTTTTATTTCTTTGAATTTATAATACATCACATTCAAATGTGTGTTTCTCCAATGTCTAGTACTTGATATGAAATATAAATGATCCAAAGATGATATAGAATCATGGCGAGCACAGTCCAAAGCATTTAAGACACAATATGTGTTGTAAGAACCCTCTCCTAACTTGGGAAGAGAAATCCTAGGCCTAGGGCAATGCAAACATATATACAATCTCAGAGATTTTATATTTGAGTGTACTAAAATTTAATTGACCCTAGATCAGATTTATTTCCTAGAAAGAATATGATGGAGTAGTTGTAGGCTCTGTGAAGACTTGTTTTGCATTTATTCTCTCTTCAGATATGACAACATGTGATATGTAGAGAGGTGATGTTGTGTAGGTCATAACTCATGTAGCTAGGTTCTTCCTACTTCCCTCCACTAGTTTGACCAAAAACGCACCTGATTTTCCCTAATCAAACCTGATTAGGTACTAAATAAGATCTTTTTTTTCTTGTACTAAATCCTATGTGAGACATTATATTTAATCAAACTTGATTTGGTATAAATAATATCAAATTTATTTTGTAGCTGTTTCTAGGCATTTTTCATAAAGATATAGTCTATTTTAACACATAAATAATTAATTATATTCAAATATATACACTGCTTTGTACATTTCTTTCGGCTACCATAAATCTTAATCAATAATAACTTGAACTATATCACACCTCACATGATCTACAATAATGAAATTTGCCTTAATTTGTGTATTTTGTAGTAAATTAAACCTAATTGTCCTAAATCAGACTTAATTTTACATAATATGACCTAAGCAGAGTTAACTTCTCCTAATTTTTTCTATATTGGTTGAAATGAGACTAATTTAGACCTAAGTTAACCTAATTTTCCTTATTTATGTCTAAGTCAGACTTAATTTTCCATAACATGACCTAATCATTGCTAGATTTCCTTGATCTGCCCCATATATTCACATAATGTGAGACCCAATTTTGGTAAAATTAGACATAACTTTCCCACAACAAACCTATTTTCCCCAAACTATATGTGTTTTACCAAAATTACACCTTATTTTCCGTAAATAGACATAAGTTTCCCTATTTAGACCTGATTTGTCTTAAATCAGATCTATTTCCACCTTTGAGTAGCCTATTTTCTACCTAGATAAAATTTCTAAGAGATTTTAAAAGGTAGTTCATTCAATAATATATGATCTTTGTATTTCCTGCAATATAATATAATGATTGATTATATATTATGAATTTGTTCTCTAATAAAAATTCTCCCTATTCAATTTAGTGACTTGCAATTTTGATTTTTAAGCATTGCATGGTTTATAATGAAAAGGAGATCTATTCAACCCAGGGAATTGAGTGAGTGTTATTTAAAATTTGTACATGTTTGAATACATATGAAAGTTTGGATTACCTATTGTTGTATACTTGTTTACCTTATACATTGAATGTTATATGAACTCCTTTTTTCCTAGTGTTATGCTAACCAAGATTTTGTATTTATGTAACATTTATAAAAAATCATTGAGTAACAATTTTTTAAAAAAATAGTTAATTGTAGCTTGTACTTTTGTAGGATTCAAATGTCTGGAATAGATAAGAGTTGGATGAAAAATAAAAATAGGTTATCAATAGAATACAGAAATGGTGTTGAAGAATTTATTCAATTTGCATCTCAAAATGTAGAAGTTGATGGATTAATACCTTGTCCTTGCATTAAATGTAACAATGGTAGTTGCAAGACAAAGGATAAGGTGTCAGCTGATCTAATAGTTAATGGCATAAATGAGTGCTACACATGTTGGGTAGCACATGGTGAATCAATTCATGTAGATTATCACAATGATAGTGATGATGGCCAGGATGAGGACGATGATGTTGAGGATGAGGTTGATGATGTAGAGGGGATGATAAGGGATGGGCTAGAATTTCTTGATAACCATGTTCCAAAATTTTATGAAATTGATTACAACTATGAAATTGATGAGTTGAGTGATGAACTTAAGACATTTTGTAGGATGATGAAATATGCGAAGGAACCACTTTATGATGGTTGTGAAGGATACTCAAAATTATCATTCACCATGACATTACTACAACTAAAGGGGTTTCATGGAATGAGCAATAATCTTTTTAATAGTTTTATTACATTGTTATCAAAGGCATTCAAGGATTGTCAGTTTCCAAAATCTTTTTATGATGCAAGAAAGTATATTACTGACCTTGGACTTGACTACATAAAAATAGATGTTTTTAAAGAACATTGCATGTTGTTTTGGAAGGATCGAAAGAAAGAAGATGTATGTTTAAAATGTGGCGCTAGTAGGTGGAAGTATAGCTCTATTGACTACTCAACCAAGGATAAGACTACAAAAAGGAATAAACTTAAGTTAGTCAAAAAGATTTCTGTTAAGACTTTATGGTACTTTCCACTAATCCCAAGGTCAAAACGGTTGTACATGTGCTATCAAACAGCTTCAGAGATGAGATGGCATCAAGAAAATCGCATAAATGATGGTAAACTAAGACACCCAGCTGATGCTGAAGAGTGGAAAAGATTTGATGAGATGCATCCATCTTTTTCTGGAGACCCTCGCAATGTTTGGCTTGGATGGGATTCTGATGGATTTAATCCATACATGAATATGACCCGTTATCCTCATTCCATATAATTTGCCTCCATGGCTTTGTATGAAACAAGATTATCTTATTTTATCCATGATCATTCCTGGGAAGAAGTCTCCTACCTACAAGATTGATGTCTACTTACAACCATTGATAGATGAGTTAAAGGAGTTATGGGATGCAGGAATTGAAACTTATGATGATGCTTCAAAATAGAATTTTAAAATGCATGTTGCTCTATTATAGACAATTAATGATTTCCCTACTTATGGATATTTGTCTGGATGATCTACCCAAGGCGAGTTAGCATGTCCTTCTTGTCACAAGGATACATGGTCTATCGGATTAAAACATGGGGGGAAATTTTGTTATATGGGGCATCGTAGTTTCTTACCAGAAAATCATAGATGGTGGTACAATGAGCATGCGTTTGATGGGAAACAAGAACCATGACCTCATCCTCAAGAACTATCTGGAGAAGATGCTTTGAATCAACTACACGACATCATTGAAACAAATCTGGGAAAGAGAAAGAAAAAAGTTCAAAAAAAACGCCCTCTCATGCTTGGAAGAAAAAAAACATTTTTTTAACTTCCTTATTGGAAGAGTCTTCGTCTTCGCCATAATCTTGATGTAATGCACATTGAGAAGAATATTTGTGATAGCTTAATTGGAATGATTATGGATATTGATGAGAAGACTAAGGATAATTCAAAAGCTAGTAATGACTTAAAAGATATGAATATAAGGAAGGAGCTTCTCTCAAAAATTGTAAATGGAAAGCTAGAAGTCCATATACCATGTTTTACTTTATCATTAGAGGGGAAAAAATTGTGAATTCTTAAAAGAAATCAAATTTTCAGATGGGTTGTGCTCAAATATTTCTAGATGTGTGAATGTTGATGAGTGTAGAATTTCTGGTATGAAATCTCATGATTTTCATGTATTTTTGCAAAAAATCCTTCCTCTTGCAACACGTGGAATCTTTCCAAAGGATGTATCCGAGACATTAACTGAGCTTAGTATATCATTTAAGGAGTTGTACTCTAAGGTTTTGGGAGTAGAAGATCTAAAGAGGTTGGAAAATCATATTGTTGTTACACAATGTAAAATGGAGCAGATATGTGTACCATCATTCTTCGATGTAATGGTACACCTTCCTATTCACCTAGAAAATCAAGCAATTCTTGGAGGTCCTGTACAATACAGATGGATGTATCCGATTGAGAGGTGATTACAAGTACATATTAGTTTGTTTTTAATTTTATTTGTATGTTTTATTTTTCCTTTCTTGTGTAGGTTTCTTTGAACATTGAAGTCATATGTACGGAATAAAAATCAACTAGAAGGTTCAATAGCTTAGATGTATATCACTAATGAATTCTTGGTTTTTTGCTCAAGATACATGAAGGAGAATGACACTAGATTTAATCATCCATGATACAATGACAATAGAGAGATAACAAATTCATCTCAATTTACAGTTTTCAAATATATTGGGAAAACATTATCAGTAGGCACCACATTAGTCTTACTGTTAATGAATGGCAACAAGCTCACAAGTATGTTCTTGAAAATTTAGATGCAATATTACCATTTATAAGTTAAATTATATTTATTTAACTATACTTTTTCTTGACATGATGTTAAGTCTTACAATTTTATAATAAATATTTTTTTAGTGAGCACAAACAAGTAATCCAAGATATGGGTGTTCACAACATCAAGGTGCATCATAAAAAATTCTTCTTTGAGTGGTTGGAGAGTCAGGTGAGCATTTAAAGTACTCTCAACAAATTTAAACTTGAAGTCTAACATTGTCGTTAATGTGTGTTTGTCTATTATGATAGGTGGTTGAATTACATAAACATGGCAAAGTGGAAGATGAACTTCTAAGTTTAGTTCACGGTCCTGATAAAGAGGTGTTATCTTTTACGGGTCTAGACATAAATGGATTCCAATTTCATACTGAAGATCATGACAATAGGTTAAAAACACAAAGCAGTGGTGTTCTTGTTAAGGTAGACTCAACCAACAGATCATTTATCTATTATGGTGTTTTGAGTAAAATCTTAGAGTTGAGATACACTGGTGGAAGATGAGCTCACATTTTTAGGTGTGAGTGGTGGGACCTATATAATGAAGGAAGAGGGTTCGAGCAGAACAAATACGGTCTTGTTAGTTTAAATACAAAATGCAAGTTGAAAACCAATGAACCATTTATTCTAGCATTCCAAGCAGAACAATGCTTTTATGTCTGTGACCTTTCCAGAAGTAATTGGATTGTTGCTATTGAATCACCACCACATGACTTGTACAATGTGACACATGGAGATGGAGGTAGTATTGATGATGAAAGTATATTTCAAGAAAACACATCAAATTTATCTACATTCTCATCGTTCCCCTCGGATACATTTGATGTTTGTCATTGGAAGAGACATGATGTAGTGAAAACTTTGTCCATGAAAGCTGCAAAGAAAAAAGGATGGCTTGAAAAAGATGGACACAATATATGGGAGACAATGAATTGAATTTACAATCCTTTTAATTTGTATTTTCCTTATAGACTATGATTAATTTTACTAAGTTCTATGTGAACATTGATAGATGCCATTTGTTTGATAATGTATTAGCATCTGAGTATAGATGTTGCCTTTGATTGCTTCTTTTGATATTTTCTTAGATTGTTATCCTTTTAAAATAATTTGATGAGACACATGTAGGAAATATGGTCAATCTATCTAGTGCCCAGACCCAATTTGCAGGTAACTATGAGATGTTAATGGTTGACCATTGTAGCAAGACCCAACGTAAGTAATGTTTGCTCCATTTTTAACAATGTTTCAATTGAATCCCATGTGTAGCTTGCTAAATTTTTATTATGCAGAGTCAAAAAAGCATAAAGACCTGGATCACCATGGTACAAGTTGTATTGAAGGGTCAACCAACAATGTATCATATAGAAATTTAGGTATATCCGTTATTGATTTCTTCACTAGAAAAATCCATGCATAACTGTTGTGGTTTGATATATTTATTTGTTGTCTCTATATGTAGGTTTTTTCAAGGAGCTAAGCAGTACCACAAAGGCAGTTCAAAGTGGATCTTTTAGTGGGACAAAACATCAACCAATTGATAAAGATTATAATTATTTATCTCAAAGCTTTTATGGTAATGGTCTTGTCTCAGTTTTGTGTCATTCTATGTTTACTGGATTTATAAAACAATTGTGGCAGCATCCCATAAACCCATGGGAGAAAGGCCCATCCAAAATCCTCAAGACAATAATGTAGATGTTACGAATGATAATTTTCTACAACAAATTCAAAACTATGGTGACTTTTTGAAGCATAGGATGAATGGTAGCTTGCTTTTTAATAATGCAACATTTAGTATTTAGCCTCCAAACTTAGGAATCTGTTGCTTGATATTTGGGTTGATTTATTCTATTGTTTTTAGAAAAATCTATTGAAGAGATTGTGAAAACATGTGCACATATGTTGATGCCTGGTCCATGGAATTCTTCCAACAAGAATCCAGCTAGAGTTTTTAAAGAAATTAATACATAATGTTTCTATGTATATAATAGTATAACACTATGTTCATGAATTGTAGTTAAAATTAGCAACAGTATTCGAAATCCTCATCAAATTGAAAATTTTGTTGTTGTAAAAGAAAAAGATGGGCCACCAAACAATGTGGATGTTTCTCAACTTGACAAGAATGTTAGAGCACTCCCTAATGAACACATTAAAAAAAAGTAAAGGTAATATTTATGTTTTTTATTTTCTTATATATGTGTCTTCTTATCTTATATATTCATACATATCGATATAGTTCTTGATATATGTTGTTACAATTTACAGGGGAGGGATTGATTGCACTTAATGTTCCTATAGGTTACAAGGAGGAGGAGGATGTTTCGGTGAGGCGGACAAACACTGGCAAGAGGATCTTGAGGCCATAAAGTATTGATAGTTCTCAGCAGGTCGTTAAATCAGTTCAGAGTATGATGAAAAACAATCCTGGTGATGGTTAGACATTGGGTATAAATATATAATGAATACTAGCTTATATTTACATAATTTAATAACTATGTTTTCATGATTTGTAGTTAAAATTGGCAACAAAGCATGCAATCCACATCCACTTGGATGTTTAGGTTCTGTGAAAGAAAAAAGTTGGGCAATGAACAATGACAATGCTTCTCTAGATGACAAGAAACATGAAGTTCTGCTTAATGAAAAATCTAGGAAAGATCAAGGTAATTTTCTACCATGCTTGTTGTTCACATACTTACCTATACATAGATTCCTACATATATGTATATGTATATATTTATATAGTTTCTAATGTGTGGCAGCACAATTTCAAGTGCCTCCTAATTCACAAACTAGAAAAGATCAAGGTAATTTTCTACCATGTTTGCTTTTGACATATTTTTCTGCCACTTTAATATATTCAAAGTAAAATATCTCTAAATGTATTATAGTTCAATATGAAGAAGGGGGGTTGACCATGGACAATGTTATTGAAGATCACATCGAGGATGAGGGTGTTTCAGCAAGGTAGAGAAACAATAGAAAGAGGGTTTTGCGGCCTCAAGATCTCCAAAAGTACTCTGAACAAGCTGCTGAAATAATTCATAGTCGAACCAACATGAATTCTAGTGAGGATTAGACCTTTGGTATGAAAAAGTAATGAAAGTATGCACAATGTTTTAGCATTGTTTCTATTGGAAACAACGGATGGTACCACCTCTATTTATGTCATGCTTTTGTTGTTTTATTCTTATATGTTGTCTCTTGGTATATGTTGATCATAGATTCTCATTATGTTTGTGATTCTTATTCTAGAAGACTAGAAGTAGGTTCCTTTACTTCATACTGCCTTTTGTATGGAAAATAGATGGGACTCAAAAGCCTGCTCTGTTTTGATCTCCACCACAATAATTGTTATCTTTTACCTCTTCTTCTTCCTTGTATCAAAATCTACTTTATCCATCTCTCCATTGAGATTTCCCACCATCCCAAGTATCTTTTCCACAGTAAGTTTTCTTTCAATCTTTTGTCTATAATCAAGAATAGATTTTTCTTTATGTTAGCAATCTTCTTTGATGCTACTCACTTGACTTGAAGACTCATTTTAAGGTTATATCTCTACACCACTCTGTTTTCATGATTTGTAGTTAAAATTAGAAAAAAAACATGCAATCTGCATCCACTTGGATGTTTAGGTGATGTGAAAGAAAAAATTTGGGCAATGAGCAATGACAACGCTTCTCTAGATGACAAGCAACATGAAGTGCCGCTTAATGAAAAATCTAGGAAAGATCAAGGTAATTTCCTACCATGCTTGTTGTTCACATACTTACCTATACATAGACTCCTACATATATGTATATGTATATATTTATATAGTTTGTAATGTGTGGTAGCACAATTTCAAGTGCCTCCTAATTCACAAGCTAGAAAATATCAAGGTAATTTTCTACCATGTTTTCTTTTCACATATTTTTCTGCCACTTTCATATATTCAAAGTAAAATATTTCTAAATGTATTATAATTCAATATGATGAAGGGGGATTGACCATGGACAGTGTTCTTAAAGATCACATTGAGGATGAGGGTGTTTCACTAAGGTAGAGAAACAATAGAAAGAGGGTTTTGCGGCCTCAAGATCTCCAAAAGTACTCTGAACAAGCTGTTGAAATAATTCAGAGTCGAACCAACATGAATTATGGTGAGGATTTGACCTTTGGTATGAAAAAGTAATGAAAGTATGCACAATGTTTTAGCATTGTTTCTATTGGAAACAACGAATGGTACCACCTCTGTTTATATAGTGCTTTTGTTTTTTTATTCTTATATGATGTCTCTTGGTATATGTTGATCACTGATTCTCATTATGTTTGTGATTCTTATTCTAGAAGACTAGAAGTAGGTTCCTTTACTTCATACTGCCTTTTGTATGGAAAATAGATGGGACTCAAAATCCTGCTCTGTTTTGATCTTCACTAAAATAATTGTTATCTTTTACCTCTTCTTCTTCCTTGTATCAAAATCTACTTTATCCATCTCCCCATTGAGATTTTCCACCATCCCAAGTATCTTTTCCACAATAAGTTTTCTTTTAATATTTTGTCTATAATCAAGAACAAATTTTTCTTTGTGTTAGTAATCTTCTTTGATGCTACTCACTTGACTTGAAGACTCATTTTCAAGGTTATATATCTACACCAATAGTGATGTGGTCACGTTCATGCATTCCCTATTTGTAAATAAGCTAACGTCACTCTTTTGCATGTTGTGTTGCTGATGAGTAGGATTTGGTCCATGTTGCTACCTACATTGCTTTGGATGAAGTTCCAAGTATCTGTTTATGATTCATATATATTTTCTTTAATGTTGAAATTCCTAAATATATTATAGTTCAACATGAGGAGGATTTCACCACAGAGTCATTTGTTGAAGGTGATAGGAATGTTAATGGAGATTCTACAACAAGATAGGTTAACTTTATTAATAGGGTGTTGAGGCATCATATTCTGAACAATGGCTCACAACTAACTCCTGAGGCAATTGAAGTTACAAAAGAGATGGATAACGACCATGGTAATAATTCTTTAATTCTATCTTATGTATAAATATGATACTCATTTTTTAATATCTTAGATCGAATGAAGAGAAAAAGGGTTTGAGGGAAAACAAAAAATTTGAACGACTTTCAGAAATGGTGGTGTGGATAAAATAAAGATAGATTATAATTCTGAAGGTAATCCGATAAATAAAATCCAAAATTGACTTCTAGTTAGTCGAATCGGAGTGATTGTTCGCAATTCAATAAATGCCCCTCTTAGTTATTCAAGGTAGAGTCGCATGCCTATTGAAAAGAAGGAGAAGATGCTCAAATTAATTCAGGTTTTGTTCCATTGATATGTGTTTATGTTCTGGAATAATCAATGTTTCATTTATCAAATTCACCTTATTGTTTTGTAGGATGATTTTATCATTCACAATGTTGATTTATTGCCTGAGGAAAATGATCTAAGGACACGTTCATTGAACAAATTATTGGAAAGTCTTGGCATGAATTTAAAATTGAATTGTTTAAGAAATACAAGACATACACCACTGATGAAGAAGCTCTCAAAAACTTTCCTTCCAATGTAACAAAATCTGATTGGGAGTTTCTAATAAAAAAATATTGGAAAAGTAAATACTTCCAGGTTGATATAAAGTAATTTTTTTTTATTGTTGCACACTCATTTTTATTATGCGTTTTCTTTAATAGACTTTTCACTATGTTTACATTTCTATTCGTTGAACCTACTTTTTTGTTCTCAAGGATGCTAGGACCTGTAACAAGATAAGCCGTTCTAAATAGTCAATGCTTCACTATACTGGGAGGACTCCATTTAGTGTTGTGGAATACAAAGAAGTATGTAATATAGTTTATGTTTTTTATTTTTTTAATCTAAATTAATCTTATTTCTTGAATCTATAGACTAACAAGAACAATGGAGTTGTGCCATCTCGATTGACGATGTTTGAATTGACTCGAACAAAAAATGACAAGAAGCTTGTGGATGTTGTTGCTGAAGAAAAGATGGTAAGTGTGATTCTTATGTTTCCATCAGATACACTGACCTATATAACACTGAATTTGCAAAATTACTCTTTTAACAAGATAAAATATTGCTTAGGAACAAATCGCCCAGTTAGTGTCTCAATGTAAACAAGGAACAATTGAACTGGGTGATGAAGAGATATGCTTGAGGGTCTTCAGACCTGAAAGACCGAGACATATGCGTATGCGAGGAAGTTCAGTTGGTGGTCAAAGATATAGAAATCTTACACATGCAAAAGAAATTAAGAAATATAAGAAAGAAACAAATGATGCATGAGCTAGAGCAGAACAAGCAGAAAAACTAGCAGCTGAGGCCAAAACTAGAGTTGACATGGATAATTAGAAAGTTGAGAAAGCTCACCTTTACATTAGAAAGTTATTTAATGTACTAAAGTTCACTGTGAATGATGATCTTATGGAGTTTGACAACCTTGATGATGAGGTACTACAAAAATGTATTAAAAATTATCTAATCATAGATCTTATTAACAACATTGTTTATTTACAGGATTTGGAGTATGATGGCAGTCCATGAAACTCATGGATTGAAGATATTCAACTTGAAATGCAAAATGCATGCATGAATCCTAATAGATGTTTTTTAATGTTCTTTAAGACAAAGCATAGATAAATAGATAATGGTTTTTATTCAGAATTGAAACAGAGTAAACTCACCATTTATATGGTTTATCCTTGTGTATTTTTTTTTCAAACTATATGTAGTTTTTGTTCATCCAGATATTGTTGTTGTGGTTTTCTCTTTCTCAAAGTTTTGAAAATCCTTTATTTCCTATAATCATCCACCATGCATTATTTTACTATTTGGATTCTTTAGATAATAGATGCATGGATTGTTTTTCATAGATGCACACTCATGTAACCCAGACCTTCATTGTGAAGGAACTATTTTGGTTGTCTACAGAAATATGCATCTTCTAGTGGTGCTTTTATTTCAATACTATGCAAGTGCAAGGTTGTTTTCTATGGATCTTAGTGATGACTTGGATTTTCTTCATTTGGTGTACTTTATATGGGTATAACATTCACAAAAATTTGAATTATCTTGTACTTGATTCCTTTCCAATGTGGATTTCCAAGGTGTATTATTTATACTCGGTATTATCTTGCAGGTGTCTATTTTTGTGCACTCATCTTGATGATGAATCCTCTCTAGGAATGTTGCCTATTGTAGACAAGCTAGCTTCTTTAGTCATTGTGTTTGACTTGAACGATGTATGTCCTTTTTCTCTATGTATCATACATTTTAGCATCCAATTTAAT
Organism: Alisma plantago-aquatica; assembly: GCA_963693085.1. NCBI lineage: Eukaryota > Viridiplantae > Streptophyta > Magnoliopsida > Alismatales > Alismataceae > Alisma > Alisma plantago-aquatica. Next base: position 419,939,495 of record OY856412.1, read on the forward strand.
GCTAATTTATTTCTGTTGTTCTTTATTAGTATTTAGTCTTGATTTATGCACCTAAACTTGTATAGTTCTTGCAGTTTTGATCATTTACCACATTGAAAACATGGATTACTACAATTGTAATCCTATGTTTTTACCTACTATGTATTGAAAATAACGTTGATCTCTTATCTGGTCATTTAGCTCATGATGAATACAGACAGTGGCTGCCAAAAGTTTGAATATTTTCAACCTAGGATACAATATGTACATGCATGTTTATCTAATATCAGGAGACGAAGTATGACATTAGAAGATAATGTATTTATTGATGTGGCAATTTATTCCACTACTTATGTCATGTTTAACCAATAAACCAATATGGTTAACATACTTTAAAGGCTTCTGCTTGTTGGTCATTCTTGTTGTACTGATGTTCACTCACATGATACAGTCATTGGCGACTAATCTCGAAGTTGCAAGATTAGGTTTTGTTTGGTTGGATGATTAGGTCCAAGAGTAAACCTTATTCTTCATTTATACACATTGACTACTTCAAAATTGAGTAAGAAGTTATTGAAGGTAAATTCTATTTTGTTGTCATTGTAAATTATGAGTTTCTTGTACTCCTTATTTTCATTTACAGCCTCAAAAATTAGTTTTGGATCCACTGTTTGGTATTAGTCTTATGTGTAGCATGATTAATGGAGGCACAACTAGTGACAACCACATCACTCCTTACAACCCATCACTATTGTCCACCTTGCTCTCGAGTCCATTGAAGGTCTGTTGTGGTTTTTTAACTACCCTGATTCCTAAGGATCAATGAGGATCATCCCCAACCACAACCTCGTTGGTCTAAGCATAGTCAGTACATCCTTATTAATTGAGGTAATCATTTGTAACTTGTATGAGCTATTGTGTCCTGAAATCCAAGCATGCTTCCCTGCACCTACTATTTCCTTGTGATTGGCTGTTGAGAGTCACTAGCATGCTGATATAGGCCATGGAAGGCTTCTAGAAATGCTTCCTCTATTTCACACCCATTTTGATGTTGTTCATCTCCCCTCTCTTTCACACTGATTTCCTACCTTCATCATTGTTGTTAGGGAGAGGAGGGGTTACAATTGTTCATGATGGCTTTAGGTGGCAGGTGGATGGCTCTTTGCTATCCACATTGGAGGAATGAAGAGAGCGTGATAAAGGGTTTTGAAGTGACAAAAGCTCAAGATGAATTACTTCCTAATCGTAGGCCATATTCCTATGTATGAAATATAGGATAGATGCAAATATAAATTAATATGTTGGTATCTTTTATGCAAACTTTTCCTTGGGCAAAGTTTATCCAACCTGCTTGTGAAGATCTACCTATGGCTTGTGATACATGCGACGATCATCGCAGCCAACAACCCAGAAGCTATTTTCATCATCGATAGCTTGGTATGTTACCATGTCGTTAGATTGGGAACTTATATTGATCGGTCTTATTATGTCTTCATTTACAGAAATCAGGATGGTGTTCACACTTAATATACTGATTGGTCTTACTTTGTCTTCATTTGCAGAAATTGGGCATGCTTCTATTTGTGACGGCTTATGGATACCTACTGCTCCATGCCCTTGTTGTGTAGGAACACTGGCCAGAAGACAATGGTGGCTTCCAATACTGTAAGTTTTTGTTGTTATCGTGTGTCTATGTCATAATTCAAAAGACACTATAACCTTTATTATTGTGGACATAGAATCTTTAGTTGATGCACTTCGTTAATGTTGTGAATGAACTATCCTCACGTGGAGGATGCACATTATGGAATCACTTCACATATGACTAGCTGTGAGCATGCTTGAGAAGAAGTTATGAGTATGTTGTCATATCTGATTTATATTCTATATTAGCATGGGCGTACAACCTTTATTGCTTGTCAAAACTTCTGTGTTGATTTATATTGTATTTTTTAAAGAACATGTGGTTATTGTGGCAATAATAATCTAATAACTTATTTTCCCTGTGAAACTTAACATATATCATTTGTGAGTCATAGTGATTGTTTATTTATTTGCACTTTAAGAAGTTAAATGATAAGATTATAAGTGTTCTTCGCTTCATATCTAGATTATTCAATTGTCTTATGGTGAATGATGATTTTTTTACATGAAAAACTTACACTTAAGCAACATACTAAAGTCATAATAGTTTATTCTAAACATACATATAGTCTGTAAGTTCTATGATTATTCCTTTGTGTTACAGGATGGGATTGTTGGATCTGTCAGTCGGGAGAGACAATGGCACATAGAGTGATGCATCAATTTTGTTTGCCTTTGTGCACTAATGCCGACAAAGTTATTGCACACGCAGCCACCAAACGTGAGAGATGAGATGAGAAGTGGATACACTAGCAACTCTGATTGATGTCGGGTTGGTATGTCACAATGTTGCAGGATAATGATGATTTAATTAAAACGGAAATACACACATATACAGGAGCTAGTTCACTATATGTATATCACTGGTGTTCTTTGGAGACACATTGCCTAATAAACATGCCATTTTGAAAATTAAAGTGTAAACCATTCTTTATTAGTAATAAAAATAGCAATATATGTTTTTTAGTTTTTCTGACCCTATTTATAACAGCGACGTCAATCTATTGTAGAATGTTTTCCAATTGAGCACCATCAGCGACTGGTCGAGCACTAGTTGATCATCCCAAGTAGTAGTACTACTGAAGAGCATCAGCACACCTAACGAACAAAGCCAGCAATCAAGAAGCAGATACGGGCCAGGCAGTGCCAGCTGGGCTTAAGCTTACATATCCAAGTCGTCGATCCATCGCCGACGTATATGACCCGATCGAACTACTGGTCGGCCTATTACATGATCAGCTATATAATCAAATGAAACCACCCTCATATATTCCTATCTACAAGCTGGAATTTTCGTCCCTCTCCGTATGCACATTAACACCACTCCAGTCATGCAGGGCCACATCCTACTCAGGAATGTTGGACATGAGAACTGTGTATGTAGCTCGTGTGGGGTAGTCATCTCCTCCTTCTCATGTCATGATCTTTCCATTTGTCTCATTCCATTCACCTTGTGAACCAGCTGGGATTATACCACAATGTGCACTTAGTGGCTTAGTGGGATATTAGTGAATAACAGTTGTAGTGTCGTACCACCTTAGTGGGGTTTCCCCAGCATTTACATGCTGATCTGTGAGGAGACACGGATGGGTGGATCATTGATGGTCACCTTCAATCTCACTTTTGTTACAATCGCCTCAGTGGTTGGACGTAATTATCATTACCCATGATCAGCAGCAAGTGATGGGAGAACAAAAAATTTAAAGGACGGGGTCACTGTTGAGTGATAGAAGGTAAATGCTCTCTCGAGCATTTGTTTATTTACAAAGTCTTGCAGCTAATGTTGCCTTTGATTTTTTTTCTTTCTCAATTTCCACCTGTATATCTGACGGCTCATTTATATTTCATCTGCAGGGACACATGTCAAAACAAAAGGTGACCAAGTCTGATCCAGAAACTGTTCACGGCTCAGTGACACTGGGTTGAGGGGTGAGGGCACTGGAGTTTGCATGTCAGCTGCACGCAGACACCAAGGGCACAAACCTGCCCGAGGGGGCACCTGTTGAAGCACTGGCCGCAGTTGAAGATGCTGATGTTGGTGTTGAAACAGACGCCATTGCAGCAGTTGTTGAACACGGGGCACTGGATGCCACAGATATTCATAAACTACAGATAAAATTAGTCATTGTGATGATAGTGAACTAGATTCTAAACTTGTGCACATGGCCAAGATGTTTGGAAAGGACATCAGCATTAAAGCAGCTAGCAGGCCACTTGCTGATCTTGGTGGCCTCCATACTTCTATTGACCCTCTTCCTCCTAATAATGATCATCACTCTGCGGTGTTAACTAGTGATTTATCAGATCGAGCTTTACAAAAACCTCAAAATGGCTCAACCCACGCCAAGCTAGATGACTACAAACTGCACAAGAATGATGAATCATCAGGTTTGTTGACGAAGGAACCAGCCACAAGATTTTCCAAGAAAAAACTGTGTCCAACGATGTGCACAATAGATGATGATGTTGATTGCTTGATTCAATTATTTGACTAGCAGTATAAGAATTAAGGCCAGCATCAATATTGACCACGAGCAGATGACAATAAACTTTGTCCACGACATCATCAAATAAAATTAAGATCAGATTTTTGTGAGAAGACGTACGCAAGAATGAATTTTCATGATAAAGTAGGTGAAATGTCTTTGTTGCTCTGTGAGGAAAGTGATGTAGGGTGTATTACTTGAAAGAAAAGTATGTGTTTTCTATAAATGTACGTAATGTTGTCATGAAGCAAATATTTGTATCAAAATTACTTCAGATCATGAATAAAATACTTTTTCTGCAGCATTCTGATACATAATCAAAATTACCGCACTCGGGACATCTTCCGCCCTGAATCTCCGCAGGAGCCTGGATACATATTATACTGCACTCGGAACATCTTCCGTCAACATCGAAAGGGGACTGACCGGAAGGCGACTGACCAACAAGTCCTGCTAGGCTGACCAACCGGGACTCGTGGCGCGGACTTGTAGTCAGGGGCGAGTCAAGTTGGCTGGGAATCTAAAATAACAAGTCCAGCAGGCGGCTAATTGATTGTCAAATGTCCTACAACACTGAGATGCTTCAAATGCTCAATTTGGGCCGGATACGGAAATGATCATGTGCGCCAGCCTGTAACGTGCGTATCACGTGTTGGGCTGGGCAAGGAAAAGCATCCAAAATTTGATAAATAAGTGCAAAAAAATAAAGTACTTGAAAATGGTGAATATGTTCCAAAAAATAACTAAAGGCCTAAATAGCACCATGACTAAAAGCGCCAAAAATTTGTAATTTGTCCACAAATGACCAAAAGCTCCCAAAAGTCGGGTAAAAGCTCTCGAAACTCGGTAAAAGTGATCAAAATTGATGAATATGTGTCCAAAAATAAAACTTTTGAAAAGATGAATATGTGCCCAGAAATGGCTGAAAAGCGCATAAATGGCTAAATATCGCCCAAAAATTACTAAAAGGTCACAAAAATATCTAAAAGTACTATTTTTATACTTTTGGGTGTCGATCAATCATTTCTGGACGTCAATGATCTATCTCTGGGTTTCAATTAACCATTATGCGTCATTTCATGTGTGTGGATATATATGATAAGAATGTCTTTAATCGTAAAACAATCCTATTTGGGTGTCATTAAGTTGTTCTTGGGTGTCAATTAAGTTGTTGTTGGTGTGAAATATCCTTAAACTCTATTTAATCTATAAAACCATATTTGGGAATCATTAAGTTATTCTTGGGTGTCAAACAAATCTATTTAGGTGTCATTACATTTTATTATTGTCAATTACCCTTAGCCATGATTGTACACATACAGTATTTACTTGGGAGTCATTTTTATAATTTTAGGTGCCAATGAATCATTTATGGGCGGCAATAAATCATATGGGTGTCAATTAGTCATTTTTGGGTGCCAATAAGTTATTGTTGGGTGTGAAGTACCCTTACACCCTATTTTATACGTACAACCATATTTGGGCGCCGTTAAGTTGTTCATGGGTGTCAAACAAACCTATTTAGGCGCCATTACGTTATTTTTAGTTGTCGATTACCTTAGTCGTAATTTAACACGTATAATATTTACTTGGGTGCCATTTTGATACATTTGGGTGCCAATGAACCATTTCTGGGCATCAATGAACCATCTCCAGAGAGTCAGTTAACCATTGGATGCAATTTCATTCATAGATTAGTTAACTGTTTGAGCATCAAAAAATCATTTATGGGTGTCATTAAGTTTTTGTTGGGTGTGAAGTACCATTACACCCTATTTAAGGTGAACAACCATATTTGGGAACAATTAAGTTATTCTTGGGTGTTAGATAAACTCATTTGGGCGCCATTACATAGTTTTTAGTTGTCAATTATCTTAGCTGTGATTTAGCATGTATAATATTTACTTGGGTGCCATTTTTATACTTCTAGCTGTGAATGAACCCTTTCTATGCGTCAATGAACCATCTTTGGGTGTCAATTAACCATTGGAAGCCAATTCATCTGTGGATTTGTTAATTTTTCTTCTTTTGATATTTGACCAGCAACTTCTTTTTCCTCTCAAGCTTAGTCTTGTTTGAATGTATTTTTTGTCACAAATCTAATAGTTTTATTTCATTCAACAATTCCTCATGGTTTAAAAGTTTTAAACAAAACAATTTTATCTCTCATCACATCACCTCTACATACCATTATTATATTTTTCTCAAAAATATATCAACATTAGTCTTGTTAGAATGTATTTTAATAAGGAATCCAATGATTTTTGTTTTGTTAAAAAAACATCACGGTTCAAAAGTTATAAACAAAATAAACTTATTTCTCTATTACATAACCTCCACAAACCACCCAATTAATGCCCGCCACAACAACCTCTCAAAACCAAAAATTTTCCCAACCTTTTCTATGGACCGACTTGCCATGACGTTGTTGTAGGATGCCATGCATCGGTTGTTGAATGGAGTAGAAAGGGTAGTGAGAGAGTGGGGGACAATATGAGGGATGTGGTTTTGGGTAGTGGTTTCCGCAGCATGTGATGAGCATGAGCAAGATCAAATTTTAGTCAGTGGTTTTTCTTCTATTTGTGTTTTTTTTCTGCCTGCTAAGATCTAATTTTGTCTCTCTCTATAACGAAGCGGGATGACCCCCTTACTAAAAAAAATTGAAGAATAAAACATCCATTCCAAACACACTCAAAGGTATGCTAGAATAGATGCAAAATTTTCAAACTTCAATAAATGGTATTCAAAACAACCAAAGTATAGAAGTGGAATAAAAATAATTACTATATTCAATTTTCACAAAAGATTACAAAAGTACATCATAATATATCATAAGGGTTTACATGTATGATACAACGTAAGGATCTAAGTAGAGGAAAATCTAAACCATAACAACTTTGTCTCCAAACTTTAACTCCTTAAGCTAGTCCAAAACTTCATACCTTATCATCCAAGTCCTTCACCTAGGGTTGGAAGCATACCCCATTAAGAAGAGAAAATATATGACATTAGCAAAGGTTGGTATGTGCATACTAAATACGAAATTGAGCAATATATGGAATAAAAGACATCAAATATAAAAGGCTTCTCATAGAAAGGATAAGGACCACCCAAATGGGTATCAAGAGAAAAAGAATTGAAATCATATGATAACAAAATAATACTTGCCATTAAGAAAATATAAAGATTGTGCCAAACAAGCACATGTAAATAATTAGGGCACACACCCCATATCATCAACTTACATGCATGTGAGATAAACATAGCCCTAGAACAATATAAACACAAAGGCAGCCAAGTCTCATAAACTTGAAACCTAATAGAGAAAGGAATATTGTCAATCTCCCAAATATATAAAACATGGGCCAAGAATCACACATCTTGCCATGGGTATGAGGTTCCTTTCCATCCCAAAAGAGTAGGAAATATCACATCTCTCGGTAGGAAATAACACATCTTCTATAAAAACCAATGCAATTATACTACTCTAGTGCTACTGAATCACATAGCATGTTAAATGTAGTGGCAAGTAGAAAGTATATTCAGAATATATAAACTAGTCACCACATAAGTGACCAACATATACCTCCACCTCATAAGGGGAAAAAGACATCACATGTCATCTTTTAGAGTTCCATCATGAACGAAGTATAAGATAAGAGTTCAAAAGAATATCCATGATCACATGATCAATATCAAATAAGATAGTTCACATGAACTATGATTTTTAAAAGAAAAGACATTGTGTATAGGCTAATGTCCATAGGACAAAGAGAATGAATAAGCATAGGTAAATTGCTCAACATAGAAGAATAGGGTATACATCATACCTCAACTTCAGAGTCTAAACAGTCCAAGTCAGTCCTAGATCCAAGCCTAGGCCTCCAAAGAACTCTAGGAAAGGTGGACAGGTCCAATAAGTAAGGTTCCCAAGCTTAGAGAGGTTGGTTTCTCCAACAAAGCTCCTATCTCGAGCAAGAAGCACCTTGTCCACTTTAGAGGTGAAAATCCTAACAAAAGAACATGGAGATGAGGTGTTTATGGGTTCTAGGTGGGGTTTCACCATTGAATGTCATCGTTCTGACCTGGAGGAAGGTGGAAGGAAGACTAACAACATGAAAATAGGGAAGGAAAGGAGGATACTTACTATTTTTGGTCAAAATCACCAAGGAGGAGCTTAAGAAATCCTAAATAGAGACATTTGGAACCCTAGGAGCCTTCTTCACCAAGGTAAGCACCTCCTTTTACATTGGGACAAAACCTTCATGGAAAAACGGAGTAGGAATTATGCTCTAAACTAGAGGAAATAAAGGAGAGCAAGAGTTTTTGAATTGGGAGTTGGGAAGGGGTAGATATGGCTATATAAAGAAAGAGGTCAAGTATGAGGTGTCTATGAGATTTTCCATGTGTCATGTATAAGGGTGTCCATGGACATGCCAGCCTTTATGGATAAGGAAGAAGTCAAGAACAAGTTTTCAAGTTACTTTCCATGTGTTCAATGCTAAGGGTGCCTATGGACATGCAAACCTTTATGGATATGGAAGAAGTCAAGCATGAGGTGTCCATGGAGCTTTCCATGTGTCCTTAGCCTAGGGATTTCATGGCCATGCAAGAGGACAGCCCATAGAGGCTTCTTGAATATTAAATGTCAATTTATAGACATTTATAGTCCATCCCAACCGACCCCCAATCAAAGAAATAACCCCATTGGTTGATAGCTTCTAAAGATAAGCTCATTTATAAATAGAGTAATCTCTAAAATGCCCTTGGAAAGAAACACCTTCAAACGAAGGTGCAACTAGGCTCCCTATGGTTCAAAAACTTGAGAATGGTAAGGGAATATATAAGGATTACAATACAGGTGACAATTTGCAAAGAAATCCTCCCAATTGGGTAAATTGTAGAAAAGTCCAGAATGTACCTAAAATTGCATAATTTGCACAAACAGCATCCAAATTGGACCAAAATTCATCCACAAGTTATCTTTGATGTGTTGAATATGAATTTTCCATTATTTCCATATTTTGAAGTTATATAATCATATTATTCATTACTTATGTCTTTTACTCATTTTTTCTCTCCTAAACTTATCCTAATAATTCAACGTTGTCAAATTAGATGAAATTTGACATGTAGGCTAATTTTGATATGTAGATTTCAAATTTGAAGTTTGTTTCCAATTTTTAGACTTCTTTTTATGAGATATGCCGCATGTCACATTAACGGCCCATTATCTAAATTATTCATCCAATTAAGTTTCTTATCTTCATATTACCACTAAAAGGAGTTATGTGGCATATTTTATATATCCATTATAAACCTAAGATTAATGTTAGAACATTAGGTTACATTAAGGGGATCTATACATGCATTATCTCATTGGGGTTGTACTAAACATCTATTTAGGTCAAACCTTCAACCTTATTTGGCTAAGTCCAAAATGTCAACTTCCAGGGTAGGGTCTGAGATCTAATATGTTACACTCTCTCTCTATCTTGGTGGTCATTCTCCATGGCTACTAGAAGGAAAATAGAAGCTCCTTAGCTAGGAACCCTACCTTAGCCCCTTCATCTTGAATCCTTGGTTATCATGGAGTCTCTTTCATTCATCAACAAGTTGTTAACTACTGCAAAGAGCTCCTTCCTCATGCCCCTTTTATTTTTCGACCCTTGGTGGAGTTAAGAGATGAGTTCTTGTGTGAGATCAATGAATTTTTCATGAGTAATTCCTTGATGCTCTATGCGCTGAGCAATTTCACTTCTTTAATTCTCATGCCATCACAAAGTGGTTCATGAGTTCTACACCAATTTGACATGGAACTACACCACCTTATTCCTCCACCTAGCACCAAACTAACCCTTATATCCATGGTTGTAGGGACTAGGATCACAATCTCTAAGGACGACCTCAATTCTTACTTGATTTGATCCACTCTCACATCAAATTAGTTGTCTACTTATCCTAATCACATAGACTCACTTTATCCTGAGGATTTATACCAAATCTTTGAACCCCCTTTGTTATTATCTGACATTCACAAAACTCTAAAGAAGCCCAACCTACCCTTTAGGAAGAAAGTCATCCTACCCTCTTCCTCCATGGACCTACGATCACACATCATTGCATTCATAGTGAATTGCAATGTCCATCCAAAGAGAAATCAAATGGACACATTGTAGATAACTCAACGGTGATCATGTAATGTATTCTTAAGGGTATTCAGGTCAAGTGGGCCAGGTACATTCTTCATCACATGAGATGCATTGACTCTAAAAATAACACACATGAATCACAATCTCCCTATCCAAATCTAATTTGTGGTCTATTTCATTCCAACACTAAAAATCACTCATAAGAGAATAGAACTATCCCCAAAATTGAAGAGGTGTGTGTATCAGTTAGACCACAATCAAGAAGGTATCCTTCTCCTCTATCTCCTTCACCCCTGGTGCCTCCTCCTCCACCACCTAGACTAGCTTAATATTCTTTCTCTCTATCAAATTAAACACTCCTGGGTTACTGTAACGCATGGGCCCACTGCCCATGTCTCTAGTAGAGTTTCAAGAATGATGATTGGCCCCACAAACCACCACTAGCCTTAACTGAGCACTTTGTCTGCATTGACGTGCAAGCTAGGATCAACTTCCTGACTAGTCACCCATCCTAATACTACTCCAAGCTGAGCACGCTTAACTATGGAGTTCTTTAGTGATGGGCTCTCGGAAAAGGAGGTGCACCTTGGTGATATGGGTAGTCCAATCATTCCTTTTAAGATCATGTTATCCAAGGCCTCAAATCCTGGGACGTTACAATCTCCCCCACTTAGACTCTTGACGTCCTCGTCAAGGCTTGACTATATGGCCTCATAATCTTTTCCCCATTTTAGTGTAGACCCAAATGACCCATGTACACCCAGCTCCCGACCACGGTTACCAACGCAAGGGTGGATCCATCAACTTGGATAGCCCTTTCCAACATGCATGGACACTACCATCACATGGGGTGGCTCCATCCACTCGGATAGCCCTTTCCAACATGCGTGGACCACGCGGCTCAAAGACTGGCATGCCACAGGCTCATGTGGGCCCCACCTACTAGAGGGGTTATGGCTCTGATACCATTTGTAACTCATGGTCCCACTGCCCATAGCTCTAGTAGAGTTTCAGGAATGACGGTTGGCCCTACAAACCACCACTAGCCTTAACTGCGCACTTTGTCTACACTAACGTGCAAGCCAAGATCAACTTCCCGACTGGTCACCCATCCTAGTACTATTCCAAGCTGAGCACGATTAACTATGGATTTATTTAGTGATGGGCTCCCAAAAAAGGAGGTGCACCTTGGTGATATGGGTAGTCCAATCATTCCTTTTAAGATCATGTTATCCAAGGCCTCAAATCATTGGACGTTACAGTTACATAATGCACCAAATTGCTTATCATATGTAGGTTTAGGAACACCTAAATCAGGATTTAATTCACATCATGTCCAACATGAACTTATACTACCGTCACCCATACCCATCATATATGCCATTCTTCTTTGTAACTAATTATGCCACATATGCCTATGATCAGCATTGCTCACCAGTATGCTTCTTCTACTCCACCTCCTACTTCTGGTGATGGACCTCCACTTGCTTCCACTCATCCATAGCCAAGTGCCACTCAGTTGCTAGCCCTTCCACTTGGATCTGCCTCTGCTATTCTTGCTGGCTTTGAATGGGTGTCTACACCCTCTTTTGAGCAAGACAAGGTGTTGCATGAGGTTGGCATGTCCTGGGAAGAGAAACATTGTCAGTGGCTAAATACTCACTCCTTTGCTCCTGATGAGGATGAGGAGATGGTTGAGAAAGTTGATGTTGAGGCTGAGGACTCTGATAATCCTAACACATATGGTGAGGTTGAATGTTTTGACGATGATGGACCTGATGATGGTGATGAGGCCACTGCTGCTCCAGACACTTCTGCACACCCTGAGCAAGTTGGTGATGAGGACTACATCCCTATTGATGAGGAGCTTGACATAAATGGCCTAGATGTTTAATTCTTAGGTCTAAGAGTGCCCATATATCTACTTTTTTGTAGACTTAGTATATATTTTGTATTGGGCACCTATATTTGAGGCTACTGTTTTTATATCTTTGGTTGTTTTCTATGTTGGTTGTTTTTTCCATCATATACTGACTTCTTTGGTTGTAATTTATATCCTTTGTGCCCTGAAACTCTGTGTTATGTTACTCTATGAGTTTTGGTGTATGCACGTTCATATTTTGATAATGACTTATAATCCTCATTTCTCTCTAGTTGGTTTGTGCTTTGTGCTTATATATGATGTTTGTTCATTGGAAAAGACCAGACCAAGCTCTTCTACCCCTCCCTTTTTGATATGACAAAGGGGGAGAAATAGCTTGGAACCATATTGAAATTTATTTAAATTTGCATAATTTTTTTTTATTTGTAAAATGGCATAGCATATATATGGTGGTTGTGTTTTTGATGAAATTAACCTTACAGGTTAAGGTAAGCATCATTTGAGGGGGGTCAAATTGCTATCATAAAATCATTTATCCCCTACATATCAAAGGTAAATATATTTAAAATTTCAATCATCTTCAGTATGTTAAGGAATGATTTTCCATCTTCAAAAAGTGGGAGAATGTTGAACTAACAGTTATAGATTGTCCATATCTTAATGATGACTTCACCAATCCATTCATGTGTATCTAATAAGTCTATTTGAGATCAATTTTAGGTATTAGTAGATGAAGAGGATGAAATTTGAAAACCCTAGTTTGCTAGGAAAAAGTCAAAATCAATGCAAATGGATGTTTTGTGGAATAGGCTATATTTCTATTAGAATCATGTTGTAAATCATTTGTATCAAATGTATGACTTATAATTAAGCTTAGAAAAAACCAGAAGCACTTAATTTGAATAGTTGAGCACTTTTAAGGCATTTGTCAAAAGTCATTACAGACTGCCTTGTTGGCTGAGTTTGTCCTAGTGACAACTCAACCGACAGTCAGTATGGCTCTTGGAAAATCCCAATGTCGGTTGAGTTTGTCTTGGTGAAAACTCGATTGACACCCTGTACTAGTAAAAAAAATTAAAGCCATCGGGTAAGTTTCATCTAGGATAAATTGGATTGACAACTTCATATTGTTTTTTCATATAGTGTCATCGGTTGAGTTTCCCAAAAGGTCAATCAGCCAAAAATATTGAATGGTGAAGTGCAAAAAAGTGTTACTAGCCATTGGAGTGTTACAAAAGTCATAATTATATTTGTGGAACACCCAAAACAACTAGAATTTGTTCGTAAGTGTCTCTACTAACTATTAGGCACCTTCAACTATAAATAGGGGCTATTGGACTTCATTCCAAGTTTTCCTTCTATGATCCCTAGTTATGGCTGAGTGTTTTTTCCTCCAAGAGCCCCTAATATCTCTCAATCCTATCTACTAATCTACACTCAGTCGAGTGAGTTAGGATCCTTGTAAGAGAGTTGCTCCAATGTACATCTTGTGAAGGTCTCTCCACTCCTTTCCCAACCTCTCTCTCTAGATACATGGTGAAAGTTTGTTATAACATGGTTTTTCACATGAATTTATATATTTGAAATGCAAATATTTGACTAATAAGTATATATCAGAAACTTGGTGTGCTCTATTTTAAAAGTATGGATTTAATATGAAATTTCTCCTTTGCAATGGTTTTTGTGGATTGTATTGTTTTCAATAATCCAAAAAAAGATATGGGGAAAAGAAAGAGAGAATTTTTGGTAATAAATGAATTAGCAAAAGTAATGGATAGTTAGTATTCTACATATAGGATTACGTGGAGTTTTCTTGAAAGTTGTTGTTGAAGGCAACTAATGGAGTGGTTTCGTTTCCCTATTGTTATTTATGAGAAAAAGATATCAAAATAGAGAATATAGCCACTTTTGGAAAATAAAAGAATTAGTCTGATGCCTTAAATAAATAGAATAAAAGGAACACTTGGAGACAAATAAATATGGCTTTAAGTTCTGTATTTCAGTCTCCAATCTCCCCCACATCTTAGATAAAAGTAATTGAGAACTTCCTTTAAAATTTGGGATTAAAAGGATAAAAGGAGAGTGAGAGATATGGAATTTACTAGAATTCCTAAAGTGAATGGGTTAGTCGAAATATACATTAAAATGTAACTATTTGATTTGAATATAGAAAATTAGGGGCACATCCCCTTTAGTTAGGGCATGAAATTTGAGCCATGTATCTCAAATCCAAGGGCTCCTAGTCATCATCTAGCTTGAGATTGTTGACTTGAGAGTTATACATTGCCCATATTTTGATAATGACTTAACCATTCCATTCCTATGTATCTAATATATTTATTCAAGATTGATTTTAGGATTTAGGTACATGAAAAGGATCAAATTACACAAGCCCTAGATTGTTCAAGTTCAAGTCATAAGCAATGCAATTGTGCTATTTGGGAAATAAGTCCACATGACCTTAGATGATTTTTGTAATCACTTGTATTGATGATATGACTTGTAACTAAGATGAGAAAAAATCAAGGACACTTAATTCCAACGTTTGACCACTCAAAAAGTCAATTTAAAAAATTTGTCACATTTTGTTTATCAGTTGAGTTGGAAACTTGACCGATCCAGTGATGGATTTTCTGGAGAAACCAATTGGTTGAGTTACACACTCACAGAGCTCGACTGATCAATCAACTAAGAAAAATTGATTTTGACTCATCGATCAAGTTTCCCATAAAACTCGACTGATAGTTTGAAAATTGGCTTTGTCACTTAGTGGATTGGTCAAGTTATCTTTATTAAAACTCGACCGAATGTACTATATGAAAAATACAGAAAAAGTGATTATAATTGTTGGTGAGTTGTTTCGAGCGAGAATAGATCCGTTGTAGCTTGGAAAATGGCTATATTTCACCCTTATGTGATCCCACACTCAAGGGAACACCCCTATCTATAAATAGGACCCCTTGGAGTTCATTCCAAGTTTTCTCATTCATGATATTCTAAGTCCTTGCCATAGTTGAGTGTGTTGCAACTCATTGAGCACCTTTCTCTCTCTCATTTACAAAGCATTTTGTGATTATAAGTGAGTTAGTTCAGTCATAAGAGAGCTACTTCCTTGTGCTTGTAAATCTTTCATTCCATTCCATCGTCCCTACCTCTATTCTCAAAGAAGAAAAGGTGAAGCAAGGTACTTTGTGGGAAGGTGAAGTTGTTGTTCTTCTTCTTCAAGGTCAAAGAAGAGGTGAAGATCCTCTCCAGGTAAAGGACAAGGGCAAGGCCAAGATTCAAGAAGAGTGGGGAAATTCCTTCAAGGCCAAAGAATTGATCTAAGTGTGGGTAAGTCCTTGTTGAAGGTCGAATACATCTTGATCATGTGGGTAAGTCCTTGTGTAGGTGGAAGACTCTTATCTTGAATAGGTAAGTCCTTGGATGTATGGTGGTCTCCTTATATCTCTTATGAATGAAATATAAGTATACATGGATTGCAAAGTCCTAGAGGTTGACCTCTCTAGGTAGTGGATTGACTCTCTCCTAGTTTGGAGAGTGGAACCACTCTAAACCACCTTGTCCAAGTGTTTGTTTCATTTTCTCTCATCCTTGCTATGATTGTTAGTTAGGACTTCAAATGGATTTTAAGCTATTGGTTTTGGTTGATATAATTTGAAAGTCTAACTGTCTTGTGAGAATTTTAAAGCTCTATTAACCCCCCTCTAGAGCCCTAGATCCAACAAGTGGTATCAGATCCAAGGATATTCTCCAACAATCTCCCACGAGACTAGAAGATGGAAGACAACCTACTTATTTCACTTAACCTAGAGGGAGGCTTCTCCATGTTTCCTCTGGTCTTCGATGGCACCAACTTCCTCTATTGGAAGAGGCGTATGCAGTTCTACATTCAAGGCATGAACTTTGATATGTGGAAGGTGATGGTCACACCATACAAGGAGCTAACTGGATCTATTTCAACATGGAATGAAGCTGCACTAAAAGAAGCCTAGCTCAGTTCTAAATCCATAAGGATCCTCTATGCAGCCCTTACCCCAACGGATTTCAACCGCATCTCATCTTGGGACACTGCCAATGATATTTGGGATAAATTGTGTATTACCTATGAGGACACAAAGCAAGTCAAGGAGGCTAAGTTATACACGATGAAGAGCCTTCTAGAGAACTTCAAGATGGGCAAAATAAGAAGGGATTGAGAAGATGTACTCTAGTCTCAATGTGATCATAAATGGCCTAGCTGCTTTGGGTAACACTTTAGATAGAGGTGTAATCAACTCCAAGATCTTGAGGACTCTACCAAAGAGATGGGAGTCAAAGGTGACCTACATTGAAGAAGTTAGGAGCCTTGATGACATCCCAACCGAATAGCTCATTGGGAACCTCCAAGCTCATGAGACTGGGCTTGACAAGCAAGAAGAAGAAGCCAAGCAAGAGGAGAAGGAATCAAAGAAGAACAAAGATAGCTCTTTCAAAGAACAAGTGAAGGTGGTCATCCTTCAACAATAACTTGCTTGGCGGACTTCTCCTTCCTCCTCTAGTGAAGATGATGGCCCAAGTGAGCATGAAGCCAACTACATCAAGGGAAAACACTTCAAGGGAAAGAAAGCCTCCTCCTCCTCTACTCCTAGATGCTACAAGTGTGGACAAAAGGGGCACTATAAGAGTGAATGTCCCAAGTCAAGAAAGTCACACAACAAGGACAGCTCCAATAAGGTGGAAGAGTACAAGAAGGAGAGCAAGTACAAGAGGAATGATAAGAAGGAGAAGAGACACAAGAATGTAGCTCATGCAGCTTGGGAGGAATCATCCTCAAGTAGTTCTAACTCCAAGGAAGATGGAGAGTGCCATTTTGCACTCATGTCCTCTACTAGTGAAGAAATTGGTGAGGTAAGTGAGGTAATCTTGCATGAGTTATCTAAGGAAACTCTTATTATTATGCTTGTTTCTACCCATTCTTCTTTTGCTAAATGTAAACTTAAAAGAAAAAGGTTAGGAAAAATTATTAATGATTTGTATGCTAAACTTGAAATTCTTGAGCTTAATGAGAAAACTCATCTTGAGGGCATTGATAACTTGCAAGGACAATATCTTGATCTTGAGCTCCAATACAATGGAGTTGAAGTAGAGAATGGTATTTCTTAAGAACATTGAAAATCTTAAGGAAGATAACCAAAAGTGCCAAATTGAGCGTGAAACTCTTAAAACTGGAAATGCTCAATTTAAGTTTATTGTTGATGCACGTAGGGATGAGAGGGATGTTTATTTTATAGAAATTCAAGTGCTTAAATTTGAAAATTCTAGGTTTCTTGGTCATGTTAATGATTTATCTTCTAGACCTATGTTGCCTAGTAATGATATTGATTCCATTTGTCTTGAGAAAGATTCTTATTTGACTAAAGCCCTCTGTTTAGAGGTTGACCTTGTTCATGCTAGAGATGATATTGCTAGTTTGTATTCTAATATCATATATCTTAATGATGACAATCATAGACTTAGGTCCTCTCTATAGAAATTCCTCAAAGGGAAAAACTCCCTAAATGAAATCCGTGACTATTCTACCAAAAAAAGTTGTACTAGTGGTTTGAGATTTGTAGGGGGAGCACCTAAGGAAAGAACAAAGACAAAGGTAAGAAAAAGAGTAAGGAGACCTCTTTTCATCAGAGAGTCCTCTGGCACTAAGAATCCAATGATTTGTTCTCATTGCAAGTTTGATGATCATTACTCTACTTATTGTCCTTACAATCCCAAAGGGGCCGACCCAAAGATGAAATGAGTCCCCAAGCTAACTCTGGATCCCAAAGTTTGAGTTAGGAATCAACACTCTCCTTTATTGTAGGAAAAAGGTAGATGGATTATTGATAGTGTTTGTACTAAGTACATGACAGGTGATATAAGCCATTTCAACAACTTCACCAAAAAGAAAGGAGGTTTGGTTACCTTTGGGGGCAACAAGAAAGGTAAGGTCAAAGGTGAGGGTGATGTAGGTGAATCCTTGTCTATCAAGAATGTTCTGTTTGTGGATGTCCTACATCAAAATTTAATTAGTGTAAGTCAATTATGTGATAATGGTTACCTTGTGCTATTTACTTCTTTTGTATGCTTGATTCTAGATTCCCTCGCCGATCAAGTCATATATAAGGGAACTAGAAGTGGTAATCTTTATGAATTGTGCTTGACTCTATTAAGCCTATTGTTGGTAGATACCTAGTAGTCAATTTGAATGACATTTCTCTTTGGAATCGTCGGTTTCAACAGGCAAAAAATTCATGGAGAGTGAGTTTGACTACATATTCATAAGAATGGGAATAGATACAGGTGAAGAAGTTGAGCAAAAAGGAATTGGTCAAGGGATTTCCCAAATTGGATTTTGAAAAGGATGAGGAATGCTAACCTTGTACCCAAGGAAAGAAAATCAAGTCCTCCTTCAAATCCAAATGAGTCCTTAGTACCAAGAGATCTCTTAAACTTCTTCACATTGATCTATTTGGACCAACGAGAACTCAATCGCTTCATTGTTCCAACTATTGCCTTGTTATTGTCGATGGTTTATCTAGATATACTTGGACCTTATTTCTCATTTCCAAGAGTGATACGCTTGATGGTTTCTCGATTGTTTGTAAATGAGTTGAGAATGAAGCTTCTTGTTGGATTGTCTCCATTCATAGTGATCATGGGGGAGAATTTGAAAATGATCTTTTTGAACGTTGTTGTCAAGAATATGTCTATGCACATAACTTCTCTTCACCTCAAACACCTCAACAAAATGGGATTGTAGAGATGAAGAATAGGTCACAGAAGGATATGTCTAGGACCATGCTTTTAGAGTATCGACAGTACAAAGAAGTTTTGGGCCGAAGCCGTCAGTACCTCATGTTTTGTGCAAAATCGGGTTTTACACATCCTTTGTTAAAGAAAACCCCCTATGAGCTATGGCATGGTATAAAGCCTTCTATCGAGTATTTCCATATTTTTGGATGTCCTTATTTTGTTTTGAATACGAAAGACTCTCTCGACAAGTTTGATCCAAAATCTTACAAGGCTTTCTTTCTTGGCTATAGTACTACTAGCAAGGCTTATAGAGTGTTTAATGTTGATCTTGCTAAAGTTGAAGAATCTATAAATGTTAAGTTTATTGAGACTAACCCATCTATTCCCAAATATATTGTTCCAAATGATGATATTGCAGGTGTGGTAATTCCTATTCTAAAAGAACTCAACATCACCCAAAAGGGAAAAGAGGTGGTCACTCAAGAAGAAGGATCCAACTCCCTGGTTTGCAAAGAATCATCCAAAATAGTTGATTTTAGGTGATCCAATTGAAAGAGTGAAGACACAGGCAGCTTTCAATAAGGAACAAGCCAACAGTGCCTTCATCTCACAACTCGAGCCAAAGAACATCAATGAAGCTCTTGGGGATGATGAGTGGATCCTAGCTATGCAAGAAGAGTTGGAGAAATTTGAAAAGAAAAAAGTATGGACTCAAGTGCCAAGACCAAGTGATAGAAAGATCATTGGCACCAAGTGGGTCTACCGCAACAAGCTAGATGAAAGCGGCAAAGTGATATCTTATGTAGAGTGAATTTGACATGAGTATGATGGGTGAGCTCACATTCTTTCTCAGCTTTCAAATCAAGCAAACTAAAGATGAGAACTTCATCAATGAAGGCAAGTACACAAGTGAGTTACTCAAGTTCTTTAGGTTGGAGAACACCAAGCCGATGGAAACACCTATGTCAAACACCGCCAAACTTGATAAGGATGAAGAAGGTGAGAAAGTATATGGGAATCTCTATAGAGGTATGATTGGAAGTTTACTTTACTTAACTACCTCTAAACCTGATATAATGTTTAGTGTTGTCTTGTGTGTTCACTATCAATCAAACCCTAAGAAATCACATCTTATAGTTGTTAAGAGGATTTTAATGTAATTATCCAAAACCTCCAATTTTGGTCTATGGTATCCAAAGTCAAGGGACTTTACTCTTATGGCTTATAGTGATGCAGACTATGTGGGATGCTTGATTGATATAAAGTGCACAAGTGTCACTTACTTTCTCCTAGGACCATGCTTGGTGTCTTGGTCCTCCAAGAAACATAGCACAGTGGCATTATCAACCACCAAGGATGAATACATTGCAGCCGGGAGTTGTTGTGCTCAAGTCCTATGGATGAAGCAAATTCTCCAAGACTTTAACATTCATTTTGATGCTTCTCGTATCTATTGTGATAATACTAGTGCAATTAACTTGTCATATAATCCTATATTTCATAGTAGAGCTAAGCATATAGAGGTTTGCCATCATTTTCTTCATGATCACATTGCCAAAAAGGATATCTATATCACGAATGTGGACACAGAAAATCAGTTGGTGAACATATTCACTAAACCTCTAGATAGAGAGCAATTTAACTTTATTAGATATCAATAGCTCATAACTGCTTTGAATGAATTTGACATGCCTTCTAGCTAGTTTTTATCTATACTATATGCTTTGCCTAAGTTTTTATCACCATTGCTTGCTAATATGCTAAAAATTAGTTCTTGTGTGCTTTTTGCCTTTTTTTCTCTTATTTTTGGATATTTTTGGCAAACACTTGTTTTATTGCAAAATAATACCCAATGATGAGTGATATGTGTCTAAGTATGTTTAAAATGTAAAATGGATTTGAAAAATAAGTTTAATTAGCATTCTAATGGTTAGAAATTAGAATTTCTAATGTTGATTCAATTGGACTATCAGTCAAGTTGCCAACTCGACCGATCAAAGGCTGAAAGCTCTTTTAAAGAGCCTATCAGTTGAGTTTCCAAGTCACAGAACTTGACCAATGGCCAGGCTGGAGCAAACATAAGTTAGTTTTGGCTGACTTTTCTCCCTCTCAACTAGAGAAAAATTGACCGATCCAACCTCTAGCTCCCTCAAGCTCTCAACTCTAGCCCTGACCTTCCTCTCCCTAACCCTAGTTTGACCTAGATCAACCTCCCTTTACCTCTTTCCTATCAACCCTAGGTGTGTGGATATGTTTTGGTGGTGTTTCTCTTGCCTTTGCTCTCTCCATCCTCTCCACTTTGTCTCCATGATGTCCAATAGGAGAAAGAGGGCCGTCCCAGCTGGTGCACCATCATTGTCTACCAACTTGCATCTCATTCCCTTTGAAGACACCTTCTTTGTCTCTAATGAGTCTCTTAATAGGTACAAGGACCTCCTTCCTAGGAATCCTTTTCCTTTCCATGCCCTTTTTGAGCCATACCTCTCATAGACAAAGGGTCATTGATCAAGTGGATGAGTTTCTTTACAATCACCATCTCTCTGCCTTGTGTGTGGAATGATTGTACTATAACAATTCCATAACTAACGCAAAATCCATTCATTAATTCTATGCTAACTTGTAATGGAATTATGACACACTCATACCACCACCCAATACTCAAGTAGTCCTCACTTCCATGATCACTGAGAAGAAACTCCAAGTCTCTGAGGGTACCCTGAACATCTTCTTTTTAGGTACTGAAGTGACTAATACCGGGCAGAAGGACCACCCCGAGTATTTTGACCTAGTTGATCATGAGGCCTTCTACAAGAGATATGATGTTACTTTTCTTGATATTCATAAGTTATTGAAGAATTATAAATTCCCATATAAGAAGAAGTGTACCCTTCCCTCATCCACCTTAGATCTCAAGAACCACATACTTGCCTTAGTTGTTAACTGCAATATTCAGCCCAAGAAAAATCAGATTGAAATTGCATAAAAGATTGTGATAATTATGTATTGTCTCTTGAAGAACATAGGAGTCAAGTGGGAAAGACATGTTCTCTACCACATGACCTACTTTGACTCAATAAAGAACACTTATGGCACCCACCCTCCCTACCCAGCCCTAATCTATAGTCTTTTTCAACTTGTCACTGGAAAGGAAAATCTATTTTCCATGACCTTCACTATAAACCTGTCCAGAAAGGAGTTTGCATCAGTGAGACTACACTTCAGAAGTCTTTGCCTATCCCATCCTTTACCAAACCTAGTGCATCTACCTCTACGTCCACCCGTGCACCTCTGCCACCTCAACCTACCTGATGTGCTCGCACCTCATTCCATGTACCTAATGAAATGGGCTACATGATGCATCAATAGGCATACAACCTTCAAGTTCAGGAGCACATGCATCAGGACCTCTGTGCCATCATGTCAAAAATTAACCTATCATATCCACATCCTTATCCTACCTATCAGCCCTATCCAGGAGGTGACTATGCATCCTATGCATATGATCACTTTTACCCAACTCCTCCACCTGCTTCTTCCGTTGACCCTCTGTTGTTGGTGGATCCATCCCTGGCATGGTGCCTCTGCCAGATGGCCCCTTAGACACTATGCTTTCTAGTCTTGGTAGTTTTGCTTCTTCCTTCCCATAGGCCAATGAGCTTCATGCTCTTGCCATGTCTTGGGCAGAGAGGATGTATGTTGGCCCAGTCATGGTTTTAGTTCTCTTGTTGATGAGGAGATGCCAGACTAGGTTGGTGAGGAGGTAGCTACTGCTGATGAGGATGATGAGGATGATGGTGGCTCTTCTGGTGCCTCTGGTGATGAAGGTGATGTTGTTGGCTCTACTGCACCTTTAGATGGAGATGATGATTGCGAGCCAGAAGCTTCTGATGATGATGTTAATGTTGTGGACATAGATGACCTAGATGTTTAGATTTTATAGTTCTTTATTCTATATGCTAATCATATATATCTTTCTAGGCTATTTTGTATTAAAAACATCTCGGCACATTTTCTGAGCTGTACTATTTTATCATCTAGTTTTCATCATTTTGGCATGTAGTTGTTTTTTAGAACTTACTTTTTGGGTGTAATCTTAATCTTTTGTACACTTACTCTTTGATTTACTATATCTCATGAGTTGGTTCCATGTTTACCATTTTTTTATTATGCCTTAGATGGTATGTTTCTCTGGTCTCTGTTTGGTGTATGCTTTTGAGATTGGTTGTGCTGGGAGAAGACCCATTTATGTGCTCTTCTACCCCCCCTTCCTTTTTTATAATGTCAAAAGGGGGAGATAAGTTCAATGTTTTGAAGCTCAACCATATTGCTTTTATTGCCTATATGATCCTTTTCTTGTTCATTATATATTTTATCATGTGAATTGCTAAAGGACCATATAGTATGCATGTTATGTTTCTTTGTGTAGATAGACAGGTAAGAGTAAGCATAGATTGAGGGGGAGAAATTCACATTTTTCAAATTATGAGCCCCCTTGAAATTCACAAGGTAAAGGTATAACTTTACATATCCTTTTCAATATGATTGAGGAATGGTTTTTCATTCTCAAAAAGGGGGAGAATGTTGACTTGAGAGTTATACATTGCCCATATTTTGATAATGACTTAACCATTCCATTCCTATGTATCTAATATGTTTGTTCAAGATTTATTTTAGGCTTTAGGTACATGAAAAGGATCAAATTACACAAGTCCTATCTTATTCAAGTTCAAGTCAAAAGCAATGCAAGTGTGTAATCTGGGAAATCACTCCAAATGACCTTAGATGATTTTTGTAATCACTTGTGTTGATGATATAGCTTGCAACTAAGATGATAAAAATTAGGGACACTTAATTCCAACATTTGATTACTCAAAAGTGAATTTAGAAAATTTGTCACAGGGTGTTTATCGATCAAGTTGGAAACTTGATCGATCTAGTGATAGATTTTCTAAAGAGACCAATCGGTCAAGTTACACACTCATAGAAATCGACTGATCGATCAACTAAGAAAAACTAATTTTGAATCATTGGTCAAGTTTCCCAAAACAAACTCGACCGATAGTTTGAAAATTTGCTTTGTCACATAGTGGATCGATCGAGTTATCTATATTAAAACTTGGTCGAATGTACTATATGGAAAATGCATAAAAAGTGATTATGACCATTGGTGAGTTGTTTTGAGTGATAATAGATTCATTTTAAAATGACTATATTTTTCCCTTGGAGTTCATTCCAAGTTTGCTCATTCATACTATTCTAAGTCCTTACCATAGTTGAGTGTGTTACAACTCCTTGAGCCCCTTTCTCTCTCTCATGTACAAAGTATTTCATGATTATGAGTGTGTTAGGACCCTTGTAAGAGAGCTACTTCCTTGTGCTTGTAAAGCTCTCATTCCATTCCATCTTCCCTACCCCTTTTCTCAAAGAAGCAAAGGTGAAGCAAGCTACTCCGAGTGAAGGTGAAGTTGTTGTTCTTCTTCTTCAAGGTTGAAGAAGAGGTGAAGATCTTCTCCATATGAAGGAGAAGGGCAAGGACATGATTCAAGAAGAGTGGGCAAATTCCTTCAAGGTCAAAGACTTGATGCAAGTGTGGGTAAGTCCTTTTTGAAGGCCGAAGATATCTTGATCAAGTGGGTAAGTCCTTGTGTAGGTGGAAGACTCTTGTCTTGAATAGGTAAGTCCTTGGACGTATGGCAGTCTCCTTGTATCTCTTATGAATGGAATATAAGTATACATGAATTGTAAAGTCCTAGAGGTTGACCTCTATAGGTAGTGGATTGACTCTCTCCTATTTTGGAGAGTGGAACCACTCTAAACCACCTTGTCCAAGTGCTTGTTTCATTTTCTCTCGTCCTTGCTATGGGACTTAAAATTGCACTTAAGTTATTGCTTTTGATTGATATAATTTGATGGTCTAACTTATCTTGTGAGAAAATTGAAGCTCTATTCACCTCTCACTCTAGATCCCTAGATCCAACAGAGATAAAATAGGTCACTCTGAAACATGAGTAAGACTTTTCCTTTTAGATCCCCTTATCATAATATATTTTATGCACACTCAGAAATATTGTCATCGAGTCTGAGAGGTGAGGATGAACATGGAAATCCTCAATTTCATTGACTTTGCTAAGCTATAATAGCTTTCCCCATATCGAAAGATCAACAAGACTAACCCCTAAACCAAGACCTAACAACAAGGCATCATCTCCTCCAAGTGAAACGACCAATGATGACCCCTTTCAACGACCAACAAGCCACAATATCACCTCCTCCATATTCCTATCATCTGCTAGACCATATAGAAAATAGAGAAGGATGGCGCAGCTACTACTGCCATTACAAAGGTTGATAATTACACAGGCACCCACCACCTACAGTCGTTTTTTGTGTCCTTCTACAACCAAGTTGTAGGATTGAAGAACATCTCTCGATGGTTCAATTCTCCTCACAATCAGGCATATTATTGGGGATTCCCCAACCTCGAGCATAACTTATAGTCCATGATCTGAAGCATCGTGACATGCACAAGTAATGGTGAAATCATCTCTACTCAATCACTAATCTCCAACCATTCTTGAACCTTACTCATGAAGAGGTTAGGACTTGTCTTCTCCTTTTATGGTGATTTTCCCTTGCAAGCTCATAGTGCAACTCCACAGGTAGTAGTGATTGTTGTGGTCATAGTATAGGAAGGAGCACTACCTACATAGCCATGACACCAAGGAGTTGTTGTTCGATTGGACTCAAATCATCATGAACCATTATCCTTCATATTAGACTATTTCCTATAACTTCTTAATGAATAAAATTAGTCAATGATATTGAATATAATAATAAAGTCAAATGTCTTACACAAAATCTATATTAATGAAATCAAATATCCATTATAGTAGGTGTATCTTTTTTATATATGACACTTATATGTATACTACTGGTATTACTACTATATAAGAGAAGTATATAAATCTAGACTATCACCTATTAAACCTTCTACAATCTGTGGAGGTATGATGAATAATGAACATGGTTATTTGACATAAATCTTATTGTTGATAATAATAAAGACCTCTTACTCGACTACCTGATACTCATCATGTAATAGTAGTATTACTAATTGGTAGGTATGTGATTTATTATATGAGGAAATAGTTGTCACATGCATATTAAATACAAGGTTAGACAAAGGAGAAAATATGTTGGTTATAAATGTGGCATGGTAATAATATGACCTAGTTGATCTTCCACATTAGCATCTATTGCATATGGTTTGAAAACATTCGATGCACAAATAGGAATAAGCATAATCATGCCTAAATAGTAACTTAAACATAATCGACCCTAATCGGCTAAGATTTAACTATATGATATATAAATAGAGAGAGAGGATAATATTATAAGATCAAAATTTGAATAATGCATATTATTACCCACATATATATGTATCTGAGACATACTTTGACATATGTAACTAAATATAGACATTATAACTAAAATTATAAATCCTAACATGTAATTAGATGAGTAGAACAAAGATAAGAATATATATATATATATATATATATATATGTGTGTGTGTGTGTGTGTGTGTGTAGCATGTTAGACTATACACACGATTTCTTTGGTTAGTCTAACACACCCGATATGTTCTTAGGATGAACACTCAACTTTGGGACCAGGTATATCCATTACTATTCATGAAAATCAGGTATGTACATCTTCTCTTTTGTTTTGGGCATTATTTGACTGAAACCTACACTTCTTTTAATGAGGCATCTCTTAAACTTTTAATTCTACTTGAAATTCATTTACTTGGACATTCATATTTCTTGTTCTTAATTCATTATAATCATGTGGTTGATGAACTACTCTGTTTACATGCGTCTTGGACCCCTCCTACTGTGGTTATCTTTGTATGTGATATTGACTAAAATGATAGTCTTGCAACTCTATTTATGCATGTTGCATGTTTCACTAGAATATCTAGAATGGTGGTACTTATGTGCAAACATACTTATAAAGGGCATGTGTATTCTTCTCGGGGCATGCATTTCCACCCTTATTTCTTTTAGGCCACGATCATATGGTGTTATGGCCCTATTTAAGGTATATTTAGTCTACACTGTTATGCATGCAAAAGTTATTATTTTATATTGAGATTGTTGATAATTGTTATGTCAAGACATTATATTCTCATGCTTGAAATCTAAAAAATATGCCTCGTTTCTCATGCTATAATTATTTTGAACTTACCTAACTACAAATAGCCCCTCTTCTTGTGGGAACATCTCTTTTTATACTTTTAATCCAATATAATGCCCAAAGTATTTATTATATGCACAAACTCAACATATGTTGACCTCAAGAAGCAGGATGGCTATAGAACTAGAACTCAAGGTTGTGCACGAAGCAATATGGTGAAGGGTGATTATTGAATCTGATAGTAGCATTGTCATGAGATGCATTGCTGAGAATGCTAGAGGAAGTCCCAAGTTGCTACCTTGGGTGGTGAAGATAAAGAAGTGGAGCCAGCTTGACTGGTCAGTCTGCATTGGACACATAAGTAGGGAGGCTAATCAATTAGCGGATGGATTAGCCAAACTCAAACAAAAACATCCTTCTAGATTTTATTTAGAGCAACCACCAAGGGTTTTAGAAAATATTCTCTATATTGATAAATGTAAGGGTAGTAGTACTACCTTGTTTCCTTTCCCAGAGTATAATGTTGTTTTTAATAATTTTGAAGATTTATCCCACATGAGGAGAGTGGTATGAATAAAATCATCTCCTTACTTCCCTAAAAAAACATATGTTGACCTATACTTTGTTTCCTATGTTCTGAGTGATGTTTCCTTCCACCCAATTGTAGGTATATTAGAAGAAAAGGACGCATGAAGATCATATGTAGAGGATTAGACCTAATGATAGCTTGGAATAGTTATGTTGCCCTCTACAATAGGTCTTGCATGAGACTATATTTATTAGATGTACGCCTTTTTACTTTATTATGTAACCTTTAAGGTGAGGAAAAGTTGTAAATAAATCATTATGTCACTTTATAATAGTTTTATTTCCATGATTTTATAATTACATGACTCTTGCATTGCATCATTTGAATGGATCCCCTCTCAGGTCCCATTCTTTACACATATGATTTTTTTAATTAAACTTCTAAAAAAATAAAGAATAAAATTTATTTAAATTCCAACAAAATATAGATTTGATCCCTCAAGTCACTACAAAAAAATGATGATTTGGCTACAATTATTCTGACTACATATGTTGTATTTGTAGTTAAAAACTACTTTCTTTACAAGTTTAAGAAATATAACTAAAACAATCATAGTTAATTCTAATAACTACAAAGTTAACTACATATTTTGATCGGCTACAATATTCTTTTCCCGAGCCCTTTCCCTCCTTCCCCAAAAACAATCCAAAGCACCCAAAAATTTTAATATTTCCGCGCGCTCTTCGCGTGGTTGGTATCCCCTCCTCTGTCAGTCATTAGAGGTTGCTGCGCCTAAGATGGCTCCCCTACCCCCATCTTCGCTGATGAACTTTCTCCCCACCACGCTCCCGTCCCCCTCCCATCCGATAGTGCCCTCACCCATCGTGCTCTCTCCATTTCGCTCCTTCTCTTCCCCCTTAACTGATCTGATCGCTCTCTCTCTCCCTCTTGACCTCTTTTCCTTCGCCACACCCCTAATCTCCCTGTATATGCTATCACCTGCTATCTGAGACCGGCAGAGGGGAGGAAGGCCAGATCCATGCAAGGAAGCAGGAGACATGATGAGAGCTATGTTGAAGTGTAGCTGCTCAAGTACTGTGGTCATGGTTCCCCATTTTGCACATCTTCTTTAGAAGGTAAGATATCTTGTATAGGTGGAATGAAACTTCTGGTCTTCAGTAGAACTGCACTTCATTTTAGGGCAATGCATTTTCTGCCATGCCATTTCCTTCTATGTTTTCCTTGGGTTTCCATTTATCATTGTAGCTCCTAAAATTAAAGTCATTATCAAACATATATTAAAGTATTTAGGGGCGGATTTGTCTGGGTGTTTCCTTATTCATTCAGGCACCATATAAGTTGTTATGGCAACCAACGAAGCATAAGATAGGTCATTTTCTGACTTCTCAGCTTCTGAATAATCTATTGAATCACTTTTATTTTGACACAGACTGTCATCTTACTCATTTCGAAACCACACTCGAGTAATATTAATTAATTGTGTTTTCTTTATATTTTTTGTGGAATCTACTTCCATGCTTGTAGGTAATCACCCATTGCTCATAAAAGTCACCAGCTAGACTATCATGGTACCTTTTCTATCAAAAACTATTACTAGAACCTGATTTTTCTTCCTATTATAGTATTCACTGGTGATCATCTCATCAATTAGGAAAAGCTATTGTATGTCAGAAAAAGTACCAAATTATTGGGCATGGATCTAAACTTTACTATTATATAATGAACAAACTATCTTCTCAAGAACATGATACTGTAGTATGTGAAACTTTTTTAAGAGATATAGTTCATCATTTCATTTGTGCATTGACTGAAGTATAGAAACCATAGTTTCAACAAGTGAGTAATTAACCTTCTATGATTTATGATGGTTATTTGGAAAATCATATACTATTTAATAGAACTATATGTGATCCAAATCATGGTTGGCCATATTTAGAATTACATAAGGTAAACATCAATGAGATATCTTGAAGTTACCAGACAACAGACTGAAGTTGTACGAGAGTATAGTAGATATTTTTCTAAAGTAGATATTTTTTCCAGTTTAAACTCGCTTAAAGAAAAATGTAGAATTCCACGCAAAGGGCTTCAGAATTGAATTGTAGATTTAGGTATTTCTATGGATTATGTACTATATAGGTCGAAATGTTATTCTTTTTTTATGGTCCCAATGTTCTTTCTAATATTCTAAGGATCAGGTTACTACATGACATGTTCTGATTGCTATTACAGATCAGCCTCTCTTCCCCAACTACCTATTAATTGTAGATGATAATCTTGAAGTTTTCATGTTCTAGTGATACCTAAAAAACCCACTTAATGCACCAATCTCTCCAGAAAACATTTCTGAAGAGATTTGTCTTTTCAAAACCTTCATTTCGTGCTTACTTGTTGTTCACTAACTCCACATGAATGTTGTTTTGGTTGGTGTAACCACCAACCATGATCTTGGTGACCACTGATCTATTCAGAGGAAAAAATTTAGGCAAATAAGTCTTTTTGATGAAAATGTTGCTTTTTTTATTTGAAGATTCCTTGATGGTTGGTCGGGGAATGGCAAGGAGAATCTTTCCACATTGAGCTAACTCCAACGACATTAGTTGTCCTTTTTTGTTTGATGGCCATGGTGATCTTTTATACTATATATTTGGGGTCCTTGCTACTTTTCTTCCTTAGGTCCAATCTTAGATCACTTGTGTATTGTTTGTCTTGAACATCCAGCCTTCTGTTTCATAGCATAACTCTCGCATTTTGTTTCTACATTGGCCTCTGTTTACATTTTTGATGGATTTTTTCTTTTACAACAATCATACTAATTTTTCTTTGTTTCAGACCATTGTATATTGAATGTTTAAAGATAGCAGACGGATCTGAAGGTTTTTTTAATCATTGTGTTTGTGTGGCTGTATAAACTAGGTTCACTATATAGTTACTGATGCTAAACAGAAGTAATTCCATAATGGCTAAGAAATAACATGCTTTTGTACAAGGGCCTATATTTTAAAAAAGAATTCCTTTCTACTACCATGTCCATTTATAGATTCAGGTTAAGGCCATCAGCAATAGGAAGTTGGATCACGTTCACAATGGTTCCTTTTTATTAAGGTAGAAAAATGTGACCATGATTGGTTTATGTCTGGTTTGAAGAATCTGATAGGAAGATTGAAGCTACCTATTTTGTACCTAGTTCACCAACAACCAACAAGTTGTTTCATCACAAATTAGACTCCAGGGATTTTTTGTAAGTCAAAAGTCATATCCTATCTTATCAAATTTAATTTCACCTTCTACCTTGGATGTACATACTATATCCCATGAACAAGATGAATCATGTGGATTTTTATATCACTCCTAGGAAACCCACATCTAAATCTTTTGGATTCTGGAACCATAGAGGTAGCACGAGGGGATGTCAAGGTACATAAGAATGGGCAAAGAGATAATCAATTATGGGCATCCGGCTGGGGACAAAATGACTCAAACTTGACTTTGATAATATAAGTAACATGCATAAACAAGGTTTAGTAGGAGGAAAAGGGTTGGCTAGCTGATCTCAACTTTGAACCTTATAACTTTATATATTATGACAC
This sequence comes from Alisma plantago-aquatica, assembly GCA_963693085.1. Lineage (NCBI taxonomy): Eukaryota > Viridiplantae > Streptophyta > Magnoliopsida > Alismatales > Alismataceae > Alisma > Alisma plantago-aquatica. The sequence continues at coordinate 419,970,748 of OY856412.1, forward strand.
AATTGTGTGGCCTCATTGAAAAAAAATCATGAATTGTCCCAGATCCAAGGATCTTAAAAAGACTTAGAAAGAAACATCAACTGAACCAAACATAAGTCCAACAACTAGTTTAGAATAGGCTCAACAGAGAGAAATCAGATACATGAGCATTAAGAACATTGAGTTGCACAAAAGAAAGGAGAAACTTTAATGTAGTCACCATCTAAAAGAACCACCAAAACAACAACTAGCCACCTAGATCCAAGGGTCTTAAAAAGAATCGAAAAGGAATGTCGCAGACCCCAACAACAGAGAAGATAAATACAAGAATCAACAAACTTTACATAAACACTTATATATCATCTTCAATATATTTTCACATGATATCAGGATCCTGAGCCTTCTGCTCAATGTTCATTTTCATCCAATAGTTACACATAACAATAGCACAGATAAACTTAGCAATTCTTGATTTAAACATGCTTAAGTCGCACCAATCTACATGTTTATAATAAGGAAGACATGCATTCACAGACATGTCCCAAATTTCATCTAAATATAAGCAGGTGAAGTCAAGATGATGCTTATATAGTAGTAAAATGTGCCGAAGTTAAGATGATGTATATATAGTAGTGAAGTATGCATGTCTTATAGATAATCCATCATGATTATGTTGTTTGCCCTGTAGAAGTGGAAGGTATTTCTCATATTACTATTGTATTGATGAGTCTATTGGAAATCTAGATGAGGATCAAATCTAAGGCATAGGCAACTATATACTTATATCATTCTTTCTAATACAAGCTAAATACCATTATAGAATGCAAATAAATAGTTACGAAAGTTATTTTTTGGAAGCTGTTGTCAGATTCTTGTGTTAGCAGATGGGTTTTTTACCCATACGTTTTTGTTATTGATGAACAGAGGTCTGAAGATTTCTCTTGAGTTGGTATTCATTGCTTAAATATTTCCCTATTCTATGAAGATTATCTTGAGATTGGAAGTGACTTTTGTCCAGTTTCATCTATTGAGTTTCTCGTTGAATTTTTGTAATATTTTGATATCAGAAAGACATCTTCAAGTGGAACTATGGAAAGATCTATCTAGTAGGATCCTACAAATTGAATTTCAAGGAGCAATCTATCATTCATCGGAATCCTTGTTAGGTAATACTTCTTTGGGAGAGGAATGAATCAATCATCTAGACCCTACAATCCCCAGCCCCCAAGGTGATGGTTTCTTTCCTTGAGATTGTTATCAAACATTGCCTTGCTCATGTTCAATCCAAGGAAATTTAATGAATGACCCAAAAGAAATTTCAGATTGAAAACAATCCATTCAGGAAGGTATGCATGTCTTCTTCATACATATCTGTAAATTTAAAGAGATTTCTTATTGTAATCATTCCATTGGCATTAAATGTGTTCATCCAAGTTCTTCAAGCAAGTAGATAAGTGCTAAAAATTGGAAGATTCAGAATGTTGCAAGAAGCTATTAAGATTTGTTATTGATGAGGATCTTTAACTTTTCATTTCTGTAGGTCGATTTTTTTGCACATTTGAAGTGAACAGGGGACAAATTGGAAATGGTGATATTTTTTTGAGACTTCTCTCTTTTATTAATTTCTTTATCACACTTTTTAAGAACTGAAAGGTGTGTCCATGATGTTTTGCATATTTGGCCACTACCGTTTTACCAAATTGGTGCAATGATTTCCACTGGCTGTACCAGGTGTTGCTTCTACAGCCGTAGGGGGAGGCCCAAATGAAATCGAGAGATGTTGCTTATGCCAGCCAACCACCCTCCTCTTCCTCTAGTTTTTCCCTCATTGCTGGAATTGTGCCCACCTTTCATGCTACTCCTTGGTTCTACCAGTTCCTCTATTTTTCCTGTAGGTCCCCAGTTGCATAGTGGCCAGTTCCATTTCCCCTTGGAGACTCACTTACCTCCTAGTTGATGAAAGAAAATTTTGTAGTTGTGGCTATCTGTGATGAAGATCTGTGGAAACTATTAAATATGATGGCACGAGAAGTGAAGTATGAAGGCCATAAATATTCTCGCATTAAACTGTTCAATGATTGGGGTGGTCTCTAACACGTTCCGAATAAAAATAACATAGGTTGTGGAACCCAACAAAACTATATATACAAGACACTCCCCACCTTGGATCTGCATATCAACAACATGGATGTTTACAAGTGATATTTGGCCTACATTTGATTTTTGGTTTTAATTTTATCAATTTTCAGTTTTATCAATGATCCATCAATTACTTGTCTAGAACAATAGTTTGATTTTATTAATGTTCTACTAATTGCTTGTCTAGAACAATCTAGAACAATAGTTCTTCATTTCTATCTAGTCATGTTTATGTCCCTATTCCCCGAAATTGTTGGTCTTCACCAGATGCTATTTGTATCTTGTGATGTCTTCTCATTGTTCCATATCATGCTTTTTGAACTAAACAGCTTTGGTTGGTTGGCAAATCAACCATTCATGACAGTCGTTACATGTCTACTAAATAAGATATATTCATGTAGTAATTTCTCAAATTCATTAACAACCTCTTACATATGTACCAATATATATTCATATTCTTTGTTGATCGGTTCTAAAATCTGACAAAATAATTGTTTGTCTTGTCATGGGCTTGTTTTCTTTTTTAGCATATGTCTTCTAGTTTCTGGTCGGAATGTTAGTTATAAAAGACAACTCATCTGAATTCAAATCATGTATCTCTTGAAAGGTTGATGCTCATGATGATATTTTTTCTATTGGGAGAAGTGTTAGTTTTAGCCACACTCGGAGAGGCTGGCTGGTAGCTTCATTTCTTCTCTCCAAACTCAATGGAATTAGTGGATATATCAGTATTTCTGTTTCATTAGTTAAGGTTATTCAATATCAACCTGATTTACAGAACAAACAATAACTTAAGGTGTTTCTAAAAGACCTCAGGTTAAGTCAAATTGGATCTCACGAAATCAATTTTTTCTGCTTCAGAAGAGTTTGATCTACTTGCAGTCTCTGACACCTCCAAGGAAGGATCTAGTTTTTCTGTTTGCAGTTGCCTTTGGTGTTAAATGAATGAATACCTAGCTATCTTTTCTGGGATTCTTTTTTTGGTAAGTATGGGATGATCTTGGTGGCTTCTACATCTTACAGTTGTTCAATTATGCTTAATTGGGTTCTTTGTTCTCCTGGATGAGGAACTAGTTCATTCTCTATGATCTGTCCCAGTCCTTTTTGAGTTGGCTGGGTGCTTTGCATGTGTAGAATGACTTTTTGGAGTTATATGCAGAACTCTAGGCTCTGGATTGATTGGTTTGCAAAACCTCAGAGCTAGGTATGGTCATTGTAGATATTATGACCAAGGAAGCTTATACACAGTATCATAACTTATTTGGAAACCAATATGCTATGACCCACAAACACTGTGCAGTGATTGGTAATATAATATGGATGACTTCGAAACAGATAACATACGAAATAGATCAAAATTAGTGGGCTAGCTATACGATCATAGTCCCTAGGCCAAAAGATTTCCATGGCTTAAAAAAGGTAACAAGTCGTTAAATCTGCACATTTGTGAAAACATAGTTCAGATATAAAGGGAAATAAAGAAATGCAGAGTAGGTAAAACACCACGACATTGATGATCCATAAGTCTCCTACACCTAGAAGTAATGCCTATCCAGTCATTAGAGTTTACAGAACCACTATAGAAGCACGTTGAAGTGAGGGAGCATACTGTAGATTCTTGTTGAGTCCCACTTTGCAATGAGGACGCTGCATTTTGAGTCAGAGCAGAATATGGTTGAATAGAAGGGTTGAAAGTGGAAGGGCACAATGATCTTTGTTTTACTAGTAGTATTCAGCCATTGGTCTTGTGAAAGGACTTCTCTCATGGCATGGTGAATTGCAATCATTGTCCAACCTTCATAAGCAAAGATTTGTGTGATTACTAAACCTTTCCAGCTACAAAGTCTCACCACCTCCATGAGACAACCTTGAAGCTGAACTCTGACAGTAGTAAACACGTTGAAAGTGTTGTAAACTGTTCGTACTTCCAAATAGGCCATCCAAGGTGCAATTGACCATCCATCAGAAATTGTTTGAACGGCACAGTCAACCTTGACAAGTGGAAACGTTAATGTCGGTAAGCAGCTCCATCCATCCAACCTTTAGGCAAGAGGAATGAAATCTGTAGATAATCAAGCTAAAACGGTTAGAGTTTTATATATCTATAAATATAACATAATGCACGTATGATTTACTGTAGTTTAAAATTCATCAATGTTTTACTTATTGTTCTGCATTATTGTTAACTTCCAAAAATCCAAAATTGTTTCATGTGATGATTTAAATACGAAAACATGGCTTGTCTACCTGTTCTTTGTGGTTTGTGCCCAATTATTATGAAATTTGCATAAGTATGAGCGCCACTATGCCATCATGTACCAAGTTGAATGTCTATTCATATTATGTTGGTTGATGTACGGCTAACATGGGCACTTATGCAACTAGCTTGGCAAAAAATGTCATCTTAGACAACCCGTCTGTCAATAGGAGTTTTCAGAGCCTTATTTATTAACACATTTATTCTTTACTGTGTATACTCAGTGTGTGTATGCTTAGACTAGGACCATCTATAGAGTAAAAGTTAACAAATTGGGTGCTTTCTACACAATTACTTTTTCATGTTCTCTGTGGTTATCTTTTTCTTTGGAGGCTCTAGATTTGAGATGAACAACTACTGTGAGACATGTTGATTATGGCTTTTCTCGGAAGATATCAATAGCCCCCTCTCTTGTGAAAATTCATTTAGTTTCTATTGTAAGAATACTATTTGTTAAAGACTTCTCCATTTCCATCCAGACCACCTGGTAAGGTACACTTGGAGCATGAAAGTTAAGACAAACCACCAATAGTCACATCCGGGGCAAGAACCTATTGAACCTAGTTGGTCAGACATGACTACAATTAATATAACTGCAAAAATTTTGCAAATTTATTCACTATTACATGTATGTATTGTTTCTAGTACTGTTGTATTCATCACTTTTTTTTTTGGAAAACCTAATTATCTTTTGATTTCTCTTTTTTTATCCTACTCTATTGTATTGCACCTGGAGATAAAACCAAAGAATGCAAAGAACAAATATAGTCGATACACGGTTAGATAACTATATATTATACATAAGATATTATGATTCTGATTTACATCTTTCCAAAATAAAAACCATAGAAGTTTATTTTGGTGTTAGAGTAATTGTTGCCCCTTTCTAGTCATACCATAGTATAGCTTACAACCTTTATCACTATATAGATATCAATTGCAAAACATTGGCGAACCCTCCTGTTGTACCATGTACATGATGCAATTTTTGTTCACATTTCTAATGCCTTATGCTATCACAAATTTAGACCCTGTATTTGATATCATCAGCTCATGACAACCCCATAACTCATCAGTTACACAGTCTACTAGAAACATAGAGGAGGTAAAAGCAATATGCAAACCAGCTTAAGGATGAGTGAGCAACAACTCCTCATCAACAAAAAGAACAACTGTTATTTAGTTAGAAAATTCAAGGATTAGTGAAGTAAAACTCCATCCGTTTGCAGTTCATGTTTCATCACTTTTGATAATTAAAATGTTCTTATGTTGATAGCTCAGTTTAATTTGTAATTCCATCCTTTTAATTTATGCACCGTGGTGTAGGCATTGCGAAAAGTTGGATCCTAGTTTAGATAAAGTTTATGTCTCATTTTAATACTATATAGATGTACTTATTGCTAAACTGGTTTGCCACTTTTCGTTAATGTAGCTAGGCTTGGTATATATTGCCTTTGAACTGCCTACCTAAGAAGGCACTTGACTATTTGCTTAATGGAAGATGCTTTAACAACGTCCCCTTGTTGCACTTGGATAATGGAGACCAGGTTTGTAGTAGATGATTTATGATGCTACACGCTTTCCATACTTTCTAACTAGCTACTGTGAAAAGAAGACCCCGGTCTTCCCTCTCCTTGTTGCTTTCAGATTACAGAAGGTCCACGCCTTTGGTTGATTGAAACAAAGGTGTACTCTTTTATCTAAAGGTACTATGCGAAAACCTTTGATTATTACAGGAGGAATTTGTGCCTACTTATACTAACCTTGTTGGGTAGTGTATTCACACCACTAAAGTGTCTCCAACACCTCATTGCTGAAGACAGTGTAGTTTTTGTACTGCCAGAGACTAGATGAATGATCACTCCATCAAGTGATTTGCCTTCATCCCATTCTGTTAGCAACCAGATAATGAATCATTGGAAACTGCATGTTGGGGCATCTGGCAGCAGGTGTGGGATGGTGATTCCATACTTGGACTATTTGATTTCTAATTTGGAAGGTTGACTGAACTCAGCTGATACAAGGTACATGGGTTACCATAGTGCATTATTCATTGAAATGTGAATGACAATCATCCCATGTTTACTGAGTTAAGCCAGCCTTCCTGTCAGATTCTGTCACCAGAGTGCATTATTCATTTGCTTTTCGTGCTGCAGAGCACTTCATGAGAAGGAAAACAAGTTAAAATGAAGCACTTACTACACTTTTCTAAAGTCAAACGTCCTTTTAAATGTTAAACTCATTGAAGCCACCAGCTGTATTGTAAGAAACAATTTGACCTATGAGCAAGCTTAGAATATAAGAATGAAGCCTATTTTTTCTTGTCATTCAACTCTGATTTACCGACTTAGTTTAAGTTAATATTGAGGTTCCCATGCAGATGTTTGTTGAGGAAGTATTGGATCTAATTGAGCTTTCTTCGTTGAGGGATTCTCTAGTGGGTCTTCCAGGAGTAAGTGGACTATCAACTGAACAAAGGAAAATGCTGACTATTGTTGTAGAGTTGGTTGCTAATCCCTCCATTGTTTTTATGGATGAGCCAACATCTGGTCTTGATGCTAGAGCTGCAGCTATTGTCATGAGAACAGTGAGAAACACTGTGGATACTGGACGTACTGTTGTTTGCACTATACATCAACCTAGCATTGACATATTTGAATCATTTGACGAGGTTTGTTTGCCCCCTTATTTCTGTGTTTGAGCTACTGCAAGCTCTATAGCTGATTTAATAATTCTGCAGCTATTACTGATGAAGACTGGAGGGAGAGCCATCTATGCTGGAGCTCTTGGTCGGAATTCACATTTTCTTTAGCTGTCTCCAGTGATCACCATAGTCGGACAGCAGAATGGTCTGCTCCCATTACGTCAGTGCCTTCGTGGCACTCTTGATTGATGGTCTGCCAGCAAAGACAGAGTCCTGGGGTGCCACTACCTAAGATTGAAGTCAACTTCGAAAAAAGTGAGGTATCGTAGACAACTGATCACCTTATGCAATAGAAAGTCTATGTTGCCCTATACATTGGTAATAAGTGTAGCAAATATTCATTGGTCATGTCCTTGTAGACACATTATTACTCCTTTTTAGGATGATTTAATAAAAGAGCTCAAGCTATAACTACAAGTCTTGCTTGAAAGCAGAGCTGCATTTTAAAGCTGAGGTAGACTCACCGAATGAAAGGGAAAGGGTAAAATATTTTGATTTCTAATTGATATCAACCACTAGTTAATAATAATAAGAAAAACTACCTGGGCAGATTGGTCTGGTAAAATAGGTTTGTGCATAGGTGATTGAATGATTGATGTATTATATAAGATGATCTACATCACCAAAGAATCATCATCTCCAAGAAACTCGAATTCCATGTTTTGTAGTTCAGAGCAGAAAAATTAATTGTTCTGTAGTTGTACATGGGTATGGGGACCCTTTCATCTTAATTAAAATTCAACTCATTTTAATTACCAGAATATTTCATTCTATGCCATTATTCTGTCATTTGGCAGACGCAGCAGGACATGACATGCTCAATATTCCTATTGTGCAAACAAACAAGCTTGGGATAGGATCATTTGGGGAGAGCCTTGGTTTGAAGGTGAGGAATTACTACTCTTACATGTAGCCTTATATACCGGGATACCCTAACTTGCTTCTATTTCGTACTCTAATTCATGGTTAGTGTAGAAATCTATATAGATCACACTCCTTGTCTCTTTTATGTCACCCTTAGCTCATTTGATATGAAGTCAGAACATCTCAGATTCGAACACAGGGCAGATTAAGTAGGTGAAGAAGCAAGATGATTATGCACCTCTCCAAACAACATGTCACATCTTCTAAAGTAGTAAAGTGGGTAATGTGTAGGGGAGCCAAAGAGTGGGTAAGCTCCACTAAATGCAAACTCCTAATATAAATTCATTGGTCCTATCTCTATCTGTGAATACAATATGTCAGCCTTTTAAGTCATCAGTTCATTAGTAAAAAATTATTTCATATGGTGGACTCCCGGATCATTGAGTAGCTAATTAGTAATGATTTCTTATACTGGAAGAAAAAGGAACAAAACCAAGTCATGGCCTATGAAAATCTAAGTTCAGCCTATCAAAATGTAAGAAGGGATTTCTCATGTTCTTTGTCCACCATTTTCTTTTATGTCCATTGTGTTTCTTTTTGTCGATCAGTATCATTAGACAACACCCTTATTTTCTTATTGCGACCTCTTGATTGTTCAACTTGACATTCATTGCTTCAGGTGAACTATGCCTAGTCAGTAGAATAGGATTTGGTTGACTTGTCTAGAAGAAGATGCAACTGTAGTGATGGTCATCTATTTTGATGTAAAGTGATTTACTATTATCCAATTTCTTTTGAAAATGACACTCTAGTTCAGACAATTCAAATTATCAACTTTGTGTTCTGATGCACATTTCTCATATACTCGTAAGAAACTATGGGTTGTTAGGTAACAATCATGATTTGTGGATATCTAGCACAATCAGTATGATACAGCTATTAAGCTATCATGCAGGGAGTGAGTTGAACTGTTTCTAGCACAAGCTCAAGGCTCTGAAGCCTATACAACCACATTCACTGAGCAAAGCCTAATACATTAATGCCATTCAGAATGATGTATATACTGCATGGAATGAGTAGACAATTGATAGACCTAGGATTATGGCAAAAAAAATGCTGCAATTACAGATTTTTAAAACTAGAGAGAGCTGAACCGTTTTTGGCATAAGATCAAGGCTCTGAGGCCTCTATTAGAGCAACCATATTCTCTGAACAAAGGCTAATACACTAGCATCATTCATAATGATCTAAATACTGCATGGAATGAGTAGACAATTTATAGACCTAGAATTATTACCGAAAAATGCTGCATTACCGATTTTTAACACTGCAATTATATTTTCATAGTGCCATCTACACTAGATACAGGTCTGGGTATAAGTCTCAACAAAGCATAATAGTTATTATCTAGATATTAGTTGGGCATCTTATTAGCTAGTAGGTTTTAATGCATTTTAAATTAGTTAGTTAGTCAAATAGGATAAGATGAATTTTAAAATGGATTTAACTTTTAGACAATTGTGTCATCCATCTGAGAAGGCTTGTATGGTCAGAGTATTTTTATTTCATATTATATTTTCTGTGCATACTATGATTATGGATTATAGTAGGCTGATCCTTGAATGATTAATTTGAATAGTATAAGAATCTGAAAATAGTTGACCGTTAGAATGATTAGGCTCTATATTTATATAGCATGTATGGGCAGCTGAATCATATGTATATGATATTGAACTACATGGTTGAGTCAGATATGGAGGGAGTAAAGAACATGAGCCATCTGAAGTTACTGTTAGTCATTTTTTTATATTATGCTAATTATTGTTCTTTAGTATGATTATGATTTCTTCAAAGCACTACAAATATCGTCATCCATCTGTATAGAAGCAATTTGAAGACGCTTATCTTTTGATTTGAAGGATTTTCTTAATTCGATTTATATCTTCTTTGACTGACCAGTTAGCATCCATTTAAATTCTTGCAGTTCAAAAATCGTCGTCAGGGCAACTAGACTATATATTGAATTGTAGAAAACTGAAGGCATGAAGCCCATTGATACTTCTCATTCACTTCATACTTTTCATTCATTAGGAGAAGACAGCTTATGGAATAGGTAAGTTATGAGTAGGAGAAACTCTGCTTGCTTGTTTCTTTCGTGAGCTATATCTCAAAACTTGTATGTTTCTTTGTAGGTATCCATGGTGGTTTGCACAAAGTGGATGCTACCATCAACTTGATGGCGCTTGAGATCCACAACATACAAAAGTACATAACGTATGGATTATGAGAAGAAATGCCAATATGTTCTGATCCAGGGGATTCACCAACCAAAACTAACCGTACATGAACCTCTACATGACGTTGCAAATAGGAAAGGCTGCAACTCTTGTGCTCAGTCCTATGTGTTGAGAGCTCTGGGAGTTGATGAGGGCATGTCACATACCTCTATCATGTTTGGGATTGGAAGATTCACCACTAAAGCTGAGATTCATAGGGTTGTTGAACTCATTGTGAATTAGGTGGGGGAACTAAGGGAGATGAGCCCTCTTTATATTGTGCTTTGTAGTCTGCAGTGGATAGATGTAGTCAGAAGAAGATATTGTATACATGTGTCTTTTTTCTATGCATATTGTAAAACAGGGGCCAGGTTAATGTCCTCCCCATGTGTACTCATTGTTCAAATATAAATAAAAGTATCATTGCTGACATTGTAAGCACAACTCAATCTTGATTAGCATTCATTTGTTTTCTTATTGAAAACCCCTCTATATTGTCAAGCAAATGACTGGCTACATAATGTTGCTCACTACATATGTATGTGTAGTACATAGTGTCTTTCACTACACACTAGCTATAATTACATGTGTAGCAAGTGCTAATTTTTGCTATACATGAACTACAAATACAAATTGTAACCAATGTCATCTCTCCCTACATATCATAGGTACAAATTGAATTGTAGTCATACATTTGGCTACAATGGAAACTACATGTTTATGTGTAAGGACATTTTTTACCTACAATTAGGGTTACATATGAATTTGTAGCCAGAGGAATAACTAACTACAACTTTGAAAAATTTAGCCTAAACAATTAGCTACACGGGTATTAGCTATATATTATAAATGTAAGGATAAATGTAGCCAAAGCTTTTGGCTACAAATTTTGGGGTTTTCGCTACAAATTTTTTTTGTAGTTAAAGACCATATTTTTCGTAGTGAGTTGAGGATCTCATATTGGTATAAATCTATCTGTTGTAGCATTACAAGAAGATAATAAATATAAAAATGCTAACCAGGTGAAGAGACCTCACCTACTCAATCTATTCATTGGCTCTACAAATACCATCCTATTGATTTAATCATAGGATATCCTAAATATAAAGGTAGAACTGCTATAAATTTAGAGAATAAGCTATAATGGATTTTTTATTCAAACTGAAGCTATGCAAAAAATCATCTATGATGCTCTTGATGATGATTTTTGGATCATATATATGTAAGAGGAACTAAATCAATTTGTTAAAAATAATATTTAGGATCTAGTTCCTATACCAACCAACAAAACCCTCATCAGAACTAGATGGCTTTTTAAGAAAGAGCTTGATGAAATTGTTAATATAGTTCTAATAAAGCACATTATGTTGTTCAAGGTCTTAATCCGCAAGAAGGAATTAATTTTGATGAAACTCGCGCATTGGTAGCTAGACTTCAATCTATATGTATATTTTAGGAACTACCTAGCTACGTGATGATTAAGCTTAATCAAATCAACATGAAGAGCACACTTTCAAATTATATACCTTATAGAGGAAGTTTTCATCAAACAAAAGTATGCCTTTGAAGATTTACAAAATGATGACATGTCGATAAATCAAAGAAAGTTTTGTATGGCCTAAAATAACTGCTAGAGCATGATATTTGTGACTCAAAATGTTTTACTAAATTTATTGAAGAAGTCAATTGTACATTGTTTATTAAGATTACTGATGTATCATCTATATGTCTATGGATCTATGTTGATTATGTTATTTTTATATGAAACGATAACACACAATGTGACACTTCTATTAGTTTAAGGAATAATGAATTTGAAATGAGCTTAATGGGGGAACTAATTTATCACTCAATTTTTAAATTAAGCAGACTTCAAAAAGGAATTTATTTGTGAAGAAAAGTACAATAAAGAATTACTTAAGAGTTTTGACATATGAAAATGCAAGCCATGTACCACACATGTGACTACATGCACAAAAATTGATAAAAATAAATAGAAAGAATATATAGATACTCACCTATATAGAGGAATTGTTGATGTCTTACTTTAGCTTACAACCTCTAAACTTGGAATATCTTTTTCAATTAGGTCTTTGAATGAGATTTCAAACTAATGCAAAAAAATCTCACCTCTCTATAGTTAAAAATAACTTTTAAGATATCTAATTGCAACTCTTGATGACGGCCTTTGGAATCCATAAGATGAAGATTTCAAATTCATAGTATATAATGATGCAGATCATGTTGGATGTTTAATTGATTGAAAATAGAATTAGTGGTGCATGCATTCTTATTTGTGTCTTAGTTCGGCAAGAAAGGAAATGTTGTAGTGCTATCAATAATGGAAGTCGAAAACATAGCTGATCAAAGTTGTTGTATTCAGGTTCTTTGGATGAAATAAGCTTTGAAAAAATTTCTTAAAGACATGTACAACTCCTACATAATGTTTTTCTTATACCACTAGTAAACTAAATTAATTGAATGGTCACATATTATATAGTCACGCTATTAATGTAGAATCAAACATCACTTTCACATCCCATGAACTAGACATTAATTCTATGCCTTCAAATATATTGGTACGGCTTGTTGTTGCAATTGTCGTTGCATTTTATCCTATCCTTACATCTACTCAAAGACCTACCACCAAGAAAAATGATTGAGTGTTTCTACAGTAGCAAATCAACAACATGTTGGAACAGAGAATCTACACTCTAATTTTACATGGTAGGATTGTCGAACCCAACCCAATATGCCAAAATATAGGAATCCAAACACGCTGAAAATGTATTAGCTGATCCGTGGAGGCAATGTCATTATTAATGAAGTGTTGTTGAGACACCGGGTGTAGAATGTTTTTTTTTAATTATCGAGAGAACCGCCCCCATAGAAGTGCCACTTTGTGACCCCCCCCCCAGACAGCGTGTAACTCTCACCCACGGCGGGTACTATTTTGAAGGCGGCCACTGGGTATCGAACCCAGGTCCCTTCATGAGGGGACACTGTGCCGAACCACCTGAACCACTTCTCTAAGCAGTGTAGAATATTTTCCTTTTCTTTACGGTTGGTGAGAAAATGTAAACCTATTTATATAAGAAGACGACGGAAAGTCAAATTATAAGTCGACTTGCATATATGTATTTACTAGTAATAGCACGTGCTTTGCACGTGACTCATATGTGTATATATCATTTCATTCTAGCATATACGATCCAAACATGTTGATATAATCTATAGGGCCCATTAATTATTATTGTTACACATCTTTTAGATCCTCAATTGGAATAAAAGGTTAATTATAATAATTGACTTTTTCAACAATTGTAGAAGCAAATAAAATTATGATGATACATAAAATGTACCCACTTTGTTTTAGAGAAAATGTGTAATATCATTTCTTATAAGGCATACAAAATCTACAAGCATAAGATAGAAAACTAAAAGAACATGTAAGACACAATAATATGATCAACATATCACTTACACTTGTATCTAAATGATAATGGTTCACTTCAAAATTGATCAATTTTTCATACACCTAACTAAATATTTTTTCCAATCAAGATTCCTTAAATCTGAGTGTGTGATGGTAAAGTAGTGTGCAAAGAATTTTTCTTGAGTAGCAAAAAATGATAGCTGGCAGTAACAATGTACCCACAACTTTTCCAGTGGAGATGAAAAACACAAGTTTCACAACAACAACATGACGACTACAAGATAGTATGATTTTCCCGTAAGAAAAGTGATAAAGTTGACCACAATAGAAAGAGAACATATTGGAAATAGGAAAGTAGCAGGAAGCATATCGACATTAATGAGATACAAAGGAAGAATTCCACCATATCTAGGGGAACCATGATCACCAGAGAAAGTCATACCAAGTCAAATAGAAATTTCCTACAGCACAACAACACCAAACCATTATCGTTGGCACCATAAATCTAGATCGTCAGACAAGAATTCGACACCATCTGATAGACAAATCCACAGAGAAGGAGCTCCAATTGCACATACTAAGAAGGTCAGTGAGAAAAGGAGGGGCCTATGGGGAGAAAGTCAGAGATAACCCACAATCATAAACCCTACCGCAAGCCATCATTACACTAAATAGGGAAAGCCTAGTCTTCTTCTTTTTATAGAGAAAAGGAGGCAAATAGGTATATTCTAATATTTTCCTTGATTGATATGATAGATGTACCTATTTGATGTCTAATGAGAAATTCAATTTGAAAGTTACGCATATTTCATGGTTGAACACATAAGTAGTCAAAACCACATAAAAGAAATTTTATGCAGAAATTCAACATCATCTCATCGTCTAATTTTTATTTTCAACTTCTATTGATCGGCTACATATTTAATTATTGCATTTGATAAATTCAAATCATTTTATATATAAAAAAATTGAAGAAGAAATATTTAACCAAATTTGTTTCCTCGGTTCATGTACTTATTTAGTTCACAAGCATGATACAAATGATGCAATCAGATCTTGAAAAGTGTTGTGACCATATTGTAGTGGTAGATCATTTGTAATGATTATATCACCAGAAATGTTTTTGTAATATTATTTGAGTAGTACAAGGTGAGGCTATTGAACATTAATTGTTATTAGATTATGTTACCTTTTATTTTATTGTGGAGGTAACCTTTATCTTCTAAACAAAGTATCATGTAGTCATGTTTCTACTAAGTGTAGAATCAATTTGGAGACTTCAATTCCAATTAGGAAACACTCTGGGATAACAAACAATATGACATGTGATTTATAACTTAGAAAGAGTGTTCCTAACAAGGAGAGAAAAGATATTAATATAGAAAATAAGAAAAAAAATCTAATAAAATCTCTGAATCACATAATAGAAACTCCATGAATCCTCGCACAATTCATTGTGAGTGTATCGATTGATAATTCTATTATTCTTTTTACAAAGCCTATACTAAAACCTTCTTTATGACAAAAATAACAAATGGGAATTTTCAAACTTCTTTATGTTTCACTTATCATAACTAAAGTTCAATAAAGATATAATTGTCATAACATGATACTTATTAGTACATGCATACTTAAAGGGCTCAATCTTCTATGAAAGTACAATAAAAATACTCAACATTAATTTTTTTTATCAATAGCCTTATCATTGTTAGCCCTATCATGAACTACACAATCATCATAATATATTACAATGTATACGACCAATTTCACCAAAAAGGGAATTATTTTTCATTCATACCTATTTTTGGGATTTGAAATGATAGTATTTCATACCTAAAATAATTTCTATATGCTGCATGAAGAATTTGGTCACATAACCTCTAACTATATAAAGACACCTTACTTGAGTTCAAACATTAATTAGATGTGTAAAACATATTCTCACAAAAGATGCCATCTAGTCTAATGATGTTTAACACAAAAATAAATCAATGTATGAAGTGTGATTAGAGATTGAAAGGTCAATATCCTTGATATATCCTTTTGAATGTTGTGTGACCTTTACAATAAACACATCATAGGAAAATAAACTATTATATGAGAGTGAAATATTAATCCATATATTAATAAGTCAATGTAAATGGTGAGAATATGAACTTTGTTTTGTGTTACGTTAGTGCAAAATGAGAAGGAAATGTAGAAGCATCATTCACACAACACCAAATATATGTGATTCGGTCAATATGACCCACTCTCCCAGAGGAGATTATAAATTTTACAATATGATAGAAGGGTACATGTTGTGGGCTACCAAAAGATGCATAATACACCATGTGGTGCATATGGCAGCCGCCTCAAATATATAATACACCATGATCTCTCAACCAAAACAAGAGAGCATATAAATATACATGTAGAATAATAACCACAACCCTATATGGAGTCTAAAATATATTGTGGTATTTACCATTTCTGTCAAAGATAGATCCATCTAATATTACACAAACCCTACTAATACGTCAGTGAAAGATCTATTTAATTTTTCATGGGTCTAGAATAAAATTAGCATAATACTTCAAGGAGCATAACATTAAAGATTACTCATAAATTATTCTTCATGGACATTATGTTAAATTAAAGAGCTAATCATGTAGTCATCTCATGATGCACATAGATTATAAGATTGGAAGTTGATGGACTGCTCAGCCACCGAAACTATCAAATTTTGATGAAGTAATAATTTTATGTGCAACTTTACATTATTAATGAATTGATTCAATTCCAAATAATGAAAAATTCCTTCCTTTTCTTTGATTTAAAATCCTACAAATATAACTATATTTATGGTACCTAAAAAAATTTTACATGCTCACCTATCTCACTTTTAACGATGAGAAAGGATGTTACAATGGAATCACATAATTCATCGGGTGTCGATCAACTTCTTCTCTGTAAATTCATATAAATATAATACCACTTTATATATCCACCTATCTATGTCTGACATACTTGAATTATGTTAGATAAATAGATATCAAGATTTGATATACGTAAATATGTTTCAAAATTTAAGTAAATTATAACTATGGTCTTGACTTACCAACAACTCATGTGATTCAAATATATTATGTAAATATGACTTTCCATGATTGTAGAAACAATTTATTGAATTAGCTAGAAGCTACGAAACAAGAGTTTAATATATAGTAGGACTACGGCGAGAGGAATTTTGTTAAAAGTGAACTCGTGACTGTATTCATGAGAGTGGGATCTTATAAGCCTTGCTATTGTGAATATGAAATAAGTTCCTGGTTATTACATATTTCAACAATCGAATAAACGTATTGCCTCATAATATGAATTTAGGACAATAATCTCCATACCTAGATCTGAAATATGGAGATTCCAATATAAATTTGTTATGTGTTCTTAGCATGAATTTCACTTGGGCGCCATATATCACTTGCAAAATTAATCTACAATATATCAACATTGCTTACTTGTCACAATGTATGATACTTACCTTTTTCTATTGTTGGACTGAGTCAAACATTTGCAGGTATGCAATGGTGAACGCAAGTGTATTTTGAAAGGCAAAGTAGAAGGTAGACCACGATAGATACGCTCTGCATCCTAGATTAAAGATTACGATCATATATATGCATGCATTGTCCATCTACAAAATAAGTTTGTGAGCAATGAAATACATCACGATTAATGAAGTTTGTTTTCTCACAGTAATAGAAATATAAGATATTAATTTTTCAACATAAACTCAAAAGCACAGACATACACAAGCATTTTCATATACATCTTTTCAGTTTTGGGTAAGACTGTCTATTCGTAGGTCATGTGAGAAACTTAAACTATAAGATATAAACATTGTTTTCATCTAAATTCAGATATGAATATACCTACATCTTTGCTTGTTGCACCGCTAATCCTGCAATTGTAGTCCCCAGGTTGTGACAAACTTGGGTGTTCACAAAAAACGAAGTCATCCAATTGCCTAATTGCAGGAAAAAACACAAAAGTTAAACTGCAAAAGATAAACTATGTATCAATTGCATAGCCCATCTCAGCATTGTCACGGTGATTGCATTAGGTATATATCTGCAGCAGTAGGAACGACGACAACAGACATTGGGCATGCACTCAAATGATTAATATTGTCACCTTGTATCTAGGGACGTGAGGGACATATTGTGGTGGATACCGATAATTGATCATCCATGTGAAACCTAGCATCATTAATTAGCGGCCATGGCGACTGAGTTCTCTAGGCTTTGAGCAGCGATAATGTCCTGCTTGAATCGTGTGACGGCCTGCTTTGCGGCGCCAACTGGTGACTGCAGGGGCGCTCTTCGAAGGACAATACCTTCGTGTTTTACTTCTTACCGAGTAGTGATTGCAGAGGCGCGCTTCAGACGACAATACCATTATTTACTTCTTACCGGTGAAGGGACCTAGGGTAAAAAGAAACGATCAGTGGTTACCTTAGGTTGAATTCTGACTATATAATGACATCATAGGGCAGCAGGAACAAGTATTTACATTAAAAGCTCTTCATTGACGGATCACGAGTGTTAACGCATATGATCATTCATCTGACTCCTGATCTTGACATTGCAGGAAATACGAGTGAGTTAATTTGTTTATTGGAATGTGGATTTTGGACTTGCGGATCACGTGTACATAAATTATATTACGTTTAGTATGGTAATCACAGTAGATTACGTCGGGCTTGCAATCCGTGCGGGAATAAATAGAAATATATCAAAAAGGATACTAACATTCTTGAACTAGAAAGTAGAACTTGAGACCTTTAACTACTACTATACACTACAACAGAATGATCAATCAGCAAGCCTGATGACCCTAACAGGAACGCAATGTACTAGAGTAAAAACTCTTACACATCATATAACCCTTCCACAAACTACCTTATCCAAAAAGTTGTCGCTCAAATGACTGTGTAAGTGCTGTAAGCCTAGCACAAAAGTAGGAAAATAATAAAATACGAAGAGTTGTTGCAAGGGTTATAACCGCTTTTGAAGTGGAATAAAAAATTAAAAACAACAGCTAGCTGAGTAACAACAGCAAACAGTAAAGAACATGCAGCTATCCGTTAAACAAAGCTTCTGTTAAACTTCTGGATTCTGTTAAACAGTAAAGAACATGCAGCTATCCGTTAAACTTCTGGATTCACAAACATGCTCCATTTAATAAAATATGAACATGCAGCTATCCGTTAAACAAAGCTACATTGAAAGATACAATTAATCTTCCCACTAGTGCTGATAAAAATAAAATACAAACACCTTCACATGATAAAGAACACATGATCTAATTTATTTATCTTGGACGAAATTTCCTGGTAGAAAGGGGAGGACGTTCACCTTGCCCCATGAGAGATTACAAAAGCATTTAAGCAGAGGTACATCTCATGATATTTTTATTTATTCAGATATCCAATCTTTACTAGTTAAAACTTTGTCGTTATTTGAGGCTCAATGAGCATGCACCTCGTTATACTTAGAATGTTGCTCTGCTTGATTAATCTGCTGCCAGAATGTTGCTCTGCTTGATTAATCTGCTGCCAGAATGTTACTCTGCTTGATTAATCTGCTGCCATCAGCCATAGATAACCCAACACACATATGAATTCCTGTTTACACACAAAAATTCTATGGAAGCGGGGCAATCAAGTGAGGTGGTGATGCGATGATTTTGAGTCGCATTTATAGACCTTTTTCATATGTGTTTTGTGCCTTAATTACTCATTTTCATGGATATTATTGCATAATTCACTTTATTTGGTCTTTGCCATCATTTTATATCAAATCCCCTTTATTTCATTATTTTAAGCATTATTGATCATCTTATCATAAATCGTGTGGATTTATTTGGTCTTGTTGTACAATTTCAGGAAAAACAAGTATCTACATCCGTCGATACCATCGACGGATGTCGATACCATCGACCAAGCCACAGGTTGTCAGCCGAGAAGAGCAATACAGAGTCGATACCATCGACACCCAAGTCGATGGCATCGAGATGTCTCCAGGCTGCTGGCAAGGATGAAGTCGATACCATCGACGCAAGTCGATGCCATCGACACAAGGAGAGCTACAGCGTCGCTAAACGACAACAACCGACGCTAAAGGAGTCGATACCATCGACACCCAAGTCGATGGTATCGAGATCACCACAGGCGCTCAGAATAAAAGAAAGGAAAGATGCCGCTAATCCGCCGGGTCGATACCATCGACCCGCGTCGATGGTATCGACGCCGGCAGATATGCGTTGGATGTGTTTTGATTCCGATCGGACGGCTGTTGTTATTTGACGACCTAATTAGGGACTTATACCTAATGACGGCCGCCCAGACGGGAAAGGGGATCTCATTTTTAGATTGCACAAGTGCCGAGGAGGAGAGAGAGGAGAACGGAGGCCGAGAAGCTCATCCCGGGTGATTCGGACGCTGCCGAAGACAATTTCCACCACCGACAGGCGGGGAAAGCTTGTGTTCTACGCCAAGGATCCACCGGTTCTTCTCCGTTCAGGGGTTTTCCCATCTATTTCACGTTTTTCTTATGAATTCCCCAATTTCTACCATGTATTTGTGTAAGATGAACATGAGAGGCTAAAACCCTCAATCTTTAGGACCGGGAGTAGCCCGGGGATACATTGTATGATGATTTTATATTGATAATTCATATTTTTCTCTCATATCCGTGGTATAAATTTGTTTTCTCTATTGCTATTGTTATGCTTGATCACCATAATAATAAATTAATGCCCTTAATCACTTCGACAGAAGGATTAACGGTTGAAAAGAAACGAATTCTACATTAATTAATAAAACCCTTGACAAAGGAGTTGTAAAATTAATGGTGGGAACTGAGGGACCGATCTTAATGCGCTTGGTTTAGGGGAATGATTACTATGACGATGGAATCAACCTAAATCTAAGTAGTGGATTACACCACGACAGTGGGTAATTCTCAATTCAGGCCACTACCCGGATAGAGAGAGAAGTGTGAGGAATTATATGAAATCTAATACAATGTTGACCTGCGGTGAAACCGCCATCCTAAAGATATCCCTTTTAATTGATTAAATTAACCTTTAATCGATTGTTTTCTTTGTTTGATTTTTATTTTCTTTTGATTTGAACAACAAAACCCTACTTTGTTAATCGGTCTAGCTGATTGCGATTAGTTAGTAGAAGTCTCCAATAATTCACGTATCCCTGAGTTCGACTCGGGCCTCACAAGGCCTATATTACTCGACGCGTATACTTGCGTTTAAGCGCGTAGTAAAATACACGTCAAGTTTTTGGCGCCGTTGCCGGGGACGTCGATGGTATCGACGCAGTGCGATTTCTGCTGGTGTCAACCTGAACCCATGTCGATACCATCGACGGATGTGTCGATGGTATCGACCCTGCCTGTTCCTGCACATTTAACAAACGGATCAAGGTATCATTTTTAAACTAAAACGTAAACAAAATAAAAGCAAACTACACCTAACATTAAACTATCCTAATGTACCAATGGTTGGGTTGCCTCCCAACAAGCGCCCTTCTTTAACGTCTTAGGCTAGACGTATGACAGTCATCATCTTTTCACCTTGGGAACTGGGCTTAGAGGATCATTCGGTAATTTGAATTCGACACGATCTCCTCCAATACCCAAGGACAAAGTCCCTCTGCCTAAGGCAGTCACAACGTCTGCCGTTGCTTGAAACGGTCTTCCTAAGAGAATTTCGCAGCTTTGGAGTGGTGGCATGTCCATGACGACAAAGTCCACCGGGAATACGAATTTGTCCACTTTGACTAAAACATCTTCACATACTCCATAGGGTCTCACTGTAGACCCATCCGCCAATTCAATTGTTGCAGCCAACTTCTTTATCTCTTTTAACCCTAGCTTCTGAAAAGTAGCCAAAGGCATGAGATTGATACTAGCGCCAGAATCACATTGCGCTCTAGAAACATGTTGACCACCTATTGAACACGGAATGTAAAAACCTCCTGGGTCTTTTTTCTTCTTTGGTGAACTCCCATGAATCATCGAGCTCACCGTCTCATTCATCCAATAAATTTCATCTTCTTTTATCCGCCTCTTCTTATTGATGATCTCCTTAATGAACCTCCCATAGGCGGGCACTTTCTCAATCATCTCCACCAGCGGAATGTTGATATGCAGCTTGCGGAATATTTCCAAGAATTTCCTATAGTGTCGGTGCTCTTTCTTCGGCTTTGGATTGTCCCGATTTGACACATCTGCCGCATTGACACGCTTGTGAGGAGGCACATATGAGTCTTTCGGAGGTACCTCCCCTAAGCTTGCTTCACTCACTATCTCGGACGTTGGCTTTTGCAAGTCATCCTCATTAGTAGCAGCTTGTTGTGGTTCCTCTTCCACCTTCTTTGTCTCCGCATGTGCACAAACAACTTGCACTTCTTCATCTTGCCTACATGGAGATATAGTATTCATAACTCTTTGTGATTTCCTGAAGAAAGGGTTTCCACCAGGCAATCCATAGTAAGTGCGTGGATATGGTATTGCTGGTGTTGCATTCACATTGAAAGTCATTTTCTTTCTTCTACAGCTTCTTGCACCTGAGATTCCTCCTCATTGCTCACCACAGACATGTACTTGACCTGATGGTGCGCTTGAACCACATTCGCGTTCTCGGCTGGTTTCTGTTGATTGGCGTGCTTGATAGCCGCCACCTCACTTGAAATCTGTGCCACGGTGGTCTCCAATGCCCGCATTTGCGCTCCATGGCTTTGCAGCATCTGCCCAAATTTGGTTAGAATATCACCTTGAGATTGCAGTTGTTTTCCAAACATGGCCATCATCTCTTGATTTTGCTGGACCATTTGGCTTAGCAATTCAGTATTTTTATCTTCAGCTCTCGGTTGTGGCTTTGCATCCGGATCTTGTAGAAAGTTATTCGGATCCTTCCAAGAAAACTTTTTATCCTTTCTCCATGAATAGTCATTGTTTCTATAGCCCTGTTGTTGCATGAATTTCACTTGGGCCTCCCCATCATCAGATGCATCCTCCTTAGTTAACACCTTCTTGGCTAGAAGATCTAACTTATCATTCAGCTCCCTCACTATTCTGGATTCACCGGCAGCCTTGACATGTTCTACTGCACCTCTGTCGCCCCATGACTGTTTCCGAGCCATGTTCTTTAATATCTCCCAGCATCTTGTATCGGTGTTGTTTAGAAAGAATCCAGAACCGGCCGAGTCCAAGTTGCTTCTATCATGCTCGGAGAGAGCAAAGTAGAAGATCTTCACTTGGGTTTCCTTGTCCAGTCCATGGTGTGGACATCTCCTCAACATGACTTGAAATCGCTCCCAAGTCTCAGAATAGGTTTCACCCGCCTGTTGGGTGAAATTATGAATCTTCCTAATCATATCATTGGTCTTCTCAGGAGGGAAGAACCTCTCGAAGAAAACCTCTACCATGTGATCCCATGATTCTACAAACTCGTCGTCGAGGTTGTGGAGCCACTCTCTTGCTACTCCCGCCAAGGAACTGGGGAATAACTTGAGGTAAAGCACATCCTGCGGAAAGCGATCTATCTTCACCATATCGCAGTTCTCCACAAACTGACTAATATGTGCCACTGGATCTTCATTTTTCAGTCCGTGAAATGCATTGGATTTGACCAAGTTAATCAGTGCTGGGTCGATCTTGTATGTAGGTATGTTTAGCCCCTGTTTCTTTATAGGCCCTTTTGATGCAGAGGAAGAAGACGCCTTGATCTTCTCCCATATTGTCTGTGCTTCAGCCATTACTTCTTCTTGTTCTTGCTCAGATTCAGAATTTGTATCACTATGGTGTTCGTCCTCGTAGTAGCCCTCGTCCTCTGGTCCCGCAGATGGAACCTCAGGTGTGCGATTCACGTAGTCTCGACTACGTGTGTGCACCATGCAAAGTACCTGAAATATGGAAATAGGGGTTCAGTACAATGCTTTGAACGAGACAACACAATTATAGAGAAATAAAGGAATTTTTGAAATTGTTTTAAAGTAAAATAAAATAAAAAAAAATGTGGCCTAGAATGGCCGCTCTTAGCACTCAAAGTGCCAATAATTCGCCGTATCCCCGGCAACGGCGCCAAAAACTTGACGTGTATTTTACTACGCGCTTAAACGCAAGTATACGCGTCGAGTAATATAGGCCTTGTGAGGCCCGAGTCGAACTCAGGGATACGTGAATTATTGGAGACTTCTACTAACTAATCGCAATCAGCTAGACCGATTAACAAAGTAGGGTTTTGTTGTTCAAATCAAAAGAAAATAAAAATCAAACAAAGAAAACAATCGATTAAAGGTTAATTTAATCAATTAAAAGGGATATCTTTAGGATGGCGGTTTCACCGCAGGTCAACATTGTATTAGATTTCATATAATTCCTCACACTTCTCTCTCTATCCGGGTAGTGGCCTGAATTGAGAATTACCCACTGTCGTGGTGTAATCCACTACTTAGATTTAGGTTGATTCCATCGTCATAGTAATCATTCCCCTAAACCAAGCGCATTAAGATCGGTCCCTCAGTTCCCACCATTAATTTTACAACTCCTTTGTCAAGGGTTTTATTAATTAATGTAGAATTCGTTTCTTTTCAACCGTTAATCCTTCTGTCGAAGTGATTAAGGGCATTAATTTATTATTATGGTGATCAAGCATAACAATAGCAATAGAGAAAACGAATTTATACCACGGATATGAGAGAAAAATATGAATTATCAATATAAAATCATCATACAATGTATCCCCGGGCTACTCCCGGTCCTAAAGATTGAGGGTTTTAGCCTCTCATGTTCATCTTACACAAATACATGGTAGAAATTGGGGAATTCATAAGAAAAACGTGAAATAGATGGGAAAACCCCTGAACGGAGAAGAACCGGTGGATCCTTGGCGTAGAACACAAGCTTTCCCCGCCTGTCGGTGGTGGAAATTGTCTTCGGCAGCGTCCGAATCACCCGGGATGAGCTTCTCGGCCTCCGTTCTCCTCTCTCTCCTCCTCGGCACTTGTGCAATCTAAAAATGAGATCCCCTTTCCCGTCTGGGCGGCCGTCATTAGGTATAAGTCCCTAATTAGGTCGTCAAATAACAACAGCCGTCCGATCGGAATCAAAACACATCCAACGCATATCTGTCGGCGTCGATACCATCGACGCGGGTCGATGGTATCGAACCGGCGGATTAGCGGCAGCTTTCCTTTCTTTTATTCTGAGCGCCTGTGGTGATCTCGATACCATCGACTTGGGTGTCGATGGTATCGACTCCTTTAGCGTCGGTTGTTGTCGTTTAGCGACGCTGTAGCTCTCCTTGTGTCGATGGCATCGACTTGCGTCGATGGTATCGACTTCATCCTTGCCAGCAGCCTGGAGACATCTCGATGCCATCGACTTGGGTGTCGATGGTATCGACTCTGTATTGCTCTTCTCGGCTGACAACCTGTGGCTTGGTCGATGGTATCGACATCCGTCGATGGTATCGACGGATGTAGATACTTGTTTTTCCTGAAATTGTACAACAAGACCACTACTGGAGTCGAGACTACTTTGGAGGTTATCCACAGCCTCCGCCGAGGACCCAATATGATCCCAGCTTCCAGGGGGAGTACCCGTCTTGGGATCCTACGGCACCACATTACCCACCACCGCCTCCGCAAGATTGATCAGGGTATCACTGTTCCACCCTTAAGTTGGTTTTTGACTATGAGGCCATAGTCGGATTCAAGCTTAGGGGGGTGGCTGGAACAGCTCTATCTTTTATCTTTTCTTTAGTTGTTTTAGTTTCTGCTTTGTTATTTGTTTTTGCAATTTTAAGTTTTTATTTAGGATCCACATCTATCTAGTGTAATTGTGGATGTCGTAAAAATTGTCATCTTGCTGTTTTCATGGGGAAATTAAGGGAATTGAAAAAAAAAATTGTGTCATTTGGATAGCTTTACTTGGTTGTCCTTGGGGAACTTTTTCTATGAAAATGATTGATTATGTCAACTTTGAAGCAATATGTCATACCCACACCCGCATTGACTCATGAAAAGTGGATAGTAACGGTTGTTTGAGCCTAACCTAATCAAATGGTAATGAGACCTTAATCAGATGTAAGAGAAAGAACCCTTTTAACTACTACACATGTCAATAAGGAGGGACACATAATTTTCTTTTAAGGTTCAGTCACTTAATCTTGTGATCATTCCACCCCATTTCCTATAATCCACCCAAGAATTGGAAGTAAAGTGCAGTTTCAATTTCTTTTGCGTGCATGGCATGTAGATAGGTTTTGCATTATTATTTTCATGTTTTTGCATAGAATAATGAAAAAAAATATAGTGATACATGCACATTACCCTTAGGTGCATGTCATGTAGTTGCACTCACAATTTCATGATTTTCATGCATAAGCACACCATGTATCTCAGTTTTCCTAAATAGGTGATCTAATTTGTTCCATACCCTCGAAATAAAGCAAAGATCTCCAATTGGAAAGAAAATGGCCTTATACATGTATCTCTAAGCAATTATGGATATATGGGCAAAGAAAAAAAAACAGAAGAAAAAAAATTCTGGAAATATGAAAAAATGTTAGAAAAAAAGAAAAAAAAAGAAGAGAATTTAGAAGGAAATGGAATAAGAGGGAGAAAGGAATGATATCACTTGTATAACAGGGGATTTGAGTACATGATGTGACTTGAGTAGATTTCTATCTCATTTTGAGGTAGAAGGTTAGTGCATGCATCATTCCACTCGCTTTTAGCATGAAGGGCATTTTGTTATATGCATTTTGAAACTGTGTAATACTTCCAAATTCTCCCATGAACCACCCATTCCATCCACCCGTTGCTCGGATTGGTAGGCCACCGTGATTTTCTCCTCACTCATGTTTATCAGGAGAACTGCTTCCATGTAGATGGTAGTTAGGGCGAGCAACGTAGAGTAGGTGATCACAAGATGCACCATGGCTGAATCGACGAACTTTATTATGATAACTGCCTTATGTGATAGTGTTCATCAGTTCGAAGGATAATTTCTTTTATTGATGGTTATTGTCGCCTATAGGGTAATTACTGTTCTGTGATTAGGGTAGGCCGGTTTGAGAACGTCCAGTGGGAGTCATTTGTGAGGTGGGTTGGTGTTTTGATTGTTAGTTGACATTCGCAATTCTATTCTAAGGATTAGTTGCTCGAGGGCGAGCAATGTTTAAGCTTAGGGGAGTTTGATGCGATGATTTTGAGTCGCATTTATAGACCTTTTTCATATGTGTTTTGTGCCTTAATTACTCATTTTCATGGATATTATTGCATAATTCACTTTATTTGGTCTTTGCCATCATTTTATATCAAATCCCCTTTATTTCATTATTTTAAGCATTATTGATCATCTTATCATAAATCGTGTGGATTTATTTGGTCTTGTTGTACAATTTCAGGAAAAACAAGTATCTACATCCGTCGATACCATCGACGGATGTCGATACCATCGACCAAGCCACAGGTTGTCAGCCGAGAAGAGCAATACAGAGTCGATACCATCGACACCCAAGTCGATGGCATCGAGATGTCTCCAGGCTGCTGGCAAGGATGAAGTCGATACCATCGACGCAAGTCGATGCCATCGACACAAGGAGAGCTACAGCGTCGCTAAACGACAACAACCGACGCTAAAGGAGTCGATACCATCGACACCCAAGTCGATGGTATTGAGATCACCACAGGCGCTCAGAATAAAAGAAAGGAAAGCTGCCGCTAATCCGCCGGGTCGATACCATCGACCCGTGTCGATGGTATCGACGCCGGAAGATATGCGTTGGATGTGTTTTGATTCCGATCGGACGGCTGTTGTTATTTGACGACCTAATTAGGGACTTATACCTAATGACGGTCGCCCAGACGGGAAAGGGGATCTCATTTTTAGATTGCACAAGTTCCGAGGAGGAGAGAGAGGAGAACGGAGGCCGAGAAGCTCATCCCGGGTGATTCGGACGCTGCCGAAGACAATTTCCACCACCGACAGGCGGGGAAAGCTTGTGTTCTACGCCAAGGATCCACCGGTTCTTCTCCGTTCAGGGGTTTTCCCATCTATTTCACGTTTTTCTTATGAATTCCCCAATTTCTACCATGTATTTGTGTAAGATGAACATGAGAGGCTAAAACCCTCAATCTTTAGGACCGGGAGTAGCCCGGGGATACATTGTATGATGATTTTATATTGATAATTCATATTTTTCTCTCATATCCGTGGTATAAATTCGTTTTCTCTATTGCTATTGTTATGCTTGATCACCATAATAATAAATTAATGCCCTTAATCACTTCGACAGAAGGATTAACGGTTGAAAAGAAACGAATTCTACATTAATTAATAAAACCCTTGACAAAGGAGTTGTAAAATTAATGGTGGGAACTGAGGGACCGATCTTAATGCGCTTGGTTTAGGGGAATGATTACTATGACGATGGAATCAACCTAAATCTAAGTAGTGGATTACACCACGACAGTGGGTAATTCTCAATTCAGGCCACTACCCGGATAGAGAGAGAAGTGTGAGGAATTATATGAAATCTAATACAATGTTGACCTGCGGTGAAACCGCCATCCTAAAGATATCCCTTTTAATTGATTAAATTAACCTTTAATCGATTGTTTTCTTTGTTTGATTTTTATTTTCTTTTGATTTGAACAACAAAACCCTACTTTGTTAATCGGTCTAGCTGATTGCGATTAGTTAGTAGAAGTCTCCAATAATTCACGTATCCCTGAGTTCGACTCGGGCCTCACAAGGCCTATATTACTCGACGTGTATACTTGCGTTTAAGCGCGTAGTAAAATACACGTCAGGTGGCTCCTCCGACGCCCAGTCGGGGCACGGTGAATACAGAATGCATACCTTTTTCAGTCTTTTGGCTAATAAGGATCGAGTGAATAGAGAATTGCCGACTCCTCTGACCCAAATGAAGGGAATCCTGCCGACTACTCTGTCAATCAAGTGTGGGCGCATGAGGTAAACCTGCTGGAGTTTGAATTTGGGTTCTCTATCCCCTCGTCCGGTTACGACTTGCTCGGTAAACCAGGCTAGTGTGATTATTTCGGTGCAATTTGTTCGTTTCCTCCAACAGCTTCAGACAGAGTTTAAATCGAGGTTCTGATTGTTATCGGATTTCCTTTGTTCGTGACGAATCATATGATATCCCGCTTCTTCTGGATCCTTCTTTTCTCAGCTGTAAACAAAAGTTTGACTCTATCAATCAAGCATGACGTGGTAGATTCCTGCTGTAAAGAAAAGTTAAACAGAAGGGGTTTGTTAATATTTAAATATTAACATATAAAGAGGTATTCTTATGGTATAAGGAGGATCAAATGATAGAAAGGACGTCAAAAATCAAACACTAGAGATTAAACATGTACATTTTAGTACAGCTACAACCAACATCTTTATTGTAGAGTTGTGAGCACGTAAATCATTGGTGGATAATGATACATAAAACAGTAAGAAACATAAATGATATTATGTCTTGTACCCAGTCTCTACCATGAACGAACAATTCATGTAGACATTCAAGAATCTACCATGTAAGTTTAGTGGGGAGTTGTATGTTGTCACATGCAATCCCTCTAAGATAACAAATTTTATGGTCTCTTTGAGCTCAGGTCATACTGTCACAGTTCACGTATCAATATAATTTACTTGCAGGAAATAATACAAAAAGCAGTTCATGTATCTATGTACTTTGTTTTTTCCCTATTTGTCACTTTAACTCAATCATATTGGCATTATGTTGGAACCAAATAAGCATATATAAATATATAATCAAACAACAGTATTAAATATAGAAGAAAACAAACCTGACAATGTACACCTCCAATATGCCAATTAGTGAGGAGCTTGTTCTAGGAGCTGCTCCATGTAGTTTAGGAGGGGCTTTGTTCCACCATGTTACAGCGTACCCGAATATGATATTGGAAAATTAATAAGAGAAAAATCAATCAGAAAATATGCCTCAATTAATACATATTCAGAAAACTCTTTCCTTAGAAAGGAATACATACAACTAAAAGAGGGATTGAACATATGTTTGTATACATTTTAAACATATACCTCCAAATAGTCGTGCAACCTCCATTACATGTTCTATCTTCATCTATAAGGCTTTTACAATTTAGTAGTTTCTTCTAGATAATTGTAGAAGTCAATAAATTTAACTGTGTCATATTCATAAACATCAAACAAATAACAACAGATGTTCAAAATTTCCTTCAAGCACCACCAATTCTCTGTAGTTAATGCATGTCTAAAATATTAGAAATATATCTTTGATAAATAACTAAAATATTACAATAAAATGAAATATTACCTTGATAAAATCTCACAAATCGCTCAATATATAATTTTGTATATGCAAAAAAAATATGATAGTGGTACTTGTAATTTCAACATTCAAATTTCTCAATTGTATCTTGACATGCCTTGCTCATAATACACATGTATAATAGTTGTGACTTACATGTACAAAATGTCACATTTCTCAATGTTTACTTTTACATATATTGTCAAGATTTCTACAAAAAATCAATTAAAGCATGTATGTTTTCAGAATGCAACTCGGAATCACGTACTATTGACAAAAAATCAATTGACCAAATCTTAGTTATAGGAATGGTTTGCATGAGAACCCATCTCATTGTTGTTGGAGTGTTCTGCTTGAGAAATTGGACTGTCATCATCACTATTTGATCCTCGAGCATGAGAAGATATAGATCCATTCTGTAATTTATGCATGAAATTATTCATTAAATAGTATACAATGACTCAACTTTTAACCTATATAAATTTTGATGATAAGAAAAGACCCATCTTGTATATGGGAAGTTGAAAAAAAAATCTACAGCCAATACATAATACATGAGTATAAATCCACTAGTTTTTTATGCCAACCTGTCCCATCATATGTGCCATCCTATGTTGTGCATTCTCTAATGCTCGAGCATGGAATGCAGCTTCCTTTTCAATGTCTTGATAGGTCTTTTGAGCTATCTCCATCATAGGGGCATCTTTCAGTAGTTGTCTTGTCACACCATTGCCATAACCCCTTTGATAGCCACCATGTTGATCCCCATGCACATGATCCAAAATAGGTCCAAAATCAAGGGCATTATGACTATCTTGCACATTCCTGTGATGTGCTTCAGCTTCAACCTCCTCCTACAATTTTATGTGAGTGTCTCTTATTAAGAAATTAAGGGAGTGACTATTGTGTTATATAAATCTAAATATATCTTACCATCATTCTCTTTGTATATTCATTTAGGAACTCTCCATTCTTATATTTATGTGCAATCATGTAAGTATGATAATCAGATGCTTCATGACCTTGTACCATCTAATAGAATAAAAAGAGCATAAATATGAAGCATTTTAAAAAATATCTTAATTAAGATGCTTACCAAATCAAATTGTTTTCTCCGCATCGACTTGGTCCCTAATGTGACTGTAGCTCTTATTTTATCACGGTTAGTTGTATTTTGTTCTGCCACTAACTATACATGAAAAAAAAACCAATGTTTATACAATCATCACATTTGATATATTTTTTTAGAATTTATCATAATATTCATTTTACCTTTGTTTCCTCCTTACTCCAATACATAAGAAAATGGTACCATTGTTCTTGGCTAATCCTTGTTTCAGGTGAAAACCAAAGCCTCTCAGGAGGCAACATGTATAGATAATCTTTCAAATTGTGGCGAAATGTGGTGATACTATTTTTCACCTTTGCTAGCCACCACTTCATTATAAAATACATATTTGGAGTCAACTTCGTTTCATAACTCTTAAATTTGAATAGTTTCTATTAGCAAAATGAATAGTTAGATTGTAATATAAGAAAGACATAAGTAAAATTGAAGCACTAATAAGTTAGGCACAAAGAAATACCTCAACTTCTGCCCAAACACCATAGAAACTATTTCTTTGCAAATTTCCCCATCTTAGGTGCAATGGGAAACTATCAGTGTCTCTAGCTTTCAATCCTAGAAAGTTCACTGGAATACCGCATTCATCGTTGACATGTTCATTTTTTAGTGTCCAAAAATCATGATGTGATTTCCCTATTGGAGGTTTGATGGACTTATAGCCTATCCACCCACAACCTTTCCTTTATTCAATTATGTAAGATCCATTGTATTCTATAAATAAAAAATACCACATTAAATTATAAAAAAATAAAATAAGTTGATTTTCTCATGAATTGTACCTGAAAGGTCAGCCTCCATATCTTTAAACCTCTTAGCACGATGATTACGCTTCCACATACGACAAGATTGCCTAATTGTGGGTGACATATCTTCTATATTTTCATGTTGTTGGCTCAAGCATCTCTCAATGTCAACATTAGATCTTTCCATTTCTATAATGAAAACATGCATATATAATACACAAGAATACTATTAAAAGATAAAAAGAGATAGATATAAAAACTAATGCTAAATCATCATGATCCAAGGACATTACCTGAAAAATGATCTTGAACAAGTCTACTGGAGCTTTGGCCAACTTCAAACCTTGATGCATCACCTATATTACCATATATAAGTAAAAGTTAGAAACTTGTTATTGATGTTTAGAAGTACAAATATGATAATATCTACAAATACTTGCAACAAAATAAACATTACCTCCACATGTTCATTGGTCCCTATATTATTTGAATTAAATATCAACAAATGATTATTTGGAAAAATACAATTATCGTGTTGTCATGAAATACCTATCACATGATCTTCAACAACTATAGTGGAGGCTTGTCCAACTTTAAATGTCGATGCATCACCTAATGAAACATAATTGAGGTATTAGTTACATTTTCTTGGAAGTTAGGAATGTTAGTGTATCGTAACCATTTCCTATAGGCACTTGAAGGTTCTGGCTTGGAAAATTAGTTTTTTCTTTAGTTGCACCTATATATAGGAAATTCATAACAGTTATAAAATAAGTAAGTCAAAATGAGCAAAAGAATCACCAAATGTTGATAATAGTAATGCTCTACAATAGAAAAACCCACTTGTAACATGGTGTTCAACATGTTTAGTGGAGCTTTGCCCAACTTGAGACCTTGATGAAACATTCTTATGACCTAATAGAAACTTAACTTAGACGTTACACAATTTCATATAGAAAAAATAGAAATGACTAAAATAACATGTTTCTACCATCTGGTTTTGCCACTCTAGAATTGTTCTTGACAAATTTGGCTTTTTCTTTAGCTGCAGCTATTCACATATATAATTCATGTCATATATAAAGTTGCATTCAAGAAGAGTAAACAATATCCATAAGAAGCCACTCACATGCTATGGAGTACAATGATTGTTCATTTAATCTAGAGGAATCAGTCCTATGTGGTGTTGAAATATTATTTAATTGATGATCTAGAATTTAAATTTGCATTAATTATATTATATAAAAATAAGAAATACATATACTAGTAGTAATGCAACTAGAGCTGAAGAACTCACCTTCTTCTACATTTTTCAGAAAATCAATTTCTTGACTTTGAATCTCTAGAGGGTTAGGTACTCCATAGGTGGGTAAATGTGCTTCTTTTCCCCCTAAGTTATGTGAAGTAGTAAACAAAAAAAGGTACATGGAGATGCACAAACATAGTTCTCATATGAAAAAATTATTATTTGGAAACACACAAATATCGTGTTGTAATAAACTACCTATCACATGATCTTCAACAACTATAGTGGAGCCTTGGCCAACTTTAACTATTGATGCATCACCTATATCACCTAATGAAATATAATTGAGGTATTAGTTACAATTTTTGGAAGCTAGAAATGTAAGTACATAATGTATCATTACCATTTCCTATAGGAACTTGAAGGTTATCACTAGGAAAATTAGTTTTTTCTTTAGTTGCACCTATTATATAGGAAATTGATAACATTTATAAAACAAGTAGGTCAAAATCAGCAATTAAGATAACCACAAGTTGATAATAGTAATGCTCTATAATAGAAAACCCACTTGTAACATGGTGTTCGACATGTTTAGTGGAGCTTTTCCCAACTTGAGACCTTGATGAAACATTCTTACGACCTAATAGAAAGTTAATTTAGACGTTACACAATTTCATATAAAAAAATAGAAATGTAAGAAAATAACATATTTCTACCATGTGGTTTTGACACTCTAGAATTTTTCTTGACAAATTTAGCTTTTCCTTTAGCTGCAGCTATTTACATATATAATTCATGTCATACATAAAGTTGCATGCAAGAATAGTAAACAATATCCATAAGAAACCACTCACATGCTATGGAGTACAATGATGATTCTTCATTTAATCTAGAGGTATCACTCATATGTGGTGTTGAAAGATTATTGAATTGATGGTCTAGAAATTAAATTTGCATTAGTTATATTTAGCAAAAATATATAAATTTAAGAAAATGGCATGTTACCATTTCCTTTAAGAACTTGAGGATTTGTCTTGACAAATTTGGCATTATCTTTAGCAGCACCTGTTAATTGTAAAATTAATACCATATATAATGTTGCATACACCAAAAGTAAATATTATGACAATCTCAAAAAGTCACTCACATGCTATGGAGTACAATGGTTGATCATTGAATCTTGACAAATCACTTCGGCATGGTGATGAATAGTGAGAGAGGTGATTGGCTTGATGATCTAGAAGTTAAATTCATATTAATTATATTTTTCACAATATAAAGAGATATATTAGTACTTATGCAACTAGAATTGAAAATCACACCTTCTTTGTTTCTTGAAGAATCATGTCCTCTATTTTGAATATCTAAAGGGTTGGGTACTCTATAGATGGGGGGATGTACTTCTTCGATCCCTACATTGTTTAAATTAGATGGTACCAAATAAAATATTTAGCACACACAAATACTAGTCCCAACTACATATACCATAATGCTCATCAAGTCTAGTGGAGCCTTGGCCAACTTGGGACATTGATGGGGCACACTTTTGACCTAATAAAATCATAAATAAGAGATTCCAATAGTTTTGTTATAGAATCATAAATGTAAGAATATTAACATGTTGTTACAATTTTCTTTTGGCACTTGAGACTTTTGCTTCATAAGCTTGACATTTTCTTTGGCGGCGCATGTCACTTGCAAAATTAGTTCCATACAAAAAGATTTGTAGAAAAATTGAATATGATGACTATTGCAACAAACCACTCACGTGCTATAGAGTACAATGATTGGTCATTTAGTCCAGAGGAATGACTTCTACTTGGCATCGAGTAATGAGAGAGGTGGTCAACTTGATGAAACAGAATGTAATACACTTTGTCAATGTAAATAGATATAATAATAATAGTACATTTAAAATTTATAAACCCACCATTTTCAAGGTTTCTCAAAAAATCATCTGCTTTCCTTTGAATTTCTTGTTGATCTAATATCTTATAAGTGGAGGATTTCACTTCTTTGGTCCCTACAATATTTGACATACATTCTGTATGAAACATAATGTAATACACATTATCATATGTAATAAAAGTAGTAATGTAATCATCATAGCATACTCACGTGCTATGGAAACCAAGACATGGTCATGATCCTCAAGTGAAGTTCGTTTACAAGGTGTCAAGTCATGAGAGAGGTGGGTGACTTGATGATCCACAGACAAAATTGCATTGCTTTGATTTTCACAATGTACTACTTCACTTAAGTACTTCAACTTTTTCTTGGGAGGCATAATTTTCAGCAACTATATTACATGCATATAAAACACAAAGGAAGATTAGAATTATGTATACAACAATATAAAATAGAAGTTACCTTAAAAAATAATATAGATGAGTATAGTAACTTATTTTTCACAATTTGTACCTTAAGATCTTATTTGTATCTTGGAGTGGTAGTCAATAAAGTATGGTCAACATGTATAGGGAGGGCTATATCTGAGCGCACCCATGTGTTTTCATGATCATCATCATCGCCACTATCTTCATGATTTATTTGCTCAATAAATTCTTCTATATAATCTTCTCCACTATATATGGTATCTATTAGTAGATCAAAAGTGTCTCTTGACCTCCAATGACAAACAATGCTCCAGTTATTTTCTTCTATATCAACTGAATAGAATACTTGAATGGCTTGTTCAGGATTTATGAATGGTTCATCTTCAAAACTTGTTCTAGAAGTGTTAACCAAAGTGAAGCCAAATTCATCTACATATGAACCTATAGATTCTTCCATATCATACCATCTACATTTGAAAAGACAAATAGGAGGAATAGTTTCATATTGAAGCTCTAATATGTCAACTAGGACTCCGTAAAACATGTTTTCATCATCCCCTTTGGTTGAAATACCACAATTTTGAGTCACATGGCTATTGTCTATTGTTTCAACTTCAAATTTATAACCATTCACATAATATCCCTTGTAACAATGTAGACCTAATGTAGGACCTCTAGCAAGGCATTTCACAACATTTGAAACATCAACGTCTTGAGGTAAGGAACATACCTGATAAAGATGCACACATTATATGTGATGTTTAGGTTTTACTTCCAAAAAATAAAGCATACTTACATAATTTGAGAACCATTTTACAAAATGGTTGTGTTGTTCACATTGTATTTCATATTCATTCCATGATGGATTTTGCAGCCTAATCTCATCAGCATGCAACCTAGTACAAATAATTATATATGTTATGGATAAAATGATATTATACTTCAAAGTATATTGTAAATAAATACTTACAATATGTATGGTTCAATTTCAGCTGTATTGAATAGAATGAATCTACGTGCTTGATTTAATTCATTATATGAGAGTGTAACAAATAAACCTGCACCAATAGGCCCATCAATATATCGAACTTTTCTGTTCAGATTAGACTCCACATCTTTTAGATAATGTTGACAAAAAATGGTGGCTTCCTGTACAATATATCCCTCTGCAATAGATCCTTCAGGTCTACTTTGATTGCGCACAAAGCGTTTCAATGAGTATAGATATCTCTCAACTGGGTACATCCATCTATATTCTACCGCACCTGCAACTTTGGCCTCATATGCTAAGTGGACAGTCAAATGTACCATGATGTCAAAAAATGCTGGAGGAAAGATCCTTTCAAGCTTACAAAGAAGAATTGGCATTGAACTTTCTAATTTTTCCATAGCTTTATAGCTTATTTTCTTTGCACATAGGGACTTGAAAAAATGACAAAATTCTATTAGAACTTTCGCAATAGGTTTTGAAACGGTCCTCCTTAAAGATAGAGGTAAAAGATGTTGCATCAAAATGTGGTGATCATGGCTTTTGAACCCGACAATCTTCTTGGCTTCTATTTGCACTTTGTTTGATATGTTTGAAGAGAACCCATCAGGCAATTTCAGATCTTTTAGCACCAGTAAGAAATCCTCCTTTTCTTTACTTGTCATGCTATATGATGTGTGCGGCAATGAGAATTGATCATTATGCTTTCTTTTCTTAGGCCATAATGGTTTTCTTATATTTAACTTTTGCATACCCAAACTTGCATTGATATTCTCTTTAGTATGCCCATCTTTATGTAACAGCCAATTAAGGATATTTTCACTAACATTCTTCTCAATATGCATTACATCCAAGTTATGACGGATCAACAAAGTAGACCAATAAGGAAGCTCAAAGAAAATACTCTTTTTTTTCATCCATCAGGGAACTGAGAACTTTTTTGTTTGTGTGCACCAACAATCTCACCGTTAAAATATGCAGTATCATAATTTTCCCACATCTTTAGTATATTTAAACCCGTAAGTTGTTCCGGTGGACTACCAAATTCTTCCATCCCATTAAAAATTTTCTTATCTACACGCCATAGATGATTTGCATCAAGGAAACGACGATGTCTCATGTAGACACATTTACGACTATGTGGAAGATAAATAGAACCATGGTCAATACCACAATGTGGGCATGCCTTATATCCTTTGGTGCTCCAACCAGACAGCATACCATATACAGGGAAATCATTTATTTTCCATAAAAGTGCTACACGCATATTAAACATCTCATCTTTATTTGCATCATAAGTCTCTACACCATCTAGCCATAATGTATTCAACTCATCAATTAACGGTTGTAAATATGTGTCAATTTTATTCCCAGGAGATTTTGGACCTTCGATAAGCAGAGATAACATAAATAACGAAGGCTTCATTTCCATCCATGGAGGAAAGTTGTAGCATATTAAAATCACAGGCCAAGTACTCCAACTACTACCCATTATTGAATTAAAAGGGTTGAAACCATCACTAGCAAGAGCAAGTCTTATATTGCGAGGATCCGAACTAAATGTTGGATGTTTTAAATCAAAATCTTTCCATACCAACGAGTCTCGTGGGTGACTCATCTCCCCATCATCACTCTTAGGAAAAGTGTCATGTCCAAGCAGAAGTGGGGCTAATTTCTTTGACATGAAAAGCCTCTTTAATCTTGAGGTCAAAGGAAAGTAGTGAAGCAATTTTGCAGGTATCTTTTGCAATCTCCATACCCTATTCTTTTTCCTTGATCTTTTCCATCTAGAAGATCCACATATAGGACATGCTTCAAGTTTTTCATACTTACCACGAAATAGCACACAATCATTCCGGCAAGCATGAATTTTTTGATAGTCCAAACCTAAAGTTGACATTATCTTTTGACATGCATACCAATTCTTTGGTAGAGTATTACCCTCAGGAAGAAATTCAGCCATCATCGTGAAAAGGGTTGACAATGCACTATTTTTCAAGTTGAAATTGCACTTATATTCAAACACTCGGATAATGTAAGATAATTTAGTATACTTTGAGCACCCTGCATATAGAGGTTGATTAGGATCTTCTATAATTTTTTTAATTTTTTTATATCATCGTGTTGATTTTCACTAGTAGTATCCATTGTAGGATCAGATCCTATAAATTCATGTTGTCCCATTGTATCACGAATGATTCCCTCTATATCATCCATACAATCAGCTACTCTAGCATGTTGAGGATCTACTGGACTCTCGGGTACCACACCATGTCTCATCCAAGTTTTGTAGTCCTCCATGAATCCATTCATCATGATATGAGTTCTTATAGTGTACATGCACTCATAACACTTTTTCTCACACTTATTGCACAGGCATCTAACTTCTTTTGTAGTCTTATTTTGAAATGCAAATCTTAAAAAAGTGATGACTCCTTGTTGAAATAATGTGTTCCGACATCTATTAAAAGTAGTCTTTCCATATGAAATCCAACTTTTATCACCAATCAAATCCATTATCAGGTAATACCTAGTTGAAAATAAACAAAAATATGTCATTTAACTATAGATAGATAGTTATGAGTGAGAAAATATTGTTGAGAAGTCAAACATAAAACTTTTTTTTAAAATAAGTCGGGCTTACCATGTGTTGCCTTTGTTCAAATTTCTATTTTTATATTTTTTATGTATCCAACAGTTCTTAATAATTATGCTGTTTCACATATGTGTAACTCATCTAAAACACAATGACACCCTTTAGTGATATACTTTTATGTTATTAGTGAATGAAACATGATGGTCTAAAGCAATAAAGATATTATTTATATATATATCCTGAAATAAAAAAAGCCAACATTTTTTTAATACATGAATCTATCAAAAGAAAAAATAATTGATACGTGTAACTAAAAATGAGAATCCCTTGAGGTTTGTGACATAGCAATAGTCCATTCTACATAGAGAAGACAAGAACGAGTAAGTCTCCTCGATGAAAATAAAAATTTGAATTTTTCTAATACTAATATAGAGCAAAATAGTGACTACATGAAATGTGGTGCCATTTTCACACAGAAGTAGTAATAGAAGTGATGCATTATACAATATATACCCTCTCAAAGTCTAATTGATTCAAAATTACTTTTTTATTTCTCTTAAAGGCCATAAAAGTAATCTTATCTTGTATTATATTGTTATTATAATTTTTACTATGAACTAAACTTTCGTACATTCCAATCTGTACGCTACAGGACCGTGCCAGTTCCACATTGTGATTCTCCTTTGAACTGTCAATATATGTATAATACACGAATGATGTCACGTATGTATCTTTTGCAAGTAAGGCTTGCGGCATTATGGAAATATTTTATAGACTTTCTTTTAGCAAGGATCTAAGCATGGATAAGGAGTCATTAACATTACTATTGTTGACTCTTACATTATCGATTCTAAAATTATGCTACCATAATAAAAAAGTCTGAAGCTATACTAAATATACGTTGTAATATTTTGAAGATATCAAGCCATCTGTAAAGATTTATTCTTGGCAGCGTACTATCAATTTATCATTTAACAACTTGGACATATTTGTTGTCTTTCTATAGGAGCATAAAATGTTTTTAACTGTAATATGTTGGCCCCTCCAACAACATATTTTCGGCTCTACATCAGGCATTGACTTGAAATATTTTTCTTGGTGAAAGTTCTAAAGTTGTACACTATATATGAGAGAATGAATGATAAACATTACAAAGTAAAGAGGTACCGGAACAAAAAAAACTACTTGATCTGCTTCTAATCTGCTTGATCTTCTTCTAATCCTTGTTGTGGAGTTGCTTCTAATCTGCTTGATCTTCTTCTAATCCTTGTTGTGGAGTAAAAGGACACCTTTTTGCAAACAGCAGTTGTCACCTTGTTGTATACCAGGTTTCACACTCTTACTGCAGAGAGGGGCCTACGCCTTCGTATTGCTGCGGACAGGGGTAAAAGCCTTCACCTTGCCGTGGGTAGGGGCCAATGATGTCACCTTATGCAAACCCAGGATGGGATCGTCGGCGCCTTGCTATAGAGCCAATGTACTGCAGCTCAAGGTGTGCGTAGGGGATCTGGTAGTTGTGCACCTTGTCGTCCTCGGGAGTTACAGGCACAACGCCGACAGACAGTTCCGTCACGCCGTTGACGACAACGGTGACAGTGTTCCTCACTGATGTGCGTTCCACAGAGACCCGCCCGTCTGGTGGCGTCCACTGTGAACGATAACCCTACGGGATGTCCAGCGGAGCGCCGTCAACTGAGAACCTGAGGTGGTCGATGGCATCGTCCCAAGTGGGAACGACGCGCGTGGCCTCCACGGTAGTGATCCAGTTGCGGAAGGAGACCAGCGGCGTCTTACAGCATACTAGGATTCGGCATCGCCAATGAATCGCGACGGGAGAGTGGAAAGGCCGTGGAAAACGCCTCTCGTTGGGCGGAGGAGAGAAATAAAATTGGGAGTAAGGCGATCCAATGAGCAAGTACTCTAGCGATAACTTGGTTGCTCAATGTTGATCATAAGAATGAACACTGGGCATTAGTCAAATAGAATGGAGAGAGAATGACTTATGTTGATTATTGGAGTAGAAGGTGGATAACTACAACATAAACGGGCGATAGACTGTGGCTTTGCTTAGTTCGGAAACCAAACTGGAAAGCAGAACCAACGATTCCAAAGTGGATCCTCCTGAGATGATGATCATATTAGCATGGATATCGCACAGATTGCTATCTTCAAATAGCCCGACGAGATACTCCAGGACGCAGCTGATCTCTGAAAACGGATGTTGGTCTTGAAGTCCTGTGCAATCTCACGGAACAAGACGCTGGAGTAGTAGCTTGCGAGTTAGGACCTTGGCTGCTCGCAGGTACTTGCGGATCTCACGGAGGGCAACGATAGCTGGGCGGAAGCTATAAGGCTTTTCACGCCGCCGGTGGTAGGGTATGAAGTCATTGGAATACACGACTAATGGTAAAATAAAAATAGGTTTCCTATTAAAAGAGTCGTTGATTGGAAGACACGAATTGGTAAATTAGAAATGTCCATCAACCACCATCAATTGAAGAGTCCACGGAAAATAGAAATGAAGAGCTCAACTAACGAAGGAAAGGGTAAAGGACGGAGACGAGTCTTCACATTTAATATGGTAAATAGTAGATGTGTTATCAAGTCCCCGACCTTAATGGCTTGGTGAAAACTCCGGATTACTTTGCCGTTTAACGACAGTGTTTGGCTTATACAGGGGTTGCTACAACATCCAAGCTGTATTTGCGATTGGTGGTGAAACTGAACGCCTCGGACATATCCAAGTTGGAGGAATCCATCCCTTCGGGAAACTCGAAGTCGAAATGGAACAGCAGATTAGCAATGGCGAAGTGGATGACTTGGGACGAGAAGAGGATTCCTGGACAACCTCTCCGGCCGGACCCGAATGGGATGAGTTGGAAATCGTTCCCCTTGAAGTCTATGGCGGCACCGACGTCGCCGGCGAACCTCTCTGGGCGGAACTCATGAGGGTTGTCCCAGATATTGGGGTCGTGATGAATAGCCCAAGCGTTGATCATGACCTTTGTGCCGCCAGGGACGTGGTAGCCCATGACCTCCACGTTGGCGGTGGTCTGCCTAGGAACCAGCAAAGGGAGAGGAGGGTGCATCCGCAGGACCTCCTTGATGACGCAGTTCAGGTATGGCAATCGGTCAACGACGTCGTCCTCGACGATGAGGTTCTTGCCGGGGTCGCGGTAGCTGTAGGTGGAGCGGATCTCTTGGGTGAGCTTGGCGCGAACTTGCGGGTGCCGCATCAACTCCGTCATCGTCCAGTCCATAGCCGTCGACGTCGTGTGGATACCTGCGGCAAACATGTCCTGTAAGTTGTTAGAGCTGTTTAGTTTAGATAGATGTAGATGCGTTTCTCCAAATGGAAAGTTTAAGGAACAGTATAATACAAAAGTCTAGAGCTTTCTAGCCTGTCATGACGGTCAACATTAAATAATAGTTCTATTCAGCAGCGTAGATTGATTAACTTACCAGAAGAACAGCTTTGATGGCGTCCCTGTCAAAAAGAGCATAATCCTCATCGGCCGCCGCCTCCAGGGATAGCAGCACATCTACAAAATTTCCGTCGGCGCCATGGCCACCGCTACTCTCTCGCGAGCGGAGCCGGTCGTCGATCTCCTTCTCGAGCAGCGCGTCAATATCTTTGGCGACCTTGGCCGCCCGGGTCTCGAACCCGTTAATCCTATTAATCCACGCGAGCGACGGGAAGAAGTCCCCGATGTTCGGATATCCTAAGAGCACCAAGAGCTCCGAAAACAGCTCCCTGACCCCAACTCCGGCTGTCCACGACTCCACCATGTCCTGGTCTCTCCAGTAACTCCTCCCCAGCACGGTCCTGCTGATGACGTTGTTGGTGAGCTCCAGGAGCGCGGCGCTTACATTCACCACCTCCCCGGTCTTCGCCCGCTTCTCAATCCCGCCCAGCATCATGACCACCTCCTCCTCCCGCAAGCCGCGCATCTGATTGACTCGCGTCGCGGAGAGGAGGTGGAGCACGCACACCCGCCACGCCTGGCGCCACCTCTCGCCGTAAGGGCTCATGACGACGTCGCTGCTGTCGTATAGAAGGCGGTCGCAGGACGTCAGGCGGGGACGGCTCGAGAATTCCTTGTCGTGGGTCTTCAGGGCCTCTGCCGCGGCGGCCGCCGTGCTGATGACCACGTACCTCGTGCTTCCCAGGCGGACTGTCATCAGCGGGCCGTGTTTATGCGCCAGGGAGGCAAGCAAACGGTGTGGGCTGCCTAGTAGCTGGTGCATGTTGCCGATGATTGGCAGAGACCATGGAGAGGGCGGTGGCGGTAGCCTCTCCTTGTTCTGATCGCCTTTGCTTCGGAATGAGTTCCACAGAACATGGGAGACGAGGATGACAAACAGGGTCGCCAACGCCACAGCAGTGACGGGAGCATGCTGCGACCACTGCCATAGATCCTCTAGTATCACCGCCATTGGATTGAAGGATGCCGCGTCTTGTGCCGTAGATCTTCTAGGGTGGAAGCTGTTGCATTATCCGTCTTTCCCGCCTTGTTAGGAGCTGAAAACTGGCCGAAGATTTGCTTCTCAAGACATGAGAATGAAAAGCGCTCGAGACATCTTCCGCCCTCAGTCTCCATTAGATACATATATAGCCTCATCGACAGTTTCCGCGTCAACGTCGAAAGTGATTGGTAGGCGCGCGGCTAGACCTGTCAAACTGGGTCAAAATCCGCGGGCGTCTATGCCTATGGGTCGACCCGTTTAAGTTGGGTTTGGGTGGTAAAATTTGCCACCCGCTGAAAATCACCCAAACTCATACCCACCCGTTTATTAAGCGGGTTTCACGGGTGATCCGCGGGCACCCGCGGGTGACCCAGTTAATTGAAGCAAATATATTCATATACACAATATACGCATACACCTATTAACAGATGTTGCTTGTATTTTACAAGTTAATTTTTTACCTTTATCAACAACAATTGTATTCTCTTTATTTTGTGTTTGCAATAGGCAATAACAAGTACTTGTAATATTAGGAATGCCTAATGTTACATGACAAAATTATGTATTATTCTTGTGATATCTATCTATGAAACTAGATCGATTTTCCTAATTTATATCAACATACAACTAGCTGCTACTTTTTCATATATCAAAAACTAATCGAATAGTTTGATGTCAAACATAGTAGTTGCTTGGTTCTCTTGCACTATATTTGACATAAAAGCAATAGTTACAAGTTGTTTCCAATGTTGTTTTTAGTGTTAAAGAAAGCAATTGGTAACTTATTGTTGATTGTACACATTTTATATGGGCATCCGCGGGCAACCCGCAACCCGCTGGATCGGGTTTGGGTGTGCTTTTCTTCCACCCGTTTAGAAGTGTATCTTTTTGACCCGCACCCGCCAGACCCGCACCCGCAATGACCCAACCCAAACCCAACTCACCCACCCGTTTGACAGGTCTACGCGCGGCTGATCAACAAGTCCTGGGAGGCGGGCGGCTAATTGATTATATGTGAACATTCTAACACGAACAGATGCTTGCTTCAATTGCTCAATTTGGGATGTGACATGTCAAACTAGGAAGAAAAATTCTACCCGGTCCTCGGGACTGGGCTCCTGCTGCGCCAAATGTGTATGTGAGAAGTAATTAAAACAATAAAAGATGAGGGAAGTAGAAGAGAGAGAAAATATTTTTGTCCATAACTTTCAATCCGGAGC
Organism: Alisma plantago-aquatica; assembly: GCA_963693085.1. Taxonomy (NCBI): domain Eukaryota; kingdom Viridiplantae; phylum Streptophyta; class Magnoliopsida; order Alismatales; family Alismataceae; genus Alisma; species Alisma plantago-aquatica. The sequence goes on from OY856412.1 coordinate 420,015,517, forward strand.
ATATTTTGAAATAAAAAAAATTGCATTAGAATCCTTGTAAAAAATACTTTTCAACGAGACTAGTGTTGACATATTTTGAAATAATGATAATACGCGAGAAACATACTACCATATATTAGGATATCATACACATGTTCTGGATACAGACGTATAGTACTCGTGAGTATTGTACTTTTAATTTATGCTTGATATATAATTTGTTAGGTATTATATATATGCGTTAGTAACTGAGTTGAAATTAACATGTGGGTACAATACTTATGGTTGCATTTTATAGGTGATTTTTGACATGATGTGCATTGTACTTTTGAGATCCTTAACAAGTAGGTACTCAACTTATGTATGTATTATGTAAAAGAAATTGTCCAGATGACTAATGTTGCTATGCGATTCCGAAGATACTGTACTTATACTTCTACATCATTTATACGATTATGCTTGGTTTTATAATTTAGTAAGTATTGTACTTATACTTGAGTATTAATAAGTGGTTGCAGTACTTATGAATCCATAAGTACAGTACTCACGAGTATTGTTGATCCTCCTTCATTCAAAAGTACAGTACTCACGAGTATTGTACGTCTGTACCCAGAACATGTATATGGTATCCTAATATATGGTACTATATTTTTTGTGTAATATCATTATTTCAAAATATGTCAACACTAGTCTCGTTGGAAAATATTTTCTACAAGGATTCTAATGCAATTTATTTCGTCGAAAAATACGTTTCGGATTAAAAGTTATGGACAAAACCATTTTCTCTCTCTTCTCCTTCTCTCACCCTTTATTGCTTTAATTGATGTTAAATGCTATTACAGCAGTTAGTTGGCACAGCAACCCGTCCCGAGGACCGGGTATGCCAACGGGTGGCTGGCCGGTTGTGTGTAGCGTAGCTCAACTAGGAATAGTATACCCACTTGAAGGTATGGGTGAGGAGTTTGATTCCAAAAACAATTATATTCCCTTCCTGTCCAATAAGACGGCCGAAGGAAGATATTAATTTCTTGTGACAAGGGTTGGGACCATGGCCCCTCGTTTTTTTAGATCTGCTACATTTGGGAACTTTTTTGTCCATTTGCTTGCTATAGAATAAATTAGAGGGCAATTGGTCTTTTTTCACAAAAAACAGACATGAGATAACAAATTAAGTGTTTTCCTGTCACGATATTGTTCTTTGTCAGCGGGCGGGTTTCCTCGCTCTACGTTCAAGAAAGAAGTCAGAGGGCATTTGTGAGCAAGAGAAGAAGCAACAAGGACAGGAGTGTTACTTCCATCCTCTATTTTGTTCTATAGCAAGCAAAGGGACAAAAAGGATCCTAAATCTAGTCCAAATATCATATTCCATTTTTTAAAACTTAGACATGTGTGTAAGCTCAACATTGATAAGTAAGTGTGGTGGCTGGTAATAGTCAACACGTCAAACAACAATATGATCCATGTATTTCACTCTTTTCCTATTTTGTAATTAGTTTTATTTTTATAATCAATTCTGCTTCCATTCATAAATATGGATATCGATATAGCGAAATATGTCAAAGAAATACAAAGGAGAGAGTAAATAGTACAAGAAGTAACAATCACTCGACTAAATGGAGATGGTCGATATTATGACCAGACTTCAAGATAGAGAGAGGATTGGACCCCATTTAACAAGCGCCTACCAAAAGAAATGAACATAAACAAAAAAAATGAGAAATAGGAATTAGTAAGGTTAGCCTTCCTCCTCAAATGCATCAAGAAGTAATTCAAACGAAAAAGGGTCTTTGATAGAACCTAGACATCATCAAACTTGTCATATGATCTCGAGCCCCAAGGTCATGCTCCTTGTATGCTGATTCGGCATGAAACAAATAGATTGATAAAAATCAGAGATATAATTGAAGTGATAAAAATTAGTAATAAAAAAACTAAAAGAGTCCAAAAAGTTATGAATAGTAATGTTATGGCTCCCAAGTGTATGGATGTTGTATTTCAGAGGATTGGATTTGCTATTCAAAAAGGACTAGCGGCGCAGCTTGTTGCCCGCATGTCCTCTTCTTCAATGTAAATCTTTTCATGATATATAAGGGGACTTAGAAATTAGAGATGAAATTACAATTATTGTAAACTATTTGGAATGAATGTTCTCACAAACTTTCATTTTGTCATTAGTAATTATATAAATCTTCGATGTTTGTTGATTTAGTCTAAAACTAGTGGATACCAAACGGGAAACGAATTACATATGTTATGAAACCAATTCAAAACTTTCGGTATGTTGGTTGGACGTGATAAAGTAAGATTTTTTTTTTGGTAGCCACGGCAACCAGTATAACATGTCTTATTGGCTTCCAAGTGAAGAAGGGTTCACAAATGATTAACTGTTGTTATAAAGAAACACCTCAATTCCTTTTTTGTAACTCAACCATTCATAAACGTAAAATAAATAAATAAAAGTCAGTACTTGATCTCGTGAGGGGAACAGAGTGGAGCACTAAAGGTGCGCAGAGGTAGTTAGGTAGTGGTGGAATTTCTAGATTGGACATCCACAGCATGAAAGAACCTTAATAAGAATTTGGGATGGCTGTCAACATCCAAAAGTATGCTCTAAAAGAAAAGCCAGATATTGAGTTCATAATGGGGGTGGGATCCACTTGCACCCCACTAAAATTACGGATCAACATAACAAACCAGAAATAGACCAGTCAGATATCAATGGGACCACCAAGAAAGCCATCATATCATCATTATCACGCATGAAGTTGATCAATCCCGAAGGAGAGATCACCTTCTCCTCGTTTGTGATGGACAACACTCCGGGAGCCATTTTAATATTGAGTGTTAAAGATGCATCATCGGTAAAAACATGAATTCCAGGCATGGAATTCATTATAACTGCTTAAAATAATGGAAGCCATTGATGAGTTAGGGAGACTGTCGAGGCAATCGAATCGTAGCTCTCACCGGGGCGGCGAGCTCGACCGGCCGCCGGGTTCGCAGGCGCAATTCTCGATGATATCCTTTGTCTTGGCTCGAGTTCTCCAATAATGTTGAGTCCCACTAAGGTAGATGTTGACTTAGCGAGCTGAATTAGATCAGGGATCTCTGGTGTGGTTGTGCCCCCGGACGTTCTCTGATTTTGATTCTGATCACTAGTTTGGTTCACCTTCAACAACCACATAACCATAGATCTACCTACCCACAAGTGAGGTGAGTGTTCCTCGAAAAGGAACCCCTTTAGGGCAGAGTCGGTAGGAGTATGCACCGGTCCGTTGGGTTTTGAAGATGTCAAAGCAGTCTTTCACAGCTAGCAACGGTCCGTTCAAAGCCAGGGCAGCCGAGATCGTTCAATCTAACTTCTCAGCCCCTATTTGGGAATGGACTGGCTGTTGGATAAATTGGATATTATGATAAATTCCTTTGTTTCGATGATGACAAACATTTCATTCTTATTAATCTAACGAGCTACTTGAGTGTGCAGGACTAAGATGGATGGCAAAGCAACTAGGGAAAAATCCAAGAGCTTACTCAGTTATATTTTCATGCAATGTAATCAATGTTGTAAAACTTGTACAAATATATAATGTACAAGTACTTAGATTTGCATGTAAATCAAGCATTAGATTTTCCCTAGCCAAACACTATAGTTAGACATGTCATTCCATTTAATTAGGATCACCTTTGCACACTCACACATATAATTAGTACCTAAAATGAAATCTTGAAACAGGATCATTCTCGGTCGACGAACTCCTCGACCGAGACACTCTCGGTCGACAAACTTCTCGACCGAGAAAGATCCAAAGTAGCCGTTAGACACAACAGACAAGTTAGTTGGCAGTTGAAGAAAGACGTTGCAAATCACTTGTTCCAGAGAGCCTGTCGGTCGACAAAAGTTCGACCGAGTAGGTGTCTCGGTCGACCATTTGTCGACCGAGATGGTCTCTGACAGCAACTGCAGAATAAATTAATTAGCCATTGTTAAAGCAACAACTTTGTACCTAACGGCTAGTTAAACACTTAGAAACCCCTAGAAGTTGTCTAGAACGTCCTTAAGCATACTTAGACCATTCCTATAAATAGGACAAGCCATAGGACACTAGAATTCACTTGTTACACTTGAGAATACACTTGAGCATACTTGAGCAATCTTTTGTAAGCAAATTTGAGCACTGTGATCATTTGTCTACATTCTCCTTAGCTCAATCTCGTGTCCTATAGGCTAGATTCTCCTACCCACAGCAATCACAAGTTCACATACTTGGCTAGGAGATCTTACGCTTGATCTAGGCATATCAAGCCTCGGGCTTAAAGGATAAGTTGTAATTTCCTTTTCCTTTCTTGTTCCTGTTTATCTTTTGTACTCTCCTTGCTACTCCTAGGGTTGGAGGCTGCGGATTGGAGAGGGTTGACTTCTCAGGTGGAGAAGGGGACTTCAAGCTACTTCAAGAAGGCTATCGCAAGAGAAGCTACTTCAGAAGGTTGGTGCAACGGGAGTTGGTGCATCTACTTCAAGGGAAGGCTGCTTCAAGGTTGGCGATTACTTCTAGGTGAAGGCTGCTTGAAGGGTTTAGGAAAAGAGATTGTATTTTATGTAAATTCCTTGAAGAGGTAATAAAATAAATTTCTTTTCAAATCCCGATTGGGTAAGCAACCGGGTAGTGGACTGACGGCTATAGTATTTGCTATAGTTGGAACCACTCTAAACCTTGTGTCTCCTTGTCAAATACTTTCATTGTGGTTGTTTGAGTTCAAAATTGTTAAATTTTCTATAAAACTCTATTCACCCCCCCCCCTCTAGTAGTTTTCAATTGGTATCAGAGCAGGCTTCAAGGAACCCTAACCAGGTCTTGAAGAATGGAGGGAAATGGTGAAAAGTGCTTGAACGAAACCACTACATGCTGCAATTGGTGTTTAGGAACAAACCACAAAACAACCGGATGCCCATGGAGATCAAAGGAAGAGGATAAGCACAAAGAATGCTTTATTGCTACAACTAGTGAAGAAGAAGAAGAGGAAGAGGTAAGTCTTTTTGATTTATCTAAAGAGGAACTAGTTGCTATTATTGAAGAAACACATAATAAATATGTTGAGTGCAAAAAGAAATTAAAGAAATCAAATAAGGAAAATGATGATCTAAATGTTAAACTTCTTGCTCTTGCATCTGAAAATGAGAATCTTAAAGAGGGAAATAAATTTTCTGATCTTAAGTTAAAATCTATGGAAGCCGATTGCAAGCTTCTTTCTGTTGAAAATTCAAACTTACAGACTCAAGTAAACGATCTTCAAAAACAACCATTATTGTGCACCCATATAGATTATGACACTATTGTTAAAGAAAGAAATTTATTATCATCAAATCTAGACCAAGCAAAAATAGACATTAAAGAAAGAATGGATGAGATTGCCAAGTTACAACAACAAGTTCGTAGTTTGAATAACCATGGCATTCTTGATCAAATTCTAGATAATCCCTATCAACAAATTGGGAGAAGGGGACTAGGTTACAAGCCTAAAGGAAAATCTCATCAACAACCTAGTCAGAGAAAGTCACATACCCAATCTATATATGTACCTAAAAGGACATCCTCATCCAATGACAACATAGGACATAACCATAGAAAAAGATATGAAGTTGACTCAATTTGTTGTCATTACTGCTTGCGCCTTGGTCACTATTCATTTTCATGTCCTTATAAGAGAAAAGATGTAGAGTTAGTTTGGGTTCCAAAACCTCCAAACTAAATGAACAAAATCAAGTTGAGATATGACCAAAGACATTAGTTGCATATTTCTATGTCTATCTCAACTCTACATAATTACAAAATGAAATTGATTTTAGTTTGTTCCCTAGATGATTTAAAGTCTAAGTCAAATGAAAAGAAAATTCTTATTTTCATATGATTTATCGTAAAAGTATTTTCTGGTCTATTCATATACTGGAATTACCATTGTATGCTTTATACCATGCTTTCATCATTAGGTGCGCATAGAAAATTGTATGCAAATAAGCAAAATAACTTATTAGTCATATGTTATTGCTTGCAACAAAATCTCTAACTCAGTATCTTTGAAATAATTAAATTGTGTCTCCAATTAAGTAGTATGCTTCAACTTGATATTTAAATTTTTATGCAGATATTAGACTCAATATATTCAATCTGAAAAATCTGCAAAATTTGCCTCTTGGTCAAAATAAAACTTGACTAAGGGGCGCCATGGTCGTAGTCAAAGGCGACCTAAAATAAGCTTCGACAAAAATTGCTTATTTTGGAAATTCTCTCTTTGGACCTAATCTTAATATAAATTTTCTTGAAAATTAAATCATTTGTTATCATTTAAGCCTTAAATTATCCCAATATTACTCCCTTAGAATATCCATATAAATGCTCTACAAAAATGATCTACCATTTGCATCTAAAAATCAACTTTAAAAGTTGTACTCAGTAAGTCTGTCGGTCGACGAATTCGTCGACCGAGAACCTCTCGGTCAGCCCATCTCTCTCGACCGACAAATACTAAACAGACTCAATATCGGACGAACTGTCGGTCGACAAATGCTCGACCGAGACAACATCTGTCGACAAATGCTCGACCGAGAAATAGCCGTTGGATACGACCGTTGTAAATCGACCGTTATGACCGTTTTTTTGACCGTTGGGGAACCAAGTGGCGCGTCTGCAACTCGACCGTTGCGGACGCTCGGTCGACGAGTCGTCGACCGACCAGGTCGCTGGAATGCCATAAATAGGAGCAAAAACGAGTCACTTACTCACACTTACATTTCCTTGCCTCCATAGTCCATCTCTAGTGCATTTTCGTGCAACCCTTCAGCATTCTTATCCTCCAATCTTCCTTGCTTCTTCTCCACACTCAAGAAACACAAATGGCCTCATCCTCAGCTGCCCGTGGGAAGAAGAAAGTCGCCGAAAGAAAAAGAAGAGAAGCTTGGGAAGCCACTCCGCCACTGACGATCATCAACGACATCGCCTTCGTCGACGGAGATGCTGGAGATCGATATCTACGGCTTTCCTCTAAAGCTCCTCTTCCCCGACGCCCGGTCGAAGCTATGGACTTCATCAACATAGTCGATCTAGAGAATCTCTTTGGAGTGCAAAAGCTGAAGGACTTCATCAATCCTTCTTTTCCTTCCTATTCCACTAAGGTAGTCAACGAATTCTATGCCAATCTCTTATCCCACACCGAAAATGAAACCACATTCTTCTACACCATGGTCAATGGGTGTAGTTTTAAATTTTCCGAAGGGGATATTCTTGATATGCTAGAAATTGATATAGATGAATACCAAGATTTCCTTGACCTTACCACCGGCAATCCATTAAATTTATTATCCCATGATGACCACTCCACTAGCCTTAGTGATATAAAAAGAGCCATATTTCAAACCAATACCACTTGTCATGAAGATAGGGGAACCTATTATGCAATAAACCTGAAACCTGCATGTAGGATAGTAAACCTCATTGTTTCCACCAACATACATCCTAGAGCCAATAAATCTGAGGTCCCTATTTTCCGCATGTGTCTAATTTATGCTATCATAAAAGAAATTCCTACAAACTTCATTCGCATAATACTTAAAAACATGCTTGAGTTTTCTGGCAATCCACCGTATGCCGATTTTGTATGCCAGATCACTCAATATTGTCTTAAGTTACAAATTGAAGATATGGGGTATACATGGGAGCGTAGACCACCAAAGATAAGTAAGAATACCATAGAGAAGATGGGGATTGACTTTGGTCATAAAAGGGAAAGAGTAGAAGGAGAATCATCACATCAAGATATACCACCACCCCCTCCTTCTACTAATCTTTCTGTTGATCCCATTCAAAATACTCTCACTTATCTTGTCGGCTCCCAATATCATCTTAGTAACCAACTCAACTATACCCACCATGCCATGACATACTTGAATCAAAGAATGCAAAATCTTTCTCCGAGCCAAACCGATGAATATCCGCATTCCTTAAATCCTGGCATGCTCAACCCATTTAACCCTTCATACAACTACTATCAACCTCCACCTCCACCATCAATGGATCTTGCACATACTCAATTTTCCTCCATACAATTGCAAGATATAGCTGCTCACTTCCGATTTGACCGAGTTCCCACATTTCTGGAAGCATATGCATTAACTGCGACAGGTGCTTTGAATTGGCAAACTTTGGTCAAATATTATGGAGCCGAGCCATTCCTTGGGAAAGATCCGGACATCGATGTAATTCTTAAATCTTTCCAGTGAAGTGTTGAAGTTGTACTAGTTGTAATGACAATGATTGTAATAAATTGGTCATTTCTATATGATTGTAATATTTTCCATGCTATTGAATGAAGTTTGCCATCTTTGCTTAATTCAAATGGTTATATTTTTTTTTGGCATATGAGACATCTTCAAAAATATGGATTATAAGTTCATTTTTGTAGAGCATAACAAATAAGGGGAGTAATAATTAAAACAGGCAACTATTAAAATTGTGGCTAAATTTCCAAATGACAAAACAGTTCTCCAGAAACATCCTCGTTCGAGCAACTAGTCGACCGAGAACACTGTCGGTCGAGCAATTGTCGACCGACCGGGTTTCTGTTTTCCAGACTGACATAAATTGCATACATCTTTGTTAAATCATGGAGATCATCTACAACATTTTTTTTTTTGCTTAGTACTCAAACTTTTATTTGAGATATCTATCTAAGGGGGAGCAAAGCATAAGACTAAGGGGGAGATCTTAAAAACAACTTTGACTATTTAATTGAAGAAGCTTACAAAAACATTGTAACCACCAACAGTAGCTGGACATTTTCCTTGATTATACAGCAATTTATGAATTTATTAAAAATAGTATCTTGTACTTGAAGGAACTCTCTACCCAAAACAGGGCTTAACATCCCTTGTATTTTGGATGGAGACATTTTTATTTACTCTAAGCTTAGAAGATTCTCATTTAATTTAGGGCTTAACATCCTTTGATAAATGAGAAATCAATATACATTCATCATACGCTTAAGGGAATCTCATATCATTTCAAGGCTTAACATCCTTTGCAAATGATTGAGAAACAAATTGTGGATAAATTAGACAAAAATCCATGTTTCTAATAGGATATCTATTTAAGGGGGAGCATAATATTAAGGGGGAGAAGAAAAATAAAATATTCAACTTGGTTATCTTTTTGAAATGACAAAGGGGGAGAAAGAAAAGAATATAAAAATCAAAAATATAAATGAGTTTCATCACATCTTGGCCAGCACTTACTTGCAAAACATAAATGGCTACAAAAGGTAATTTTCAGGTATGAAACTCCCATGCTTTATATTTCTTTATTTCATATTTAAGAAATGTTTGTCATCTTCAAAAAGGGGGAGATTGTTGGATAAATTGGATATTATGATAAATCCCTTTGTTTCGATGATGACAAACATTTCATTCTTATTAATCTAACGAGCTACTTGAGTGTGCAGGACTAAGATGGATGGCAAAGCAACTAGGGAAAAATCCAAGAGCTTACTCAGTTATATTTTCATGCAATGTAATCAATGTTGTAAAACTTGTACAAATATATAATGTACAAGTACTTAGATTTGCATGTAAATCAAGCATTAGATTTTCCCTAGCCAAACACTATAGTTAGACATGTCATTCCATTTAATTAGGATCACCTTTGCACACTCACACATATAATTAGTACCTAAAATGAAATCTTGAAACAGGATCATTCTCGGTCGACGAACTCCTCGACCGAGACACTCTCGGTCGACAAACTTCTCGACCGAGAAAGATCCAAAGTAGCCGTTAGACACAACAGACAAGTTAGTTGGCAGTTGAAGAAAGACGTTGCAAATCACTTGTTCCAGAGAGCCTGTCGGTCGACAAAAGTTCGACCGAGTAGGTGTCTCGGTCGACCATTTGTCGACCGAGATGGTCTTTGACAGCAACTGCAGAATAAATTAATTAGCCATTGTTAAAGCAACAACTTTGTACCTAACGGCTAGTTAAACACTTAGAAACCCCTAGAAGTTGTCTACAACGTCCTTAAGCATACTTAGACCATTCCTATAAATAGGACAAGCCATAGGACACTAGAATTCACTTGTTACACTTGAGAATACACTTGAGCATACTTGAGCAATCTTTTGCAAGCAAATTTGAGCACTGTGATCATTTGTCTACATTCTCCTTAGCTCAATCTCGTGTCCTATAGGCTAGATTCTCCTACCCACAGCAATCACAAGTTCACATACTTGGCTAGGAGATCTTACGCTTGATCTAGGCATATCAAGCCTCGGGCTTAAAGGATAAGTTGTAATTTCCTTTTCCTTTCTTGTTCATGTTTATCTTTTGTACTCTCCTTGCTACTCCTAGGGTTGGAGGCTGCGGATTGGAGAGGGTTGACTTCTCAGGTGGAGAAGGGGACTTCAAGCTACTTCAAGAAGGCTATCACAAGGGAAGCTACTTCAGAAGGCTGGTGCAACGGGAGTTGGTGCATCTACTTCAAGGGAAGGCTGCTTCAAGGTTGGCGATTACTTCTAGGTGAAGGCTGCTTGAAGGGTTTAGGAAAAGAGATTGTATTTTATGTAAATTCCTTGAAGAGGTAATAAAATAAATTTCTTTTCAAATCCCGGTTGGGTAAGTAACCGGGTAGTGGACTGACGGCTATAGTATTTGCTATAGTTGGAACCACTCTAAACCTTGTGTCTCCTTGTCAAATACTTTCATTGTGGTTGTTTGAGTTCAAAATTGTTAAATTTTCTATAAAACTCTATTCACCCCCCCCCCTCTAGTAGTTTTCACTGGCATTATTGAGATTATGAAATCCGGACTGGGATTAGTCCAGTCATCATCCGGATTGAGATTGGGGTTCCCCACTTGACCCTGTTTGGCAAACTAATCTGACTGGCCTCGTAACTTGTGTTTTTCAGTCTGCTATATAAAACAAAATACACAAAAGACAGAGCCTAATCCGGACTGGGATTTCTAATCCTGTTGCTGGCAGGACTGAGATAATCCAGCTTTTGGGATTACGGAATCTCAAAACGGGGATTCTAGCCAAACGCGTAAGTGCAGAACTGGACTGGATCAAGACTGGATTTGCTGCTGTGGCGCAGACGTGGCGCAGACGTGGCCTAATAAGACAGAACTCAATCCCATCCTGGTCCGTTTCCAAACATGGGCTCAAAGAATGGTGGTGGACAGAAGACAGGTGTTCTTCGTGACATTTGTTGATCCGAAGGTTTTTCGTACAAAGAGTGGTGTCGCCCTTGGAGGTTCACGAGGCTCATCGAGTCCCCGAAGATCAGGCCTTGTGTTTCGAAGAGGGTGATCTCACGGAGGGATCCTCCGCGCCTAGGCATTTGGGGAAGAGGGTGGCTTCTGTACGATGATGTATAGGCATACATGGGATAACCAAATTCGGCCTTCGACGCAACCAAGATCCCACCTTCGACCGTCAAATTCTGACATCCCCAAGAATGTGTGATATCGGAGTAGGGGTGGCAAATGGGCAGGTTTGACTGACCCATACCCATTCTACTCATTTAGATTTTTGGCCAACCCATACCCACCCTATTAAAAAAATTAAACAAGTCATACCCATACCCACTCTAATCAGTCATGGGGACCCATAATAACCCATTTAGAGTAATAGTATGGAATGGATGAGAATGAATGTCCACAACAAAGTGGGATAGCAATGTTGGATCAGTGCACCGACGTTCCACAATAGCAACCTGAAATTGTTTGTTTCGAATCGCTCGGATGCTGGAGAACATGGCCTACAAGTGGGTCGTCACTTTTTTGTCCAACCCATAAAGGTTTCTAGGTTATCTATGAGACTCGCTCCTACTGTCACCAAAACAGCGACCTTCTAAATAAGCCTTTTAAGCACACATCATCCCAAGTTTTAAATATGAAAATCTCTTCTTGGAACATATGTGGAGCTGCAAACCTCCAAAGAAGAAAAAAAAATACGCTCTCACATATACAAAAACAAAATCGACCTAATTACTATTCAAGAAACAAAAACCTTTCTTACCCCTTTTGCTCTCAAAACTATAGGGGGTAATAGAATCACAAATTGAATCCAATTACCTTCTGAAGGATTCAAAGGGGGCCTCTTAGTTGGTTTTAACAACCAGTCTCTAGCTTCACATAACACATCAATCCTTAACTTCTCAATAACCATTGAATTCAAAAACCTTTCCGATGGATATCTTTGGTCTTTCTCTGGTATCTATGGGGAACCTAGACACAACAAATCCATTTACCTTGCGGAACTAAATCACCTCATTACAAAATTTCACTTGACTCCCTGGGTTTTGGGTGGAGATTTTAATCTGATCACTCAAATCTCAGATAGGCTCAACTCCAATCAATCCCCACAAACGATGTCTGCTGCTGATAAAAAATTCAATCAGATGCTTACAAACCACTATTGATCGACATCAAACCCTCAAACGCCTTATACACCTGGTCTAGAAACCAGACATATGCCAGACTAGACTATTTCATTTTCACAAACCTATGGGAAGATAAACACCCTCTCTCATCTGTTCATATCTCCCACCGAACCATATCTGATCACTTCCATCTAATCCTTGACACATCTTCTACCTCGTGGGACACACGACCTTTCAAATTTGAAAACTGTTGGCTCTCCATAAACAACTTCTCCAGATCCTGTCTAGAATCATGGAAACTTGCCGACTCACAAACCGTAAACATTGGTCTACATATCCAAAACAACACAAAAAATATTAAAACTCACATCAAAAAATGGAAACACCAAAACTCAAAAAACTTATTCGAATTACAAAAAAATCTTGAAGATCAGCTCCTTTTTGTGGACAAGGACCCAAACGCCGACCCTACTCTTGTCCTTACCATCAAAGCCGAACTTGACCACATAAATAATTGTATTGACACCAAATGGAGGCAAAGGGCTAAAATCACTTGGGCCAAAGAAGGGGATAAAAACACAAAATTTTATCACAAAATTTGTAACTAAAACTTTCGACATAATGCCATAACCCATCTAACAATAAACGACATACTCACATCACACAAACAAACCATCATAACTCACATAAATAACCATTTTAAAAATATCTTCAATAACAACCACAATCCCACGTGTCTAAATAACTTACCATGGAACACCATTTGTCAAAAAAACATAAAAAATCCACAAGAACTCATCAAATCCTTCTCCCTCAAAGAATTGCAGACTGCTATCACAGACCTTGGAAAAAATAAATCTCCCGGACCTGATGGACTTAACTCTGAATTCTACCTGCTAAGTTGGGACCACTATAAAAACGATTTCATAGCTTTTCTGTCTGCTTTCCATGCTAGTACAAACCCACATAACATCATCAAATTCATAAATAAAACTTTTATCACTCTAATTAAAAAAATAGTCAACCCGACCACATATCCCACTTCCGACCCATCAGCCTTATAAATACCTCATATAAAATCATTGCTAAAACTCTAGCAAACAGGATTAAACCGCACTTGGAGGACATCATCCCCTTAATCAAACTGCCTTCCTCAAAAACTGAAGTATTCAAGATGCCTTCCTGATGGTCAATGAAATGATACATCTTTGCCACAAAAACAAAACCCCCTGCTAGCTATCAAACTAGATTTTGAAAAAGCCTTTGACTTTGTTAATTGGTGATGTCTTATAAAAATGCTAAAGGGTTTTGGCTTTCTCGACATTTGGGTAAATTGGATCCACGCTTGCATATCTACAAACCATTTCTCTACTATCATCAATGGTGTTCCATTTGGTTATTTTCATAACACAAATGGACTTAGACAAGGAGATTCTCTCTCTCCTTATATGTTCATCATCATTACAACTATTCTTTCCCGTATGATCCAATTGGGCAAACAAAATGGTCTTATCATATCTCCTGGTGAATGCAAGGAGAATATCATTCAATTTGCATATGATACCATTATCTTCTCCTCCCCAGATGAATCCTCCCTTCTTAATATCTTCAGAATCATTGGCATCTTCTCATATATCTCAGGGCTTAAAATAAATATGCAAAAATCTTCCATATTTGGGGTAAACATAAATCAACCTACTTTGGAGCACTTTCGAGACCTCTTAAAATGCAAGACTGAAGATTTTCCAATCAAATATCTGGGTCTTCCCATTACTCCATGCAACATAACAAATGCCATCTGGACCCCTATCATATCAAAAATAAACACAAAACTCACAAATTGGACAAATAACTTCCTTAACCTCTCGGGAAGACTTACCCTTCTAAACAGTGTCATCACTCCTATCACTACCCACTTCCTGAGCTGTGTTCCCCTGCCCTCAAAAACAAAATCCATTATAGAAAAAATCAGAAGAAATTTTCTGTGGAACAACTCTCACAAACCGGATAAATCAGGGAAACATTATCACCTTGTAAATTGGAAAACCATATCAGCTCCTCTCGATCAAGGTGGTTGGGGCATCATCAACATTGAAACACACTCACTCTGCCTTATAGCAAAAATCATTGATAGTCTGCTCCAAAACAAACAAAAAATCTGGACCCAACTCATCAAATACAAATATTACCAATGCTCACCACCCTGGCACCAAATCCCAAAGAAAACAGATTCCCCACTTTGGAAATTCATCAACAAAAACATCCACACGATAATTCAAATCATTAACACTCCCCCGCACTCGCACCAAAATATCTCCTTTTGGTTTGATCCTTGGTTAAAAAATAACTCAGTCATAAATCTTCGACCAAATTGGACTATTCCAAATAGACTTCACAACATAAAGATTGAAAAAGCTCTACCTCTTATCACCAACAATAGATCAAATTCCTTAAACAATGCATTCTATCTCAGATCAGTCAAAACAACTTCAGATATCTAGCTCTCTCCCTGGAAAATAACACCTCAAATACTATCACTTAGAAATGGGGCAGCAAATATTCGGTTAAACAAGCCTACACCTACCTTTCCTACTGAGGTCTTTCCCCATCTACATCAAAAATCTGGAAACAGAAATGGACACAAAAATATAAAACATTCATTTGGCTTCTACTACATAACAAACTTCTCTCAGGTGAAAATATAACAAAAAAGGGTTTTATTGGCCCTTTCAGATGCTCACTTTGCGAAAAAAAATAGTGACTCAGTTGATCACATCTTCATCAAGTGTATCTTCTCACAAAATATCTTCTCACATTTTACACGAAACTGCCTTCCTGACCTCAAGGAAGCAACTTTTCCCTTACATTCAACACCAAATAGACTTTACAAAAAATTCAAAAGCAGTGATATTTTCACCACAATCAGTTGGAATCTATGGAAAGAAAGAAACAACAGAATTTTCAACAACAAAAAGAATCTGGCACAAAATATTATATCACAAATAGATGCAGATCTTTACATTCTAACAAAATGCAGGTAACCTAGCTGATGGTGGACAGGATGAATCTGAGGAAGGAGAATCTGAAGCAGCTTTTTTGTGTGATCTCAAAGCCATGGTAGACGATGAAACCGGTGTCAGTTTAGTTCAGCAACAACTGTGATTCCTTGCTCAGGCGGATGTTTTTTTTAACAAACTAGGGTTTATCATCTTTATAACATCTAGAGGCTTGTTATGGGGTGCCTCCCCCACATTATCAAAACATTGCTTTATCTTTTCAGGCTTGCATGCTTTCAGTTTTTTAGTTTCTGAACATTTTTAACATCATGTAAGGTACTCACATAAGCAGGTTCTGCTTGCTTGATGTGCTTTCAATATATGACATAACCTTTCCTCAAAAAAAAAACAAGTGGGTTGTCACAGCGTCAACGTCACTGTCTCAGGAAGTGGAAGTGTACGTGTTCGAGTGGTTCCAAGGGTTGGCCGAGGACGCCATTTCGGAGGGAAAGCTATATTTCAAATGCAGGCTAGGAAGATGAAACTGGCTGCCAAGGCGTTTAGTATGGCGATCATATATGTAAGGGTCAACTTCCCGAGTGGTCACCCATCCTAGTACTACTCCAAGCTGAGCACACTTAACTATGGAGTTATTTAGTGATGGACTCCCGGAAAACGAGGTGCACATTGGTAATATGGGTAGTTCAATCGTTCCTTTTAATATCATTTTATCCAAGGCCACAAATCCTGGGACGTTACAATCTCCCCCACTTAGACTCTTGTCGTCCTCATCAAGGTTGAACTACAAGGCATCATCATATTTCCCCATTTCACTACTAACCCAACATGTCCATGTACACCTAGCTCCCGATCACGGCTACCAGCGCATGGGTAGCTCCATCACCATGGATAGCCCATTCCAACATACATGGACCGCACGGCTCAAAGACTGGCATGCCACAGGCCAATGTGGCCCCCACTTAATGGAGGGGTTTAGGCTCTAATACCATTTGTAACCACCTGGGCCCACTGCTCAAGGATCTAGTAGAGTTTCAGGAATGACAACTGGTCTCACAGACCACCACTAGTCTTAACTGTGTGATTTGTCCTCACTCACGTGCAAGCCAGGGTCAACTTCCTAAGTGGTCACCCATCCTAGTACTACTCCAAGCTGAGCACGCTTAACTATGGAGTTCTTTGGTGATGGGCTCCAGAAAAAGGAGGTGCACCTTAGTAATATGGGTAGTCCAATCATTTCTTTTAAGATCATTTTATCCAAGGCCACAAATCCTGGGATGTCAAAAATAATTTATAAATTCTACCAAAGACTAAATTGAAAATTGGAATAAAATTTTACTTTTAACATACCTTCAAAAATAGGTAGCTGAAACTTCTACCCGTAGTAGAATTCTATCTACCTAAATCCTCCTTTGTAATTTTAACTTAAATCTTCACAGGTTTCACTTTATTATTTGTCCAATTTCAAATATTTTCTAAAATACCGATAAATAAAATGTCGATCAGTATAAATGAATATAATGGTATGTGGGGGCAAACAAAATATTGCATATAAGCTCTAAGAAACTAATCATATCAAGTAGTTGTTAACAATTTAAAATTACATTTTTAATGTGACTTCCCAACCAATTTTACTCATACTCTGGGACACCCTCTCTTAGGATTCAGTCCTTGTAAGGGACATTAAGGCTACCTTCTCCATCCTAAGCTTGGTACCTGGGGTCACCTCTCTAGGTGCCCAGTGGTCTTCCCTCTGAGGCTTGACCACAACCTTCCCTGTGGGGCTTTGTCTTGCATCATACATCCATAGATGGTATGTAGGTTTGAGACACTCACATATATACTTAAATTGTGATAGTCATATTCACTTTAAAGATTGCAGAAATAAAAGTAACCAAATAGTTATTTCTATTGCAATTGATAAAACATCATGAAACCTTAGAGAAACTAAGAGAGTGTACTCCTAATTAATCACATACCTAATTAGGAGATTTTACAAGAAATAAGCACAGTAAAATCAATTAGGCAATCCAATCCATTCCAAGCAAGTCAATCACACAAAACATAGAATCATAAAAAGCATATGCAACCTAATTACTACATACTCATCAAGAATCTATTTTATTGACTTTGAATATCCTACTAGGGTTTCTAATCCAAATTAGGGTTTCATAATGATCCATTTAGATCTATTTACAACTTTCCTCTTATATATCCATAAAACCTTAAAATAGCAGTTCTAGGTGCAAAATCCTAATTATCCAACTTAATCATATTAACATCTTCCTATCACCTAATAGGATTAGGATCATCCTAGTATCACTTTTAAACAAAGTATTTTTAGAGGTTAACTCATTACCAATCATTAACCCTAGATTAGGGTTTCTAAGCCCTTTAATGCCCATTGATATATCACACCCTAAATTAAGCTATTTAGTACATGGATCGGCTACTTAGACATCAAAACATCTTCTTATTAACAATAGGTTAATAGGCCAATAGATTACCCATATTAATCATCTCAATTTCATATAACATCAAATTAGGGTTTTTCCTCATTATAAAGCATTAAGATTAGCAACTTTAACCACTTTTCGAACTATAATCAGATTCAGGCTCTAAAATCATTTTTATTGGATTCCTTGAATTTTAATGATCAATTTTCATATATTGCATGTTCTCATACGATCCACCATTAATAAAATATGAATTTTACTAATTTGTCATTTTCTGGCCAATCAAGGATTGGCGCGCGTCCCTTTCGACTCCCTTGAGTCGTGCCAGCGGGGTCGGGTGTGAGCCAATCGGCTCACACCACATCAGCACCCAGGCCCACGAAGCAGCGCGCCTTACGCAAGATAAAGCAAAATGAAAGGACAAAGATGCCCTTACCTGGACTGAAGGACTATTGGGGCAAACTGGGGATTTCACGCTAGGTTATCTTCAACCTCAGCTCGTCTCTTTTCAGCAAGTCAATGGTCAACCCCCTTGTTGACTCTGAGCTCTACTGCCTCTATGTGTGAACCAAGATCGTCCACAACACCACCGTGCTCCTCCGAACTCAACGAACTCGCCAATTCCTCATCCACTGCTATCCACTGCCAGGAAGACACGGTGCTACCTTTGGCGTGTACTGCTCCTGGTTAGAGACGTAGGTTGAGACCAAATCTTGAATTGAGAGTACGGCTACGTCTGTCAGCTTTGTCTGGTCTCGTGAGATCAATTTGGGCGATTACTGGTACGAAGTATCGTCCCCTTTATATAGGCAGGGTTGGCGAGAGAAATAGCAGTTGGGGGAATCATGATACCTCCTCAAGAGTCCCCCAAAGTCAGGGTTGTTCGATTCAGGAAAGGCTCCCAAACCTGATGGTCAAGTTTCCAACCACCCTCGCTCATCAGAGATCAAAATAGATCAAAAGGAAACTACGATGATTTCCTTCTCGGACTAGGATCTAGATGATGACCCAGCACCATCGGATCATGAGATCTGTGATCCAAATCGTGAGATCTAGGGCCCAGATCATCTGTGTTATAAATAATTCGAATCTATATTCCCAATTAAATCGTGACATTTAATCTATGTAAAAGATTATCCTTTCATTTTAAGAATCTTATAAAATCCATGACTCCTTATTCATCCATCCTTTTTCATCCAAATTTTAAGGGAAACTTTGTGTTAACATTATCTACTCGTGTACCAAGTTTGAGTCCCAAAATAGAAAGGAAAGAGGGTTTTCTTCATATACAAGTTAACACTTATTAAGGCATTGTTTATTCATATTTTCTCTCTCTCTTTTACATTTATCTTCTTCATTTGGATTCCTTGTATCTCAAGAAATCTTAGGGATTCAAAATCCACTCATGATAAACTAACTCTTAGCCTTCTAGATGTTTCTGCAACCTTCATTGATATTATTTCGATTTCCCTTATTAAGAATTTCTTTTAATATTTTTTCCCGTTTTTTATATTTGGCTTATTAAGCAACAAGGCCCACGAAGACACACATATAGAAGATGTTTAACAAATAAATCCACACAAGGAACTCAAATTATACAATTTTCATATTTATATATCTTTAATGGAGAAATTACATTTCAACCCAAACCTATGAAAATTGAGGTTATAACAATATAGGTTTCTTCCCACACAGAAGAATTAGGACTCGTGGAGGCTGGAGAGGGATATCAATGGGTCACTGGTGGGACTCATTGCGAGCCATGATCAGATGAAGGAGAAGAAGATGAATGGTGGTGTCATGTCATCCCTTCTCGGAGGCGTTCTCACACAACCTGGGCCTCTGTAGTGTGTCATTGAACGTCGTGCACACAGTGTAGGGGGTGGTGGCGTGTTGTCATCGAGAAGGGCAAAGATTCTAAATACATCTACAATTGTTGCTATCATTGAAGTGGTGGTGATCCTCATTGGTGTGTTCCTAATCATGATTGTCAACCTCAAGGAAAGGGGGAGGAGGATAAAGTCCATGTCACCTTTGGGGATGGGTTTAGTTGTTGGGGCACCGCCGTCATTCAGCACCAAGTCGCCATCATTGTCCAGGGAGAGGGATGAAGAGGAGGTTTTGGTGTCAGAGAGCCTCACAGATGAATATGCTTGTACATGTCAGGAGCATGAATGATCTGTCATCATTGGTGGTGGTAGTAGTGTCCCCACAGATAGGCTTCATGACAATGACTCGTGGAACAGTGAATACAATTCACAAGATCAGGAAGAGGGCTAGGGAACAATGACTACACGATGTGGTGATTGTACCTCATCATCGAACACATTTGGGGTAAAAGAAAAATTAGGTATTAGTGTGTCTCAATGGCTTACTGTGCGTCCCCAGACGAAAATGGGTTTGGCGCTCTTATCCCATTGAGACCCAGCCGCTACATAAACCCCATTTAACCCCATGATAATTGGGTTGAATCATTGTGGGTCACGGTGGGTTAATGGGGAATGGGGAATTCTGCCATCCCTATTAAGGAGAGGCCACTGGAAATAACAATGTCATAGCTAGCATGTCTGGTATAAGAGTCTGGGTACGGATCATTTATCCAGACACAAATACCCTCGACCACAAATAAGAGTCTACTATAAGACCCCAATGCTTTCCACCAAGGGCCTCAGAATTTCCCTCTCTACCATTAACTCACCCTCGACCACAAATACCCACAAAAACCCAAGTTTGGGGTGGTGGGCAATCTTGTCGGGTTAGGGTTTCTGCAAAGGTGAAGGCGGGGGAAGATGTTGTTGGTCTTCTAAATGTGGGTATCCAGGTCAGTTAGGGGGTGGCTTCTTGGGCAGAGATGTTGTTGATTTTGCATTCCCTTTGGACCATAGCAAATGTGATGGAGAGAATAGCATAAAAGAATGTATTGGTGTTCTTTGCATACCGAGCTGAGACAAACTTGATGAGTAAGGGGGCGCCCCAAAGATGTTTGATGAATGCTAGAGGCTTTGGAGGCAGACCTGATGGAGAGACAGAATGGGGTAGTTTCTTCTTGGCTTTGGTTCGCAGACATACCCTTTTATGTAGGGATGAGGGATTGGTAAAGGAGATGGTGAACAAATTTGGGATGGTTGTAGGGGTTTCAAGGTAGCACATGGGTCCTCTGACTCATCGAGTTTATTGGTGTTAGTGGAGGTCTTACTTGGGATATCCAGGGGATCATCAAGCTTTCCTATGGGGGAAGAGACACCTGATCCAAGTTGAAAAGGTTTTGATGTTATAGGTGAACATGGTACTCCAGTCCTTACTACTAAGGGTCGTGAGACGGGCATCCCCATTGCATCCGTTTCCTTAAAGAAGGTGACAAGGAGGGTCAGTGGAGTTTGGAAGGAGGCATACCTGCTGACCTGAAAGATCCCATGGTGCAGCATATGGGTAGAACCCAAGTGGAGAGGGAATATGCATTAGATCTTGGAAATTAGATGCAAACCCAAGTGTGCAGAGTGGTGAGTTTCTACTAGAGATTTCTCTCATGATCCCCAAATCTTCAAGTGAACGTGTGGGTCTATGACTCAAGATGGAGAGAATTGGATCCTTTCCATGCAGAGGCTATGTGACTTTGTGCCTTGCTACTAGAGTGCCATTGCAGTAGAAATGAGAAGGTATCTGAGTAGACAAAATAAAAGGGTTAGAGGGGAGGATGCTAGTTCCAGAGGAGACAACATGCTTAGATTCTCATCACATAGGTCACGACAATTGGAAAACTAATAGTAAGGGGATGCAGATAGCTACTGGGGAAGGGAGGAGGATGATGAGGTGTTGGAGTATGAAGCTAGGGTGTATCTTTAGGGGAAGAGGAATAAGGGGATGCGAGTTTATTCTTGTTGAATCCTCCCAGAAGATACAATGAAGTTGTTGGTCTTTGTTCCATGGATAGGCAAATCTTTTAGAATATTAGGAGGATTAGTTTCTTGATTCCATCCCCTCTTTTATCTACTAAAGATAATATGATGTTGACTGCATACCCAGGTGTATCATAGGTGTTGGACCTGATTCACATGATGGATGATGTGGGGTATTGTTAAAAGAGAGTTCATGGTTATGGTACATAGTTTCTTCAAGGGTGATTAGATACATAGGAGTTTCCTTTGTGGCAAACTGATGTTGATCCTAAAGAAAAACAATCTAGATTCATTATTGAAGGACTTCAGGATGATCTCAGTGGACAACATGTCTATGAGGATTGTTGATAGGCTCATCAATAATCATATGGCGGTGTTGTTGCATGAATTAGTTTTGGAGGAGTAAGGGGTGTTTGTGAGGGGATGGGATATCTTACACTATATCAAGGTGGCGAGGGAGCTGGTTCATGATCTGGATAAGAAGGGGATGGGAAGAATATGAACATAAAGTTGGATATTAAGGAGGCCTATGACACTGTAATTTGGGAGATCCTCATGGATCACTAGTACGGATATGATCTTTAACATCGGTTGCAAACCGACACAAACAAAATACAATGTTGGTTACTTAAAAAATCCGACGCAAATGAGCAACGGCCTACCCAAATAAAAAACACGGGTACCGCTTTTATATACAATGTCGGTTGGATATTTGATAATTGACGTCCAATGTGGGGAAATACAAAATTTTGGTGCCAAAATTTCCCACCAAAATGTTACAGGGTGTGTCGACCGACACAACAACTGTTCATGCCATGCCCCACCGCAAAACATTACATGTACCTTAGATGTATGTAGTGTCTGTGTCATGCAGGTGAACCGACGCAATATGTTTTTAACATAGTTTGTCGGTTTCGCTCATATAACCGACACAATAGTTGTTTGCACCATGCCCCCTGATCCAACCCTATTCTAGGTTTGTATCTTGTGTCATTTTGTACCTTTATCACATTCAAATGCATTAGAATTACATGTTATTCTCCCCAATATGATTATCATTGCAAATATGCTTATGGATGTTCTTTGCGCTGTTTTTTAGGTACTTGGACCATGCTTAGATGGAAGAGAGAGAGAGAAAGGGAGTTCTAGGGTTCCCCAACTCAAGGAGGGGCCCAATGAAGGCCCTAAAGTCTCCCTCAACCTACCTCCAGTGGCCAAGAATCATCCCCAAGCAAAGACATCCGAAAATGACAAAGTTAGAAGAGAAATCAAGAAGTCAATCCTCACCACGGTCGTGGCCACAATGCCACAGTCGTGGCTTTATTGCCAAGTTCCAATAGGTTGCAACAGGGAATTCCATAGATCGCCCACGACCGTGGCCTCCCAGCCACGACCGTGGCCACTAAAGACAACACGACTGTGGCCATCAGCACGGTCGTGGTCAGGAGAAGAGAACACAGTCGTGGCACCCTGCCATGGTCGTGGGAATTAAATTGCAAGAAGTCAATCGCCAACAGGGAATTTGCCTCCCAGCCACGACCGTGGCCAAGTCACCACGACTGTGGCCGTTGTGATCAAGACGCCCGTGGCCCCTCCCCACGGTCACCTCCAACTACTCCAAAACGGCCGTGTTACCCAACACGGCCGTGGTGCATATTACCCACCACGACCGTGGCACTCCGCCACGGCCGTGGCCACCACCATCTCACCACTTCCTTCACACCATGACCGTTTTCACCCCCCACAGTCATTCCCCACTGCCCTCATCACGGCCGTGGCACACCCACCACGACCGTGGTGATCACCTACCTTATACAACTTTCCACTATTTTCCCTATTTTACCCCCACTTAGCCCTAGCTCCTATATAAGCACTAGTTGCTTCTAGGGCTTGGGAGAGAGCACTTCCTGGCTACAACCTATCTGCTCCCTTGCATCCATTACACCCATCCACCTACCTTCCTTGCATTTTCCCATTTCTACCCACTTTCCACTCATTTCCACCATAGAAACCTAGTTTCTCTAGGTTTCTTTCCATCCATTCCACCATTTTCATGCACCCTTACACCCTTAGAGGAGGGAGGACGTCTACAGCAAGCTTGGAGGTGAAGAAGGAGGCTTCCACATCAAGCTTCATGGAGTCCCTACTTCTTCTACCCCTTTCTTTTCTTGTTTTTTTTATCATGTCTAGCTAAGCCCCTTGTGGTGGGCTGTTTGGGATTTAAATGTAACTTTGATACCATGTTGGGGGATAATTTCTTGTAATGAACTTAATTCATATCTATGATGATTACTTCTTGCTTCTATCTCTTTTCCTATCTTATTGCATGTGGTTTGTGCTTCTTGTATGAATTGCTTGTTTTGAGGTTTTTGATGACACTTCATTTCTAGGAGGAATTGGGGTGTATATGACAATCTTAGGAATGGCTCCTAGGTCCAATTAGTAGATCCCTAGCTAGCCCCCTTTGTTCCTACATACACATCCCTCCTCCTACAAATGATTGTGAGATCTAAGTAGCTAGTGTAAGTGAGATTGATGTAATTGTCTAGGGCCTTCTAAAGGCTAGAGTGGCTAGTGGCATGAGGTTAAATGCCCTCATCTCTACTCCCATATCTACCCTCAACCCTCAATTACTCACTATCACTTACCCTAGAAACCTAAATTTGGTTAATCTCATTAGAATTACACCTAACCCTAGTCTTCTACTAGTAGTATAGGGTATGTTCTAATGGCATTGACCTTATTGTTTGGTTTGGTAATCTAGATATGAAATGTGAACCATGCATGTTTAATGATCTCCCCCCAAACTAATATCAAAGTTACATTCCCCAAACAGCCCACCCACCTTAAATACCTTGCTTAAAACCCTAATTGCTTAGTTTTGCTCTTTAGTGTTAACTTAGGCTCTTTCTCTTGCTAGTGGTTAGTTTAGTTCTTAATTGCTTCATGCCTTGCTAGAGTAGTGTATCTCTTCTTTCTCTTGCTTAGTTAGTTTGATAATTTAGTTTACTAATTTGCTTTCTCTTCCATAACTTAGTTTCATATTGCTTTTCCTACTCGCTCTCTTAGCTTAATCAACAACAAACCAACCTTTAAACCCTAAAAACCTTAATCTCCGCAAAAGGAACGTAGCTCACACATTCTAACTCTAGAGCCCCCTCTATCTCCGTGGTTCGACCCCGCATCTTGCCTTTGATCTATACTACGACAGTACCCTGTACACTTGTGGGCGGATTGTTTTAGTTTTAGTGATAGACTCGATTTGGGACCAAACAAATTTCGAAAGCAAGGATCCCATCATCCCGTGCCTCCCGACCTCGTGGATTTCACTCGGCCACCCTAGTTGGCCGGTGTTGTAAGCCTCTAGTGGGAGCGCACCAAGGTTTCTGGCGCTGTTGCCGGGGATCGTGGCCGAACCCGATTCAGGAAAAAAATATACTTTTAAGCATCCAAACACGACCCCCCCCCATTCTTTCGTCTTCCACCTCCAGCAACGCACTGTGGCGGAGGAAAACGGTTGTGTGCTCCCCCGTTTGTCACCTCCAACCCCCAAAACCACCTCCATTTGATCCCTAATCCATCCCAAATTGATCCCCAGCCATCCCTCTCCCTTTCCCACCGTCCAATCTCTCACAATCGCATCTCCATCTCCATTTCCATCTCCATTCCGCCCAGCAACCCCCCTACACAAAACCTCCACGAAAACCCTTCCATTCTCACCCAAATCCACCACTAATCATATATCCACCACCCATACATCACTATCCTTCCATTCCACCCACAAAACCACATCCAAACCACCTTCTCCACCAAATCCAAAAATCTCCATCCCACACCACCTTCACCTCCATTTCCATCATGAAGAAAATTGGGAAGGCTATTACAAAGGGGACGAACATACTCACCGGAGGGAAACGACGTTCTAAAAATGCCTCCCCCGATGTGTCCATTCCATCCCACACCCCTCACCTCCCACTTCCACCCACCATTCCCTCCGCCGGTCGCAATCGGTGAGCGGATCACACTCCCGCTCATCCGATAGCCACCACATCACAGATGCTACCTACGAGGGGGAGGACGAAGAAGAGGAGGAGTCCATGGGGGTCGACTTAGACAACCTCATAGATGAAATCAAGCCGGCGGCCGCAAGAAGAACTCAAAAATCTAAAGCAGCACCATCATCATCCAAGTTGCCTCCAAAGCCCACACCACCTCGCCACTCGACGTCTCAGGTGACGGCGAGGCGTGGTGTGCAACCGCAACTCTCGCCGCAATTGCAGCAAGACGAGGAGCAGTCGGCCTACTGGTACAATTTTGACACCAGCTCGGGGTTGCAATCCTATGTGATGGAGGAAGAACAAGATAGCGAGGAGGAAGAGGTGGAGCTGGAGCCGGAAGGAGAAGATGTTCTGGCACATTTGGAGGCTGACTGAGAAAGAACCCTGGGCAAAGCACCGGCGGGGGTGTCCTATGGTAGAGGACACAGGCAAAAAAAACTCATTTACCCCGAGTGCATGACAAGGCGAGTCGTCGCCTCCAGGTACGGTTGCGAGAAGACAATTGAGGATCTTGGAATCAAGGAGATAGTGGAAATGGGCTTGAAGAGGATTGGGTTGTGGAATATTCTTTTCACACCCCAACCTACATATCCCACATTGACCCAAGAATTCTTTGCCACTCTAGAGAAGACAAAAGTGAGGGGTTGTGATGCACTCATATTTGCCATGATGGGCAACATGCACACCCTCACTTCCACTAAGTTGAATGCTATCTTCGCCTCTAGTCCTGAAGAAGCCGTGAAATTGGATGATGGCTTGGTAGAGAGAGATGGCACTCTGGACTATGCCTATTACTGGAAGAGCTTCACGGGCAAAGAGGACTACTACGTGGGTAGATCAAAAACTGTTGCTATGTGTAACTCGCTAACGCTCTACGTGCAGAAGGTCTTGGCTAACACGATTGTAGGTAGATACGACAACCAAGGCAGCATTTCCCAAAAAGATATGATTGTCTTGATCGGTATGCACTACAAGAGTTACATTGACCTTGGAGTTCTTTTGATTGACCATCTAAAAGGTGTACCCTACAAGAGCTCAAAGTCGTTTGTTATGGGAGGGTTCGTCACTTCTATTGCACTAGTGTTGGGATACGATCTCTCAGGGGCACAAGACGTGATTGAGGTAGAATTTGTTGACCTCAATTATCTAACGCGTTCGCACACCATAAAAATGAAGGATAAAAGAATGCTTTATTTGACTACAAGTGTGCATGATTTTGATCTAGAGCTGCCCTATCACGCGGAACCCCTTATATCCGTGTTGGGACCTGGAAATAGGTTGAGAGAAAAATTGATGGCCTGGCAGCAAGACCACCCGAGAGAGACGTATGTTAGGGGAGCCGCTGCCGTATATGAAGATGTTGTAGAATCTAATGTACAAGGGCAGGAACAAGAAGATGCAGAACAATGGCAACCTTGAAGAATAAGGAGGGATGAGGGGACATCCCAGCTGCAGCCACCCTAAGGGAATGCCTACGACATGGCCACAATCCAGGCACACCTTGAGAACATTCAAAAAACTCAAAGTGACATGCAGCTTGCCCAGCAGCAAATGTGGTATGATCAGTAGCAGATGCATTATCAGATCAACCACTTGTATCAGTTTCACCACGCCCAAGCAGCAAGAAACCCCGAATGGGGTGCAGATTTTTGGGGTGGTTTAGCTGGGTATCCACAGACTTACCCTCCACCCCAGGACGGCTACTAAGAACACTACTATTAGCATCCTCCTTCCAGCTCAGCTCCAGCCTCAGCTCCTCCTCCAGATCCTCCACAGATGTCGGACCAACCACCGCAGCCTTGATTCTTCCCCTATCTCCCCTAAGCTATGTTTCATGTTGAGGACAGCATGATTCTAAAGTTTGGGGTGGGTAGGGCGGTATGCACCACTCTTTCTCTCATTTTGTCATTTTGATATCACCTCTGTCATCTAGTTAGTTTTACTATTTTTTTTCTTTTCATTGCATCTTTGCATGACATGTAGTTGATTTCTGCATTTTTGAGTAATTTTTCAAAAAATTTGCTTTTTCAGCCATGCATTGCATCTCATGTAGTTTTTTTTTTTGCTAATTTCTACATGTTTTAGCTAGGATTTACTTGCTTTTTACCTAAAATTGTGTTTGAATGTGATTTAGTGCAATGTGGCACCTTTTTGGCCAATTTTGCCCATATTTGATGTTTCTTGTCCAAAAAGCGTGTTTTGACTCAATCTTTACCATATTGAATGAAATTGCTTATCTTTGACAAATACAAGATGATATGTTGTGATGAAGTGCTATGTGGTATCAACGAGTGACTTCTTACATGCTCGTCACCTCCCTTGGGAATGTGTTGGTTTGATTGAATTATGATCCGAGCAAGCATAGAACGTTTAATGTTTGTGGAGTTACTTGATTGATATATGGATTTCATTTGGTTCATTCATGTGATGTGATATCTATAGTGAAGTGTCGGACTAGTTTTCATGCAGGAGACCTTATGTGGAAGATCACGCCAAGTGACCCCTCTTTGACCCGACCACTCTTTCATCATCTTCATACCTCTCCACCTCATAAAAAGATGCCAAAGTGCACATATTAGCCGTGGCCACCTCCAAAAGTTTGGGGTGGCCACATCTTTATCTCCCCGCTTCACTCTATCCACCGTATGCCCTATCTACACCAAGGTCAAGAAAAATAAAAGAAAAGAAAAAGAAAAACAAAATAAAATAAAAGGATGCTCATGTTTAAGAGCATTCAAATAAAGAAAATATGAGTGTGTAAAAACACTCCAAAATCTTACTGCACCCCTTTCTTCCACTTTTATACCCATTGAGCTAGGAAACTTCAAACATAGCTCACTTTATCCCTTTTCCGCAGCCATGTGGGTCATTTGGCATAACTTGAAACATAAGGTTGAACGCATGAAGATGAAACAACACTCCTAGTCATCGGCGATTAACATCATCATGAAACGGTCTACCCGGAACCTTATGGATGAGATATTGATAACTTGTACAATCCATGCATTATATGCGAAGTTCATGTGCTCTGTGCTCTCTTCATGGTTGGTTTGTGAAAGTAGAAGAGGAGGGATGTGATTTGCATGTACCTAGTCACCATTGATCCCATTTAGCATTTGTCAGCCATCATATTGCATTTGTCATACCTTTTGATTGTAGAAAATGGAAAAGAGTTTGAGTTGGAGCATACTTGAGGACAAGTATGTTTCAAGTTTGGGGTGGTGATCCAACCCTATTCTAGGGTTGTATCTTGTGTCATTTTGTACCTTTATCACATTCAAATGCATTAGAATTACATGTTATTCTCCCCAATATGATTATCATTGCAAATATGCTTATGGATGTTCTTTGCGTTGTTTTTCAGGTACTTGGACCATGCTTAGATGGAAGAGAGAGAAAGGGAGTTCTAGGGTTCCCCACTCAAGGAGGGGTCCAAAGAAGGCCCTAAAGTCTCCCTCAACCTACCTCTAGTGGCCAAGAATCATCCCCAAGCAAAGACATCCGAAAATGACAAAGTTAGAAGAGAAATCAAGAAGTTAAGCCTCACCACGGCCATGGACACAATGCCACGGTCGTGGCTTTATTGCCAAGTTCCAACAGGTTGCAACAGGGAATTCCATAGATCGCCCACGACTATGGCCTCCCAGCCACGACCGTGGCCACTGAAGACAACACGACCGTGGCCATCGGCACGGTCATGGTCAGGAGAAGAGAACACAGTCGTGGCACCCTGCCACGGTCGTGGGAATTAAATTGCAAGAAGTTAGTCGCCAACAGGAAATTTGCCTCCCAGCCACGACCGTGGCCGATGCTGATTAAGATGCATGTGGCCCCTCCCCACGGTCACCTCCAACTACTCCAAAACGGTCGTGTTACCCAACACGGCCGTGGTGCATATTACACACCATGACCTTGGCACTCTGCCACGACCGTGGCCACCACCAGCTCACCACTTCCTTCACACCACGACCGTTTTCACCCCCCACGGTCATTCCCCACTGCCCTCACCATGGCCGTGGCACACCCACAACGACCGTGGCACACCCACCACGACCATGGTGATCACCTACCCTATACAACTTTCCACTGTTTTTCCTATTTTACCCCCACTTAGCCCTAGCTCCTATATAAGCATTAGTTTCTTCTAGGGCTCGGGAGAGAGTACTTCCTAGCCGCAACCTAGCTGCTCCCTTGCATCCATTACTCCCATCCACCTACCTTCTTTGCATTTTCCCATTTCTACCCACTTTCCACTCATTTCCACCATAGAAACCTAGCTTCTCTAGGTTTCTATCCATCCATTCCACCATTTTCATGCACCCTTGCACCCTTGGAGGAGGGAGTACGTCTACAGCAAGCTTGGAGGTGAAGAAGGAGGCTTCCACATCAAGCTTCATGGAGTCCCTACTTCTTCTACCCCTTTCTGTTCTTGTTTTTTTTATCATGTCTAGCTAAGCCCCTTGTGGTGGGCTGTTTGGGATTTAAATGTAACTTTTATACCATGTTGGGGGGTAATTTCTTGTAATGAACTTAATTCATATCTATGATGATTACTTCTTTCTTCTATCTTTTTTCCTATCTTATTGCATATGGTTTGTGCTTCTTGTATGAATTGCTTGTTTTGAGGTTTTTGATGACACTTCATTTTTAGGAGGAAT
This sequence comes from Alisma plantago-aquatica, assembly GCA_963693085.1. NCBI lineage: Eukaryota > Viridiplantae > Streptophyta > Magnoliopsida > Alismatales > Alismataceae > Alisma > Alisma plantago-aquatica. Next base: position 420,046,001 of record OY856412.1, read on the forward strand.
TGGGGTGTATGTGGCAATCTTAGGAATGGCTCCTAGGTCCAATTAGTGGATACCTAGCTAGCCCCCTTTGCTCCTACATACTCATCCCTCCTCCTACAAATGATTGTGAGATCTAAGTAGCTAGTGTAAGTGAGATTGATGTAATTGTCTAGGGCCTTCTAAAGGCTAGAGTGGCTAGTGGCATGAGGTTAAATGCCCTCATCTCTACTCCCATCTCTACCCTCAACCCTCAATTACTCACTATCACTTACCCTAGAAACCTAAATTTGGTTAATCTCATTAGAATTACACCTAACCCTAGTCTTGTACTAGTAGTATAGGGTATGTTCTAATGGCATTGAACTTATTGTTTGGTTTGGTAATCAAGATATGAAATGAGAACCATGCATGTTTAATGATCTCCCCCCAAACTAATATCAAAGTTACATTCCCCAAACAGCCCACCCACCTTAATCACCTTGCTTAAAACCCTAATTTCTTAGTTTTGCTCTTTATTGTTACCTTAGGTTCTTGCTCTTGCTAGTGGTTAGTTTAGTTCTTAATTGCTTCTTGCCTTGCTAGAGTAGTGTAGCTTTTCTTGCTCTTGCTTAGTTAGTTTGATAACTTAGTTTACTAATTTGCTTGCTCTTCCATAACTTAGTTTCATATTGCTTTTCCTACTCGCTCTCTTAGCTTAATCAACGACAAACCAACCTTTAAACCCTAAAAACCTTATTCTCCACAAAAGGAGCGTAGCTCACACATTCTAACTCTAGAGCCCCCTCTATCTCCGTGGTTCGACCCCGCATCTTGCCTTTGATCTATACTACGACAGTACCCCGTACGCTTGCGGGTGGATTGTTTTAGTTTTAGTGATAGACTCGATCTGGGACCAAACAAATTTCGAAAGCAAGGATCCCATCATCACGTGCCTCCCAACCTCGTGGATTGCACTCGGCCACCCTAGTTGGCCGGTGTTGTAAGCCTCTAGCGGGAGCGCACCAAGCTTTCTGGTGCCGTTTCCGGGGATAGAGGTGCTCGGCCTAGTTAGATAGTGTAGCTTAGCCTTTCCTTTTACCCTCACCATTGCTATTATTTATTCTTTGTGTTACTCTTACATATTGGTTCGCTAACTTGGCTCCTTGTTGTTTGTTTGTGACTTGCGCAGGTGACAGTTGTGCATGTGTAGCACGCGTTCGACTTGCACCGACTTGGTGGTTTATGACCCCGAGATTGGGAGAAGAAGACATCAAGCTCGCCGCAACCTACACCGAGAGACCGAGATGGTTGAGAACAACCCGCCACCGGATGTTCCGCCTCCACCACCACATCGCCCGCTTCATGAGTACTTCACGTCGGGGAACTACAACTCCCCCATAGCCACGCTGGTTGACCAAATGCCCGGTCAGCAGTTCTCCATCCTGTCGGCACTCCTAGAGCTTCTCCCTACATACTTCGGTATGGAGAACGAGAACACCTACCACCACATAGATGCGTTTCTTGAAACATGCTCTACCTTCCGCACGCTAGCCGCCACCGACGACTCAATCAGGAGGACGCTCTTTCCCTTCTCTCTCAAAGAGAAGGCCAAGGAGTGGTACGTCTCGAGGCTAGAGTTGGTCACTTGGAATGAGGTGAAGAATGAGTTTCTCAAGAAGTTCTTCCCCATCGCCAAGTTATCCTACATGAGAAGGTGCATCACATCGTTTGCCCAGAAAGAGAACGAGTCCTTCCACAAGGCGTGGGAGAGGTTCCAGAAGTTTCTTCGTGACTGCCCTCATCATGAGGTTCCTCTTTGGCAGCTAGTTCAGGCCTTCTACACCGGGCTTGAGGAGCAAAGCCAAAACAACATCGATTCTTCTTGCGGGGGCACGTTCATGGCAAAGCCGCCCGAGGAATCATGGCCGCTGTTTGAGCATCTCGCCGAGAATTCACGCCACTGAGCTTCCACTAAAGGGGGACATTGTGGCTGGAACTACACTCCTCCACCTTCCTCCGTGGCTCCCGCACGCAATGCCACCGACCCCGATATGATGAAAATGATGGTTGATATGATGCAGATGATGAAGAATCAAGTGGGTGGCTCTTCTATCCAACCCAAAATGGCTGTGGATACTATAGACGAGGAAGTCAATGCTCTACATTCCTTTAGTGGCCACAACAAGCAGGGCCCAATGTCCAACTCCTACACTCCTGAGTGGAGGAACCACCCAAACTTCTCTTGGAAACAACAGAACGAGGATGGATAAGGACAGGGGTAGTAAAAGCCACGCTACAACTCTAAGTTTGAGGATGAGGTACTAGGAAGGCTAAGAAGCCTAGATGAAGTAAAAAAGGATGTCAATGCACACGGGCAGTCTATTAGCCATCTTGAGCAGAGGTTGGATCAGATTTCTCTCTCTTTGGTTAGAAGAGAAGAAGGTAGACTTCCATCTCAACCACTACCAAATCCGAACAATAATGGGGTTTTTCTATGAAACACTTCGAGTGCTTATGTTCCACCATCTTACCAAGCCCCACCAAACCCCTATGCTCCTCCGCCTCCTCAAGCGCCACTCAATTATCAATATGCTCCACCTCCACCTCACAGCTACCAACAACCACCTCTGCAATACCACCCCCCCACCACAACAACAACCGCAACCCCAATTCATCCTTTAAAATCCCAACTCCCCTCACCAAAGGCCTCCACCACCCCAACAGACACAACCACCTCCACAAGCTCCCTCTCCTACCACCCATGAGCATGTGAAGGCAGTGACCACATTGAGGAGTGGCAGGACCTTAGAGAGGTCCCATGGTACAGTTGTTGGCAGAGATGACACTGAGGCTGAGCAGGTTGATGCTGAGAGGCAGATTGATGATACTGTGATAAGAGGCAGTGTTGATATCGTGACGCCGAGCAGTGATACTGTGATACGGAGCTGTGATACTATGATACCAAGCCGTGATAATGTGATTCCAGTGATACCTGTGGATGATACTGTTGATTTGGACCGATTGGGGTCCCAACTCCCTCCATATCCTGATGCACTTGAGGAGCCTTCTGCTGCAAAGAAAAAAAAGAAGCATGCGGAATATATTCTGGAGATCTTCAAGCAAGTGAAAATCAATGTACCTCTTATAGATGTGGTCAAGCAAATTCCGTCCTTTGCAAAGTTCCTTAAAGAATTGTGCACCTTCAAAAGAAAGACAACATGGAGGATGCCTAAGAATATCAAGCTCACTGAGCAAGTGAGCTCCATTCTCCAATACACCATCCCCCGGAAAAGAAAAGACCCTGGTGCTCCCATCATCTCATGCTACATTGGGGCACATCGCATAGACCAGGCTCTTCTTGACTTAGGGTCTAGCGTAAACTTGATGCCGTATGATCTGTTTGTTGAGCTCCAAATGGGGGAGTTGAGGCCAGCCCATTGCACTCTACAGTTGGTCGACCGATCTGTGAAGATGCCTAGAGGGCGTGTGGATGATGTGTTGGTCCGTCTTGATGAGAATACTTCTGCCTTCTTCCCAGCCGATTTTATCATTCTTGATATGGAAAAAGAAGTTAGAAAGGTGTGAATCATCTTGGGGAGACCTTTCTTAGCCACAGGTGATACCGTGATTTATGTGAGGACTGGGACCATGTATGTTACATTCATGCATATGAAGATCCGGTTGAACATCTTCAAGTCTTCTACTACAGCTGAAGTGATAGGGGACACTGAAGAAGATTGTTATTTGGTGGAATGCCTAGATGAGATTGTTGAGGAGTTCCTACCTACGTGGATTGAGACTGCTACTCAAGGTAGAGGTCTTGAACCAATTGTTGAGTTCCCTGATGATGATGATGAAGAAACTGAAGAGGGTGAGCCGCACAAAAAATTGATTGTACCCTAGAGGTACTTAGTGTCGGTGACTTACATTGGAACCGATGCAACAGGTTTATAACACAATGCGTCGGTGTCGCTGGTAAACAACCGATACAACTGATGTTCTGTAGTGTCAATTTCTCAAAAAACTGACACGCATGTCAAGTTAAGTGATTTTCCGCAAAACCCTGGTTCGTCTCCCCCATCATTTGTGCTCGATTATAGCCACTGGAGACGTGACTGCAAGGGCGATTTCCACTACTGAAGCTGTTGGAGACATTGGATACACCCACCCCGCCACTGGAGCTGCTAGCCGGAGAAGCAGCCACTGCCAGAGAAGTTGGGCCACTGGAGAAGCTGCCTCCGGAGAAGCAGGGTCGGAGAAGCAGGGCCGCTAGAGAAGCGGCGCCAGCCACGATGGAAGGAGCAGCATACCACTCCAGCAAGCGACGACAGCCACCATACAAGTTCCAGGTATCTATACAACCGTCTCCCAAATCACCCTCACATAAATAGCATCTGGATGCTAGCTGAAAGCTTGATTATGGAGAACATGTACCTCATGCTTATATATGGAGATAATAAGGGTCTTATGCAGTTCTTAGTAACTTTGTGTTTACAATTTTCCTCACTTAATCAAATATATTTGAAGGTAGCAATAATGGAGGATGATAATGAAATATCTACCTCCTAGATCTATGTATTCTTATAGGTGTAATGATATTAATGACATCCTAGTCCTCTAAGATAACTATCCCTACAGACATGATCCTACTGAATGTAAAAAAGACCTATTGAATGTACACCATGATCCTACTTGGTAAAAAGCAACTTTAAGAACCAATATATCATTATCATACCTTTGTATTTGTTTCGTCTTACTTATTAGTTTAGACCTTTAAAGGTCATGGAGAGTAATTAACTAATAAGTAATCAGATAGATGATTTGAGGATGAAGTAATCAACAAAGGTTTGGAGTGATGAAATATTCCAACACTTGGGTATATTCCCTAACCTAACCTTCATATCATTTTTTTCTTTTATTTTGGTATAGTTCCATGTTTTCCAATTTAGATGATAATTGCAGTGCTAGGAGTCTAAAAATGTAGTGTTTTGGCTTAATACCTTTTGATAGAATGTCTTGGTTTGAATTAACTCATATAGGTTCATGTAAATGGTTAGAATGCAAATTACACATTCAACAACTTTTAATTTCTTCCTAGATCTAGATTTCTAGTATAGTGAATGAGATATAAATTAATATCAAAAGTTATTATATGTATACAAATGCAAGAATAACACATTACCTTAATTGACTTATATCAAGATCTAGTCACCCCTAGATCCTCAAACAAACACCTAACATGTTCTAATGTCTTAATAACACAATGCATAAACACAATGATGCAATATAAATACAATGATGTTTGGGTTATGTCAGACCAAGTCAATGCAATGATGCTATATAAATACAATGATCAGGTATACAAGATCCAGGTGTTAACATTCTCTTTTAATGTTGGAACGCTTCCATAGTCCAACCATTTTAACACAAACTTTTGAAGGCGTGAAATGGCCTTCTCCTTCTCTACTATAGATCATGAAAAATATATAAGACTAGTGCATCAGAAATATGGCCTTAATTTGACCTCATTTTACACAAATAGACCCATTTCAATCATAAATGACTTGATTTTTATGATCCTAGGCTTTTTATCCTTTTTTTACATGCAATTTAGATTTATCCATGTTTATTACATGCTATGTGTATGTTAGATGGCATCTGACCGTGAGGTGGAGCAACGTGATGAGGAGCATCATGAGGAGGATGATCAACCTGAGGAGGTTGAGCTACAAAATATGGTTGATGCTATTTGCATGCAATTTAGATTTATTAATTTTTTACATGCTATTTGCATTTGAAATGAATGTAATATGTTTCTTTGTCTATTTAGCTGGCAGAGGCTAAGGTACAAAATATGACAGATGCTGTTAAAAAAAGGCAACAGCAAGGGGCATTACAATGATGAACAAATTAGTAGCACTACGGGGTAAAGGCCCAAAGCTGCACATTGATTTTACTCCAGCAGGAGTACTGATTGGTCCTAATCATAATTATTTTAAACAATACTTGGGAGTTCTTACTTGTAGCAAGTCGGATATCAATGTACCATGGCACCAAGTTCCCCAAGGAACAAAAGACTACATATGGAAGGAGCTTGGTGTGAGATATCATGATTTGAAATTCACTATTTAATTTTATTACAATTCTATGAATTTTTTCATCTAAATGGATTGAGTATGTATGACTTTTTTGTAGAGCATATTTGAGCTGGATGAAAAGCATCATATGAAAGTGATGCAGCGTTGTGGAGTTGTATTGAGGAATTTCAGGACCAATCTCACAAGGGAATATATCAATAATGTTGAAGCACAGAGGAAGAAAGCCACTGAGAAATGGAACTATATTTCTTGAGAATTGGGACTCGTTTGTTGCTTCTCGATGTACTGATGATTTCAAGGTATTAAGCCTCCTTATATATAATACATTCTTATAAAAAACATTAATAACTACAGTTTGGAATTTGTTATTTATAGAATACATTCTTATATCAAACATTAATAATTGATGTTTCGAATTTGTTATTTATAGTCGCAAAGTGATGCTCAAAGAGAAAGGCGTGCAAAGAACGTGCACAATCATACGATGGGCCCAGGTGGGTATGCCAAGCTTAAAGAGAAGCTGAAGATTACTTATTCTCAGATTACTACTCCTGGGACTGGAAAGTCAGCTACTGCTCCTGCTCCTGATACTCCTAGTACTGGATCATTTCCTCGCCATGATGTGTGGTTAGCTGGGAGGATGAATAAAGCTGGAGAAATAACCAACCCTGAAACAATAGCGGTGAAAGAGAAATTGGTAAATGAAACATGAATTCAATGCTTGTTAGATTCTATTTCACCAATATTTGTTATATTTTACTTATCAATTTATTGCTAATTATTTTTAGGCAGAACTAGTCGCACAAAAGAAAGAAGGAAAATTCATCTCTGTGGGCACAAAGGACAAATTGATAGTTGCTCTAGGTAATCCAAAGCATCCAGGACGTGTTAGAGTTGTTGGGGCTGGTGTAGGTATAAGAGTCTACTTTGATCCTCAAGAGCACAAGAAGAGAGCCACACAGTTGGAGCTGATACGCTAGGGTGTTGCGCAGGCAATGGCTAAATACATAGCGTCTCAAGAAGCTTCTCATGCAGGTAGTTCTCCGGCTGAGATTGTTGGGAGTCATCCCAAAGACCCGTCCCCCAGCACGTCCTCTGTAAGTACTACTCTTATGATATATATTATGATATATTGTTGGGAGTCATGCAGGTAGTTCTTCGGCTGATATCTTTATGTTTAGTTATATAACGTTGACGTCAAATTTGTAGGGATTGAAGAAATGTCGTCTTACCTTACACAACCACATCGTTGCAGAGGTTGAGGCTTTCACACGAGTTCTAGGCGAATTGATTCATGGAGTTACTTTGGCTCCTGATGCAGTTCCTGTGTCACTGACACTTGTCTACGAGCAGTTTAAGCAAATTACATTGCCATTTGAACACCCCGGTTACGAAACACTAGGTGAAACATAAGGTGGAATCATTGTGTGGCCCAAAGATTGGGTCATCTATACCAGTATTGTATGCGCTCTATCAAATTGCATTTATATATGTATAGAATTTTAGAATTAATTCATACAACTTAATTTATATAATGGATACGATATTGCATGAGAAGGCTTCTAAGAAACCCTCTTCGAGTCGGCCTCCACCACCTCCACCACAGAATCTACGGCTGCCTAGTTGGATGGAGAGAGTGCTATACGACTCTCTAGGTACATGTTGCATGGGGTTGGCAATTTGGCTAGCCAATACTAGTCTGTTAGATCTTATGATTTAAAATTCAATTTTTAAGTATATTACTATATGACTCTCTAGGTACACATTGCAGGGCGTTGGCAGTTTGGTTAGAAAATATTAATGTTGGTCCAAATGATCCTACGAATGCATGTTTGAAGAAGACTGCTTTGGGGAAAATACATAACATGACTCTGTTTGTAGTCGATGTTATAGACCTATTCACTTGGGGGCGGTTAAATACATCTGTGATAGAACTTTGGATTTGGTAAGATCTTATGTTTAAAGATCTTATTAATTTACATGTTGATATAATTTCTTGTGTACTTATGCATACATTATTGCAGCTACTTACATGAGATGTGTAAAGACAACATGTGGTCCCGATTTGGTTTTCTGGTGCCATCACTTATTAGTCTTGTACATAAGGACCCAACATCTGTTACCGATTACGGTAAAGCATCATTTGAGTATTTTGGCAAGGAGAAGAAGATTGTGATCATCTATCCTTTCAATGTCAAGTAAGTTTCCAGCATTTCTTAGATGGATTTTGACTTAAGAATGTATTTTTATTCTGGGTTTTGAGGTTTTCTATTTGTTTGGCTTATTTGCAATTAGGGGTAAACACTGGATTCTGATGGTAATTATCCCAGTCATGCTAACTGTATTTTATCTAGACCCATCCGGTGTTGAAGTAGACAGTGCGGGACATGAAATGAATGTGGCTTTATTCTTGTGAGTAAAAGTTTAAATATGCTAACTTAGATTATTAAGATTATTACATGATTGATTATAAAAGTAACTCAATGTACGTCTATATCAGGGCTATGAAGGAGTTCAAAAAGGATGGAGGAAAGCTGAGTAAGAAAATCAAGATACAATGGGTCAATATTCAAGTAATTTCTTTAACTATAATGGAATTTTCAAGTTCATTGTACTTAATTTTATTTATTAACCATTTCTATGGTGGTAACATTTGACAGTGTCCAATACAAAATAACGATTGGGTCTGCGGCTACTATGTGATGTGCTACATGGAAAACATTGTCAGATTAGGAAGTACAATGAAGCCGAAATTATTACAAAGGTATATAATTTAGTAATTGTTGATTCCAATTTATAGTACAAGTAATATAAAGAACAATGATTTTTCACTATGTAGGTATTTTCATTGACATCTCCCTATACAATTTCCGAGCTTAATGAGATTTGAGAAACATGGGCACAAATTTTTGTCATCCATGTTGAGCTTAGGTATGTGTGGGCTGATGACGATGAAGATGATGCGGATGAGGATGAGGATGATGAAAAAATGCAGGAAACATGAACTATATATTTATTGAACTATATATATGTTATGTTATGTTGTATGAATGTGAATATTGAACTGATAAACTGATCTTGTGTTATATGTATGTGAATGAATGTGTTTGAGGGTACAGTGAGATTGTTCTGACTGAAATAAGATTGTTTGAGGCTAAAATGAGACTGAATGAATGTGTTTGAGGCTATATATGAGATTTTTTGGATGTGTGTGATTGATTGAGCAGCTCAAAATAAATTTATTACATTGTTATATTTGCATTTGCAGGTTTAATTGGCTTGTTGTTAAGCCAAGCTCAGGATGGAACCTGTAGTTCTGCATCCTGCTGGGAGGCCAGACAGTAGGTCTGCAGACTTGTTACTTAAAAGAAAATCTACAAATATAAGCGTCGGTTATGATAATAAAACCGACAATAAAGACTTACAATTTCGGTTATTTTAAAAGGAACTGTCAACAAGACACTACCAACGTCGGTTAGATCATACAACCGACGTTGGTGAGCAACAAGACATCGGTTTTCTAAACATACCGACACCAGAATGAAACAGCAGTGTTCGTTCTTTACAGAATGGACCGACATTTATTTACGTAATATCCATCTTTTGTATCTAAATTTGGTGCAAATCTCTGATTGTTTTCATCGGTTCGATAAAAAATTGATGTAAGAATGTTCAATATAATGTCGGTTCCTTTGAATATAACTGACGACCGAACTTGCATCGTCAGTTTGTTTGGGCCAAAGAAACCAACGTTACATGCTACCACTTGTAGTGTCGCCCACTTAGACGTCAGTTTATAACCGACATTACAAGCCTTACATGATCGAAGTTATAGGTTGTTACTGTAGTAGTGGATATCCTATGAAATTTTGGTTTCATTAACTATTCTATATTGTTGTGCCTTAGTTTTTTTAGAAGCTCCTTTATGTCCATGATGTTGAATGACTGGCTTAAGGCTTCTTCCCCGTGCTTAGGGGACTAGAGAAAGGGAACCCCTTGTCCCCGTTGTTGTTCATTCTTTTTGGAAAGGCTCTTTGAAGGGTATACAAAGATAGGGTGAATGAAGGGATGATCATGTCCTACTGATCAGAGGAGGTGTTGTCCTGTCGGCCCTCCTCTTATATGACAACGATCTGTTCTTGTTTATTGTGAACCTGCCTGCTTCCTTAGACCATATTTGGATTTTGCTAATGGAGTATGAGCAGGCTTCAGGACAAAACATTAACCGAGAGAAGTCAAGTTTCATGATAGGGGAATGACAGGAGAAGGATGTGGAGTTGGTATGTTTTTTTCTTAGTTTCTAACATGTGGGAGTTCACATGGAGTATCTTGACTCCCTTCTTGTTATTGAGGGGCTCAAGGAATCTCATTTTTCCAATTTGGTGTAGAGGGTGCAAACTAAACTTGCAAGCTGGAAGATGGAGTTGTTTTTATTGCTATGAGGATATCACTTATACGACATGTTTCATCTATTCCCTTATATGCCTTGGCAACATTGCTAGTGCCAGCATTGGTGATCAAACATGCAGACAAGTGATGACCAAGTTCCTATAGGGTGAGGAATGGGTCCAAAAGGAGGTCTTGGGTGGCCTGGTCATCTATCATGAAGGCCAAGGAACATGGAGGACTTGAAATCCCATCATTGATGGAAACCAAATAGGTGTACCTAATCAAAGGTTGTTGGGATATTATGAAGGGGAATTCCATCTAGGCCAAGCTACGTAGATCCAAGTACAGAGAAGGATAGTGAGTAGGGAAACAATGCAACCCCGCATTCTTCTTATCTCAACCTTCTCATCTCCAATGTGGAGGCAACTTTGGATAGCTTTCCCACTGATGATGTTGAGGGTGAGGCGGATTGTTAGGAAGGGAGAATTTAGTTTCTTTTTGGTAGGTGGTGTGGACCACCTTTGTGGACCTTGTCAAGGAGACATTCATATGTGAGATTTCTATTCATGGTTAGTGATATGTGGCATGATGAGGTTGGATGGGACTAGGAGCTGCTAGGGACCGTGCTGGATAAGTAAGGATTGCACAATATTATGAGAGCTTGTAGATGAACAGAGGATGAGCTGGTTTGGATGGAAGACCTTTATGGTCTTTTTTCCCTTAGATCATCCAAGAATATTATGATGGAATTGAGAAGAGTGGGGATCTCAATCTAGAAATTAGATCCAAAAGATGATTGGGCCTCTAAGACGGTAAAATATTTCATCTTCCTTATAGTGGTGGGTTTTCTGGTTTCAAGGAGATATTTGGGATCATCATATTTTATGAATATTTTGGTATTTCATTCACATTTTTAGTTGTATGATTTCATAAGGTTACATGAGATTCTACTAAAAAAATCTAGGGACATGTTTCTAAATTTTTTAAAACTTCCTTTTATTTTAAGAGCAAGAATGAGGGAATGAATGGGCATCATCCTTATTAATTGTGTTCTTCATTTATTTTGCAAGAAAATCATGTATGAGTGTAACTTTCAATGAGAATTTGTAGTGAAGAAAATTTGATTAAGAATTGGATTTTTTGAGCTTGAGGATCTAATCCTATTTTGAGATGTAGCGATCTGCCTGAAAGGCATGTCAAACTTTCCATTTATAAACCCAAATCCTTCTAGGCCCCCACAACTTTATTACGGGGTCAAAGTAGATATACAGGGTCGAACACAGGGACGTGGTGATGTTTAGGATGCCACAGATTCTTGTTCTCGAGTCAGATAAGCCAAAATGATAGTCGATGAAAATATGTGCCAGAACTAGTCTAGTGGGTTGTCATGAATTAAAACAAAGAAAAGAAAACAAAATAGAACTCATGGTTCTACTAATTAGAGAAAGAGAGTTCCTAGATATGTAACCACAACGGAGCAGTCTATGCACTCGTTCTCAGGCGTAGACAACCCTTGAACACCCAAGCAAGCATCTAGTACGCATAGTGGCATCTATCATGTGGGTCATCCCACTCGCTCTCGTGATGCGTGCCTAAAACCATCAACGATATGTCATCGACCCTCTCTCGAGGAATGACATATCAACACCTCAGAATATGCTAAGTTCCCTCTTGGGTCTTAGGCTATTCCAGGATGTTAGGAACAGAATACCCTGGATCATCCTCCTCTCGGGTTCAGATCCAAACTATCATTTCTTAGCTATTTCTACAACAGATCTCATGATACAGGCAGAAATAGCAGTTCAAATGAGTAAGAGATCAACCAAACTAGCAATCATAACTTAGAAAGAGAAAATAGAACATGCAACATACTAGATCTGAAATAAATCTACTTGCTTAAGGCAAAAGTACATATACATGCCCAGATCGGGCTACATAGCCAAGAAGGAGCTAACTAGCCATAGACAAGCATGGTTAGCACCGAACAAAGATGGATGAACATCGTTGTACAGATAACCAAAGAATATAGCTGAATGAAAGAGAAGAAGGATGAGATATAGCCTGTAGAGGAGAGGTGGCTCTCTGTCCTTGGCCTCTGTGCAGGCTGGATCTCGTTCCTTGGTCCTCCTCTTCATCTTTCTGGACTCCTTGGTTCTCTCTCTCTAGATCTGCTCCAAACAGCAACCCAATGGAGGTGAGGGAATGGCAGTGGAGATTGATCTTCTCTCTCCTCAACATCCACCTTTGGAGATCGTAGACCAGTAGTGGAGGAGGGTAGTGGTGCAGATCTTCTCACTCCTTGGTGGTGAAGATGAACGGAGCACAAACATTCTCTCTCCTCGACTTCTGCCTTTGGAGAGAGAGTAGATCTGAGATGGAGATGGAGGAGAGAGAGTGTGTGGGGGATGGTGGTTGCTGGAGCACGTAGGCTGCGTACCTTGGTCCTCTCAGACCATGGGATGCTCCCACGGGGCTCTAGCTCCAACCGGATAGCCTTTCTACGTCTGGACTGGATCCAGCCGCCTTTTGGCCTCCAGAATGGATGCCCTTGGTGGTGAGGGTATGTGCCTATTTATAGGCACAGATGGGTACTCGACATGTGTTTTGTATGTGTCCTTTTTTGAGTTAAGTCAGTTTATAGGAACCCAGATCGCGGACGCGATTAGTTGCTCTGTAGGTCACGATCTTTTTTCACGATCGCGATCTCTTTCACGGTCATGATTAGTTTTGGTCGCGGTCTTCCTTTACTGCCCCCCTTTTGGTAGCGATTGTGTGAAGAGGAATCGTAGTCGTGATTAGCTGATGGAGGGGTCGCGGCCTGTTGGGTGATGGTGGAGGTCACGATACTTATTGTTGCAGGTCCCGTGGTGTGGAGGAAGGTAGGCTGTTGCGGTGGCTAAGGCAAAAAAAGGAAGGAGACCACGGGGGTGAGAAGAGAGGAGGGGACGGTCACGATTGTGGGGAATCTAGGTCACAGCACAGGGGTGACCGCGGGTGCTGGGTGAGGTGATGGTTGTCGTGTCATACATGCGGGGAGGATGCGGCGTTGATGCTGGTCGCGAAGCAGAGTAGGACGAGGTGCGAGCGTCGATGGTGACATTGTCGCGTTTGAAGAAGTGGTTGTGTCTGATGTTAGGGTTTATAGGAAGAAGAAGATCGTGGGCTAGAGATGAATGTTGAGGTTGCAATCAAGATCACGGGCAGGAGTCGATGGCTCCATGATCATGATAAAGATCGTGGGCGGGATGTTGGTTAGAAGGAAGACCGCGGGCAGATGTCCTATAAATCACAGTCTGGATAGGGAACCACAGTGTCTACTGGATGTTGTCATGGTCGAGGTCTTCATCTACTGTGGCTGCGGGAACGGTCGGAGGCATCATGCGGCAGTTGCAGTAGGAGAAGGATGTAGCAAATGGCGGTGGATGTGAAGGTATATTGTTGTTGGTTGCTCGATCACTGTGGGACGTGGTTGTTCTTGGCAGAGATGGTGTCATGAGTTGTTGATGGAGATAGAGGTAGGCATAAGGATGGAGATTGATCGTGTTGAAGGCGGTTGGTTGGAGGTATCGCAGGAGGACGTAGAGGTCGCAACCAAGATTGCAGTATGGGCTTAGGCATTGGCGTCATCTATGGAGGAAACGACTGATGAGAGAGTTAAAGCAAGGAGCAAGGGCTGAACCCACGAGAAGGTGTGGAGGAGTATTTGTGGACCTGCTTTGACCAGGCCTAATCCAAGGCCCAAAGAGAGATGTTGGTCATGGAAATTGGGTCCACAAGCTCCAAATGACCTGCACAAACAAGATAAAAATCCAATTAAAATAGGAATTAATATCAAATGGGTGTGTATAGAGAATTAGACAGTAAAGCAATTAATGATAGCCAAACTGGGCCGAGAATAAAGGATAAGACAGTGATGACAATGTATATGTCATAAGGTTATATATCAATCAATACAACTCACTGGGCCTCAGTTTGGCAGAGAGGGAGAGCAGAGAAATGTTATCTATCCATGCTCGGTGTAAGTCTGTCCCAAAACTGGCTAGATAGCTACATTATTGGCTATTCTAACTACATTATCTAATGAGAGATAGAAAGCATAAACATGAGCATTATTCAGCATATTAAGACCAAGGTGACACAATACTATAGATAAAATGCATAGATAATATGCTTAGATTTGGTATCAACTACCCCAAGCTTAAAACTTTCTTGTCCTCAAGCAAAATTGTGCTCAAAGAATAAAAAGATAACATCCAAATTAAGCTTGGCAATAAATGCTAAAGTTAAGGAAAATAGTTTAAGGCATCTATTCTCCTGATCCATGTCATTTCAGAACAAACCCCACCAAGAAGCCACAGTCTTGCCAAAGCAAGATCAAAGAGTTTTTAGGCAAGATTAAGTAAATTCACTAAAGCATGTCGATACTCATAAGGGTTTGAATCATAATTATTAAACATGAGAGAATTGTCGCATAGGTGATCACATGGGTGATGAGCAATGATCCATCACCATGAATCCATGCATACCAATCTGGAACAACGCGCCTCTCACTTATTCATGTCTTAAGAAACAAGGCAAAAAGACTCTAATGACTTCTGAGGATCCCGATCTGCGTCAGGTTGTTCCATGTAACGAGCAACAGTCCCTGCGGTCCGAGCCAGTTGGCCTAGAGCAGTGAGACGAACTCCTCGTACTATGATCGAACCAACCCTGCTACTGAGATGATCTCATAGGTCACCTAGGGGTTCCTAATGACTCTCTAACGAGCGTTTGGAATGATACTACCAGGCACGACATACCCGTGTTCATGAGTGCAGTCATACACCGGTTGGGCACCATCCTCAGCTCTCCTAAAAGAGAAAACAATGTTAATTTATTGTTCACACTCAGGCTTTTATCATCTGCATTCTATTTGTAGGCTTGGGTGAGAACCATATAGATATTTTTGGGATTTTGTGGGTGACCAAGCCTCTTTTGCACATTTTTATATTTTTCATCTTTTTGACTCAATCTAATGTGAGAAGTCACGTAGTCCATCAAGGAAAAACACTTCATCTTGATCATAGCTTAAAACCCATCATGGTCCGCTTGAAACCTATGTGAAAAGTTGCAATTATGATTCAAGAATCCTTAGAATAGAGGCAAGCTTGTGAATCCACATCTAGGATTCTTTGATCATGTTTTGGCTCATTCCAACAGTCCTTTATCATGAGTTCGCCATTCACGACATAGATTAAGGGAATCTAGCTTTAAACTATGAAAAAGGGACATAACCTTAGATTTACTACCAAACTCAAGGAAAGAGTCAAAGAGCAAGTCAAGCAAAAGGTCAAGCAACTTTTAAGATGAAAATTGTGCATCTAGGCATAAAGTCAAGCATTTATCTATTAGATTTGCACCATATAGCCATAATTGCAAAGCTAAAAATAGAGAATTTTGAAAATATTAAAACTAAATGCACGAAGTAAACATGCATGCAAGAAGGGTGAAGAGAAAGAAGGGTGAAGCCTACCACCCCAAGCTTAAAAAATGTGCTCGTCCTCGAGCAAGACTTAAACTTGAAATAGTGAGGCAGGAATGCATGAGTTTAATGACAGCTATTGAAGTTCTAAAGATGATGCATGGTTGCAAGGATATAAAAATAGTTAGAGGAAAGAAACTAATTTATTGTAATAAAAGGGCGGGAGTGTGGGTAAGAGAAAAAGGGGATGGCTGCCCCACGATACCGACACTGGGATCCCAAATCATAAGTTTTGGGACCAGTGTCACCTATGTCTTGCCGACGGGTTCCTCCACATAATAGTAGTATAATAGGAGGAGATGTAGGCCCTTCCGAATATGAAGAAGCGAAGTGAAATCCGGCGACTCAGTGAAGTCAACTTTGTGCTGGAAGTGGCTTGAACTGCAGTGGGATGAATTCTTCGGCATATCATCCTCAAGGTACCTTTCATTATATGAATCTGAATATGAAGGTCTTGGGATGTCGACACAGGATGAGATGGAGGAGATAGGTTGAATGTCTTTTGGAAGACTCAAATTTTCTCTCTCCATCTCTACACTTGAGGTTGGATGCTCAGATAAATCTTCATGTACAGTCTGAGTCATCCAATCATCTTCTGAACAAGAAGTACTCCCTGAAGAATTAGTTTGTGGTTCTACCACCCCAAGCTTATCACCTGGTGTGGAGTCAGGGGTGTCTTCATGCTCAGCAGCCATGTTGTAGTGAACCGTGCATCCTACCCCCTTGACGTCCACCCTACCTTGTAAAGGTAATGGCGTAAATGGCGGCTCATGCTGCTTTAACTCGTCGTCGTTAGTATACTCGCTGCTCCATGTCGAGCAGATGTTGTCGTCATCATCAAACAAGTTGTTCCCGACCATGGTCGGTGTACTGCTCAAAGCGAAATGACAAGTCTCAATATGAGAGATGTCACTCTGGTCCGATTCAATATATGACTCTAGTTCCTCTGACCAACCTTTTGGCTGTGAGGAAACTTGGCTTTTAGAATCTTCGTCATCGTCATCATAGATCCATTCATGTCTATGACTCATATCTTCCATTGGTTCATCAGTTGGGTCATCTGGATAGAATGAAGTGCTTCCCCAAGTGGGTTGGTATTCACAGAAAAATCCTGGTGAATCCAGTTGATGGTCTGAATGGGATGGTGATGCATACTCCACTTCGGACCCAATGGAATAGTCTTAATGACTAACATCTTCATTGTCTTGTGATGGCAGTTGTAATCGAATTGTAACCAAATTGATGAGCTCTTCGAGCCTCTTGCCTTGTTCAACATATTTATTATGAAGTTGTTGTACTTGAGCAGCAATGCTTTCTAGACCCGTTGATTCTACCATGCACACATGAGGGGAATCTATTGTATGAAGCATATTACTACTATGGTCTGCAATCTCCATTACCAATTGGAGTTGATGCTCCTTCTTATCTAATAGTTCCTGGAGAGGATCGACGTGTTCTTGGAGATGAGGGGCTAAGGAGGTGAGTGTGTGAATACTTTCCCCAACCAACTCCACTACCTTAATTAGTTCTTGGTCCCATGATAGCATGGGAGTTGAGGGTTGACTGGCTGTCTCCTTTGTTGGAATTTCATCATACGACGACAGTGGAGGTGAGTATAACTCGACTAGTTGTAGAGCACGACCTTCAATTATTTTCCAACAGTCAGAACTATGGAAAAACTCGGGAGGACAGGTGGACAAGATGACTTGTCTCACTGAAGCGAGATCCATGGCTGAAAAAGGTATAAGAAAAAAAAGGTATTCAGTATATATGAACAAATATGTTTAAAACAAAAGAAAATCTATGCATATATACATGCTTATAGTGACAGAACAAAACCCTTTAGGTGTGTAAACGTGGAAAACCACGTCCCCGGTAACGGCGCCAAAAAGTTGATCGGCCTTTTTCTTGTGTCTGAATACGAATGTGGGATAAAGGAAGGAATCAAGCTTTAACTAAATCCTTATAGGCCCCCGCAACTTTATTACAGGGTCAAAGTAGATATACGGGGTCGAACACAGGGATGTGGTGACGTTTAGGACGCCACAGATTCTCATTCTCGATTCAGATAAGCCAAAATGATATTCGATGAAAATATGTGCTAGAACTAGTCTAGTGGGTTGTCACGATTTAAAACAACAAAAAGAAAACAAAACAAAACAAAATAGAGTTTGTGGTTTTACCAATCAAATAAAGAGAGTTCCTAGCTATGTAACCACAACGGGGCAGTCTATGCACTCGTTCTCAGGCATAGACAGCCCTTCAACACCCAAGCAAGCATCTAGTACGCATAGTGGCATCCGTCATGTGGGTCGTCTGACTAAAACCATCAACGATATGTCATCGACCCTCTCTCGAGGAATGACATATCAACACCTCAGAATATGCTAAGTTCCCTCTCGGGTCTTAGGCTATTCCAGGATGTTAGGAACAGAATACCCTGGATCATCCTCCTCTCGGGTTCAGATCCAAACTATCATTTCTTAGCTATTTCTACAATAGATCTCATGATACAGGCAGAAATAGCAGTTCAAACGAGTAAGAGATCAACCAAACTAGCAATCATAACTTAGAAAGAGAAAATAGAACATGCAACATACTAGATCTGAAATAAATCTACTTGCTTAAGGCAAAAGTACATATACATGCCCAGATCGGGCTACATAGCCAAGAAGGAGCTAACTAGCCATAGACAAGCATGGTTAGCACCGAACAAAGATGGATGAACATCGTTGTACAGATAACCAAAGAACACAGCTGAATGAAAGAGAAGAAGGACGAGATATAGCCCGTAGAGGAGAGGTGGCTCTCTATCCTTGGCCTCTGTGCAGGCTGGATCTTGTTCCTTGGTCCTCCTCTTCATCCTTCTGGACTCCTTGGTTCTCTCTCTCTAAATCTGCTCCAAACAGCAACCCAATGGAGGTGAGGGAATGGCAGTGGAGACTGATCTTCTCTCTCCTCAACTTCCACCTTTGGAGATCGTAGACCAGTAGTGGAGGAGGGCAGTGGTGCGGATCTTCTCACTCCTTGATAGTGAAGATGAACGGAGCATAGACCTTCTCTCTCCTCGACTTCTGCCTTTGGAGAGAGAGTAGATCTGAGATAGAGATGGAAGAGAGAGATTGTGTGGGGGCTGGTGGCTGTTGAAGCATGTAGGTTGCGTACCTTGGTCCTCTCGGACCTTGGGATGCTCCCACGGGGCTCTGGCTCCAACCCGGCAGCCTTTCGGCATCTGGACTGGATCCAGTCGCCTTTTGGCCTCCAGACATGATGCCCTTAGTGATGAGGGTATGGGTCTATTTATAGGCACAGCTGGGTACTCGGCATGTGCTTTGCACCTGTCCTTTTTTGAGTTAAGTCGGTTTACAGGACCCCAGATTGCGGTCCCAATTAGTTGCTCTGTAGGTCGCGATCTTTTTTCACGGTCGCGATCTCTTTCATGGTCGTGATTAGTTTTGGTAACCGTCTTCCTTTTCTGCCCCCCTTTTGGTCACGACTGTGTGAGGAGGAATCACGGTCGCGATCCAAGAATCACAGTCGTGATTAGCTGATGGAGGGGTCGTGGCCTATTGGGTGATGGTGGAGGTCATGATACTTGTTACTACAGGTCTTGCGGTGTGGAGGAAGGCAGGCTGTTGTGGTGGCTAAGGCAGAAAAAGGAAGGAGACCACAGAGGTGAGAAGAGAGGAGGGGACGGTCACAGTTGTGAGGAATCCAGGTCGCGGTGATGGGGTGACCGCGGGCACTGGGTGAGGCGATCGTTGCGGTGTCGTGCAGACGGGGAGGATGCAGTGCTAATGCTGGTCGCAGAGCAGAGCAGGCTGAGGTACGAGCGTCGATGGTGACACTGTCGCGTTTGAAGAAGAGGTTGTGTCCGTGTTTAGGGTTTATATGAAGAAGAAGAAGATCGCGGGCAGGAGAGGAACATTGAGGTCGCAATCAAGATTATGGTCACGATCAAGATCACGATCAGGATTCGATGGTGCCACGGTCGCGATAAAGATCACAGGCACGATGTTGGTTAGAAGGAAGACCGCGGGCAGATGTCCTATAAGTCACATTCTGGATAAGGAACCGCGGTGTCTACTGGATGTTGGCATGGTCGAGGTCTTCAGCTACTGTGGCCGCGGGCACGGTCAGAGGCATCATGCGGCAGTTACAGTAGGAGAAGGATATAGCAGATGGCGGTGGATGTGAAGGTAGACTACGATTGGTTGCTCGATCATTGTGGGACATGGTTGTTCTTGGCAGAGATGGTGTCACGATCTGTTGATGGATACAGAGGCAGGCATCGGGATGGAGATTGATCACAGTGAAGGCAACTGGTTGGAGGTATCACAGGCGGACGTTGAGGTCGGGACCAAGATAGCGGTTTGGGCTTAGGCGCTGGCATCATCTATGGAGGAAACGGCTGATGATGGAGTTAGGGTAGGAGGCTATACAGGAGTGTGGGGCCCACAGCTAGCAAACCAAAGCAAGGAGTGAAGGTTGAACCCGCGAGAAGGAGTGGAGGAGTATCCGTGGACCTGCTTTGACCAGGCCTAATCCAAGGCCCAAAGTGAGATGTTGGTCATGGAAATTGGGTCCACAAGCTCCAAATGACCTGCGCAAATAAGATAAAAATCCAATTAAAATAGGAATTAATATCAAATGGGTGTATATAGAGAATTAGACAGTGAAAGCAATTAATGATGGCCAAACTGGGCCCAGAATAAAGGATAAGATAGTGATGACAATGTATATGTCATAAGGTTATATATCAATCAATACAACTCACTGGGCCTCAGTTTGGCAGAGAGGGAGAGTAGAGAATGTTGTCTATCCATGCTCGGTGTAAGTTTGTCCCAAAATTGGCTAGATAACTACATTATTGGCTATTATAACTACATTATCTAATGAGAGATAGAAAGCATAAACATGAGCATTATTGGGCATATTAAGACCAAGGTGGCAAGAAACTATAGATAAAATGCATAGATAATATGCGTAGATTTGGGTGTTATCATGTAGGAACTATTTTTTACAGTCTGTTGTTTATTTCTGAGTATACTGAGGAATTGGATTGTGGTTTCTACATTGGGCTAGAGAGTATTCACATCATGTGGCTCTTTGTAACATGCAATTGTAGTGTTCCATGAGGGAACATTATTGGTAATCATATTTGTTTCAGGAAGCATGTCAATTTGGGCTTGGTTGCTTCAGGATTGTTGGAAATATAGCATGATTGCTTCATCATTTTGTATCCTTTGGCCCTATGAGAATCTAATATCATAAAGTACTTGTTGACGGCGTGACCTCTCTTCTGAGGCACCTTCAATAGGTCACTTGTAGGAACCTTACGCTACCATTGTCTACATATTATAATTTTGTTTTTATATCTATAAGCTTCATCATCCAAGAAGGAGGACTGGAAGCTGAGTTTTTTTTTTGCTTGTGCTTTTGTGAAGGCATATTTGTAATACATATTTGTTCTTCAATTAAACTAATTTTATTTCAAAAAGCATATGGAGTAGTTGGTGATCAATTCCTGCTTTTGAGAAGACCTATGAAGAACCTATCCTTAGAGGGGTGCTAAATCACAGACATGTCAAAGAGAGAGGAAGTGGAGATGGATAGCTTTAAAGTGAATTGGAAACTTCACCACTTGGCTTATGTTCCCATATTTAAAGATCTTGTATTGGTGGTTGTCCTCTTTTAGGATTCTCTCAGTCACACATTCTACTTTGAAGATCTTATGTTAAATCCTACTCTAGAGAATGTGTCCAAGATTAGTCGTATATCTCTTCATTATTGGTGACCATTCCAAAGAATTTGAGTTGGACCATTAAATCAGATGATCTATTTGACATAGAAACTCAAAATTGCTTAGTGGTTGATTGAGGATAGTCGCTTCATCAAGTTGAGTCCACTTTGGGAGTCACTCAAAAGTTATGCATATGAGAGTGCATGTTCTCCAAACATGTGTCGTGTGTTGGGTAATACTTTGACCATTCTAACTAAGTTTTTCTTTGGAGAGATGGTTGGTCAGGTGTTAGTGTTAGTAGCATGCATTGTCTCAGTGATTTGGCTTAGTGAGACTGTCGTGCCCTTAACCTAGGGTGAGTTGTATTGATGCATTTATGAAACTAAGCTAATTGAGAGGATGTGAGGACCTTTTAATCTCTTTAAGAATTATTTTGAGATGCAGATTGGTCCCCATATCCTTTAAGAGTCCTCAAATCCACATCATATTCTTGCAGAGGACTGTCTATAGAAGTGCATCGAGATCGATGAACCTCTTTAGTTGCATGGTAAATTGGGTCTATGGTTGTCTCATTTGACACATGAAGATGTGTGTTGGGGCTAGATGAGATTCTATCTTGACACTACATATTGTGGGATAGCAATGCATGACTTTTGATGGTTGATTATTCTTTTGAGGCTAGATCAATGTCTTATGTATTAATTAGTGTCTATGTTTAGGCAATTTGGACGTCACTCGTGTGTATATGACATTGAGAATATTTTGGCCTTCTGCTAGAGGTGGCATGTTGATTCTGGTAAGGTCTAGGAGAGACTTGAGAAAATGTGTCTGGATCATTGGAATATGACTTTATAAGTGTTTCTTGTTAGCAATGATTTCTCTCTTGAGTACTTAGAGTAAATATCCTCATCCTCTTCATTTGTTGTGATTCTGTGACATTGCTCATTTCCTCTACTTTTTTTAATCTTTTTATATCTTCTATTGTAATTAAGTGCCATTATAGTTTTAATGCTTTGTAAAAAAAAGTCAGTTTAAGATATAAAAACAACTTTTAAAAAGAAATACAAATTGATCATGGTATGGGGCACCAAGTTTGGGTACTTCCTGCATAATGTTTACTATGATTGATGCAAGAATAATTATCATTATTTTCATGTGCTAAGTTGGATGATTTATCTATTTATTAATCTTAAATTTCACATTTTTGTCATTCATATCTCATTGATTGGAAAATAATCACTTGTGCATCAATATTTCTCCCTTTGCATTTATTTGGCTTGATTTTATTATATTGTATACTTGACGTATGTGTTTCTTATTTTAATACAGGAAATTCAAGTATTCACAAGTAGAGTTGATAAGCAATGTCACCCAAGTCGGTTCCACTAACTCGGGCATGGAGGATTTGCCCAGAAAATGATAGAGAAAAAAAGAGATAGTGTTAGTGCCACCTACATGCATGTCGGTATCACTAATACCACATCCAAAAAGTACTCATATCAATGTTGATACAACAAACTGTTAAGTTGGTGGAACAAATAGTGCTCCTAGTTGAACAAGAAAAGGCAGAGTCGGTACCAATGACTCCTTGTCTGCACCACTAACCCTACTAAATCATTTGGATACAAAACTAAGCGACCAATCCAATGTTTGGTGTTTTCAATTGGTCTCTTAGATCTCATAAAATGTATCGCACTCCTAACTGCCAATCTATCCCCTAATATCATGATTTTGACTTCTTAAGGTCATGAGGATATAAATAGGAGGAGGCAGACTGAAGGTGTAAATTCCAACAACTTTAGAAGGTGATTTCCTAGTGGAAACAATGGTGGCTAGCACTCATCTTCTGAAGATCTCTTCATTATTATATTCTCTAAGGATCTATATTTTTATTTTGATATTTTCTCTCTTTACTTATTACTCTAATACCATAGTAGACATGTCTAGATAATTTCCCTATCACTAGGCTTCAAGAGCATCCCTATTACGACCCCGCCTCCCGGTAACCCCCACTTAAGGGAGACCAAGAGGTCAGAGCCGTTATCCCAATAAATCAGATCAAAGGTTCAATGATTAATCAGTAATAATTATGAAATTCTACCAGCTAAACTGAAATTTGGTATAAAATAAAACTTTGCCTACTTTTAAAAACTTTGGAAATCTACTTCTATCCACATCTTGAATCTACTCTATCTAATCATCCTTGCACTTTATTTCTTATTTTTACAATGTGTCACTTTACTATTTGTTCTTTGCAGAGTTGCACCTAAAACGTTGACAAACAAAACATTGGTCAGCATATAAGAATATTCCGGTATGTGGGGACAACCAAAATTTCACACATATGGCTAACAATCTAAATATCACAATCAAGTTAATTAACAAGCCAATTTACGCTTTCAATGTGACATTCTCCACTGCTTTTGCCCTAACCCAAGAATACCCTCTTTAGGGTTTCTCTTTTGCCATTGACTTAAGGCCACCTTCTCAATCTCGAGCTTGGTGCCTGGGGTCACCTCTCATGGTGCCCATTAGTCATGCAACAAAGACCACCTTCTCAATCCCGAGCTTGGTGTCTGGGGTCACCACTCATGGTACCCATGGGTCTTCCCTCCTGGGCTTGACCTTTAGGCATCATCCATCAGGGTGGCATGTAGGTGCGAGAATACACACTTATTTTATAATTGTGATAATCATAGTGACTTTATGATTTGCAAGTATGAACATCCAAATTGATAGGTTGCATTCAATGCAATTAATCATCCGAAAAACCTTTGGGAAACTAATGTGATTAACCATAATTAATCACATACCGGTCAGGCTGAATTGAGTGTAGAAATAATTTAATCAAGCAAGAAATCTAGTAATCAAGTAAGCACACAAGATGATCCTAAAATATGCATCCAATTTTCCTATCATTGATCATGCCATCAAGGTTTATTAAGCCTAGTTTCTTCCTAGGGTTACTAGTCCTTTTTAGGGTTTCAATTACAATTAGGGTTTCACTTCACTTTTACTATCTTAAACCCTAATTTTATAAAATAACTCAAAAACCCTAATTATCTCATCTACTCCTAATGAAAGATATTAAGGTTACCTTTTGACAACATATAACCCTAATTTCGGATTAAAGGCACTTTTCTTTCCTTTTTACTCTATTTAGGGTTTCTAAGCATAATAACCATCACATTAGGTTTAAAACCCTAAATCTTGCAATTTCATCTTCAAAACAGGTTAAGATTCATCTTTATCATTAAACAAGTTAACAATACTCGAATTAACCTTTTTGTACTTACAAAACTATCCATCATTATCAATTAGGGTTTCTAACCTAATTTTAACACATTTTTCATCAAAATAAAGAACTTTTAAAAAAAGACAAGGATCTAGGCCTTCTAATTATTTTGAACTTATTCCTCACATTTTTTTATCAACTTTCATGTACAATACTTCTTCATCTGAGTTTTCTAGAAAAAGATATGATTTTTTCAAGAAAAATCATTTTTCTTATTTATTCAATAACTCTAGAAAAATCAATGGCCACTCGATCCATGGTCCGCCGGACCACGCAGGATCCAACGGCCCAAGGTCTGCGTGCCTAAATTTGATTTAAGTTGTGAAGGGCCATTTTCCCCTTACCTGGATAGAAAGAGCGAAGGGGGTAAGCCGGTAACTTCACGTGGTATCTTCTTCAACCTCACGTCTCTCTTTCAACAGTTTCGATGGTCAACCCCTTGGTTGACTCCGAGATTCCGACTACTAGCGGGTGCGGCGAAGGTCCAGGAAGCTTTGCCTTCCTCCATCAAACTTGACCACAGCTTCAATTGTGTGCCACAACCATGCTACGAACTCCTCCTACTCGTCAAACTCCGGGGAGGCTTGCTGAGAAGATGGGGGTGCGGGTTAGGGTGGTCGATGGAATTGGCTGTATGAAAACGCTCCTCTCGATCCGCCGCAGCATTTAGGGTAGCAAGAAGGCATGCCGGTACCCTCTCTCACCCTCACCTATATATAGGGTCAAAGGTAGGAATTCAGTGGATTGGGAACTTCCCCAATCGTCGACCAAACCCCTACAAAGTAGGGATGGTTCTCTTCAGACTTCTCTCCTAAACTCAAAGGAAACAAAAATGGCCTTGCACATGCTCGGGATCACGAGGAAATTGAGGGGAAAGAATCCCTCTGTAACTCGACTAGAGTCTGAGTTCCTGTAGAACTGGATGATGAGCAGCAATCGTTGGATCAATATCCAACGACTCTCATCTCACGCGATCAACCAAAAAGGGAATCATATTCCTATTTTCAAGATAAAACTATATTTTTGAAGATAATTTGAGAAAATCATAAATCCTAATCCATAGATCCTTTTTAACTCAAATTTTAAGGGAAACTCGTTAAAGTCTTAATCTTTCATCATGCCAAATTCGGGATTATTATCTAAATAAATAGGGTCCTTTTATTTAGTTGCAAGTCATCACTTAATTATATACATTTTTCACATATTTTCTTTTTCCCTTGCCATTAAATTATCATCTTGGATTCCTTAGACCTCAAGGAACCTTAAAGGCATGAAATCTCACCTTGGGAAATATTCCCTTGCCCTTTCCTCTTATTCTTTTATCCCTCTTCTTATTTATCCCTTTATTCAAACAAATTCCTTTTCCTTTTCTTTTCTTTTTATTTCAATTGGGCTTAATAGCCAGTAAAGCCCACCAAGAAAACAAATAAGGCTATTAGGAATGAAAACCATGCATTTCAAACAAATAATCAACCATTGATTTCATTTATCTTTTAAAAGGAGATTTACAAATCTTATTACATGGTTTAGAAAAATGAGGTTATAACATCCTCCCCTCCTAATAGGAATTTTTCCCTCAAAATTTCAAGCAATCAAACAAATCAGGGTATGCTTTCTCCATGTTCGCCTTCAGCTCCCATGTGGCCTCTTCCTCGCCATGGTGCCTCAAAAGAACCTTTACCATCTCTACTTTCTTTCATCTGAGCTCTTTCACCTTGGTATCTAGAATCCTCAAAGGTGTCTCAGGATAAGTCAACTTCCCTTGAAGCTCAATAGGTTCAATGCTCAACACATGGCTCGGATCTTGCACATATCGCTTCAGGTTGTGACACATGAAACACATTATGCATCATGCTATCTAAGGGGGTAACGCCAAATGATATACAACTTCACCAATCCGTTCTAGAACCTCAAACGGATCCACAAATTGGGGACTCAACTTTCTTCTATTCTTGGCTATAGCTCAGAGCGGTCGGATTTTCAAAAACACATGTTCTCCTATAGTGAAATGAACATCAGTCTGCTTTGTATCGGCATACGACTTCTGTTGATCATAGGCTCTCTTCAGCCTTTACTTGATCAAAGCAACTTTATCAGCATACACTTAGAGCTCATCTGACCTCAACAAGGTCATCTCACCCACATCATCCCAGTGAAGTGGGGACCGAAACGGTCTCCCGTACAAAGCTTCATACGGAGGCATCTTGATATTGGCTTGGTAGTTGTTATTGTAGGAAAAATCATCTAAAGGTAAGTACCGCTCCCATGAACCACCCCGATATAGCACACAAGCTCTCAATAGATCTTCTAATGTCGGGATCATCCTTTCTGATTGACCATCTGTCTAGGGGTGATAAGTGGTACTAAACTTCAACCTGGTACCAAGTTCCTCTTGAACTTGCTTCCACAGCCTGGAAGTAAACTTTGGGTCTCTATCAGAGATGATCGAGCCTGGTACACCA
The DNA here is from genome assembly GCA_963693085.1 of Alisma plantago-aquatica. Classification (NCBI taxonomy): domain Eukaryota; kingdom Viridiplantae; phylum Streptophyta; class Magnoliopsida; order Alismatales; family Alismataceae; genus Alisma; species Alisma plantago-aquatica. Next base: position 420,073,467 of record OY856412.1, read on the forward strand.
TGTAATCACACTATTTTTTTGATATACAGCTCAGCTAGGTCTGACACCTTAGCAGTGGTCTTTAAGGCAAGGAAGTGTGCTGACTTGGTAAGACGATCTACCACGACCCATATAACATCATGATCTTTCTTGGTCCGGGGTAGACCCACCATAAAATCCATGGTTATATGCTCCCATTTCCATTCTGGAATCTCTATTGACTGTAAAAGCCCGTCAAGTCGCTGGTGTTTAGCCTTCACCATCTGGCACGTAAGACAGCTGGCCACACATGCCACAATGTCTTTCTTCATTCCTGGCCACCAGAAATATCATTTTAGTTCCTTGAACATCTTAGTAGTTCATGGGTGCACTGTGTATTTGGATCCATGAGCCTCTTACAGGATGCATTCCTTTACTGATAAATCCACCATAACCCATATGTGATTCTCAAACCTGATTCCCCCGTCTACTCCCACGGATAGACGAGTATGTGGCTTCATCATCAAACCTTTCATCTTGTCTAGCTCTTCATTGGTCAACTGTGCTGCTATGATCTCACTTAACAACTCATATTGGATCTGGATATTAGCCAATCGGACTCGATCTTCTAGCGGTTGTGGAGTCCACTACATGATCTCCTCCAAACTCTTCCACTGACTGGACAAAACAGTTGCACACTTAAGTTGTTTTCGACTCAAAGCATCAGCTAAGACATTTGCCTTACCAGGATGATAGGCGATGGTGAAGTCATAATCCTTCATATACTCCATTCATCGTCATTGTCGTAGGTCCATGTCTCTCTGTGTCATCAGATATTTTAAGCTCTTATGGTCAGTGAAGATCTCAAAGGTAGCATCGTACAGGTAATGCCGCCATATCTTCAAGGCATGGATAATAACAGCTAACTCCATGTCATGTGTCGGGTAATTCACCTCATTGGGCTTGAGCTGTCGGGAAGCATATGCAACCACATGCCGATTTTGTTCCAATACACAGCCAAGTCCCATCTTTCAAGCATCGGTGAATATCACGAAACCCTCATTGCCAGAAGGTAGGGTTAACACTGGGGTAGTGGTTAGCTTCTCTTTTAGCTCCTCGAAACAAGCTTCACATACATCTAACCACACGAACTTCACATCCTTCCAGGTTAACATGGTTAGCGGCATAGAAGTCTTTGAGAAATCCTTGATGAAGCGACGGTAGTATCCGGCCAACCCCAGGAAGCTGCAAATCTCAGAGGGGTTCTTTGGTGCCGGCCAGTCTCGAACTGTCGATACTTTGGCTGGATCTATGACGATCATTCCTCCTGAGATGATGTGTCCAAGGAACATGACTTGGTCTATCCAAAACTCACATTTCGAGAACTTTTTGAAGAACTTATGCTTTCTCAGGATATCAAGGACTCTACCCAGGTGGTCACGGTGTTGGGATAGGTCATCAAAATACACCAAGATGTCTTCTATGAATATTATCACAAAAGAGTCAAGGAAAGGTTGGAACACGTTGTTTATAAGGTTCATAAAGACACTAGGTGCATTGGATAATCCAAACGGCATGACCACAAACACATAGTGGACATATCGGGTTCGAAAATCCATTTTAGGTATATCCTCACTTCTTACTCTCATCTGGTGGTATCCTGACCTCAAATCGATCTTGGAAAAGACTCGAGCTGATTTGAGTTGGTCAAACCGGTTGTCTATTCTAGGCAAGGGGTACTTGTTCTTAATGGTTGCCTGGTTGAACATCTGATAGTCAATATATATTCAAAGTGACCCATCCTTGTTCTTCATAAAGAGGACTGGTGCTTCCCATGGCAATGTATTGGGTTGGATAAAGCCTCTATCCAACAATTCATGCAACTGGGTTTTCAACTCAAGCAACTCGGTAGGGACCATTCTATAGGGTGCCTTAGATATAGGGCTAGTCCCAGGAGATAACTCGATGGAGAAATCTACCTCCCTCTTAGGGGGGATCCCTAGTAGATCATCCGAAAACACATCCACATACTCTCAAACCACCTCTATCTCCTCTGAGGATCGCCCCTTAACCTCTGGTTCAGTAACTATGGCTAGGTAGGCTCGACAACCCTTGGATATCATCCGCTCAGCTTTCAAGGCAGACACATAAAGGTTGGTCATCACATCCTTCCTTCCTCGAATGGTGAAGTGTGGATGGCCAGTTTTCCTAATAAGAATTTTCTTCTCTCTACAGTCAATTTGGGCTCTATATGTGGAAAGCCAATCCATACCGATGATTACATCAAAATCATTCATATCGAGAAGGATGAAGTCGGTGGGAAGCTCATGATTCAGATACTTAACTGGCAAGATAGGGGTTTTCAAAAGAGATGTATAGATAGGACCACTCGGGGTGGTGACATCCAAAACATACCCTAAATCCTTGATGTCCAAACAAAGCATAGGTGCTAGATTTCTCAAAATAAAAGTGTTAGTAGAACCAAAATAAAAAAGTGCTTTTACATTTTGTCCCATGACTTCCAACAAGCCTACACAGTTCATACCATATCAGAAAGCTATTACATGATCTACTGAACTAAAAGGAAACTCTAGGGTTTATTACCCTCAATTAGCCTATTAGCATTTGCTTGAGCTTCTTCATTGTTGATGGCGAACACTCTAGCTTGTCTCCTCTCTCCAGCTGGGGGTGCTCCAGGTGGTGCTCCTGCTGGGGGTGTTGAAGCCACCGGTTGTGCAGCCACTGGTTGTGACCCCAAAGGTCCTCTTGGGTCAGGCTGAGGGCATTTGGCGATGAAGTGTCCCTCTTGCTGACATCAGAAACACACCTTCTTCTCAAAGCGACACTTCCCAAGATGTATCCGTCTGCAAGTGCGACACTGCTGGAGGCGATTATGGGGCTTGCCTTTGTGTCCATGCTTGATTTTGTTTTGGTTGTGTCCTTGCCCCTTCTTGTGTTCATTCTTCTTCCCTAGGGCTCCCTCAATGAAACCCAGGTATCCTCTAGAGGGATTCTGTGCAGGTATCACCGTCCTTTCCATGTCCAAGGCAGTGTTGTAGGCTTCGAAGAAGATCTTCGGCTTACTAGACATCACATGAGGCTTGATGGAAGGGTGCAGATGCTATATGAAGTGATCCACCCTCCTCTCTTCATCCATCACGTGTTTGAAATGATCCAGGATGCGGAACTTGCGACGAAAGTCTGCAACTGATGAGCTTCCTTGAGTCATGTTGGTGAACTCTTTGTCCTTCTCCTTCTTATCTGAGACGGGGATGAATCTGGCGGTGAAGATGGTCTTAAAATCAGTCCACTCCATTGGTTCTTCACTTAGGTCTCTCCTCATGATATGGTTCTCCCACCATATCTTGGTTGTACCTTCTAAGAGGTGAGCAGCAAAGAGAACCTTCTTGTTTGGCTGCACCTCAACCATACAGAATCCATTCTCGACTGCAAGCAGCCAAGCCTCCGCCTTGTCGACCACTCCAGACTTATCTTCTCCCAGAACTTCTCAATGTTCAGCTTGATGAAGTCCAAGATGGTGGATCCCAGTCGTGTACGAATAGGAAGTGGCTCACCATTCTCATCTCTAGCTATGTCCCTAAGGGCCAGGGCCCGGATAGCCTTAGTCAGTCATTTCTGCTGCTCCATCCAAACCGTATTCATAGTGTGAACCACCATAGTCGATTCCGGACCACCAGACTAGTCCTCCTCCATATGGGCTTCCTCCTCGTACACATGTTGCTCCTTGTATCCATGCCCCTCCTCTTGTTCAAGGTTGCTGAAGGGTATCAGGTCAGAGTTGGGGACCTCATGTGTAGTTTCTTCAGGTCTCTTCCTCTTCTTTGAGGATTCACCACCATGGTTACGCTTCCTCTTCTCGGAAGACCCCTTCTCCTTGTGGGGAGTCCCACCACTGTTGGCGGCAACCGGGATAGCAACGATCTTCTTACGGGCCATCTACATAAGCACACAGACATGCCTTCAATCTATACTTAACTAATTATACTTATGTTAGTGACATCTTAATTATGTATCTTTTATTAATTTGGTGGAGGATCCACTAAACATTATCAACCTTACCCAGACCTCAAGAGGTTTAGGAAGAGAGAGTAAACCCTAATCCTTAAAATCCTTAACAACATTTGAGTTGAGAAGGGATGAACAAGATGAGAGAGTCCTAAAGGTTTCTTATTTCGAGTCAAGTCCTGAGACATTGGCCAGGCAATCACACAAATCTGGGAGTCCTCATATTTGGACTAGCGGTGCGGAGGAAAATATTGCCAGCCCCCAGACGTGATCCTTTTCTAGACACCTCTGTCTTTTGGAAAATCCTCTAATAACTCCCTCGGTTCTATGGAAATTGTAAAATTTAATAATTATTAAATATTTAAATGAGGAACCTATACTCTGATACCAAATGTAATGACCCCACCTCCCTGTAACCCACACTTAAGGGAGACCAAGAGGTCAGAGTTGTTATCCCAATAAATTGGATCAAAGGTTCGACAATTAATAAGTAATAATGATGAAATTCTACCAATAAACTGAAATCTGGTATAAAATAAAACTTTGCCTACCTTTTAAAAACTTTGGAAATCTACTTCTATCCATAGCTTGAATCTACTCTATCTAATCCTCCTTGCACTTTATTTCTTATTTTCACAATGTGTCACTTTACTATTTGTTCTTTGCAGAGTTGCACCTAAAACGCTGACAAACAAAATGTTGTTCAGAATATAGGAATATGCTGATATGTGGGGACAACCAAAATTTCACACATATGGCTAACAATCTAAATATCACAATCAAGTTAAATAACAAGCCAATTTATGATTTCAATGTTACATTCTCCACTGCTTTTGCCCTAACCCTGGAATACCCTCTTTAGGGTTTCTCTTTTGCCATTGACTTAAGGCCACCTTCTCAATCCCGAGCTTGGTGCCTGGGGTCACCTCTCATGGTGCCCATTAGTCATGCAACAAAGACCACCTTCTCAATCTCGAGCTTGGTGTCTGGGGTCACCACTCATGGTACCCATGGGTCTTCCCTCCTGGGCTTGACCTTTTGGCATCATCCATCAGGGTGGCATGTAGGTGTGAGAATACACACTTATTTTATAATTTTGATAATCATAGTGACTTTATGATTTGCAAGTATGAACATACAAACTAATAGGTTGCATTCAATGTGATTAATCATCCAGAAAACCTTCGAGAAACTAATGCAATTAACCATAATTAACCACATACATGTCAGGCTGACTTGAGTGCAGAAATAATTCAATCAAGCAAGAAATCTAGTAATCAAGCAAGCACACAAGATGATCCTAAAATATGCATCCAATTTTCCTATCATTGATCATGCCATCAAGGTTTATTACACCTAGTTGCTTCCTAGGGTTACTAGTCCTTTTTAGGGTTTCGATTACAATTAGGGTTTCACTTCACTTTTACTATCTTAAACTCTAATTTTATAAAATAACTCACAAACCCTAATTATCTCATCTACTCCTCATGAAAGATATTAAGGTTACCTTTTGACAACATATAACCCTAATTTCATATTAAAGGCACTTTTCTTTCCTTTTTACTCTATTTAGGGTTTCTAAGCATAATAACCATCACATTAGGTTTAAAATCCTAAATCTTGCAATTTCATCTTCAAAATAGGTTAAGATTCATCTTTATCATTAAACAAGTTAACAATACTCGAATTAACCTTTTGTACTTACAAAACTATCCATCATTATCAATTAGGGTTTCTAACCTAATTTTAACACATTTTTCATCAAAATAAAGTACTTTTACAAAAAAGACATAGATCCACGCCTTCTAAATATTTTTAACTTACTCCTCACATTTTTCTAATCAACTTTCATGTATAATACTTCTTCATCTAAGTTTTCTAGCAAAAGATATAATTTTTGCAAGAAAAAACATTTTTCTGATTTATTCGATAACTCTAGAAAAATCAGTGGATGCTCGATCCATGGTCTACCGGACCACACAGGATCCAACGGCCCAAGATCTGTGCGCCTACCTTCAATTTAAGTTGTGAAGGACCATTTTTCCCTTAACTGGATAGAGGGAATGAGGGTGGTAAGCTTGTAACTTCATGGGGTATCTTCTTCAACCTCGTATCTCTCTTTCAGTGATTTCAATGGTCAACCCCTTGGTTGACTCTGAGATTCCGACCACCAATGGGCACGGCGAAGGTCCAAGAAGCTATGCATTCCTCCACCAAACTTGGCCATGACTTCAATTGTGTGCCACGACCACGCTATGACCTCCTCCTACTCGCCAGACTCCGACGAGGCTTGTTGAGAAGACGGGGGTGCAGGTCAAGGTGGTCGATGGAATTGGATGCACGAAAATGCTCCTCTCGATCTGCCGCAACGTTTAGCTTAGCAAGAAGGCATGATGGTACCCTCTCTCACCCTACCCTATATATAGGGTTGAAGGTAGGAATTGGGTGGATTGGGAACTTCCCCAATCATCGACCAAACACCTACAAAGTAGGGACGGTTCTCTTCGGACTTCTCTCATGAACTCAAAGGAGAAAAAAATGACCTTGCACATGCTCGGGATCGTGAGGAAATTGAGGGGAAAGAATCCCTCTGTAACTTGGCTAGAGTCTGAGTTCATGTGCAACTGGACGATGAGCGGCAATCGTTGGATCAAGATCCAACGGCTCTCATATCACGCGATCAACCAAAAAGGAAATCATATTCCTATTTTCAAGATAAAACCATATTTTTTAAGATAATTTGAGAAAATCATAACTCATAATCCGTAGCTCCTTTTTATCTCAAATTTTAAGGGAAACTCAATAAAGTCTTAATGTTTCATCACGCCAAATTTGGGATTATTATATAAAGAAATTGGGTCCTTTTCTTTAGTTGTAAGTCATCACTTAATTATATACATTTTCAAATATTTTCTTCTTCCCTTGCCATTAAATTATCATATTGGATTCTTTAGACCTCAAGGAACCTTAAAGGCACGAAATATCACCTTGGGAAATATTCCTTTGCCCTTTCCTCTTATTCTTTTATCCATCTTCTTATTTATCCCTTTATTCAAACAAATTCCTTTTTCCTTTTCTTTTCTTTTTATTTCAATTGGGCTTAATAGCTAGTAAAGTCCACTAAGAAAACAAACAAGGCTATTAGGAATGAAAACCATGCATTTCAAACAAATAATCAACCATTGATTTCATTTATCTTTTAAAATGAGATTTATGAATCTCATTACATGGTTTAGAAAAATGAGGTTATAACAAGACCGGTCTAATGGTGCACTTCACTATTGATTTTTATCAATTGATTATTGTTGCTTAAATATTATGTAATTCAAATTTTATAATGTTTTCAATGCTTGATCACCATAATTCATATATAAGCAGTTAATTGTTATGAAAGAGGTGTTAATTTCTAGTTGGAATTGCTTAAACTTATCTAATAATGTGCTATAAAAGTGGACTAACAACTAAAAGAGAATCTTCAAGAGATCAATCGTAATAGTTTACATTGATATAAAGAATGTGATGAAAATACAACTTTGACTAATCAAACATGGTATTATGCTTTGAAAGAGTGTGTTATTTACTTCAAAATGTGCATTAAAATGTAGGATGATCTAATAATAAATTGTTAAACCCAAGTACAAATAGCACCATGGTGAAACTGGCTAAGCTAGTGATTCTATGTATCTTATTACAACCACCTTTTAATATGCTTTCTTATCCTAATTTTAGTTTAATCCTTAGTTTAATTCAAATCATTCCAAACTTTTCTTCTATCTAGCTAATTTATTTTTAGTTAGTAGTAGTCTCTAGTTTCTTATAGGACTGTGAGGTTGACAAATCAAGACTCGTGTCCTATATTGCTTGAGGACCATACACTTGTGTTCATGGTATTGGTGTGTCAAGTCTTTTGTGTCATTTCCAGGGAACTGGAAAATGGCAACACTATGAGTGCTAGGACCAACCACTCTAGGCTTTTTTTATTTTTTTTTCTACTCATTTTTATTGTAAATATTATTGATAGTCTTTTGTGGACCTAATATTTATTTTGAGCTTTTCTTGGTACTAGTGTATGGTACTAACCCACAACAGTGATTATAGTGACCATACATTCCATTCATATGCCTCTACTCTGCCTCAACCAGAAAAAGAAGAACGGGACAAGATGTCTGAATAAGAGGTGGTGATAGAAATCTAAATGTTGTGCAGAAAATATGGGCATATTTGCACCTCCTATACCACAGCTCAGAAAGGCCCACCAACAAGCAAGTAGTTGCTATTGGAAACTACAAGCTTGACCATTTCATGTGCTACATTTTTTGTAGGAAATTCTTCATGGGATTCTGCACTTTTTAGGCCAAAGTGCAAGAATTTTTGGAGGGTGATAGGCACAATGGAAACTAAAAAAATTATCTCCACATATCCATAAACAAATCCCATCAACAAGTATACAACAATAACAAAGGTTTGTGAGATTGTACCTTTGTCGCATCGTAGATCAAGCAATGGATCTCACATGAATGAAGGTGGAGGAAGATGTTAGTGATGCTCTCCTAGCATAGTCATGAAGTCATCTACGTATCTATGTAGTCCACATGGACAATAGGAACTCCACTTCATGCTCTAAGAGACAGCATGGAAGGAGCAGCCTTTCCATTAGCAATATGCTAGCATTTCATAAGTTATCCTCTCTCCCTCTTTCCTTGTGGGTAATTATGGTTGGTCAAAGACTTCTCAAAAGGTGTGTCTATGTCTAACCAAAACCCTAGATGTCACGCTCCTATTGATAGGAAAGGTAGGGAAGTAGTGTTTCTAATAAACCCTAGGAAATGAAAAGATAGCAACCACTTTTTGGCATGTTGTTTGGTGATGAATGCATATTCATCATAATTTTAGTTGCATTTTGTAGTGTAGTCATACATTCATTTCCATCATTTTAGATTTAACTAACTTGTTTTTAGGTTTTTCTTAATTTTATGATAATTTATAGGGTTTTGATCTGAATTCCTAGTTTTCATGGCAAGTTTGAACTTCACTGCATGAGAGGAGTGCAGGAGACTGTGATATCAGTATCAGTTTTTGAGAATTTGTTGCACAAGAGATATTTGAATGAATGGACCATATTTTTGATGATTTTTTCCTTCATAGGTTATTGAAGCCATCGGTTTCTATTGATCTGCCCCTCTATTGGTTGTCATTCCTTCAGTAAAGCTCCATCAGTGAGATCCATCGACCTTATACCAGTACCCTCCCCCCTCGAGTGGTCTTACATCTACCAAAACATCAGCTTACATCACTCAATCCTTCCATCAATTGACAACCAAAGAAATCTTTACACTTTCCTTCTGATGTCTGACCTAACATGCACCTTGTAACGGAAATTTTATCTTCGCCTACCAATAGTTAGCATATTGTATCTTCTGACAGCCACCCAACACTCAAAAACTAATGGTTGCTCTGCATCACCTTCCAAAGGAAGCCTTGTGTGCATCTTCTGATGGAACGCCTACACTCCATAATTGAAGTAATTTTTCTGTTCCCTTCTAATGGTTGTTCTACTTGAGACTCTATCAACCTTCCAAAGGTAATTCTGCTTTGCCTTCTGATGGTTCTCTTGACTGACTACCTACTGAAGGTTGTCCCGACCCTTGACCTACTGATGGCGATACTAAACCCTGCAAACTATTTGTCTACCTATGCATTTATCTCTTCACCTTCATGGAGAAGAGGAATTAACTCCATGGTGGATGTGAGGATTACAAATCATTTCCTCTATCTATAAATATAAGGCCTTCGTCTACAGGAATAGGGACTTGCCATTGATGCTACAAGGTTGCCACTTCCATTCCAGACCTTCTACCTCCACCAACCTTTGGCCATTCCCAACAATTGATGAATGTCAATTAAAGGTCCTCCTACATCTTCTGAGGCTTGTAGATTCCGACCACAAAGGAGGTTTTGAATGATGACACCCTCATTCCATTGATTTATGACTTACTTCCACCCATAATCAGCCTAGTCTCTCCTGATAGTGACTAGATCCAACCTTGAAGAAGGAATAAGAATGTTCTAAGTCCTCCTATGACAAATGTCAAGGGGTAGAGAGTTGTTGCATTTACCATGACAATGAATTTCTCCTCTTCTATTGTTGTTCCTGTTACTTCTTCCAACTGCTCGATTTGCTACTTTACCTGCATCTATGTTTGTATGGACCATTACATATTTAAAAACAATCATTTATTCTTGTTTTCTTGTCTTATCAACCGGTTTACCTTTTTATCATGTTTGTGGGTATAGAAAATTTTGAAGCCAGGTTCTAGGATACTTATTTTTTCTTGTTAAACCCTTGATGAGAACATCAAATAAATGTTTTATGAGGTGATAGATGTATGATTTCTAGGTAACTCTACAGTGAGCTTAGACTGATATCTATTTGGGTTTTAATCCTAGCACCGAAAGGGTGATTTACTTGGCCTAAACAGATATATGATCACACTTAACATGATATAGTGAGAGAGTGAATGATAGGTTGTGGTGGTGAAACCCATTCCAGCCTAGTGTCCCCATCGATTGATAACATCTAGACTTAAACTTAGTCTTTACTATTTGCAACCTTAGTTGTGCTATATACTAGTTTTTGGTGGTTATTTTGACCAGATACCTATCAAAAGTGTTGTCCTTTGGGTTCAATCATGAATACAATAAGATATGTCCCCTCATGGGTGGGGATTATTGTGTGTTAGTTAAGGTAAAGTCTAGGGATTTCACCCCCAGTGAATTTTCTTATATAATATCATGCATGTCGCTTTTGTACATCCAGTCAAGCAACTAGATAAGTAGGTGTGGAATTCTAGTTGGGAGCCTAGCCAGTCCATCTGATCTACCAGAATGGTTCATAACATTTTAGATTGGTGCACAAACCCAGTCCAGTCATGCGACTAGACTTTCCAGTTGGCCGACTAGGCTTCCAATCGATCCATCAAGGATTCAATTGATTTTCTAAACCTTTAAGAAACCAAATAATCATGTTCAAATTAATATACTCCTCTTCCCTATGCATCCTATGTGTGTGACGCCATAGGCTCCAAATTATGTTGATAGTGATATCTAATATTGTATTATGATTCCATAAACAATGATTGGTGCCTAGAAAAACTTTATTACCACCCAAGTTATTGGAGAAGTTGGAAAACAACTTCAACCTAGTATTCTAACTAGTGTTAGAGTGATTGTATAATCCTTTTGTATCTAATATCTATATTGAATATGAGGCACGGAAACCTCATCCAACCACATTTCAATTTTTGTTTCTTTGTCCAGAGTAGACTATTTGAGATACACATGATTTCAACATCACATGTGGACTCACATTGTCACAGTCATGCATTTCATAGTCTCGCCCATGAAATGGTCATGATAGCACTCCAATAGGAGGGACAAAGTCCATCTACATCACTCACAATAATCCACATGTGTCATAGTGCACCCAAACACTAGTTGTATGGAAACCATTATTCAAGGTCAAGTCAGGAAGTGTTAAGGTACACCAAATAACATGTGATCCTTATAGCAACTTCAGGCCTAGGTACCACAATCACCACTATCACATAGAGATATGATCATGACTACTAGTCATGACTTCCATATGTCATACTCAAATTCGGTCTGTCTGTTACAACTTATTCTCTAACAAGTACCCATGTATCTGAGTTGATATCTAATATCAGGACTAGATAGGCCTAGTCATCGCTCAACATACACACAAGTCATATGTATTATTCTTATTCCATAATATCCAAATAATACATTACTAGGGACATAATAAGAATGTGTACTCTTAAGTATACATATGATCTCATGTTTTGGTCCTCAGCACAAACCATATGTCATTGCGTAAGGATATTATTAGAACATATTATATCGTAATATTAAACTAAACACAATAATTGGAATTGCATTTATTGATAACAAGCCAATTGTAAAGCTTGCCATTACATTCATCATATGACTTGCTCTCATGGCATACTAACAATATTCTCCCACTTGTACTAGATCCAATCACTCATGAACCTAAGTCCAAGTGATCTAGTATGACCATCACACTTCTAATATGAAAGAGTTTTAGTCATAGAATCAACAACATTGCTTTTAGTTGGTACTTTGTAAATCTTTACATCTCCTTGACGTATGATCTTTCGTATGATATGGAAATCTTATAGTATATGCATGGAAATTGATGTGATCCAGTTTCCTTGTATTGTGCAATAGCTCCATTGTATTGTCATAGTTTAGCTCTATTGCATCATCAATGGATGGGACACTCCTAGTTCACCAACGATCTTCTTGATCCACACATCTTCATTTGTTGCACTGGGGGCAAAAATATACTCATCCTCTACTATAGAATTGGCTCTTGTCTCCTGTTAGAACTTTTTTAGCTCACAAAGTCATAATTCAGTCAAAACACAAAGCCTAATTGTGATCAATAATCATCCTTGTCAGTTTGGAATCTTGCAACGGTGTAACATATTACAACCAATTTTTCTAGCCATTTTAAATAAAGAATTGTTCCTTAGTTCTTATCAAGTAATTTAGGATGTTATTTACAATAGTTAAGTGACCTTCATTGGGGTAGGTAAATAGGGCGACAATGATTTTAGAAGAAACAAAAAATTTCTATCCATATTTTTCATAACCAGCAGATCATGTCAATAACTATGAATTGAGAAGGAGGGTTGTGAGGCATATACCTAGTCCTAGAGCAAGTCCAGAAAAAATCCTCTTAGAGTTGTGATTCTTTCTCAAGAAGCACACGAATGGTCATCAGTGGTGGCCTCCTAGTGTAGTGCCACAGAAGTGGTTGACAACATTCTTCATGCATGGTGGCAATGTCCTCTACGCCTCTGCGTAGTCTATGTAGACCACTAAGAACTCTTATCGTTCTACTAGAAATTATGGGAAGGAGTTGTCCATCATGTTGTCTATGTACTAGCATCGACTTTATCCCCTTTGTCTATCTTTCCCTTTTATATGTAAGGTACCACTGGCTCTCACGTTACCACAATATTGAGATTAGGAGACTTGTTCTAAGAGTCCTAGCCACCCCACCCACTTTATATAGGAGTAAATGGGTTAGGGTTTTCCACAGACTTGAGGAAATGAAGCGAAAAATTTCATGAATTATTGATTGTTGCAAATCACTACTCGGTCGACTGGACATTCCAATATACCAAATCACACTCCAATTGATTGAGTAGACACTCCAGTTGGTTGATTTGCTATTATTCCTATTCACAAACATATTGTCTTTCAATGCAATCATTAATGCTTGACATGACTTTAGCATCAAATCTTGATCCGGTCTTACTAATAGTTCAATTGATTAAGAGCCAATTGTCATCCAATGTTGTTTAAATGATTACCTAAACACTTTGGAAATCAAGTTAAACCTTATTCATGAGACATTCCTTATAAGGAACCTAAACTTGCTTAATGAGTTGAATAAGCTTAGTTATCATACTTGAACTCTTATAACCCTAATATAACCTTTTTATATGCTTTGAAATCATAATACAAGCTTATGTTTCAAATTTGGTCCAATTTGGACATTGTTTGAGCAAGTTATGCAATTTTATGCACATTTTAGACTTTTCTACAATTTACCCAATTGAGAGGTTTTCTTTGCAATTTATCACTTGCATTATGTTCCTTGGATATTCTCTCATCATTCTTGATCTTTTTTATCCATGGGTCACCTATTTAATCCTTGTTTTGAAGGTGTTTTCTGCAAGGGTATTTTAGGGTTTACCCCTTCATGGATGAGCTACCTTTAGTAGCTATCAACTAATGACTTATTTGTTTTGCTTGGAAATTCAAGAAACGAGGGATAAGCATGTCTCTATAGATGTTGGGGATCTTATTTTGTGTGTTCTTGTATATTCTTAATAGTTTAAGGCCATGGACACTTGGAAAGATACTAGAACTTCAACTTTTTCTTTTTCTTTATCTTAAAGTTTCATATACTTATCCCTAAGCACCCAAACGAGCCATTTTCTCTCCACCACTTCCCTCCTTCTACGAACCTTGTTATCCCTCTGTTCTCCTACGAATTTCATGTCCAAGGAAGAAGAAAGAGGGGATCTTCTTGGAAAAAGAGTCTAGGGTTGCAATTGACTTCCTTTTATGGTTTAAAAGGCTTCCTTCTAGTGATCATGACCTAAAAGAGTAAGAATCCCATTATTTTCTCCATTCATTTCTTTTTTATCCTTCCTCCTACCTTTCTCCAGGTCGAAACCTTGTTGTTCCATGGTAGAAATTTCTCTAAAGCTCTAAAACCCTACCTTTCTTGCTCCTTATGCTCAAGGTTTGCTCATTTGATGAAGAAAGGTGCTAGATGGACGAGTTTACATCTTATGCATGGATTTTCTACCCTACCTGCTCATGTTTTCTTATGTTTGGGAGTTTATATTCTAATTAGAGGCAAGTTTTGTAACTTTATCCACGTTTATTGCTTCCCATAAGCTTGCTAGCTCATGTTCTTGCTTTTAAATGATGATCTGTGCACTAAAAAGTTATGCTTGACTTGGATTTCAATTTTATAATGTTCACTGTTCCAATTTCAGTTCTAGATGAACATGTGATCATGTGTACATTATTCGTAAGGTATAATATGACTTGTATCAGGATGATTTGACAGCCTATGGTGCTAAGCACCTATCAACCAATGGTCAATTTTAAGGTTTTAAGCTGATTTCTTCTACAAACCCATGACCCGATGATGGAACAATTGCAACAACCTTATTGTGTTGTCTTCATGACAAATAATGGGGGTGACCGAGGGTTTAAACTGACGTTCACCCCCTTAGGTAATGTTTTGGCCTAATTAGAAGCTTACTGATTAACAACTGAGTACCCTAATGATGCTATCAATCAATGGTAATATTATTTTGATATTTGATGTTGATTAATGAATATAGTGCTGATATAACAACCTATGGCGACTTAGTGGTTACTAATGATAGTGGATCAGGTCTCCAAAACCTATGGTGAGTTAAACAATGGCTATCAATCACTAAGGTTTGATACCTCGTGATATTGTGAAAAGGATTTATATCTTGTGATAGTATGATGACTAGTGTAGTCTCATGAATGGAAAGTGAATAGTACTATGTGATGATGAGATGAGAAATTATGTTTCACACATTTTATATCTTTTGAAGTTGTGATACTTATATGCTTTCTAGAAGTGAATTTGGGTTTGTATGTCCACTTCTTTGATGTTGCCTTAATTTACCCAATTGGAGATAACTAATCAAGTGAAACTCTAATCATGGAGTGCCTATGCCATAGAACCATATTCAGTGTCAGAACTTGCTGGATGGTGAAATGAGTATTCCTAAGGGAAACTCAGAGCGCATACTATTGAGTATGTGGGGTGCTTGTCATATTGACACTAAGTGTTTTGGGAGGAGCAGACCTAGCCTGCTTTTTGAGAATGACTTTGGTCGGGTCTGAGTGATTATAACATGATGTGAATAGAGGATAACTACATTTGTACCTCAATGATTGGGTTTGAATACCCTAGATGCTAGTGTTGTGGCCGGTACCAAGGTGGGCTAGTTACATGATTGTATGTCGTTGTTTTATAGTGTGACTATATGTCACTGTGGTGCAGACTCGTACTAACCGAGTATGGAGAAGATCTTGGAGTCCGGCTCTTCCTAGATCCTATATGGAACTGATTGTGACCAAGTGGTGGTAAGTTGGACTTTGAGTGGTACGACTCAAACTCCCCCTGGCGTAATAAAAGATGTAATACACTCATGTAACATATTTGTTTAGGGTTATACATGACGTTTCACATTGGATGATAACCCTTGTTTGTTATCTTTACATAAAGATGATGCTTATTGTAATTAAGAGATAGTAGATATACTTAGGTTGTGGAGATGCTTAAGATTGTAGATGCGTACATACAGTAGCCATGCTTATATTGATAACTATACTGCTACTGTTGATTATAATCATGATGCTGGCTATCTCCTGTTGTTGGTTATATTTAGCATGCTAGCCATGCCTTTGTAACTACAAATGCATATACTAATAATCATGCTTATCCAGATAGTTGTGCTTATACTGTTAGCTCTTCTTATGATGTTGATATGTTTAACCTATTAGACATGCTAATGTTGTTATCTATGCTTATGTGGCTAGACTTATTCATAATGATAGAGATTCTATGTTACTAGACTTGTTCATGATGCTAAATATGCATATGCTACTGAATTGCTTATATTGTCAACAAGATAAAGGATGATAGTATGGCTAATGATGATAGTTATTATCTACTCCATTATGTATTTTGTTAATCATCAGTGCTATTGAGATTATTTGTTATATATGATTAAACTACTTCACTATTTAACTACTTATAAATGTTGTAACCAATAAATGTTGTTAGAGGTTATATCTCTTGCTGGGACATGGGTCTCACTCTTGTGGTTCACCACATTATTTTAGGTAATCGAAAGTGACAAAAAAAAACCTGTGGCAGAAAAGAGGAACTATAGTAATGAATCTTTGAGAAATTTTATTAGACATCTAGTGTGTCCTACAGTCATCCCTGTACTCTCAGGTCCGGGCAGGAAAAGTTTGTATATGGTGTTTCAAATGAATGGAAATTTTGTTAACATGTTAATGTTTGTTGTGTGGCATATGCAAATATTGTTCTCCTGTGTATATATGTTGTGGCTAAGGAAATAGAACACTTTGTATCAAACTCCTGGCATAGTATGGATATAAGAAAGATGTTGGGCTCTTATGCAAATGTTTCTGAGTGGGTGCTGACGTTGAAATTGTTTTTAATTTACCCATATTTTTGGGTATGTGGTTAATTGGTGATTGATTGTGTTTTATGTTTTGAGTAATATCTTTTAGTGTAACGGGTTCTCACAAGTTGGTATCAGAACTTTAGGTTCATCAAGTCTACAGGGACAGTAGGACTTAGGACTAGGATGAGGTCAAAATTGGGAATATGACATAAAAATATGGTGCATACTGCCTAATCTCAATATTTGGGTGCCCTGACCAGGTATTCAATTATTGAAGAAAATGTAAGCATGGAACTCTTAGATTGTTATCTTTCTGATTACTCTGATCAAGTAGTCATTTTGAGATAAACTCAAGAGCATAACGAATAAGAAATAATGGTGTGAATATCTCAATTCTACCTTAAAGAAGATGAGAATTGCAGCATTATCTATCAAAACTTGAATGTATGGTGACTATAAGAGAAAGATACAACACCGTGAAATCTAAATTTGAATACAAATAAGGAAAAGAGGAGTTCTTGAAGATGTGATTCAAGAAGATAATAAAGTAAAAGACGGATAATTCTATGCTTATAAAGTGATTCAAGGTATGAAACCCACATACGATGGAGAGAACTCCAATGATAAGTATAAAATGAGAAGATAAATGAGAACAATGACAAAGGAATAAGGTGGAACCGGAGTTAATCACAGACCAAGCTATGTGTGTACGAAAGTGTTAATGTTAAATAAGCATGGCATTTGAAAGAAATTAAGGCAGATGATCCATGTTTAATGAAGAAAATGTGGAATATGATGATTTACCTATTGATAAGTGGTTGAAACACATAATAAAATAAGAGAACATACCCAAGTGTGATAAATAGTCATCAAGGAAGGAGTAATGAGATATGTCAATCATGATGATTCCTATGTTAATGGCAAGGAACCCAAAATGCAAAGGGTAAAATGATACATAAGAAGTTGTAACTTGCATAACGAAAATAGAATTGGTTACCTTTTTGCTGATGACCCTTGAACAATGTTGTTATGATGTGGGAAGTGTGTTTCCCATTGTGTCTTTCCTTTGCAGGGCACAACTTTCAAGTAGATCATTGCCACTTGGTATGTGTGGATTCGTTGTAAACATGAGGGTGGATAGCTTATTGTAGCATAAGGTTGTTTGGACTATGGTTCCAAAATCATAAAGTTTGTGATGATTTTGCGTTTGAGCCTTCCAAAAATTAGGAAGACTCCTCTTATACGTCTTGATATTTGTTGTGTCGGTAAAAGTGGATGAGATAATGATGTGAGTTCCTTATAGCACATGAGGTGGATACCTAGGTAATGAATCACAGTATCGCAGATGTATCAACAATATAAGAAATATTTAAAGGTTGGATATGTTTATTTAATGAACATTCCAAGTATTCCTCTCCCGTATAGAGAGAGAGTTGATGATGATCCTATAAATGTTGTTTTGAAGGAAAAACAAAAGTGAATCTATAATGTTGTGTATGGTCTAGTGATAGTTGGGAAAGACTACTATTAAGGATAGATGGTTTGTTGATACAATAGATATAATTTTAGGGTGATAGCTAGAATTTAAAGTTGAAAGTTACTATTAGATTTGAACAGGTGGCACAACAAGTTTCTATGTTGCATATTTGTAAATGTCTTCTTATGTGGGGGTTTTCGTGCTGACCCAAGATGAGATATGTATGAATGATGTGACATCACCATGATATGCAAGTAACCATTTGAAGGTAATAGGATGAGGTGCAAAGGAAGTACCATCTTTGTTTACCTTAGATTTCAGGGGCAAAATCCATGTTAGGGGTTTATAGTTGTAAGGCCCCTAAACTTGCTTAATGAGTTAAGTCAGATTAATTGTCATAATTGAATTCTTATAACTCTAATATAACCTTTTTAATATGCTTTGAAATCATAATAAAAGCTTAATTTTCAAATTTGGTCCAATTTGGACACTGTTTGAGCAAGTTATGTAATTGTATGCACATTTTGGACTTTTATGCAATTTACCCAATTGAGAGGTTTTCTTTGCAATTTATCACTTGAATTATATTCATTGGATATTGTCTCATAATTCTTGAGATTTTTGAGCCATGGGTCACCTATTCAATCCTTGGTTTGAAGGTGTTTCTTCAAGGGTATTTTAGGGTTTACCCCTTCATGGATGAGCTATCTTTAGTAGCTATCAACTAATGAATTATTTGTTTTGCTTAGAAATTCAAGAAACAAGGGATAAGAATGTCTATATGTATGGTGTGGGAGCTTATTGCGTGTGTTTTTGTATATTCTTAATAGTTTAAGGCCATAGACAGATGGAAAGATACTAGAACTTCAACCGTTTCTTCTTCTTTATCTTAAAGTTTCGTATACTTATCCCTAAGCACCCAAACGAGCCATTTTCTCTCCACCACTTCCCTCCTTCTATGAACCTCGTTATCCCTCTATGCTGCTGCGAATTTATTATCCAAGGAAGAAGAAAGAGGGGATCTTCTTGGAAAAAGAATCTAGGATTGCAATCGACTTCCTTTTAGGGTTTAAAAGGCTTCCTTCTAGTGATCTTGACCTAAAAGAGTAAGAATACCCTTCTTTCCTCCGTTTATTTCTTTGTTATCCTTCCTCCTACATTTATCCAGGTTGGAACCTTGATGTTCCATGGTATAAATTGCTCTAAATCTCTAAAACCCTACCTTTCTTGCTCCTTATGCTTAGGGTTTGCTCATTTGATGAATAAAGGTGCTAGATGGACGAGTTCACAGCTTATGCTTAGATTTTCTACCCTACCTGCTCATTTTTTCTTGTATTTGGGAGTTTATCTTCTAATTAGAGGTAATTTTTATAACTTGACCCACATTTATTGCTTCACATAATCTTGCTAGCTCATGTTCTTGCTTTTAAATGATGATCCATGCACTAAAAAACTATGCTTGACTTGGATTTCGATTTTTATAATGTTCCCTATTCTGATTTCAGTTCTAGATGAACCTATGATCATGTGTACATTATTTTTAAGGCATAATATGACTTTAATCAGATTTGTTTGACAACCTATGGTGCTAAGCACCTATCAACCAACGGTCAATTTTAGGGTTTTAAGTTGATTTCTTCTATAAACCCATGACCCGATGATGGTATAATTGCAACAACCCTATGGTGTTGTCTCCATGACAACTGATGGTGGTGAGAAGGGGTGTCAACTGACGTTCACCCCATTAGGTCATGTTTTGGCCTAATTAGAAGCTTTGTGATTAACAACTAAGTACCCTAATGATGCCATCAATCAATGGTGATATTAGTTTGATATTTGATGTTAATTAATGAATATAGTTCTAATCTTACAACCTATGGTGATTTAATGGTTACTAATGATGGTGGATCAGGTCTCCAAAACCTATGGTGAGTTAATCATATAGTTGTAGCATCAATTAAGCCTTATATCAATGGTTTCTTGGGTCACTTGATGCAATGGTCGGACCTATACTGTAACTGATGGTTTTAACATATGAACTTGACCCAATGGTCAAGATCTAATGTTTATTCCTCCAATTAAGTGGAATGATGGCTAATGAAATATGTTGGTCCTAATAATATGATTTATATGGTTTCCTTTATATGATCAACTTAAGGAGCTTACTTGTTGACAATGGATGGCTTGTTTTAAATGAACATTCGATTGTGGGTTTTACCCTACTCTCAATGGAACTTTTTGTGGTGTTAATCAAGGGATGTCTAGGGTTAAATGGTGACTCTTTCTAGAGCACAAATCAAGGACTTCATTGGTGATTTATCCAAGGTGTTTACTTATGTAAACAACCAATGGTCTTACCTTTTAAACATCCAATGGTTCTGGGTGACATTGTGGTATGGTGATATGGGTTGAATGATGATGGAACAAATGGAGATTTACCCTTAATAAGGTAGTCTTACCTATTCACTCATATGAATAGAAGGGATGATAACCATATTATGTTGACATGTAACCCTAATGAGGTATAGTTTTTTTTGTTAGGTGAGGTATAGCTTGTTATACCTAGCTTTAATATAACTAAATGATGGTAATTGGGTATGAATAGTCCTTGAATGACTAATACAATCATAGAGTACTTTGTTACTGTTGTTGAAACCCTAGTATGCTATAACTTGATGGTTACACCTTGATTTATGTGTGGGTTCATACTTGAGAATAATATAGAATGTGATGGTGATGCTTCACCTTATGCATCCATTATCCAATGGGGATGTCGTGAGTTAGGGTTTGGGTATATGTGTTGATTAGTAACATTGATATAATTTATCATGTTGAACCTAACTCTAATGCAAATAGATAAAGATGAGTTTTCATGTTTAACATTCTTATATGATGGAATGATGGTGAAATAACCTCCTTAATATGATCATAACCTTAATATGTTAATTGGTGGTTATCATAGCCACATGGTTGATACTTTCTTATGCTAAACATGTGCATTATGAATATGATGAGGATTACTCATATCTATATTTCTTGCATGTTTATGTAACAAAGGAATGTTCTTAATGTTAATATAACCCTTCTACGATTATTTATGAATATCTCCCAGCTTATTAATGCAATATTGTGCTGATCTGGTGTATTATTGTTGAGCCTTGCTATAAGGCATGGAATGATAATGATGATCTTGTAGGGAATAGTATTATGGTTCTAATGACCTTTGGGCATAGTTGAGCCCTGAATGGGGTGTAATCCTCTTTTGTTGATAAGGGTTGATACCCTGTGATATTGTGAAAAGGATTTATATCTTGTGATAGTATGATGACTAGTGTAGTCTCATGAATGGCAAGTGAATAGTACCATGTGATGATGAGATGAGAAATTATGTTTCACACATTTTATATGTTTTGAAGTTGTGATATCTATATGCTTGCTAGAGTTGAAGTATGGTTTGTATGTCCACTTGTTGGATTCTTCCTTAATTCACCCAATTGGAGATTTCTAATCAAGTGAAACTCTAATCATGTAGTGCCCTATTCCATAGAACCATCTTCAATGTCAAAATTTTCTGGATGGTAAAATGAGTATTCCTAAGGGAAACTTGAAGCACATTCTATTAAGTATGTGGGGTTCTTGTCATCTTGACACCAAGTGTTTCAGAAGGATGGCTACGGTCATACCTAGCCTGCTTTTTGAGAACGACTTTGGTTGGGACTCAGTGATTATAACATGATGTGATTAGAGGACAACTGCGGTTGTACCTTAGTGATGGGGTTTGAATACCCTAGATGCTAGTGTCATGACATGTACTAAGGTGGGCTAGTTACATGACTATATTTCATTGTTTTGTAGTTTGACTATATGTCACTGTGGTGCAGACTTGTTCTGACTGAGTATGGAGAAGATCTTGGAGTCTAGCTCTTCCTAGATTCTATTTGGTACTGATTGTGACAAGCGGTGATCAGTTGGACTTTGAGTGGTACAACTTAAACTCCCCAGGGCGTAATAAAATATGTAATATAGCTTTGTAGCATATTTGTTTAGGGTTATACATGACGTTTCACATTGGATGATAACCCTTGTTTGTTATCTTTACATAAAGATGATGCTTAGTGCAATTAAGAGATAGTAGATATACTTAGGTTTTGGATATGCTTAAGATTTTAGATGTGTACATATAGTAGCCTTGCTTATCTTGATAACTATACTTCTACTGCTGATTATAATCATGATGCTAGCTATCTCATGTTGTTAGTTATGTTTAGCATGCTAGCCATGCCTTTGAAACTAGATATGCATATACTGCTAATCATGCTTATCCAAATAGTTGTGCTTATGTTATTAGCTCCTTTTATGATGTTGATATGTTCAACCTATTAGACATGCTAATGTTGTTAGCTATGCTTATGTGGCTAGACTTATTCATAATGATAGATATTCTATGGTACTAAACTTGCTCATGATGCTAAATATGCATATGCTATTGAATTGCTTATATTGTCAACAAGATAAAGGATGATATTCTAGCTAATGATGATAGTTATTATCTACTGCTTTATGTATTTTCTTAATCATCAGTGTTGTTGGGATTATTTGTTAAATCTGATTAAACTGCTTAAATGTTTCATTACTTAAAAATGTTATAATCAATAAACGTTGTTGGAGGTTATATCTCTTGTTGGTACATGGGCTTTTGAGGAGTGAGAGAAATTGTTGGAATTCTATGAAAGAGTCTCAGGAGCCAGGATGCATGCCAGTTTCATATGACCTGGTGGAGTGGCACAAGATCTGCCTCTTGTCTTATGTCGAGATATTGATTCCTTCACACAACAATTTTCTTCTCATATTGTTGGAGGTTATATCTCTTGTTGGGACATGGGTCTCACCCTTGTGGTTTGCCACATTTTTTTAGGTAATCAAAAGTGATGGAAAAAAAACATGTGGCAGCAAAGAGGGTCTATAGTAATGAATCTTTGAGAAATTTGATTAGACGTATAGTGTGTCCTAGAGTCATCCATGTACTCTCAGGTCTATGCAGGAAAAGTTTGTATTTGGTGTTTCAAACAAATCAAAATTTTGTTAACATGTTAATGTTTGTTGTGTGGCACATACAAATATTATTCTCCTGTGTATATATGTTGTGGATAAGGCGATAGAACAATTTGTATCAAATTCTTGGCATAGTATGGATATAAGAAAGATGTTGGGCTCTTATGCAAATGTTTCTAAGCGGGTGCTGATGTTGAAATTGGTTTTAATTTACCCATATTTTTGGGTATGTCGTTAATTGGTGATTGATTGTGTTTTATGTATTGAGTAATATCTTTTAGTGTAACGGGTTCTCACATTCCTATTCTAGGTGCATCCTATGTGTGTGACCCTATAGGCCCGAAATTGTGTTGGCAGTGAATGTCCATAACTAGATTATGACATCACAAGCAATGAGTAATATCTACCAACACATCATTACTACCCAAGTAATTAGAAAGTTAGAGAACAACTTCAACCTAAATATATGATCACCATTACAATGATTGTATAGTTCCTTTGTCTCTGATATCCAGATTGAACTTGAGGCATGGAATATTCATCCTCTTAGTGTTCAATCCATGTCCCTTGAGGTAGAGCAGACTGTATGAGATGCATGTTAGCTCACATATCACATATTGAGTCACACGAGTATGGCCATATGTTTCTTAGTCTTGCTTATCAATTGGTCGGGATTTCAACTCTTATAGGAGGGACAATTCCCATCTACATCACTCACAGTCAATTCTCATGTGTCACGATGTACCCAAGCACCACCTTTATGGAAACCTTTATTCAAGGTTACGTTGGATGGTGTCAAAGTTCTTCAAACGACATGTGATGAGTGTAGTGACTTCATGTATAAGAACCACTATCACCACTTTCACTTTGAGAGCCAATTGTGACAACCATTCCACGGTCTCCATGCATCACTCTCAAGGTGGGTCTATCTGGTACATTATTCTTTAACAAGTACCTATGTGCTTGACTTGATATACTATATCATTACTAATGAGACTTTGTCATCAGTAAACACGCATTCTAGTCTTATGTATTATTGTCATCTATTTTGCTTCCACAATAATATCTGAATAGGGATATAACAACAATGTGTGTACTCTTATCATACATATGATCTCATTGTCCATGCCCTTAACTAGAGATATATGTCATCAAGTAATATCATTCTTTAGACATTTATCATGTTTATGTCATCATCTCATGACTGAGACAAACATAATAGACAGAATTACCTTTATTATTATCAAACCAACTATATGATGCCCCATTAAAATCATCATATGATTGTTTCTCTGGGCATAAATACCAACAGACACCACGACATAGGAGAAAGAAGCAGAAGAAGAGATTGATGAGTCAAAGAAGACCAGGAAGGAGGCATATATTTCACCTCACCAAAGGAAGTTGGTGACTCCAGTGTTTTTTTCAAATATCTTGGGTCAAAGAAGGTTGACCAACCATTTTAGAAGTTTATGGATACTTTCATAAAGTTGTATGTCAACATCCCCCTAATTGATGCAATAGAGCAGATTCCATCTTATGACAAATTTCTGAAGGGTTTCATTAACAAAAAGATAAGGATAGATGATTCAGATATAGTGGTGTTGAAAAAGGAAGTGAGTGCACTTATTCATAAGAGATTGCCACAAAAGACAAAAGGCCCAGGTTGTTTCAATATACCATGTTACATCGGTAGGACCAAGTTTAGTGAGGCTTTTTGTGACTCAGGAGCAAGCATTAACCTCATGCTCTTGACCACATTCAAGAAATTGGGATTGAAGGAATCTAGAAAGAGCAACATGACCATGTGGCTAGAAGACAATTCAACGGTTAGGTGATATGGTATCTATGAAGATGTGTTAGTCAAGGTTGACAAGTTTGTGTTTTTGATAGCTTTAGTAGTTATGGAAATGCAGGATGATCATGGAAATGAACTACTCCTAGGGAGGCCATTCCAAGCTACATCATACATGAAATTAGAGATGGAAGAGTAAGATTGATGTTGGGTGGATGACCTCTTTGAAATCCAAATGTCAGACTCTTCACAAACAGTTGGTCATAGTACACAATGTCAGATGTTGCAGCAGTTACAAGGAAAGTGTCTCTATTTTTAGGGAACCCATTCATGGACATGGATCATGTCATGACAAATGTGAAAAAATGCACTTTGGCAGTGGACATCATGGAGCACACCAATGAGGTTTCATTGACCAAGGCAGTACAATATCGTGATGATGAAGAAGACAAGGTTTGCTCAAGGACAATCGATGAGGAAACATCTTCCACTCTCACCCAAGCTTATCTAGAACTACAATTGGAGGCGTGGTGGATGAATGCACTCATTATCATTCTTTGGAGGAGTTTATTTTCTTTCTAAAGGCATTGCCATGTTTCTATACAAGGAATTATGAAGATCTAGGACCACCTCCACCACCATTGACTCCATCTTTGCTAAGTCCTTTAGAACTTGAGTTGAATCCACTTCTGCTGCATCTGAAATATATATTCTTGGTGACAAATGAGAAGCTTCTAGTCATCATTTTATCCTCATTGAGTGTATATGAGGAAGAGCAATTGCTAGTGGTGTTGAAGAACCACCAGGCAGCATTTGGGTGGTCTATTGTAGATATCAAGGGGATCTCTCCTAGCTTTTTTCAGCACAAGATCCACATTGAAGAAGGATCCAAACTGATAGTACAACCTCAATGATGGCTCAATTCAATCATGATAGATGTAGTAAAGAAAGAGTTAGTGAAGCTTCTATCGACAAGTATAATCTATATTGTTTCTGATTCAAGTTGGGTTCATCCAACAAAAGTGGTTCCTAAAAATTGGGGAATATAAGTCATAACTAATTCAACAAGTGAATGGATTTCTACTAGGTTGGTGATAGGGTGGAGTATATTCATCAATTACTTCCATTTGAATGTCACCACGCTTAAGAATCATTTCCCCCTTCCCATTATTGATGAAATTCTTGAGCGTTTGACCGGCCATTCTCATTTATGTTTTCTTGACGGGTATTCTAGGTATAATCAAATTTCTATCGAGCCATAAGACCAAGAGAAACCTACTTTCACTTGTCTCTATGGTACTTTTTTTACTTCAAGATGCCATTTGGCCTCTGTAATGCACCAACAACTTTTTAGATATGTATGCTCGCTATTTTTTCGATATGGTTGAGCACTATCTCGAGGTTTTCATGGACGATTTTTCAGTGTATGAAGAATCTTTTGAGGACTACCGTGACAGTCTGGACAAGGTTTTGTAGTGGTGTGAAGACAATCACCTAGTGTTGAATTGGGAAGAGTGTCACATGATGGTGAGTGAGGGGATAGTTTTGGGACCCAATGTGTCCAATAAAGTAATGGAGGTCGATTTGGTTAAAATCAAAGTCATCTCTATGCTACCTCCACCATCATCTGTGAAGGGGTTAGGATTTTTCTAGGACATGCCTATTTTTATTAATGATTTCTAAAGGATTTTTCAAAAATTGCAAAGATGCTTTTGGAGTTATTAGAGAAAGACATCAAGTTTAATTTTGATGAGCAGTGTTTGAAAGATTTTGAGGTGTTGAAGGAGAAATAGGTCTCTGCACCTATGGTTCAAGATCCAAATTGGACCCAACCATTTGAGCTTATGTGTGACGCATCAGACTGTACGGTAGGGGTTGTTCTAGGACAACACAAGGATAAAAACCCCACTGTCATCTATTATGAATCAAACCCTAAATGATGCCCAACTTAATTACACAACAACTGAAAAAGAGATTTTGGTTGTAGTTTTTGCTTTTGAAATTTTTTGCCAATATTTGATCGGGGAAAGGGTTATTGTGTGGACTGATCATGCAGCAATTAAGTATTTCTTGCAAAATTAGGAAGACAAATTTAGATTGATAAGATGGTTTTTTCTATTATAAGAGTTTGATATTGAGATCAAGGATAAGGTAGGGATAGAGAATGTGGTAGCAGGTCATTTGTCTAGGTTGGAAAGAGTAGATGAGAAGGATCTAAAGATACCCATAGTTGAGAAGTTCCTAGATGAGAAATTAGTTGCCATGAAGTATAAAGATTTGTAGTTTACAAATATTGTAAATTACTTGGCTTGTGGTAGGCTTCCAGAAGATTGAGGATATCAAGATAAGAAGAATCTTTTTCATTCCTTGAGATTTTATGTGTGGGATGACCCCATGTTACTCGAGCGATGTAGGGATGTGATTTTGAGGAAGTGTGTGCTCGAGTGTGAGATGGAGAGTATCTTGTCACATTGCCACTCCCTACCTACTGGGGGACACCACGCTTCCTCCAGGACAACAACAAAGGTTATATCTAGGAGACATGAAATGCCCCTAAAAATTTTTCAAGAAGTTGAGGTTTTCAATTTATGTGGAATAGATTTCATGGGATCTTTTGTTTCTTCTAATTCCAATTTATATATATTTCATGCAGTTGACTATATGTCTAAGTGGGTGGAAGAAATTCCAACCCGCACAATGATGCTCAGGTTGTATGCAGATTTGTGAATGACCATATTTTCTATAGATTCGGGGTACCAAGAGTAATTATAAGTGATGGGGAATCTCACTTCACTAATAAGAAGATTGGAGCTTTTTTGAGCAAGTATGGAGTGAGGTACGGAGTAGGAACCATATCACCCACAAACCAGATGTAGGTTGAGGTGTCTAATAGGGAGATCAAAAAGATTTTAGAAAAGACAGTGTCAACCAATAACACCATTGGAGCATGAAACTAAATGGCGCTCTTTGGGAATATAGGACGGCCTATAGAACCCCTATAGGAACAACTTCATTTAGGTTGGTCTATGGGAGAGCATGTCATTTACCTGTGGAATTGGACCACAAAGCCAAGTGGGCTTTGAGAAAGTTGAATTATAATCTTGATGATGTAGGAAAGAAGAGAATGTTGGAGTTAAATGAATTGGATGAGCTCAGGTGGGATTCTTATGAAAGCTCGAGGATCTATAAGGATAGAACTAAGAATATTCATGGCCACCACATTTTGCACAAAGTGTTCACTCCATGATGGAAGGTGCTTATGTTCAATTCTAGGATGGAATTGCACCCTAAGAAATTGAGTTATAGATGGAGTGGTTTATTCGTAGTGGTTAAGGCATTTCCCCATTGAGGTTGAATATTAGCAATGGGGTTGAGCCATTTATTGTGAATGGACAATAGCTTAAACACTATTTTGGGGGGGATTTGATACATGAGGGAAAGGAGGTGAAGCTCCATGAGCTTCACTGATTCTTTTTTATCTGATTGTCGAGCCTAGGACATAAAACAAAGGTTCTTGTTCAAAGGCAACCCAATTTTGTGTATCGTGTTTATATCTTTCTCTTTACATTTGTTTTTAGTAGACTTCATTGTTCTAGTTTACATTTTATATTTTTCAACGTAAGAAAGGTACCTTGATCAGTTTGTTTGGTGTGTAGGTAGTATAAAATTCAGTGCAACTGACACAATAAGTGCATATCAAAAGGGACAAAATTCTAAACTGGGTACCACCGACAAATGAGTCAGTGTCACTGACACTTTCCAATAGGGATGTCCCAAAATTTTCTTGGTACCACCGATAAGGAGGTCGGTGACACTAATTTCTTGTAGAGATAGGCTGCAATCATTGTGCAGGCTCGGTACCATTGGCACTGAAGTCGGTATCATTGACACCTACACGACGCTCCAAGTTCGAGATATCGAGCAACCATTCGAGAGTACTGAGAATATTAAAAACTTAATACCATCGACCCATCAAGTCAGAGGCACCAACACCTTTCAACAAGGATAAGCAAAATGTAGCTCGGTACCATTGACACTCCCATCGGTGGTACCAACACCTAAAAACATAGAATTTGTGGATGCACAAATCAATGAACGAGATTGTCATCATCCAATGTCGGTGGCACCGATCTGAAAT
This sequence comes from Alisma plantago-aquatica, assembly GCA_963693085.1. Taxonomy (NCBI): domain Eukaryota; kingdom Viridiplantae; phylum Streptophyta; class Magnoliopsida; order Alismatales; family Alismataceae; genus Alisma; species Alisma plantago-aquatica. The sequence continues at coordinate 420,102,740 of OY856412.1, forward strand.
GTGTTTTTTTAAGTAGGTACCACTGACATGTGTCATTTCTATTCACACTATGCCATCTGTGTGTCGCGACATTGATGAATGAGAAGCGTCAATATCAATGTGTGATATGGATTTCACACAGATCATGGGGGATGAGTCAGTACCTGCCGGGACCTCTCTTTTTATTATCATAAATACCAACCATTAGAGATAATCCCAAAACCTAAACCCAGATTATGAAATAAAACAATGAATTCTCGACAAGGCGATTAAACAATATATGAAAAATATAGATAATTTTTTCCTTTTTTCTTTCTTCACAAATTCATAAATTAATGTCATATCAAGGACATAACATTTAATTATCATAAATCTTATTCAACTCCATTAAAACCAGAATCAAATCTTGTTCTTGTATGTGCTTCAGTTTGCATCAGATATATGTACATTGATGAACAAACTTAGTCTACAACCCATCCCCGAAAAGAGAGAGTATAGAAACTTTTATCTAGATTATGTTATTTATATCTTCTTTTTCACGACCTCTGTGCTAGATAGCATTATACCTAAAAACATTTGAAACAACCTCATGATACTCATATAGATCCCCAATGAGTGGATTCCTCCCACTCAAGTTGGGTAAATGCATTAACATCAGATTAAGTATAATAAACTTAATAGAATCATGCAGATATTGAAAAGTCTAGCAAATAGTTCTATCATAAGTCAAATTTAGCTTACAATGTTAATCTAATCTGACAGATAAGGTAATCACTTAAACTAATTATAACTTTGAAACATATTTTAGAGCATGTCTATGAACAAATTAGAAGATACTTATTAGTTCATATTAAGAATCCTATTACATGAGTAATAAGTCAAGTTCTAAGCATTTTGAATCAATACATAACAATAACATTATCTTTGTGACACTCCACCAACCAGACTAGGAACACATCTTGTAGTCCTGATGCTGAAGTACAAATAATACATATCTACCGAACAATACTATCAAACTACGAGCAATCCAACTCATATTCAGAATGGATATAAGCCCCAACATTTATAACTTGTCAACATGACAGATCATTATATGAAATAAATTTTTCAATAGCAACATGATTTCTTCCCACAACAAGAAGCATAATAAATAATGACAAATCATCAAGTAGCAGTACAAGGAATGTAACAACCATAAAAATCATGTTCTATACAAATTATCATCTTTTATTCATTTGCCCTAAAACTAATTGGCTTGTACCTCACCAATTAGAAGTCGCCATGCCTGATTATCATGTCAACAACTCACTGTCACTATCTTAGGGTTTATTCGGCCACCCTAATATATCAAAATCATACCATGGACACCCCAGGGTTGCCTAAAGAGGCTCATGTCGTCATCTTGGGTACACGAGATAGGAACCAGTAAAACAGTATATCACATATCACAACATTTCACATATTTTTCATTTCACATATTTCATTTCATCAGAGTTTATTCCATCTGGACATAGACTTTCGCAATAAGGATTTAGGGCCAAAGGCAGTCCATATGGCTCACTCCTAAATCTTGGTGGTCTAACCTTTAAGGTCTCGATCCACACTTTGAAAATCCTTCTCATAATTTGTCGATTACTAAAAGGAGATCTGTTTTGTTTCCCCAGTGTGGTCCTTGAGGGAACTCACAGTGTTCAGGGACCTAACTAGATGTTTCACATTTCACTTATTATTAATCTCTTTTACTCATCTTAAAAGAATTCAAAACATCAAATAGCATATGTGTCTATTCTCACGTAACTAGAATAAAATGAAACATATTAAGCTTATCTAGAAAGACAATGATTAAAGCAAAAGGCACAACAAATATGTATTTTGCAACACGTATGTTCTTTCCATTTTCTACATAATACCATAGCATTCATCATCAGTGGGCTTTTAGCCCTAATCTCATTGTCTAGCATTTACCCCATCAGGGTTTATCATGATCAGTGGGCTTTCAACCCGAGACATAATCTCATTATGCAACATTTATCCTCATCTAGATTTCTCAAATGTAAGGAGTGCATATTAAATTCAATTTCAGCATATTTCTTGTTAGTTCAATGTATATCGCAGTTCTTAACAAATATTCAAAGAGGCATTAGAACTAGAAATAGTAAAAGTATATAGATATCTTGTATCATTCATCATACTCAGAATAGATTATCATACAACATATACTTATTCCATCCAAATTCAATATATGCAAACAAGTTTCATGCATATACATGCATAACACACTTAGTTCTCTTCTTCTTTTATTTCACATTCTTCAATTAGGGTTACTAATCAACACATTTTGAATATAATTGAAGTCCATCATATAATCCATCCTCATATTATAAGTATTTTATAAGACAATCACAATCCAAGAACAATTTCTTGTAAATGAAATCAAATGCTTGAACCTCATCTTTTAATTGAATTCAACTATAGTATGTGCATACATTAATCCCTCATTTGAAAATTTTCATTTGATACCATCATCAAACTCATCATTTTAGGGTAAGAGTTAGATTCTTAGAATCATTTCTAATTCCCATTTTTTTCCTTCATTTTATACCTAGTAGTCTCAAATTCTTTCATTCCATATTCATTACATTATTCAGATCAATCTTTCTTGATTCACTTTACATGCAATGCTTCTCTTCTCATTAACATTTATAAAAGTCTATTTCTTAGTATAGTTCATTCAATTTGGGTTAAGCCACATGTAATTAAAATAAAGGACTAAATACTTCCTCATAATAACTTCAATAGTTTCATATTTAACTTCCAATCACCATTTTATTGCATTTTATTCATACCATCTCTTATATTTAGATAATTATACCATGTCATTGACTTCTAATGTCATTTCCATAATCAACAATGATCATTCTTTATTATACTAATCACTTTAGCTTAAAAGAATGGTTTAGGTTACATCTTCTTACATCATAATCTCAATCATTCTTCCCAATTCATTATTATGTAGCTTATATAAAATGACCCACATTCATATGAGGGTTTACTCATATTTTCATAATTCATACTAAAATAGATGCATTAGTATTAGATTATAGTAGTAAGACTCATCATCTTCAATTGAAGCTTTAATACTTACACTTCAACATTTCATCACATTTACAACATCATATACAAGTTCTAGCTTTATCACTCATACTCATCTTAATACTAAACATCTAAGGCTATCAAGAAATCATCCTTAGTTCAACACATCATAAGAATCATATCACAATGTAATTTCATCACGATCACACACTTGGAAACCCTAGTTTCCATATTCACATATTCCATTCATCAGTCATAAATATACATTGATTTATTGACTCATCTTGATTCACTTCCTCAACATAAATCCTAATCAAGAAATGTGGTCACCTTATACTAACCCTTATGTTTATATTATAGTCAATTCCATTAACATTCAACAATACACTTGTATAATACGTTCCAGGACAATTCAAATATGTATTTATACATGTCAATTCAGTTCCAAGCATATCAGCCATTGGGATGATTTTTAGGCAATCTTCACATGAAATAGCATAGTCATCTATCTGTAGGATTCTCCATGAATCCTAAATCAAAATATAAGGAACTAATTAAGTTCCAATTAATGATAAAGAATCAAAATCAATAGAAGTTGATCCCCTTATATCTTTCCCACATTGATATCCAATCACATACATATACAAGCAAGGTTTCTAATTATTTATCCAGATAGAATTAGGCTTTCAACATAAGTACAAAACTTAGGAGGGATAAAAACACTCACATAAGGTGACAAGCACCTCAAAAAGGTAGGTCAAAATCTGAATTTTTAGAGAACTAATCAAACTCTAGGAATAGAATCCATTTCTTCTTCCTCAAAACTCAGAAACCCTAGAAATGGAGATTAGAAGAGAAAGAGTGAGAAAAGTGGATGTTTTGATGTAATTTTGAATCAAATCAGATGAGGGATAGAATCTTGACATGTGAGAGAAGATTCACCATGAAATGCTACGCAAATAAGCTGAACTTACTTGATTTCATCATATCTCGGATAGAGAAACCCTAGGTCAACATCTCTTCCATTTTCTCTTCTCAAAACCCTATCTCTCCTCTCTCTCTCTAGAATTCATTTCTTTGACAGGAATGTCGAGTTATGAGATCTCCTTGTGTGTTAGGTTATTCATATAGATGAATTGAGGTGCTTAGAACAATTACAGACAAGCCCTTCATTGTATTTTAATTTTGCTCAGACTGGTTGGTCAGGTGAGTTACAAACTCGACCGACACCACACTATTAAGCACTCAAACATTGTCCCAAAATTATGAAAATTTAACACAATGTCTGAAATTGAGTTTTTAATGTAAAATTAAAATTAAGATCATTTGGAGATACAAATAAATAAATAAAAATCAAATAATAGATTGTTATATTTCAGTCTGTAGCATGGTCAGTCGAGTATGTCCTGGGCAGAACTCAACTGACAACCCTTTCTGTAGAGATCAAACATCATCTAAAATTATGTCAATTTCATAGTATATATAATAGAGTTTCCCAGCTATAGATCAATTTTGAGATCAAATGGATGTACCACTAAAAAGATAAAATTAAAATACTTGACTGCTATATTTCAGTCTGAATACATGATCAGTTGAGTTTCTCATGGGGAAACTCGATTGACAAACAGGTCAGAGAATTATTCAAAAATTCTAAAAATTTTCAAGAGTGCCATATCCAAATTTAAACTAAATCATACTTACACATAAAATACTAAAAATCATTTAAGGAGCCATTATACTTATCAAATTATGTATTCATATGTCATCAAAACCCAAATTGTTGGCCGATTAGGGTTTTCAATTCTTAAACCCTAATTATGTGAATCAAAGTATTATTAAACCTTCTTGTTATATTTAAAACATCAAAACTTAACTACATCATTAATCAAGCTTTAAACAATTATCAATCTAGTTAAACATACAATCATCCAAGTAAACCCTAATTAGATGACTAATTTGAAAATAGGTCATTACAGTATCACCGACACATCCATTGGTGGTACCGATGCAGGGCCTAAAGGTTGATCGCATCTATAAAAGCAAGGGTGTGTGAATTGTTTCAATCACACCCACACCACTTCCCTTATAAGCAGATTAGTGACAGAGCATCTAGAAGATCAAAATATTTTCTGAGCTCCCTCTCCTCCATCATTTTCATGTTTCTGATCGATGGAAGCACAAAGGTCTACTTCGTCAGTTCAAGGAGCTCCAATGATGGTGCCGACATCCAAGATGTCCAAGGATGATTGTACCAAAACTACCATGCCATTTTTTAGAATGAGTGCCCTCTCATGGCCAACCAGGAGAACATGCATACTCACCTACAGCGGATGCAGAGCTACCAACGGTCGTTGTTCGACAACTACTAGAGTTAAGGATATTTGGGAAACTACCCATGGCTTACAAAGATGCCACAATAGCCCCTGACTTTCCAAGATACCTTCTACATGCATGATCTGAACATGCTACCACCACCACCACCATTCTGATATGGTACCACGGTTCCACCTCTTAGATTGGATTTTGACTATGGGGAAAGTTCAAGCTTACGGGGGGTGTTGGAATATCTCTATCTTTTGTTTGCTTTTTTGTTTTATTATTGTGAGTTTGTAGGATCCAGATCTACGTAGTGTAATCGTGGAGTAGTATAAGCATGATTTCTACCTTTGTTAACATAAAATGTGTTCTAATTTGTCTTTGCAATGAAATTGAAAATTAAAAAAAATGGCTTAGTTGTAAATTCATAAGACAACATCACTCAGAGGAAGTGTATGGGTTAGTTAGCTTAAGGACATTTGATATGAATGGAAGTCTTAATTATCCATGAATTGTGGATGCCAATGGGTTTTGAGTCTGAACGGATCAAACAATTAATGGGACCTTAAATTGAAGTTTTAGAAAAATACCTAATGTTACCCCATACACAGGTTAATAGTAGAGGAACATATCATACTTTAAGAAAGGCATTGTCTCTTATCTTATGATTCCATTTGCTTTTCATTCATTTGATCCACCACTAAAAGATGATCAAGTAACCTGAATTGTTTCCTCTTGATTGCATTTTCATAGCATAACAAGTGATATAATTTTAGTTCTCTCTTATTGCATTAGTTAGAATATGAAAAAAAAAAGATATTCTTGCATATCATTTAGTTGCATAATAAATTCATGTAGATTGCATATCTTTTGCATCATTCATTTTCTCTCAACATGTACTCATGTGGTCTTTCAATGAAAATGAAGTATAGGGATACACATCCAAACCCCTCAAAATAAAGAGAAAAAATGGAATAAGATGTTATAGTGGAGCCCAAGCATATCCTTCAACCATGCTAAAATAGTGGGCCAATAAAAAAATGGTATGAAATAAAGAGGGAAAAAAGGATGCCCTAACCATCAATTATGAACCTTCCCTTAAACAGAAATGAAGATAGACACATGGTTCATTCTTTTGTTTCACTCTCATTTATCTGATGAGGCTTTCAATGCATGTACCATTTCACTCAAAAACAATAAGCATTAGGATTCATACATTTCTTACTCCATTCCTATTGTAGGATCATATTTGTTTTTGCATAAATGATTTAGAAATTATTTGTGATTCTTCAAAAGCCACCTACTTCATTCCACCCATTGCTCTTATTGGTAGGCCATATATGATTTATCTCATTATTTAATCTTATAAGGAGAGCTACTTCCAATTAGTTGGTAGTTAGGAAAGAGCAATATAGATAGGGAATCACATGATGCACCAAGAAAATGCTTGATTGACTATGATATTAACTGCTCTATTGATAGTGTTTCACTGGTTTAAGGGTGGCCAACTTTAATGAATATTTTTGGTCACTTATGAGTAGCTAATTATTCAGTGATTAGTAAAGGTTGGTTTGGGACCGCCAGGTGGGGGTAGTTGAGAAATGAATTTCATATTATTTGTCCTTTTGTTGACTTGTTTCGAACAAATTTGAGGGTGTGTTGCTCGAGGACGAGCAACATTTAAGCTTAGGGGAGTTTCATGCACTGAATAATTGTCACTTTTTACAGACTATTTTTCTATGTATTTTGTGCATTTATTGCTTAGTTTTATATTAATTGTGCATGATTTATCATTATTATCCCGTGACACTTAGTTGCATCAAATATTCATTATTTTACTATTCCATATTGATTTATCATGATTTGTGGAGCTTATGTTCTTTCTTGTGCTATTTTAGGTAAATTGATAAGAATTGGCTCAGTTTGGTGCTACTGACATGTGCGTCGGTGGTACCGACATTTGAAGAAAAGGAACAGGGTGGAGTCTAAAGAACTCAGTGGTACTGACAGACAAATCGGTACTATCGACAATTCAACGGGAGTGCTCTAAAATGAAATCGGTGCTACCGACGGCAGAGTTGGTGGTACCAAATTAGACTGAAAAATTCAACATGAGATGTTAGGGAGTATCTCAGTGCTATCAACACCTATGTCAGTAGTACCAACATTTCACATAGGACCGCACATCTGTCGATAGTACCAACTTGTCAAGATCAGGCTAGATTAAAGATCTTAGTTAATCATGTTGACCTAAGTGTTGAACATTGTCCATATTTTGATAATGACTTAACCATTCCATTCATATGTATCTAATATGTTTGTTTAAGATTTATTTTAGGCATTAGGTACATGAAAAGGATCAAATTTCTCAAGCCCTAGCTTGGCTTAGTTATAGTCAAAAGTAGTGCAAATGCACTTTTGTGGAAAACACTCCAAATCACCTTAGAAAATTTTTGTAATCATTTGTATTGATGATATGACTTGTAACTAAGTTGAGAAAAAAACAAGGACACTTAACTTCAATATTTGGTCACATAAAATTCATTATGTAAAATTCATCACAGACACTCCATCAGTCAAGTTGCCCACTCGACCGATCCTTGATGGATTTGGGAAATGAATGTTGATCAGTCGGGTTTCATTTTCACAGAACTCGACCAATCCCTCTATAAATCAAACTCAATTTAAGTGGATCGGTAGAGTTACCTCGGGACAAACTCAACCGATGGTTTAAATTGGCTTTATCGCATAGTGTGATTGGTCAAGTTTTCTTTATTGAAACTCAATTGAATGCACTATACGGAGAACACAGAAAAAGTGATTCAAACCATTGGAAGGGTGCAAAACTTAAAATTATATCCATTGCACCCCTCAAAATGGCTAGTAAATGTGTACAAGTGTTCCCACACTCTAGTGGACACCCCGAGCTATAAATAGGGCATCTTAGACTTCATTCTAAGGTTGTCTTTCATGCTATTCAAGGTCATTGCTATAGTTGAGTGGTTTTAGTCCACTTGAGCCCCTTTCTCTCTCTTGATTGCAACTCATTTTATTCACTATGAGTGATATAGGAATCATGTGAGAGAGACTGGTGAATGCATATTGATCCCATTTTTAGTTGCATTTTCAATCTAGTTTAGCATCCATATAGCATAGTTTTCATTAGTATAGCTTTGTTTTGATCTACTTAAGTTTTATGTTAATTTGTAGGAATTTGATACTTTTCTTGACTCCCTTTGCAGGTTTTGAATTTTATCACTCTGTAGCAAGTTTGCCTAGGGGGTCCCGCTACCCTTCACTGGGCAGGAGTCAAGAGGAGGATGCCTCTCGTGGGGTGCAGGGTAGCGCCCCAAAGAAAATTGGATTTTGAGCACTTTTAGAAGGCAGATTGATACAACAAATTTCGTCCAAGACCAAAGTCATCTTGTTGATCAACATGACAATCGACATCAAAATTGACCAACAATCAAGAGGTCGACAGCCTTTTCGACCCCTAGCTTGACATAATCAAAGCTCGACAACATCATCAACCAAGCAACCGACAAGAAAACAAGTTTTTGACATAATGTTGTTGACACTCTCGTCAACAGCCACAACTTCAACCGACAGTCTTGTCGACCCTCAAGGTCAATAGTCCCATTGACCTCCAAGAATTGACGATAGGGAGTCTAAGCATCAGGACCTATTGGTCAACAGTCTCGTCGACTGATGGATCCATTGATCGACACTGATGAAAAATGGTCGACACCAATAGGGAACACAAGAGGTCGACAGCCTCAACCCTATAAATAGGCCCCCGACGCAACTATAAATCTCATCTTAGATTTTGTAGAGATAGAAACGCCGAAACGCTATCGTTGAGATTAGAGCAAGGACGACGCTTGTCAATCTAGCTAGTTCAATCGACCTAGTTGGTCGAAACCTATCGACCCCAAGCACATATCAGTAGATCACTTCCCTTCCGTAACTCCAAAGTTGTCAATCTCTCTCTGAGCGATCGATCTCTTCCCTGAGTTGTTGTTCCTCCACCTACTTCTGCTACAAGTCAGGGAGAAAGAAGGAAGGAAGTTTGTCATCGCACACCACATTGAGTCGCTTTTATTTCCATCATGACCATGATGGTGTCCTCTTCATCTTATTGTGATATTAATCTCACCATGTCGAGGGAGTAGTCTTTTCACTAGGGTGTGGGGATTAGCCCCACTACCCATTTCTTACAATTTCTTTCATATTCCAACTCTTGTATGAACTCATATAATTCATAGCCAATCATTTATCGTATGTTTTGTGGCTTGAACTTTACATGATTTATTATAATCTTTTACTGTGAGAACTTCAATGTTTAAGATTCGAATACTGATTAGCTTTGATTGACACCTTGACGAGAACTTCTAACGAAAAGTCTATGGAGTGATGTATAGAGGATACGTAAGTAATGAGATATTGAGCTTACAAGGATATCTACTCATGCAAAGTTTCTGACACTGAAAAGGGAAACTTACATAAGTCCAATTATATCTTCATACATGTTTGGATTTGAATGAATGTGCAGATTCGAGTATTGGTGGTGAAACCCAATTCTTCCCTAGTGTTTCCATCAATTGATAACTAGAACCTTAATCTAGCTATTTCATTTCTTGCAATCTTAGGTTAATCAACCAATCTCAACCATTATGATAAATACTAATTCTTGATAGGTTACACTGATTAGTTAATTCTTAAAAATGTTGTCCCTTGGGATTTGATCCTTAACTATACTAAGATAAGATCCATCCTCTTGCGGGTGGCATTATTGCACTTTAGTTTTGGTAAACTCTAGGATTTATATTCCTAGTGATTTTGCTGTACAATAAGATTCCACGTCAGAGCGACATCATTGTACACTTGTGAGGCTCTCAAGATCTCTCTTTCTCCAATCCCCTTTCTTGAAGACTCCATTGGTGAAAAGTTTTCCAAGATAAGGAGAAGGAGCAAGCTTCTTCAACTAGAGAAGAAGGTGCTCAAGGCTAAGGTGCTCAAGGCTACTTCTTGGTGAAGGAGAAGATCAATGCGGAAGATCCAAGGAGCTGGTTGGTAAATTGTAAATACCAAGTCTCTACAATTAAACATGATAAACAAATCATCAAAAGTGTGGCAGCGGAAGAATTAAATCTTGACATTATTCAAAATGTATAAAGAGTACATTATAAAATTTTCCCAAATGGGAGTACAACTTTATACAAGCACAAGGATCTAGGTAGAGGAAGACTTAGACTAAAACATCATTATCTCCAAACAAACTACTTAAAACATAAAAACATCTATGATCAGGCAAACTATGTGTTCCTTCTCCTCATACCCTATCCTTAGCCTTAGGTTCACCAAGCTTCCCTGCGCACTCTGATCCTATCCTGGATGGTTGGGGTCATCCAGCAAGAGAAAGATAAAAGGTATGTGTTAAAAAGAAAGTATTGGACAAGGAATAATCGACAACATTACGTAATAAAGGATTCTCCATGTTACAAGAGTATTAGAGCATGAGAAAGTTATTCAAATAAGAATAAGAGAACTGCCATATACAATCACCACAATAATAAATCGCATAGCATGAATATATTAAGACACAAACTCATCTCAATGTAGGGTGAGGCACCTACCGGACCTCACCAATGGCAGGGGGACTAAAACCCCAGTGCCTAAAAAGTGGCAGGGGGACTAAAACCCCAGTGCCTAATATATAAAATGGCAGGGGGACTAAAACCCCAGTGCCCTTTGGGTGGTTTGTACTCATGTACACTACATTGTCATTTGGCCTAAAATACATCATGCTTGAATAGTCACTTGGCAGTATAGTGAAAAGTAACAAGATAGCATTGGGAATAAAACCCAAATAAATAACAAGACCATCATAGGTCACAACCATATCCAAGAGTTCCAAGAATTAAAAGAGTCAACAAGCACCAACATTATACAATGTTCCAAATATTTCAAAGGATAAGCCAACATAGGCAATAACAAGATCACAACATTTCCAAGTAAAGGAGGCAACATATAGCAAGTTTCACATAATTCAAATGAATGAGCCACAATGGCATTAGAAGCATAAAATAAGTAAAGAGCCAATAAAGTCATGTAGGAGGATAACAAGGCTAGCACATCATGAAGGTAGGGATGGATAAAAGCCCAACATAAGGATAGGTGTGATTTGCACATTATATATTCCACATAGATTTCACATTCATCAGAAATGTGCACAGAAATAAGTTCCACATACATAGGAGCCACATACTAGAATAGGGTGCACATACAAAATAGGGCTCACATACAAAAATAGGTTTTCACATACCTTAGATTATATACATTACCATCACATCCACCAATCAGATTATATCGCCATCCCAATATATCCTAGTTATAAACATAACACATGTATTAATATATATAAAGACATAAATCATAGGAAAAAACCCTAATTTTCTACTTTGAAAACCAAAGGTCGATTTGTGTCTCAAAACCTTGACCAAACGATTATTCATATTCTCCTGATTAACAAAACATATTTTATTTTACAAATCGGAGTTAAAATGAATTAATTATGTATTTTAGAACATTTAACATACTAAAAATGCCATTCAAAGAAAACTTCGGAAAAACCTTGAGAATCAGGTCTCAAAAATCATAAAATCAGATTCTACGTTAAAAATCCTTTCCATCGACTATTTATTCGGATTTTTCTGACCAACGGTTGATTTACTATGAATTAAGTAAATCTGACCAATCAGAAATTAGGAAAAAGCCACGTAGGCAAAAATAAAAATAAAAATAAAACCAAGAGGCGCCAAGTGGCCGGACCCAGGCTGACATGGGCCAATCAGCTTTGGCCATGTCAACCGGTCCAGGCTCGCTGGGCCTTGGTCAAAGGCGGATAAACAAAGTGGCAAATGACTCTTTTGACCTTGCTCGCCAAATAGGTTTAATTGAAGCGACGAGGGTAGAACGGTCATATGCAACTATCGATCGTTTGCAGGCGAGAACCAAGCTCAGGGTGCAATTACGATATTGCCCCTGTGATCTAAAGCTAAAGATGGCAGCAGTGGGGGACTCCAGGGTCATTTGACGACCTGGATTGTCTCCCTCGCAGCCATGGCCGCGAGCATCAGCTCCAGGAGCCATGGCTCCAGGTCAAACCTGGTCAGTTACTGGTGATCTGATCAGGCAGCATGTCGAGGGGCTTCGTTGTTACCTGGCAGAGGTGATGGGGCAAAACAGGGAGGCGATCGATGCAGAGACCACCCAAACACCGCGGAGAACCAGAGGAACAGGGGCAGAAGACGGGGGCCAAAACCAGCATGATAGTCCGTAAAATGCCAATTACAAGGTCGAAAAAGCTTTGTGGACCCAATGCGAGGTCAAAGCGGGATGCGTTGAGGTCAGGGGAGCTACAGAGCCAAAAAACGACCGACGCCGGTGGAGCTCGACGGCGACTTACAGGACTTGACGCTCGCAGGCATCGCGAGGCGAGGTGAGGTTAGGAAAAGGAAGAACAGGGGTCCAAGATTGTTACCGTGTCGTTGATTGCACCAAGGAGGTCTGAGGTGCGAGCATCGGGTCGAGGTCTCCGGAGGTGAAGGAGGAGTAGGACAGGGAGCTCTAGAGCTATAGGGAACAAATTGAAAGGAGGGGAAGAAAGGTGGCGGCCCGAGGGTGCTAGGCGGAACCTTATATAGGTGGGAGGGAGCTCAAGTCGCCGTCTGTAACTCGAGGGTGGAGAGAAGCCCTCACTGCCCAAATGGGCATTTTTCCTATGGTGGAGGAGACGGAGCGAACAAGGGTTCATCCGAACCGTCATGGAGAGCCGAACCCAAAGCCCCAATAATTAAGTGAATAGATGAAGGAGGGAGAGAGAACGAGTTCGGGGAAGATGGCTGTCGTGAAGCGGCTGTTCGATCGCGTGAGAGCGGGAGGTAAGGGACGATGCCCTGGCCGTCAGATTGGGGAGAAAATCTGATGATTAAAAAGGAGCCGTCCGATGGCGCTGAAGATGAAAGGGGGTGCGTGACAAGTAAATAAACCGGAAACTATAGTGTTACACGGTGAAATAAATGAAATCAATTCAATAACTATATTCACACCATCTTAAAAGCTAATAAAATGGATTTGAAAGGTCAAATCAACTCCAATCAACACCAAAATTGAACCATAGGCTTATAATGACGAGTATTACAATTCTATATAATTAGAATCTCGTTTAATACATAATATGGCCATTAATAAATATATAGCTCATAAAAGAGTATAATAATATATTAAAATTAAGGAATTATATGAAAAAGCTTATTAATGAGAAACATGTGAGTAATCTCGAGATATAAAACACATTAGGGTACAAATAATCATTTCTCAACAAAATAACATATTAATATGAATTAAAATCATATTTTGAGGAGAGAGAAATAATTAAGGTTAATTACACTCATAATTAATTACATTACATATTATTATTAATATATTTATCCAAAAAGCTCCAACTAAACATTATCTACTTATATACTCTCATTAATGACCAAATTACATCATTAGCCCTAACTTATCTCCTTAAGTGGGTTATTTGTGCAAACACCCCTCCATTTACATAAATGAGGGTAAAAAGTGATTTCAACATCAAATAGTGCTCAAAATGCACAAGGAGTCCAAAAATGATCCAAAAGGATGTGAAATTTATGGAAAAGGTCCAAATGGACTACAAGGCCAAGAAAAGCTCAAAAGTGGGTAAATTTCAGGGAAGACCCTGAGTTTCAGTATGTTACAACACACCACCCCTTAAAGAGGAATTCGTCCCCGAAATCACAACAAGAGGAAAGAGAGGGTGGGTGTGCAACATCCCAACCTTAAACAACTAGGTGGGTATTAAAAGCTCTACACATAGGTCAAGTCTTACTAGGGTTTCCACAAAACCTAGAGCCTTTTATCAAACTCAACATAATTAGCATCTTTGCCATATAAGCACAAACTCTATCATAAAAAGGCAGCATATTTATTATACTATCAATTGTGCCACGTTTTATCCAAAATGATTACATCTCAATATTATATCTTATGGATTTCCCTCATCAGGGTTTTAAGCACAATTAGGGTTTTCTAAGCCATTTCAACCTTAATTAATGCATTAGGTCACAAGCCTTAATAACTCAATATTATTATCCATTAACTACACCATGTGGGATTATGCCATAAAATTTTGGGTGAGAGCCTTATAATATTATCCAACAAATTATTAAACCTATAACAAGATTAAATGTGTCACATTAATGGCTTATCTCTAAGTTACATATGGTCACACTACCTTACATGCTCATATCCATGTCATCACTAATCATTTCTCTTATAACACTAATTACCATGAATCAACATCACATTATGTGAATCCAATTACTCATCTTCTTATTACTGATTTTATTCATAAACCAATTCATGATAAGATGATTGATGAGATGTATTTTAGTGAACAAGGTGATATGCCTAACATGTGTTGATAATTGGGTCACCATTACGATTAGGTGATTATAATCAAATTATATGTACCAAGGTATATGATGATAACTAATGTCACTAATGTATCATGAAAGACATTAAGGGTATATATATGTATATGTTGGCAAGGCTAGATGATTACATATTAAGGTTTAGGTCAACATGATCATTACATATTAAAGCATCCTTAGGGTGCATTATCCATACATATTTTACCATTAGGGTGACTTAATCAAAACTATGTATATTCACATATGAATAATTAATGATTATGTGCATCAAGAGTATATTAAGGTTCAAGCATGAGAATTATATGACTTATCCATTTGTTCATAAGCAAACAAGATGAATTACAATTATATAAGGTTTGTTCAACTCTCACTAAACCCATGTCTAAGGAGTTAGAGTTTCTTGATTTCAAGGCATTGAGTGACTCCAACCCCCTAAAGAGGATTTCATCCTCGAAATCAACAACCCCAAAATCTATCAAGGTACTAACACTTCCTTTCCACTCGAAGAGTTAACTAAGTCAAACTATTTTATGGGTATAAAGCCCAACATTAAAAGTCTTACTAAAATCTATCTTCCAACTCAAGGTATAGCATAGGGTTCACTAAACCTTAAACATGGAAATCTAAGGCTCATACAAGATACTTAGGGATTACAAGATGATTTTTGTTTGAGAAAAGAAATCGAATCATCATATAAGGGTTTCTAGGGTTACTCAACAATAAGGTAATATGTCTAAAGGTAGACTATTTTGAGCTGTCCGTTTCAGATCAGGCCAGGCCAGGTCATATGAGCTCAGGAGTCCTCGTGACCAAGCTAGTGGGGAAGAGGAAAATATTGCCAGCCCCCAAGCTCTGACCCTTTCTAGACACCATCACTTTCAACTTCTTGCTCTAGTAGCTTCTCAATAGACAATTCACCAAAAAGTTGACAAATTTTATTCTTAATTAATTATTATAAGGATACTAAATCTAAATTTCATGCTAGGTCAACTCTAAGGTGAAAATCTAACTAAAGGGAAACTATATATGATAAGGGTTCTATCTAGGAGACAATTCGAATTAGTCAAGAATCTGACTACCTTGATGCTCTGATACCATGTTGTAAAGACCAAGTGTCTACAATTAAACATGATAAACAAATCATCAAAAGTGTGGCAGCGGAAGAATTAAATCTTGACATTATTTAAAATGTATAAAGAGTACATTATAAAATTTTCCCAAATGGGAGTACAACTTTATACAAGCACAAGGATCTAGGTAGAGGAAGACTTAGACTAAAACATCATTGTCTCCAAACAAACTACTTAAAACATAAAAACATCTATGATCAGGCAAACTATGTGTTCCTTCTCTTCATATCCTATCCTTAGCCTTAGGTTCACCAAGCTTCCCTGTGCACTCTGATCCTATCCTGGATGGTTGGGGTCATCCAGCAAGAGAAAGATAAAAGGTATGTGTTAAAAAGAAAGTATTGGACAAGGAATAATCGACAACATTACATAATAAAGGATTCTCCATGTTACAAGAGTATTAGAGCATGAGAAAGTTATTCAAATAAGAATAAGAGAACTGCCATATACAATCACCACAATAATAAATCGCATAGCATGAATATATTAAGACACAAACTCATCTCAATGTAGGGTGAGGCACCTACCGGACCTCACCAATGGCAGGGGGACTAAAACCCCAGTGCCTACAAAGTGGCAGGGGGACTAAAACCCCAGTGCCTAATATATAAAATGGCAGGGGGACTAAAACCCCAGTGCCCGGCAGGGGGACTAAAACCCCAGTGCCCTGTGGGTGGTTTGTACTCATGTACACTACATTGTCATTTGGCCTAAAATACATCATGCTTAAATAGTCACTTGGCAGTATAGTGAAAAGTAACAAGATAGCATTGGGAATAAAACCCAAATAAATAACAAGACCATCATAGGTCACAACCATATCCAAGAGTTCCAAGAATTAAAAGAGTCAACAAGCACCAACATTATACAATGTTCCAAATATTTCAAAGGATAAGCCAACATAGGCAATAACAAGATCACAACATTTCCAAGTAAAGGAGGCAACATATAGCAAGTTTCACATAATTCAAATGAATGAGCCACAATGGCATTAGAAGCATAAAATAAGTAAAGAGCCAATAAAGTCATATAGGAGGATAACAAGGCTAGCACATCATGAAGGTAGGGATGGATAAAAGCCCAACATAAGGATAGGTGTGATTTGCACATTATATATTCCACATAGATTTCACATTCATCAGAAATGTGCACAGAAATAAGTTCCACATACATAGGAGCCACATACTAGAATAGGGTGCACATACAAAATAGGGCTCACATACAAAAATAGGTTTTCACATACCTTAGATCATATACATTACCATCGCATCCACCAATCAGATTATATCGCCATCCCAATATATCCTAGTTATAAACATAACACATGTATTAATATATATAAAGACATAAATCATAGGAAAAAAACCCTAATTTTCTACTTTGAAAACCAAAGGTCGATTTGTGTCTCAAAACCTTGACCAAACGATTATTCATATTCTCCTGATTAACAAAACATATTTTATTTTACAAATTGGAGTTAAAATGAATTAATTAGGTATTTTAGAACATTTAACATACTAAAAATGCCATTCAAAGAAAACTTCGGAAAACCCTTGAGAATCAAGTCTCAAAAATCATAAAATCAGATTCTACGTTAAAAATCCTTTCCATCGACTATTTATTTGTATTTTTCTGACCAACAGTTGATTTACTATGAATTAAGTAAATCTGACCAATCAGAAATTAGGAAAAAGCCACGTAGGCAAAAATAAAAATAAAAATAAAACCAAGAGGCGCCAAGTGGCCGGACCCACGCTGACATGGGCCAATCAGCTTTGTCCATGTCAGTCGGTCCAGGCTCGCTGGGCCTTGGTCAAAGGCGGATAAACAAAGAGGCAAATGACTCTTTTGACCTTGCTCGCCAAATAGGTTTAATTGAAGCGACGAGGGTAGAACGGTCATATGCAACTATCGATCGTTTGCAGGCGAGAACCAAGCTCAGGGTGCAATTACGATATTGCCCCTGTGATCTAAAGCTAAAGATGGCAGCAGTGGGGGACTCCAGGGTCATTTGACGACCTGGATTGTCTCCCTCGCAGCCATGGCCGCGAGCATCAGCTCCAGGAGCCATGGCTCCAGGTCAAACCTGGTCAGTTACTGGTGATCTGATCAGGGAGCATATCGAGGGGCTTCGTCGTTACCTGGCGGAGGTGATGGGGCAAAACAGGGAGGCGATCGATGCAGAGACCACCCAAACACCGCGGAGAACCAGAGGAACAGGGGCAGAAGACGGGGGCCAAAACCAGCATGATAGTCCGTAAAATGCCAATTACAAGGTCGGAAAAGCTTTGCGGACCCAATGCGAGGTCAAAGCAGGATGCGTTGAGGTCAGGGGAGCTACAGAGCCGAAAAACGACCGGCGTCGGTGGAGCTTGATGGCGACTTACAGGACTTGATGCTCGCAGGCATCGCGAGGCGAGGTGAGGTTAGGAAAAGGAAGAACAGGGGTCCAAGATTGTTACCGTGTCGTTGATTGCACCGAGGAGGTCTGAGGTGCGAGCATCGGGTCGAGGTCGCCGGAGGTGAAGGAGGAGTAGGACAGGGAGCTCCAGAGCTATAGGGAACAAATTGAAAGGAGGGGAAGAAAGGTGGCGGCCCGAGGGTGCTAGGCGGAACCTTATATAGGTGGGAGGGAGCTCAAGTCGCCGTCTGTAACTCGAGGGTGGAGAGAAGCCCTCACTGCCCAAATGGGCATTTTTCTTGTGGTGGAGGAGACGGAGCAAACAAGGGTTCATCTGAACCTTCATGGAGAGCCGAACCCAAAGCCCCAAGAATTAAGTGAATAGATGAAGGAGGGAGAGAGAACGAGTTCGGGGAAGATGGTTGTCGTGAAGCGGTTGTTCGATCGCGTGAGAGCGGGAGGTAAGGGACGATGCCCTGGCCGTCAGATTGGGGCGAAAATCCAATGATTAAAAAGGAGCCATCCGATGGTGCTGAAGATGAAAGGGGGTGTGTGACAAGTAAATAAACCGGAAACTATAGCGTTACACGGTGAAATAAATGAAATTAATGCAATAACTATATTCACACCATCTTAAAAGCTAATAAAATGGATTTGAAAGGTCAAATCAACTCCAATCAACAACAAAATTGAACCATAGGCTTATAATGACGAGTATTACAATGCTATATAATTAGAATCTCGTTTAATACATAATATGGCCATTAATAAATATATAGCTCATAAAAGAGTATAATAATATATTAAAATCAAGGAATTATATGAAAAAGCTTATTAATGAGAAACATGTGAGTAATCTCGAGATATAAAACACATTAGGGTACAAATAATCATTTCTCAACAAAATAACATATTAAAATGAATTAAAATCATATTTTTAGGAGAGAGAAATAATTAAGGTTAATTACACTCATAATTAATTACATTACATATTATTATTAATATATTTATCCAAAAAGCTCCAACTAAACATTATCTACTTATATACTTTCATTAATGACCAAATTACATCATTAGCCCTAACTTATCTCCTTAAGTGGGTTATTTGTGCAAACACCCCTACATAAATGAGGGTAAAAAGTGATTTCAACATCAAATAGTGCTCAAAATGCACAAGGAGTCCAAAAATGATCCAAAAGGACGTGAAATTTATGGAAAAGGTCCAAATGGACTACAAGGCCAAGAAAAGCTCAAAAGTGGGTAAATTGCAGGGAAGACCCTGAGTTTCAGTATGTTACATAAATCTTCAAGGCCAAAGAGTCATTGAATGAAGGGGAGGACCTTGGTGAAGGCATCCAACTGATTTTAAGAGTGGGTAAGACCTTTGTGAGGTAGAAGACTGGCTCTTAGATAGGTAAGCCCTTGATTGTAAGGTTGTTGGATCCCTTAGCATAAAAGGGAAGTTGGGCATCCTTATCCCAGAAAAGGAAGGTCATATGTTGTAACTCTTATAAGTGAATATAAGGAGTAGACATATTAGAAATCCTAGAGCTTGACCTCTTTAGGTAGTGGACTGACTCTCTCCTAGTTTAGAGAGTGGAACCACTCTAAAACAAATTGTTCTCATGGTTGCTTCAATCTCTCTCGTCATTTCTTTGTATGTTTCAATTTTCATCAAAATCACTATTTGCAATTAATTTTATCTGAATAACTTGAAGGTCTAACAAGTTTTGTGCTAGTTTGAAGCTCTATCCACCCCCCTCTACAGCCCTTAGATCCAACAAGTGGCATCAGAGCCACAGTCTTCTCCGACACATCTCCCATGAGACGAGAAGATGGGCAACTTACTTGGATCACTCAACCTAGAGGGAAGCTTCTCCATGAGACCACCAGTCTTTGACAACACTAATTTCCTTTATTGGAAAAGAAGGATGCAATTCTTCCATCAAGGAACCAACGATGACATGTGAAAGGTGGTGATCCTCCCCTACAAAGAGCTAACCAAGGATGTAGCCACTTGGGATGAAGCGACGGTCAAGAAGGCGCAACTCAATGACAAGGCAGTTAGCATCATCTATGTTGCCCTCACTCCTTCTGAGTTCAACCAAATCTCATCTTAGGACACATACCATGATACTTGGAACAAGTTCTGCATCACATATGAAGGCATGGAACAAGTCAAGGAGTATAAGATCTACATGCTCAATGGGTTTCTTGAGAACTTCAAGATGGGTTGAAGGAAAGAGTGGCAGACATGTACTCAAGGCTCAACAACATTGTCAATGGACTTGCACCTTTGGGACAACCCTTGGATAGAGGAGAAATCAACTCCAAGATACTTAGTTCTCTTCCCAAGAGATGGGAACCAAAGGTGACTTCAATTGAAAAGGTGAGAAGTCTTGGAGACTTAGCCATGGAGGATCTCATTGGAAACCTTCAAGCCCATGAGCAAACTCTAGACAAGCAAGAGGAAGATAAAAAAGCAAGAAGAGGATTCAAAGAAAGTCAAAGATAATGCCTTCAAAGCCCAAGTGAAGGTAATGATCCTTCAACAACAACTTGCTTTCTGGTCCTCTCCTATACTTCCTCAAGTGAAGATGACTGCTTTAGTGATCATGAAGCCAACTACTCCAAGGGCAAGCACTAAAAAGGAAAGTCTTCTTCATCCTCAACTCTAAGATGCTATGAGTGTGGACAAAAGGGGCATTACAAGAATGAATGCCCAAAGGCCAAGAAGAGCCACCACAATAGCAACCGTATGAAGAAGGATGATTATAAGAAGGAAAGAAAGTACAAGAGGAAGGATAAGAATAAAAAAAGAAGCAAGGATGCAGCTCATATGGCTTGGGAGGACTCATCTTCAAGCAACTCAAGCTTTGATGAAGGTGAATGCCATCTTGCACTCATGTCCTCCACAAGTGAAGACATAGGTGAGGTAAGTAAGGTAAGTGAGGTAAGCTTGCATGAGTTCTCCAAGGAAACTCTTATAGAAATGCTTAATACTAGTCGTTCCTTTTATTCAAAATGCAAGTCTAAGAAAAAGAGGTTGGGTAAGATTATTTATGATCTTTATGCTAAAATTGACATCCTTGATCAAAATGAGAAAGTTCACCTTGAGAGCATTGATTATTTGCAAGGGCAATTTCTTGATCTTGAGCTCGAATACAATGGGGTTGAAGTTGAGAATGAGATCACTAGTCTTAAGGAAGAGAACAAAAAATGCCTTGATGAGCTTGAGTTGCTTAAAAGTGAAAATATTGAACTTAAGCTTATTATTGATGCTTGTAGAGATGAGAGAGATGTTTATCTTAAAGAAATTCAACTACTTAAAACTAAAAATGCTAGGTTTCTTGCTCAAGTGAATGATTTATCTTCTAAACATATTTTACCTAGCAAGGATCTTGCTTCCAATACTCTTAGAAAAAGGTTCTTATTTGACTAAAGCCCTCTATCTTGAGGCTAACATGTTGCAAGCTAATGATGATATTGTTAGTTTATCTTCTACCATTATTACTCTCACTGATGATAATCATAAGTTCAGAGCTACCTTGCAAACCTTCCTCAAAGGGAAGAAGTCCCTTAATTAAGTCTTGGATCACTCCACTAAAAATAAAAGGAACGTGTGGTCTTGCATATGAGTGTGCTTCAAAAAGCAAAATGAAGGGTAAGAACAAAAAGAGCAAGGAACCTCCATTCTTCCATGGAGAGTCATCTGGCTCAAAGAACCCTAAGGTTTGTTCTCATTGTAGGATTGATGGTCATTATTATACTTATTGTCCTTACAGGGAGAAGGGGACCAACCCCATGATGAAGTGGGTCCCCAAGCTAACCTCAGATCCCAAAGTTTGAATTGGGTACTGACTATCTTCCTTTCTTATAGGTTAAAGGCCAATAGATTTTTATAGTGGCTATTCTAAACACGTGACTGGTGAAATCAGCCTATTCAAGCAATTCACAAAGAACAAAGGTGGATCAATGACTTTTGGGGATATCAACAAGGATAAGGGAAGAGGTTGATGTGGGCAATTCACTTTGTATCAAGAATGTGCTTCTTGTGGATGGCCTACACCACAATTTAATTAGTGTTAGTCAACTTTGTGATAATGTTATTTTGTGCTTTTTACGTTTGTAGAGTGCTTTCTTCTAGACTCCCTCTCATACAATGTCATATATAAGGGAACTAGAAATGGTATTTTTTATATTATTTTGCTTGACTCTATAAAGTCTATTGTTGGTAGATGTCTTGTTGCCAATTTGAATGATATTTCTTTATGGCACCATAGGCTTGGCCATGTAAATTTGCATCAAATGAAGAAGTTGAGAAAAAAGGATTTGGTCAAAGGACTTCCCAAATATGATTTTGAAAAATATGAGAAATTCCAACCTTGTACCCAAGGAAAGCAAACCAAGTCCTCCTTCAAATCCAAAAGGAGTACTTAGCACTAAAAGAGTTCTTGAGCTTCTTCACATTGATCTATTTGGGCCAATGCGTATGCAATCGCTTCGTGGTAGCAAGTATTGTTTGGTGATTGTTGATGATTTCTCTCACTTTACTTGGACCTTATTTCTCATTTCAAAAAGTGATACTCTCGATATTTTCTTGACTTTTTGCAAATGAGTTGAAAAGGAAGCTTCTTACAGGATTGTTTCTATCTGCAATGACCACCGGGGGGAGAGTTTGAAAATGATTTGTTTGAACAATTTTGTGAGGAATATGGGTATGCACATAACTTCTCTTCACCTCGAACACCTCAACAAAATGGGGTTGTAGGGAGGAAGAATAGGCCACTACAGGATATGAGTAGGTTCTAGAGTACAACACTCCAAATAAGTTATGGGCCGAAGTCATTAGTATTCATGTTTTGAGCAAAATTGGTTTGTACTCATCCTTCTTTGAAGAAAACCCCTTATGAGCTATGGTGTGGTAGAAAGCCTTTCATCAACTTCTTTCATGTTTTGGTTGTCCTTGTTTTGTTTTGAACACCAAGGATTTCCTCAACAAGTTTGATCAAAATCTTGCAAGATTTCTTTCTTGGATATAGCTCTACCAACAAGGCATATAGAGTATATAGCATAGAACGGTGTAATGTATAAGAATTTATAAATGTTAGATTTTTTGAGACTAACCCCTCTATTTTCAAAGATATTGTTCCAAATAATGATGTTGCAGGTGAGTTGATTCCTCTCTTAAAGGAGCTCAACGTAGGTGAGAAAGGAAAGGAGGTGCTAGTTGATAAAGAAGAGAAGAATGAAGAAAAGAAGGATCCAACTTTTGGCTTTGCAAAGAATCATCCGAAGGAGCCGATCATAGGCAATCCTTTTGAAAGTGTGAAAATGTGCACTCAACAAAGAACAAGAAGAAAGTTCTCTCAAATGGAGCCAAAATATTTCAAAGAAGCTCTAAAGGGTGATGAATGGATCCAAGTCATGCAAGAAGAGTTGGAGCAGTTCAAAAGAAACAAAGTGTGGACTCTTGTGCCAAGACCAAGTGATAGAAAGATCATTGGCACTAAAAGGGTCTATCACAACAAGTTGGATGAAAGTGACAAAGTGGTAAGGAACAAAGCAAGGCTAGTCGCTCAAGACTATAATCAACATGAAGGTATAGAATTATATGAAACATATGCACATGTAGCTAGACTTGAATCAATTAGAATGTTGCTTGATTTTTCTAGTCACAAGAATTTTCTTCTTTATCAAATGGATGTTAAAAGTGTATTTTTAATGGTATAATTGAGGAGGAAGTGTATATTGCACAACCTCCGGGCTTTGAACATGATAACTTATCTAACCATGTTTATTTGTTGCAAAAAAACTCTCTATGGTCTCAAATAAGCACCTCCAGCTTGGTATGAGAAACTAAAGAACTATTTGTTAGACAATGGCTATATCATGGGCAAAGTATATTCTACCTTATTTCTAAAGCACACTTCTAACAATTTTCTTATCATTCAAATTTATGTTGATGATATCATATTTGGCAGAACAAATCTTGATCTTTGCAAGGAGTTTAGTGATCTTATGTAGAGTGAGTTCAAGATGAGCGTGATGGGGGAGCTTACATTCTTCCTCAGATTTCAAATAAAGTAAACAAAGAATGGGAAGTTCATCAATCAAGGCAAGTACACAAGTGAGCTACTTAAGCACTTTGGGATGGAGAACACCAAGCCAATGGACACCCCCATGTGAAACACCTCCAAGCTTGACAGAGATGAAGAAGGTGAAAAGGTAGATGAGAAGCTCTATAGAGGTATTATTGGAAGTTTACTTTACTTAACTGCCTCTAGATCAAACATAATGTTTAGTGTTGGCTTGTGTGCTTGCTTTCAATCAAGTCCTAAGAATTTACATCTTACATCAGTTAAGATGATTTTGAGGTATCTAGCCAAAACTCCAAATTTTAACTACA
Source organism: Alisma plantago-aquatica (assembly GCA_963693085.1). Lineage (NCBI taxonomy): Eukaryota > Viridiplantae > Streptophyta > Magnoliopsida > Alismatales > Alismataceae > Alisma > Alisma plantago-aquatica. Next base: position 420,127,589 of record OY856412.1, read on the forward strand.
GTATCCTAAGTCAAGGGACTTTACTCTTACTGCTTATAGTGATGCAGATTACGCAGGATGCTTGATTGATAGAAAGTGCACAAGTGGCACTTGCTTCTTCCTAGGACCTTTGTAGTTTCTTGGTTCTCTAAGAAACAAAGCACTTTGGCTCTTTCAACTATCAAGGATGAATACATTGCAGCTAGAAGTTGTTGTACCCAAGTCCTATGGATGAAGCAAATGCTCCAAGACTTTAACATTTATTTTGATGTGTCTCCTATCTTTTGTGATAATACTAGTGCAATAAACCTGTCTTATAATCCTATATTGTATAGTAGAGATAAACATATCGAGGTCAGTCATCACTTTTTTCATGACCACATTGTAAAGAAGGATATTTATATCACGCATGTGGATATGGAGAATCAGTTAGCTAACATTTTCACTAAAACTCTAGCTAGAGAGATATTTACTTTCATTAGATCAAAAGTACTTGTTACTTATCTTGATGATATTGACATGCCTTATTGCTAGTTGTTGTCTTGCCTATATGTTTCTTTCTCAACTTGATCATCTCTTACTTAATATGTGCTAAAATTGCCTTGTTTCTTGCCTTGTTTTGCTCATTTTGGGTATTTTTCGCAAATACTTGTTCTTTCACAAAATAGTACCCCATGATGAGTGTAATGTGCCTTAATATGTATAAAATTCATAATAGTCTAAAGAAATAAAATTTCTTAGCACCCTAGAGGCTAGAAATCAAGATTTCATAGTTTTAGGCAGGCTATCTGTCGGTCAAGTTACCAACTCGGCTGATCTCAGTCTGAGGTCAAGGGTTTTTCTCTTGATCGGTCAAGTTTCTCCAGGACAAACTCGATCAATTTTTGAGTTAAACCAAACCTAAAATAGGTTTTGGCTTACATTTCTCCCTCTCAACGAGAGAAAAGTCGACTGATTCCTAAGCTCTAGCCCCTCTTGACCTCAACTAAGAGACCCCTAATCTTACTTGAAGTGTTTAACAATCTTAATTACCATAATTTAATTCTTAGAACCCTAATATAGACTTGTGATATGTTTTGGTATCATGTGACAAGCTTAAGTTTCAAGTTTGGTCCAATTTGGACGCTATTTGTGCAAGTTATGCAATTTTATGCACATTTTGGACTTTTCTACAATTTACCCAATTGAGAGGTTTTCTTTACAATTTATCACTTTCATTATGTTATTTGGATGTTCTCTCATCATTATTGAGCTTGTTGAGCCATGGGGCTTCTGGTTAAGCCTTGGTTTGAAGGTGTTTTCTCCAAGGGTATTTTAGGGTATACCCCTTCATGGATGAGCTACCTTTAGTAGCTATCAACTAATGAATTATTTGATTGGCTTGGAAATTTGAAAAAGGAGAGATAATCAGGTCTATATGTACGATGGGGGAGCTTTTTGTGTGTGTGCTTGTATATTCTTAATAGTTTAAGGCCAGGGACACTTGGAAAGATACTAGAACTTCAACTTTTTCAAAGGAGAGATAATCAGGTCTATATGGATGGTGGGGGAGCTGCTTGTGTGTGTGCTTGTATATTCTTAATATTTTAAGGACATGGACACTTGGAAATATACTAGAACTTCAACTTTTTCTTTTTCTTTATCTTAAATTTTCATATACTTATCCCTAAGCACCCAAACGAGCCATTTTATCTCCACCACTTCCCTCCTTCTACGAACCTTGTTCTCCTTTTGTGCTTCTATGAATTTCCTGTCCAAGGAAGAAGAAAGTGGGGATCTTATTAGGGAAAAATCTCTAGGGTTGCAATTGACTTCCTTTTTGGGTTTTAAAAGCTTCCTTCTAGTGATCTTGACCTAAAAGAGTAAGAATCCCCTTCTTTCCTCTATTTATTTCTTTGTTATCCTTCCACTACCTTTATCCAGGTTGGAACCTTGTTGTTCCATGGTAGAAATTTCTCTAAAGCTCTAAAACCCAACCTTTCTTGCTCCTTATGCTTAGGGTTTGCTCATTTGATGAAGAAAGGTGCTAGATGGACAAGTTCACAACTTATGCTTGGATTTTCTACCCTACCTGCTCGAGTTTTCTTCTATTTTCAATTTTATCTTCTCATTATAGGCAGGTTTTATAACTTGCTCCACATGTATTGCTTACCATAAGCTTGCTAGCTCATGTTCTTGCTTGAAAATGATGATCTATGCACTAAAAATCTATGCTTGACTTGGATTTCATATTGTTCCCTATTCTAATTTCAGTTATAGATGAGTATGTATTCATGTGTATGTTCTTCCTAATGTATAATATCACTTGGATCAGGTTGGTTTGACAACCTATGGTGCTAAGCACCTATCAACCAATGGTCAATTTTAGGGTTTTCAGCTGATTTCTTCTATAAACCCATGACCCGATGATGGTACCATTGCAACAACCCTATGATGTTGTCTTCATGACAAATGATGGTGACCAAGGGTGTCAACTGACGTTCACACATTAGGTCATGTTTTGACCTAATTATAATCTTAATGATCAACAACTAAGTACCCTAATTATGCTATCAATAAATGGTGACATTAACTTGATATTCGATGGTGATTAATAAATATAGTGTTGATCTAACAACCTATGATGACTTAATGGTCACTGGTGATGATGGATCAGGTCTCCACAACATATGGTGAGTTAAACATGCAGTTGTAGCATCAATTAAGCCTTAAACCAATGGTTTCTTGGGTCATTTCATGAAATGGTCGGACCTATATTCCAATTGATGGTTTTAATATATGAACCTGACCTAATGGTTAAGATCTTCTTCATCCAATAAATTGGAATGATGCCTAAATGTAATATTTTGGTCCTAATAAAATTATTTAAATGGTTTCCTTTATGAGATCAACTTAAGAAGCTTGTTTACTAACACCTTGTTTTAAATAAACAATCGCTTGTGGGTTTTATCCTATTCTCAATGGAACTTTTTATGTTGTTAATTAAGGGATGTCTAGGGTTAGATGGTGACTCTTTCTAGAGCACAACTCAATGAATTCATAGGTAGTTTTTTCAAGATGTTTACTCATGTAAACGACCAATGGCTTTACCTCTTCAACATTTAATGGTTAGAAGTTGATGCCTTAATATTCCCATTGTTTTGGGTAAAGCATATAGTGTAATGTTATGATTCTAATGATGACAATTTGATGTTTCAATGCCTTAACTTGTAGTCTTATCCTTGCCATCATATGATTATGATTGTTAATCACCATAATGAATTAATGGGTAGCCCTAATGAGGTATATCTTGTTATACCTAGCTTTAATATAACTAAATGATGGTAATTGGTATGAATAGTCCTTGAATGATTAATAAAATCGTGGAGTACTCTCTTATTGTTGTTGAAACCTTAGTATGCTATAACTCGATGGTTACACCTTGATTTATGTGTGGATTCATACTTCAGAATAATATGCAATGTGATGGTGATGCTTCATCCTATGCATCCATAATCCAATAAGGATGTTGTGAGTTAGGGTTTGGGTATGAGTGTTGATCAGTAACATTAATATACTTTATCTTGTTGATCCTAATTCTAATGCAAATAGATAAATATTAGTATCCATGTTTAACCTTCTTATATGATGGCATGATGGTGAAATAACCTCCTTAATATGATCATAACCTTAATGTGTTAATTGGTGGTTATCATATCCACATGGTTGATACTTTCTTATACTAAACCTATGCATTATGAATATGATGAGGGTTAATTAAATCTATATTCCTTGCATGTTGATGTGATAAAGGAATGTTCTTAATGTTAATATAACCCTGCTATGATTGTTTATGAATATCTCCCAGCTTATTAATGCAATATTGTGTTGATACAGTCTATTATATGTAAGTGATGTTGTTGAGCCTTGCTATAAGGCATGGAAAGATAATGATGATCTGGCAGGGAATAGTATGATGGTCTTAATGACCTTTGGGCATGGTTGAGCCCTGAATGAGGTGTAATCCTCTTGTGTTTATAAGGGTTGATACCATGTGATATTGTGAAAAGGATTTATATCTTGTGATAGTATGATGACTAGTGTAGTATCATGAATGGCAAGTGAATAGTACCATGTAATGATGAGATGAGAAATTACGTTTCACACATTTCTATCTTTTGAAGTTGTGTTATTTATATTATTGCTAGAAGTGAATTAGGGTTTGCATGTCCACTTGTTTGATGCAACCTTAATTCACCCAGTTGACATAACTAATCAAGTAAAACTCTAATCATGTAGTGCCATGTGCCATAGAGCCGTCTTCAGTGTCAAAACTTGCTGGATGGTGAAACAAGTATTCCTAAGGGAAACTCGGAGAGCATACTGTTGAGTATGTGGGGGTGGCAAGTTGAGGATATATCCTTGTCATCCACAATGCAGGTTATGGAGGATGGCTATGATCATGCCTCAGACATTTGATGTGATTGAGGACAACTGCGGTTGTACCTCAGATTAGAGGGTTTTGTATCCCCTGGTTTCTAGTGTCGTAACTTGTACCAAGGGCAGACTAGTGGTTAGCAACTTGACTATATGTCGTTGTAGTGGTAGCTTTGACTGATATGTCACTACCTTTTTACTCACACTAACCAAGGGGAAGAGATCTTAGGATACTGACACTCCTAGATCTTGTACAGAACCAAATAGCCTTTCACAGGGGTCGGTTGGACTTTAGATGGTACGATTCAAATTCCCCAGGCTATAATAAAAGATGTAAGATAGCTGTGTAGCATATCTTTTAGGGTTATACAAAACACTTCATATTGGATGATAAGCCTTATTTGCTTTCTTTTCACTGAGATCATGTATAGTACAATAAGAGATAATAGATATGTTGATGTTGTAGTTATGCTCATGTGGTAAGCATGCTTATGTTGTCAAATATACTGATACTGAGGGTTAAGATGATGATGCTAGATATGTTTAATATTGCTAGCCATGCCTATGCAATTCGAAATGCTTAAACTGCTAATCATGCTTATGCAGTTAATTGGGCTTTGATGTTAGTTCTACTTATGATATATATTTGTTCCCTTTATTTGAGATGCCAATATTGATAGCCATGTTATGTTACTAGACATATTCATGATGCCATGGATGCTTATGCTACTAGATTGTTTGTGTTGTTAGCAAGGAATATGATGATAGTCATATTAATGATGATGATTTCTATTAGATGCAGTTTGATGAAATTTGAGTAGATATTTATCTACAGAAATGGATTTATTTGTTACCTATATATACATTGATGATCATACTTGTTGCTAAGATTAATTGCTTAGTCTGTTTAGCATACTTGAACTGTTCAATCTGTTTAATTGATTATTAAATACTCCAACTACTCAGTCATCTACTATTTAATATGTTGTAATCAATAAGCATTGTCAGAGGTTATATCTCTTACTGGGACATGGGTCTCACCCTTGTGGTCCACCACATCTTTTTAGGTAATCGACAATGATGAAAATAAACTTGTGGCAGCAAAGAGGATCTATAGAAATGAATCTGTGAGAAAGTTGATTAGATGTCTAGTGTGTCCTAGAGTCGTCCATGTACTCTCAGGTCCGGGCAGGAAAAGTTTGTATATGGTGTTTCAAACAAATCGGAATTTTGTTAGCATGTTAATGCTTGTTTGTGTGGTGTATGCAAATATTGTTATCTTGTGTATATATGTTGTGGCTAAGATGATAGACCAATTTGTATCAAATTATTGTCATAGTATGGATACAAGAAAGGTTAAGCGTGGCTTGGGTAAAATGGGGTAGAAGGAGTTTCCTCCACCTCCCCCTTGACTACTCCTGCTGCGTATGGGACACCTCCAGGTGTTCGATGTTTTGCCTCTGGGCAAATAGGAGTTGTTCCGACTGGTTTGAGATGGTTTTAGATCCTTTGCAGGATATCAACAAGGGTGTATGTCAGGGAAGTAGATTGATGGAGATCTCTATTTTTCTTTGTGTATAATCACACTTTGTGGGTGGATGTATAAGACAGTTGGTAATGCGCATAGCATTGAAAGGTTGAACTCAATCTACTTTTCTATTGATCCCTGCTGCTAGATTGCTTAGGTTGTTGTTGCTGGCTAAATTGGACATTATTATAATCTGTTTGTTTTGATGATGTCAAACATTTCATTCTTGTGGATCTAACATGCTACTTGAGTGTTGCAGGAACTAGGTGGATGACACAACTTTGGAAGATCTAAATGCTCACAATGTGTTAATTTCATAATTGTAATCAAATGTAAAAACTTGTACAAGTATATAATGTACAAGTACTTAGATATCATGTAAATCAAGTGTTTAGATTTTCCCTAGCCATTCACAATACTTAGATAGGTCATTCCCTATAATAGTGTCACAACTGCACACTCATACACACACTTAATATTTATTTAGAACCACCAAAACAGAGACACTCTCGGTCGAACTCTTTGTCGACCGAGACAAGCTCGGTCGAACAACTCCTCGACTGAGAGTCTCCCAGGTTATTTCTTCTAATAGGTTCTATAGCCGTTAGACACAACAGACAAGGTAGTTGGGAGTTGGAATCGAATGTTATATACACTTGCTCCAGACCATCTCTCATTCGACAAACTCCTCCACCGAGAGACCCATCGGTCGACAATTCTTCGACCGAGAAGAACTCTGTTGGCACTTTTTAGAGTTAATAAACTAGTCACTGCAAAAGCAATTAGTGGATACCTAACGGATAGTTGAGCATTTAGAACCCCCTAGAAAGTGTCTAAAACGTCCTTAAGCACTCATAGGCCATTCCTATAAATAGGACATGCCTTAGGACACCTAAACTCACTTGAGTACACTTGTGCAACACTTGAGCATTCATACTTGCAATTGGAAATCATTCTTGTGAGCAATTGAACAACTTCAACATTTGCTACTTATTTCCATTGCTCAAAATTCATGTCCTATAGGCTAGCATCTCCTACCCACTGCACTTACACTTCCATATACATTGGTTAGGAGATCAAAATGCTTGATATAGGAAATCAAGCCTTGTGCTACAACGGTAATTGTAATTTCCATTTTTCCTTCTTGTTCCTTTATATTTACTTGTACTCTCCTTGCTACTCCTACGGTTGGAGGCTGTGGATTAGAGAGGGTTTATCTTCTCAGGTGGAGAAGGGTCTTCTCGAAGGAGAAGGTGGACTTTGGACTACTTCAAGAAGGTTGTCTCAATGGGAAGCTACTTCAAGAGGAAGGCTACTTCAAGGGGGAGATTGAGTTACTTCAAGGAAGGATGCTTCGAGGTTGGTGAGACTACTTCTAGGTGAAGGTTGTCCAAAGGGTTTGGGAAGATAGTTGTATTTTATGTAACATCCTTGCGAGGTAATAAAATACAGGTGCTTTCAAATCCCGGTTGGGAAGAAACTGGGAAGTGGACTGACTCCCTTAGTATTTGCTAAGGTTGAAACCACTCTAAACCATGTGTCTCCTTGTCCAATCTTTTTGTGGTTTCTTATTTCTTGAATTATTATTTTAAAATATTCATAAAACCCTGTTCACCCCCCTCTAGTGGCTTTTTAGTTGCCCTTTCAAATGAGTCGTCTTTCAGCCTTCTAGAGTCGATTGCAAGGGCTATTTCTTGGGTGTTCAACCCATATAGAATCCTAAGATCATGAAGGTCGGAAAAGACCTAAGGTTCCATAAAGCTAGATCCAGGCAGGAAATCTGGAGGTAGCTCTGGCTTGATCTACGTTGTTAGGACAAAAAACCAAAATAGCACACTTTAAGGCAAAAAAATTTACTGAAATAGCACCATAGCCATCTTATTTTCCATAATAGCCCACTTTCTCATGAAAGTGCCAAGAATTTGACATTTTTCTTGTTCCCAGGACTAAAGGCACCAACTGGTCTGGTGATTTTGGTTGAAAGCGCTCAAAACTCAGCATTTTCAGTTGAAAGCATAAAAAACTAGGTGTTTTCAGGTGAAAGCGCCAAATAGTTGGCGTTTACGGAAAGCGCCGTTTTTTTGGTGTTTTATTCACATAAATTGCCAGAAACGCTCTGTCCCATGGCTTTGTGGAAAACCATCAAAACCTTAATCGTGAAGGCACGGAGGAGGTTGCTCTCTCAAACAAACTACGAATGTGATGACAAGAATAGCAAATGTCGTTGATCCTAGTGCATGATTGCCTTGATATGTCTCCATTCTTTGGTAGTGCTTTGTTCTGGGAAAGAATCTCTTCTTGTCATCACTGTGACTATATCCATACCGTAATTAGCACCAGAATCCTAGTTGTTACTGTCAATAGCAGTTTTGAAGATGCAGACAATCTTGAGTATGGTTTTGTAAGGCACTTCTTCAACTCTTTTAATGAATTCCTCCACAACGTACCTCGATGAATCCTCATCATCATAGTAACTTCTGATGCCCCAAATTTCATCCTCCTCTTTTGCTGGACTCAACTTGGGAAATGTAAATAAAGCACCCCTACTAAAAGTATCGTACAGGCAATAGCTGTCGAAGGTAGCAAGGCACGCCACGAAGCCGCTTGCTCCAACAAGATGTGCCTACTCCATCCAGCTAGGAAGGACGACAGGGTATGCAAGTCTTGCAAAAGAGCACATAACGATTGGAGGCACTGGGAATGGTGATACACATGTACCGAGTACTACGTTGCAGACCCTTGCAAACCTCAGCCGCTTTCATCGTAGTTTCATTATATAAACTCGATCTGTCAAATAGGGATCACACATAACAATGTTGTCTTGAGTATAGGCTTCTTCAATATTCCATTGTGGATGAAGATCTGGATGGCCATCATCTTGAACAATGTTGTCTTTACTATTGGCTTTTTCTGTATTCCCTTGTGGATGAAGATCTGTATGGTCATCATCTCCTCGATTGGAGTAGTTATTGGCGATAGAGTGGGACGAAGAGGTCATGTTCATATCTTGTTTGAGAGAGCAACCTCCTCTGTGCCTTCACGATCAAGGTTTTGATGGTTTTTCGCAAAGCCATGGGATGGAGCGTTTCTGGCAAGTTATGTGAATAAAATGAAAAAAATGGTGTTTTCCATAAACACTAACTATTTGGCGCTTTCACCAGAAACGCCTAGTTTTTTACGCCTTCAACTGAAAATGCCGAGTTTTGGGCGCTTTCAACTGAAAATGCCAGAACAATTGGCGTCTTTAGTCCCAGAATAAGAAAAAGCCAATTTCTTGGCGCTTCTACAAGAAAAGTGGGCTATTATGGTAAATAAGATGGCTATGGTGCTATTTCATTACATATTTTTATTAAAGTGTGCTATTTTGGTTTTTTGTTATTTGTGGGTGGGCTGATTGAATGCAATTGCAGGTTGAATCATCTTCCTCCTGACAGGAATGTTTGGTCTTTAGTTTGTGTAACTTGATATGTCCTTTTCCATGCCTTTATTTAGAGATCTTCTGAATACCCCCTGTGAGGGGTATCTGATCATAGGATGTATTTATTGTTTGTCTTGTTTTGATGTAATGGGGGTACTCTATGCCCAATGTTTTGGTATTATAGTAACAGGATTTTGTGCGACCAAAAAAAAGAAAGATATTGGGCTCTTATGCAAATGTTTCTGAGTGAGTGTTGATAATAAAATCGACTTTAATTTACCTATAATTTTGGATATGTGATTAATTAGTGATCGGTTGTGTTTTATATTTTAAGTAATCTTGTTTAGTGTAATCGGTTCTCACATCAACCCTAGGTGTGACCATCCTCTCCCTAGCCTAACCTAGCCTCCCTTGCCTCTTCCCCCACCCTTCTAGGTGGTTAGACAACATGTTTGTGCGGTTCTCTTTCATTCTCATTGTTGTTTGCTTCTCCAATCCATTCACATGGTATCCAACCAAAGAAAGAGAGCTACCCCATGTGGTGTACCCTCATCCTCAGCCAACCCTCACTTGATCTCTTTTGATGATACTTCCTTTGTCTCTTTTGAAGCGCTTAATTGTTTCAAGGAGCTCCTTCCTAGGAATCCCTTTCCCTTTAGAGCCTTGTTTGAGACACATTTTAAAACAAAGGATGATATCAAAGAGATTAATGACCTTTTCTATACCCATCATATAGGATTCTTGCGCGTAGAACATCGGTGCTTTCATAACTCTATCACCAACACCATGGTGGTCTATGAATTCTATGTGAATCTCACATGGAACTATGACACATTAGTGCCACCACCCAATAGCTAGGTCATTCTCTCCTCCATGATTGATGGAATCAAATTCAAAATCTCTAAGGACTCCTTGAACATCTTTTTCAATGGAACAGAGGTTACTGACTCATGGAGAAAGGATTGTCTTGACTATTTTGACCTTTTGGACCCTGATGATTTCTACAAGCACTTCAATATTACTCTTCCTAACATCCACAAGTTCTTGAAGAAGCCTCAGGTACCCTATATGAGGAAGTTGACCTTGCCATCCTCTTCCCTTGATCTCAAAAACACAATATTTGTATTAGATTTTAACTCTAATGTCCACCCGAAGAAAAATCAAATGGACATTGCAGAACACACTACTATAATCATGTACAACTTGTTGAAGAATGTTGGAGTCAAATGGTCCTGATATATCTTAGATCACATGATAGATTTTGGCTCAAGTAAGAATACCCCTGGTACCCACCCACCCTACCCAACCTTGATTTGTGGTTTGTTCACTTTTGCATTAGTGAAACCACGATCAAGAAGACCTTCATGTCTACCTCCTCTACCACACCTGGAGCCTCTACCACACCTGGAGCCTCTACCTCCACCCAAGAACCTCCACCTCCACCACCATCCCGACCTGCACACACCTCCTTCAATGTATCAAATGAAACCCTGATGAGATATATGATGCATCAGCATGTGTACAACCTTTAGGTTCAGGATCACCTACACCAGGACCTCTTCTAGATCATGTCTACCATGAACATGTCTTGCATCCATCCTTAACCCTCATGTCAGACCTCCCCAGATGATGACTATGCTTCCTATGCATATAGTCACTTCTACCCAACCCCTCCACCTATTGCTTCTGCTACCATATCTTTTGTTGTTGGTGGACCTACCCCTGCCCCTGGTCCTAGAGTGCTTCCTCTGCCTGTTGGCCCTCTTACTACCCTACTTTCCAGCATTGGCACTTCTTCTCCCTCTTTCCCTCAAGCATAATAATTATATGCTCTTGGCATGACTTGGGATGAGCATAATTCCATGTGACCCGGTCATGGTTTTGGTCCTTCTATTGATGAGGAGATGTCCGACCACATTGATGAGGAAGCTACTGTTGATGAGGAGACTACTGAGGATGATGGCCCTGATGCTAGTTTTGATGGCTCTGATAATGAAGTTGAAGTTGTTGTGTCTGCTGTACCTTCATTTAGAGATGAGGACTACAAGCTTTGAGCTAACAAGGATTATGCAAATTATGATGATGTGGACATTGATAGCTTAGATATAGCTTGATGTCTTAGTTTCTTAGTCATGTAGGTGTTGATTAGATATTTATTTTTAGACTCTTATGTACTAAGACATTTGGGCACATTTATCTAAGATGTACTATTTTATCTTACCGATGTTTTCTTGTTGGTTTATGGTTCTTGTAGTGAGGACATGTTATGATGTTGTAATCTTAATCATATGTACCCTAACTCTCTAGTTGACCATATCTCATGAGTTTGTGGTATGTTACCCATATTTTGATTATGACATTGGAGTGTTTGTTTCTCTATACCTCATCTCTTTTGATGTGTGTTATGTGGTTGATGTTGCTTTATCTTATTCCTTGTGGAGAAGACATGTGTTTTAGCTCTTTCTACCTCCCTGTCTTTTTGATATGACAAAGGGGGATAAATGACCTCAGCCATATTGTTTTATCGCTTGTATGATCCTTTTCTTGTCAATTATCTCATATCATGTGACTTGCTAGAGGACCATATAGTATGTATATGTGCTCTGGTTATTGTGTGTAAAGACTAACCATGTAGGTATAGGTGAGAATTAATTGAGGGGGAGCAATTCACATTGTTCAATCATGTATCCCCTTGAAATTCACAAAGTAAAGGATTGACTTTCACATCCTATCTCAAGGGTAAAAGTTTTAAATTTCATATCCTTTTCAATATGTTGAGGAATGGTTTGTCATTGTCAAAAAGGGAGAAAATGTTGACCTAAGTGTTGGACATTGTCCATATTTTGATAATGACTTATCCATTTGATTCATATGTATCTAATAGGTTTATTTAAGATTGATTCCAGGCATTAAGTACGTGAAAAGGATCAAATTTCTCAAGCCCTAGCATGGCTTAGTTCAAGCCAAAAGCAATACAAATGCACTTTTGTGGAAAACTGATCGGCTCCTGAGGAGGGCGGTGATCAGACTTTAAATTTATAACCCAAAACCTTCAAGGACCCCCACAACTGTTATTATAGGGTTGAAGTAGATATACGGGGTTGAACATAGGGATGTGGGGACGTTTAAGATGCTTAAGATCTCGTTCTTAAGCCAGATAAGCCAATCTGATAGTCGATAAAAGTATGGAGCTACAACTAGTCCAGCAGATTGTCACAAAGTAAAACAAAATAAAGAAAAGAAAATAAAATAGAGTCTGTCAGATTCTACTAATCAAAGAGAAGGAGTTCCTAGATATGTAACCATAAGTGGGGCAGTCTATGCACTTGTTCTTGGGCGTAGACAACCCTCAAACACCCGAGCAAGCAACCTACATCCAAACATGGTACGTACTATGGTATATGTTCTTGTGGGGTCATCCCACTCGCTTTCACGTAGCATGACTAAAACCCATCAGTGACATGAAACCTCTCTCGAGGATGACAAATCAGCACCTTAAAATATTCAGGATACCCTCTCAGGACTAGAATGTTCTGAGGCGCTAGGAACAAGTGTGATTTGGGCAGAACCAAGTAGTGGGCCCGACTGTGCCGGGCAGGGCCCAGTTGTGCCCAGGTCTATGGTTCTGCACAGAACACCTTGAATCGTCCTCCTTTCAGATTCCAATCCAAACTACCTTCTCTTATCTATTTCTACAACAACTCTCTCGATATAGGAAGAAATCGAAGTTCAAGTAAAAAAGAGATCAGTCAAACTAGTAATCATAACCAGAAAGAGAAGATTAAATAGAAAGCGTACTAGATCTGAAATAAAACTACTTACTTAAGGTAAAAGTACATAAACATGCACAAAACGGGATACATAGCCAAGAAGGAGCTCAACTAGCCATGGACAAGCATAGTTGGCAATGAACAAAGATGGAAGAACATCATTTATACAGGAACAAAGGAGAACAATAAAAGAAGAAGAGATTTAGCCCATAGAGGAGAGATGGCTCTCACTCCTTAGCCTTCGTATATGCCAGATCTTGTCTTTGGGTCATCTTCCTTGGTCTTCTGGACTCCTTGGCCTTCTTTCTCTTTGATTCCACCCGAACAGTAGCTTGGTGGGTGTATGGAGGTGGAAGATGGCTCATAATGGTGGGATATGGGTGAATTGTGGTGGAAAATGGTGGTAGATGGAAGCAAACTGGAAGAACGGATGTAGGATGAGCACTTCAGCATTTTCGGACCTTAGAACTCTTCGACGGAGCTATGGGAACCAAAATAGGTCAGAACCAAAATGTGGAACCTCTAAAAATTCATAAACGCTCTCCAGGTCCCGAGGGATGGATATTTATAGGCAAAGGCAAAAGATGGTCGCGACCCTGGTCTCGACCCGACTGTGCCAGGCTGGGCACGGTCATGCCGAAGGTCATGGTTAGTTGGGCCACGATCAAGGTTGATCGGGTTGCGGTTGTGTTCGTGTCGCGTCGTAGTTGTACGGTCCGTGGTCGTGGTCGAGGTTGATTGGGCCGCGGTCTCGGTCGTGGCACGATCAAGGTTGATCGGGCCGCAGTCACAGTTGTGGCCTCGACCTGACTGCGCCAAGACTCAGCCCAGTTGTGATGAGTGTCGGTCGACACAACTTCTTGGCTACGGTCATGACATCATGGACCAAACCCACCCCTATGGGGGGAGGCTATTACTGGTGATCGATGGACCCACATCGATGAACCTTCTGATTAGCGAGGAAGCATTCTGATAAAGGACTGGCTATCGAAAATAGGGTCCAAGATATGAAAAGTTTCTTGGGCCCGCTAGTCTATTAGAGGGACCACCGTCTCCTAAGTTGGTGCACATAGTGTGATGCTTAGTCTACCGTGATCGTAATGGATAGAAGTCTAGCTACTGCAAAAACCATGTGTTGGGGAGAAATCTTGGAGAGTAGATGTCTTTTCAGGTTCGGTGCCTACAAGTCCCAAAATTGGCTAGTTGAGCAACTTATCTATGAAAAGATATAAATTACTAAAATATAAGGATCTAGGGTTATTATGGGCATATTAAGGCTATAATGACATACAAATCATAAATAAATGCTTAGCATAGATGCCTGAATTTGGGTGTTATAAAAAACACTCCAAATCACCTTAGAACATTTTTGTAATCATTTGTATTGATGATATGACTTGTAACTAAGATGAAAAAAATTAGAGACACTCAATTCCAACATTTGAGCACTTATAATTCATTTTGTAAAATTCATCACAGGCACTCTATCGGTCAAGTTGTCAACTCGATTGATCCTTGATAAATTTTGAAACTGAATGTTGACCAGTCGAGTTTTATTTTCACATAACTCAACCGATCCCTCTACAAAGCAAACTCAATTCAAGTTGATTGGTCGAGTTACCCCGGAACAAACTCGACCAATGGTTTAAATTGATTTTGTCACATAGTGTGATCAATCGAGATATCTTTATTGAAACTCGACCAAATGCACTGTACGGAGAGCATAGAAAAAGTGATTCTAACTGTTGGAGGGGTGCGGAACTCAAAATTATATCTGTTGCACCCCTCCAAATGACTGTTAAGCGTGTACAAGTGTTCCCGCACTCTAGTGGACACCCCAACTATAAATATGACCTCTTGGACTTCATTCCAAGGTTGCTCTTTCATGTTATTCAAGGTCGTTGCTATAGTTGAGTGCTTTAGTCCACTTGAGCCCCTTTCTCTCTCTTGATTGCAATATATTTCATTCACTATGAATGAAATAGGATTCATATGAGAGAACCACACCATTATACACTTGTCAGGCTCTCAAGATATCTCTTTCTCCAATCCCCTTTCTTGAAGACTCCATTGGTGAAAGCTTCTCTAAGAGAAAAGGAAGGAGCAAGCTTCTTCAGCCGGAGAAGAAGGTGCTCAAGGCTACTTCAAGTGAAAGAGAAGATCAAGGCAGAGGATCCAAGGAGCTGGTGGGTAAATCCTCAAGGCCAAAGACTCATTGCATTAAGGGGAGGACTTTGGTGAAGGCATCCAGCTGATCGCAAGAGTGGGTAAGACCTTTGTGAGGTAGAAGAATAGATCTTATAGGTAAGCCCTTCATTGTAAGGTTGTTGGCTCCCTTGGACTAAAAGGAAAGTTGGGTATCCTTGTCCCGAAAAAGTAAGGCCATATGTTGTAAATCTTATAAGTGAATATAAGGAGTAGACATCTTAGAAATCCTAGACCTTGACCTCTCTAGGTAGTGGACTGACTCTCTCTGAGTTTGGAGAGTGGAACCACTCTAAAACAACTTTTTCTCTTAGTTTCTTCAATCTCTCTCATCATTACTTTGTATGTTTCAATTGCCATCAAAATCACTTTTTACAATCAAGCTTATTTGAAGTAACTTGAAGGTCTAACAAGTTTTGTGCAAGTTTTTAAGATCTATTCACCCCCCCTCTAGAGCCCCTAGATCCAACAAATCCAACGGTTGTGACTTAATGTGTGGCAACACATCCCACTATCACACAGACAGCGAGGTGTTATGCGAAAACGTGCGGAAATCACCATAACCACAGATTATTAAAAACACGGGTTAATTAAAACTGATTGCGGAAATCTGATAAACTGATAAACTATTACATTCCAGTCCGCATCCTGCAAGAAAACAAGTTATACATATTTATACAAGCCTTAATACATGTCCACAGCTTAGAGCAACAACTGTCTTGTCATCACATGAGTTCATCACCTGTTTATACATACATAAAGGCCCACATCCGGCCAGTAGCAGGATATACAAAACATCTACAGTTGTACATCGTGAAACAACGTCAAAACACCGCCAAGGACCTGAGAGTACAGGGATGACTCTAGACTCTACTACAAAACATACAAAACAGCAGCATATCCATCGCTTGCCTTATACTGTTCTTCGTTTTGTTCGGCCGCAACTCCGCGACCACCACCACGCCTAGCTCGACCACCTAGAAAGGGTGTAAACCACCGGGGTGAGACAATCGAACATTGTCCCAGCGAGAAACATAACTCTTCACCTAAACTACAAAACTCATGTATATAAAGCAGCTAACTGATAAAAAGTATGACAAGAGCAGTTATGAAATAAAGTTGTTCATACTTAACAAACTTACCAGGTGTACTCAAGCGTATATCCAACTATTTCTTTATGAACATGATTACCAGGATAAGATTAAGGATTTACCACATATGAGAAGCATATAAGCAACTACAAGATATAACAAAGTTAACTACACAAACAAGGCCTCAACCAATGTTTCGTGTTTGTCTTAAGCAGTAAATACTAAACGGCTGGATTACATTTTATTATGCCCTGAGGAAGTGAACCGTACTGTTCAAATCCAACCTTCGGCTGCGAAGCCCATAACCGGTGCCATACAAGGTCAATGGAAGAGCTGGAATCCACGACCTCACCCCTCGTGGTCAGTGCACGGAAACTAAAGCATGATCGTAGTCTCATGCTTAAGTGGCCTTAGCCACAGGGTCAGCTCCATAGGCTACCCTTTCTAGCCCGCCTCGGTACAGGTCTCGGCGCTAGTATATTTGAGCCATGAACAAACATGTTCATGCTCCAACACATTGAGCCATGGGCTTACTCACCATGCTCTGCATATATATATATATATATATATATATATATATATATATATATATATATATATATATATATATATATATATATATATATCCAAGTCTGCAACCGTAGCTGCACTCATTTTCCTCTCTATTTAAGGCTAGGAGTAACCACACATATTCAATAATATGCGCTTCCAGGTAATCCCGTAGGAGAACCCGTTTCACCACCACCAATTCCTGACGATGATGGATCTATGGCCAGGGCAAACTACATGATATATTCTAATGTGATTAATTAGTATCTTTTATATGGATTGCAGGATTCAACTAAGTTGTATAACATGCAAACTATAATAGGAAATAAACAACATAAATTCAACATTATGTTTTTATTGAAATCACATCAACCTGATCCATTTCAAGGATCCAACATCACATGTTACAGTCGGGCACTTCAGCAACGCCCGTCACAGCAGGGTGTTATCGGCCGATACAAGAGCATCTATCGGGCATGTGACGCCCGTCACAACTTGCCCAGCAAAGCCCGTCACAGGGCAGATATCGACCAGGTCGCCACATAGGCTAACATCCAAGAGAGAGATAACCCAACCCTACTATCGTGCAACCAACTGATCAAGGCCTAACGGCCGTCACAAGACAAAGAAAGGAATGTGACGCCCGTCACAACAACAAAGGATAACGCCCGTCACACAGGCCTGTCGCCCAACACTCACTCACTGGCAATGTGCAAGGCTAGGGCAAAAGGGCTATCGGGCAGCACTTCTCCATTCTCATCTCGACCCAAGGCACCATCACACAAAGTCATCTTCTTCCTCAAACACAAAGGCACCCGAACCCTAGGAAGATAGCTCACCTCAATCAACTAAGAAAGAGGGGTCTTGCACATCATCCATCACCAAACGTCCACAAGGGCAAACCCTAGAAAGAGTCACCACCATAACCAAGCTCACCCTTCTAGTCCATGGTGAGAGGAGAGTATTGCTCAAGCAACTAGAACACAAGCTCACCTCAATTGGCTAAGAGAAAGAGGGGTGTTGCTCATGATACTAGAGGCTCAAGCTCACTCCTCTAGACCAAGGAGAGAAAGGAGTATTGCTCACCTAAAACCCTAGATCACAAGGATCGTCCAACATGGATACTAAGCAAGAACTAAGCTACTATCATGCATATAAACAAGATCATAGCAAGAGATAATGTAGTTAGGGTTAGAAGTTATGTAACCCACCTCAAAGCAAGCTCCAAGCTCCTAGCTCCACACACCACCAAGCAAGGAAGATGGAGTCTCCAAGGCTATCGGCCACCAGCTTGCTCCTTCCAAGGGGTGTCGGCCAACAAGCTTGCTTCTTCAAGGGGATATCGGCCACCACTAGCAAGGAAGAGGGTTTTGTCATGCAACAAGGTGGAGAGGAACCAAAGAACCAAAGGGACCCTAAGCTAAGGAAAGGAACCACCTATATAGAAGGAAAGGGAGGAGAAAACAAGGTTGGTCTAAGCAAGGTGTCGCCTGCCTAGGGACACTTGTCCTAGTGTACTAGCCACCACTCTCGCAAGCTTAATACACATGTCCAAGGTATGCACCAAGTGTCCACTAGACAAGGTCAAGGCTAGGTCAAGGAGCATGGGCGACACAACAACAAGAACCAAGGGCAACACACCTCATCCCCATGGGCGACACACACACACACCTTGGCCGATACACTCACCTCTTGGATGATACACACTTCTTTGGCCGATACAAGGCTCAACCAAAGCAAAGCAAGGCACCTCAAGGCCCAACAAGCTCAAATAGGCCCAAAAGAACTCAAGCAACAAGCCCAAGCCTTCCCCTCTACACAAGAGGAAGAAAAGAGAGAGAGGAACACCTCACAAGGTGGCCAACTTGCCCACAAAACCCTAGACTTTGGGTTATTTGCAAGTAGCCCCTCCAACTCTCAACAAAGCACAACCAAACCCTAATCACCACTAAAGGTGATTAGCAAGCACCAAAGCACCAGGGTTAAGCAAAGAAAACAAGGTAAACCCTAAACAAAGGTCAGGGTCCTTACAAGCTAACCCCCTTTTAGGGATTTCGTCCCCGAAATCCGAAGAGAAAAGCGAGGGGTACTTCCTCCTCATCTCTTCCTCAAGCTCCCACGTGGCTTCCTCAACGCCACGATGATGCCAAAGAACCTTTACAAGAACCAGGTCCTTCCTCTTCAGCTTCTTAACTCTTCTGTCAAGGATCGCCACAGGACCCTCCTCGTAGGTCACATCTTCATCAAGCTCAACCTCTACTGGTTGTATCACTGTTCCGGAATCTGGATGGCTTTTCTTCAGCATACTGACATGGAACACTGGATGTAACCTGTGCAACTCTGGAGGCAACTCTATCTCATAAGCTACCTTACCAATATGTGCTATAACTAGGTAAGGCCCCATATACCTGGGTGCCAACTTACCCTTTCGGCCAAACCTCAACACACCTTTCCACGGCGAGACTTTAAGATACACCTTATCTCCCACCTGGAACTCCAAAGGTCGTCAGCGATTGTCTGCATAAGACTTCTTCCTGTCCTGTGCTGCTTTCAACTATTGTTGTATCACCTTGATATTTTCTATTGTTTGTTGCACTAACTCAGGACCCAAAACCTGATACTCACCCAACTCATACCAACATAAAGGAGATCTGCACTTCCTCCCATACAAGGCCTCATAGGGAGCCATGTCAATGCTCCACTGATAACTGTTGTTGTAGGCAAACTCTATCAAACTAAGGTGTACATCCCAGCTGCCTAGGAACTGCAAAACACAAGCTCGAAGGAGATTCTCCAAAATCTGAATAGTCCTCTCAGACTGTCCATCTGTCTGTGGGTGGAAAGCGGTACTGAACCTCAACTGCGTTCCCAACGCCTTGTGCAACTGTTCCCAGAAACGACTTGTGAACTGAGGACCTCTGTCAGAAACTATCGTCGCTGGCACACCATGGAAACGTACTATTTCATCCACATAAACTCAAGCAAGCTTCTCAGCCGTATACGTCGTCTTTATAGGTAGGAAGTGGGCAGACTTTGTCAATCTGTCCACTATCACCCAAATGGAATCATGATTCCTAGTTGTCTTGGGTAGACCAACTACGAAATCCATGGTTATATGATCCCATTTCCACTGCGGTATCAGCAAAGGTTGCAACGTACCTGCCGGCTTCTGATGTTCAGCCTTGACTTGTTGACATACCGCACATCTTGCCACGAACTCAGCTACATCCTTCTTCAAGCCGGGCCACCAATAAAAGTCCTTTAGACTATGATACATCTTGGTGACACCTGGATGCATAGCATACATCGACGTGTGTGCTTCCTCAAGCACCAACTTCCTCATCTCATCAACATCAGGAACCACCATCCTATCACGATAGCAGACTAGCCCATCCTCGGACTCATGAAACCCATCACGCTTTTCGCTGCCAAACTCTGATCTGATCAACTATACCACATCATCTGTCTGCTGGGCATCTTTGATCTGCTGTCTCAACGTAGGCTTGACTTGCATCTGTGCTAAAAGTCCAGCTAACGAGGAAACTTCCATCTGTATGTTCATCTGCCGCAAAGAGACAAACATATCCCGCCTAGGGCATACTAGGGAACTCAGCTGTGCCTTCTTGGAAGAAAAAGAAGACTTTCGACTAAGCGCATCACCTACCACATTCGCTTTACCAGGATGATACTCGATAGTGCAGTCATAGTCATTGATCAACTCCATCCATCGCCGCTGTCGCATGTTTAACTCTTGCTGCGTAAAGATGTACTTCAGGTTCTTATGATCCGTAAAGATCTGACACACTTTTCCATAAAGATAGTGTCTCCAAATCTTTAACGCATGTACCACTGCTGCCAGCTCCAAGTCATGAGTCAGATAGTTCTCCTCGTGTTTCTTAAGCTGTCACGAAGCAAAAGAAACCACATGATCCTCCTGCATCAGCACACAACCTAAGCCTTTCTTGGAAGCATCATAGAAAACCACGTAGCCCTTCCCAGGCTCTGGCAGGATTAACACTGGAGCACTAGTCAGCTTCTCCTTCAAACTTTGGAAAGCTTGCTGACATCGATCATCCCAGACAAAAGGCACATCCTTTCTTGTCAACTTCGTCATCGGCAGCGCAATCGCACTGAAGTCCTTGATAAACCTCCAGTAGTATCCTGCTAAACCCAGAAAACTATGAACTTCTATCAGCGTCTTTGGTTGTTCCCAATCTGCAATGGATTCTACCTTCTTCGGATCTACCTGGACTCCTTCTGCAGATATCACATGACCCAAGAAAGTCACTTCTTCCAACCAGAACTCACACTTACTGAACTTGGAATACAACTGATGTTGGCAAAGAAGAGTCAACGCTCGTCGAAGATGTTGCTCATGCTCTTGCCTGTCCCGACTATAGATCAAGATGTCATCTATAAAGACTACAACAAACTGATCTAAGAACGGGCGGAACACTCTGTTCATCAGGTCCATGAAAGCAGCAGGTGCATTGGTTAGCCCAAACGGCATAACCACGAACTCATAGTGACCATACCTCATCCTGAAAGCTGACTTTAGTATGTCATCCGCCTTAATCCTCAACTAATGATATTCGGACCGTAGATCGATCTTTGAAAATACTGTCACCACTCGCGGGTTGACTATTGCCTCCGGCTGACTCATAGCATAGAATCAAGTCGTTGCTTGTTGTCCACGACCTCTGCTTCCTTGAGCAGATGATCCAACTTGCGATGTCTGACCGTGTCCTCGCCCTCTGCTACCACTGGGCTGTGGTCTTTCTGACCCATGAAGATTTTGTCTTGGCTGCTGTGTCACTTCATCATCTTTGTAGGGGCAACTCGACTTGACATGCCCTATCTGACCGCAGGCATAGCATGTCCTAACATCAACCCATGGCCTGGATGGCCCTGTCACTGCCACAGAAGTCGTACTGTGTGCCTTAGATGGTGAAGAAACATAACATCTTCCTCTACTTGGAGACCACTGAGACGGTCCACCAGAACCTCTCATCACTGATGGTGTTGCAAACCTTGGCTTCTTGAAGCCACCAAACCTCTGATCCTAGAACTGAGCAGGTCTCTTCTTAGTCATAGACTCTCTCTTCTCCCTAACTGATCGTTTGATCCTCCGGACATATTCCACAAACGTAGCGAACCGCTCTCGGTTCTCCAATGCAGACACATGTGTCGTCAGCTCAGAACTCAGACCCTTCTCGAAACGTCTGATCCATTCCTCATCTGTCGCTGCCATGTGAGGACAGAACCTTAACAGATCCATGAACTTGGCTCCGTACTCAGTGATGTTCATCGTTCCTTGTCACAAACTCTCAAACTGACTGATCTTCTCATCCAGATACGTCTTTGGAAAGTATCTGGTGACGATCTTGTGCCGGAAAACCTCCCAACCGATCAACTCACCGGGCCGCTTCTCTTCCTCGATGGTCCACCAATGACCAGCACTACCCTTCAGAAGGTAGACAGCATGCTTTACTTTGTCTGCTTCGGGGATGTCGAGGATCCAGAAAGCCTTCTCAAGACTTGTCAGCCACATATATGCATCCGCTGGATCAGCCGTTCCAGCATAGTCCGAAGCTCCAACTCGGCGAAGCTGCTCAAAGGTCTTCCCAATACCCGATGTTTCACCATGGGGAACATATGCTCTCGGAGGAGGCACTGTCAATCGCTCAACCATGAGACTCATCGTAGCCATCATCTACCCCAAAAGTTGTTGGTAGGTAGGATGTTCAAGTATGGTTGGGTTAGGTTGGGGGACCTCAGGCACCTGATCTTCATGTGCCTGACCTACAGCTCCATCAACAGATGCAGCATTGATGTGCTCAACAGCGTGTTTTTCATGGTTTCTAGACATCTTGAGTTTTCGTCCGTTGAGGGCAGAAGATTATTGTGAGAAAATCTGGAAAACTCATAAGAACAGACACAACCTAGTCCTAAATCCCTGTAGACTCAGCGAACCTAAAGCTCTGATACCAAAACTTGTGGCAACACATCCCACTATCACACAAACAACGAGGTGTTACGCAAAAATGTGTGGAAATCACCATAACCACAGATTATTAAAAACACAGGTTAATTGAAACTGATTGTGGAAATCTGATAAACTAAGAAACTATTACATTCCAGTCCACATCCTGCAAGAAAATAGGTTATACATATTTATACAAGCCTTAATACATGTCCACAGCTTAGAGCAACAACTGTCTTGTCATCACATGAGTTTATCACCTGTTTATACATACATAAAGGCCCACATCCGTCCAGCAGTAGCATATACAAAACATCTACAGCTGTACATCATGAAACAACGTCAAAACACCGCAAAGGACCTGAGAGTACATGGATGACTCTAGTCTCTACTACAAAACATCCAAAACAGAAGCATATCCATCACTTGCCTTCTACTGTTCTTCGTGCTATTCGGCCGCAACTCCACGACCACCACCACGCCTAGCTCGACCACCTAAAAAGGGTGTAAACCAGTGGGGTGAGACAATCGAACATTGTCCCAGCGAGAAACATAACTCCCCACCTAAACTACAAAACTCAGGTATATAAAGCAGCTAACTGATAAAAAGTATGACAAGAGCAGTTATGAAATAAAGATGTTCATACTTAACAAACTTACCAGGTGTACTCAAGCGTATATCCAACTATTTCTTTATGAACATGATTACCAGGATAAGATTAAGGATTTACCACATATGAGAAGCATATAAGAAACTACAAGATATAACAAAGTTAACTACACAAACAAGGCCTCAACCAATGTTTCATGTTTGTCTTAAGTAGTAAATACTGAACGGCTGGATTACGTTTTATTATGCCCTGAGGAAGTGAACCGTACTGTTCAAATCCAACCTTCGGCTGTGAAGCCCATAACCGGTGCCATACAAGGTCAATGGAAGAGCCGGAATCCATGACCTCACCCCTCGTGGTCAGTGTATGAAAACTAAAGCAGGACCGTAGTCTCATGCTTAAGTGGCCCTAGCCACAGGGTCAACTCCATAGGCTACCCTTTCTAGCCCGCCTCGGTACAGGTCTCGGCGCTAGTATATTTGAGCCATGAACAAACGTGTTCATGCTCCAACACATTGAGCCATGGGCTTACTCACCATGCTCTGCATATATATATATATATATATATATATATATATATATATATATATATATATATATATATATATATATATCCGAGTCTGCAACCGTAGCTGCACTCGTTTTCCTCTCTATTTAAGGCTAGGAGTAACCACACATATTCAACAATATGCGCTTCCAGGTAATCCCGTAGGAGAACCCATTTCACCACCACCAATTCCTGACGATGATGGATCTATGGCCAGGGAAAACTACATGATATATTCCAATGTGATTAATTAGTATATTTTATATGGATTGTAGGATTCAACCAAGTTGTATAACATGCAAACTATAACAGGAAATAAACAACATAAACTCAACATTATGTTTTTATTGAAATCACATCAACTTGATCCGTTTCAAGGATCCAACATCACATGTTACCACTTGGCCTCTTGCCAATCATCCAGATTCATCTCAAGGATCATCACACACCATGGGATCTCAATCGCTCAACAGATAGTGTCACTGCCTCTCAAGGCTTTCATCATCATCATCCTTCTGGAATATCAATCACATTAAACCTGTCATCTTATTGTGCTCATATACTTATTCATCATAGCCCCTTACTTGGCTATGCATCACCTGCATGGTTAGTGTATCCAACAATCATAGGCTCAACAAAAAGACTATGCTTACCAACATGGAATGACATTAAAGATTCCATACTTATCAATCATACATCAACTGTTGATCATGTGCATAAGGCACGTTATAAGGCAAACCATTTAACATACATATCATTACTCTCCTTATTACTAACAGCTAATCATGATGCTTAAGTCCATGCATTTAGTCATGGCAGATATAAAGGACAATGATACCATTAACATTCAGTAAGCAAGAACATATATAACAATCTACTTTCCATGGACCGTGAAACCCTCACTATAGGCACTAGGAACCCTCACTATAGGTACTAAGAATCCTCACTAAAGGTTGTATTGGCCACCGGCCCTTACCACAGATCAACACATCTCAGCTCGCAACGCTGCGTTGCTACTAAGGCAACCAGGTGAGCAACGCGGCGTCACAGGAGGAGTGTCGCGCGTCAGGGGTATGTCGGGCACTTCAGCAACGCCCATCACATCAGGGTGTTATCGACCGATACAAGAGCATCTATCGGGCATGTGACGCCCGTCACAACTTGCCGAGCAAAGCCCGTCACAGGGCAGATATCGGCCAGGTCACCACATAGGCTAACGTCCAAGAGAGAGATAACACAACCCTACTATTGTGCAACCAACTGATCAAGGCCTAACGGCCGTCACAAGACAAAGAAAGGAATGTGACGCCCGTCACAACAACAAAGGATAACGCCCGTCACACAGGCATGTCGCCCAACACTCACTCACTGGCAACGTGCAAGGCTAGGGCAAAAGGGTTGTCGGGCAGCACTTCTCCATTCTCATCTCGACCCCAGGCACCATCACACAAAGTCATCTTCTTCCTCAAACACAAAGGCACCCGAACCCTAGGAAGATGGCTCACCTCAATCAACTAAGAAAGAGGGATCTTGCACATCATCCATCACCAAACGTCCACAAGGGAAAACCCTAGAAAGAGTCACCACTATAACCAAGCTCACCCTTCTAGTCCATGGTGAGAGGAGAGTATTGGTCAAGCAACTAGAACACAAGCTCACCTCAATCGGCTAAGAGAAAGAGGGGTGTTGCTCATGATACTAGAGGCTCAAGCTCACTCCTCTAGACCAAGGAGAGAAAGGAGTATTGCTCACCTAAAACCCTGGATCACAAGGATCGGACAACATGGATACTAAGCAAGAACTAAGCTACTATCATGCATTTAAACAAGATCATAGCAAGAGATAATGTAGTTAGGGTTAGAAGTTATGTAACCCGCCTCAAAGCAAGCTCCAAGCTCCTAGCTCCACGCACCACCAAGCAAGGAAGATGGAGTCTCCAAGGCTATCGGCCACCATCTTGCTCCTTCCAAGGGGTGTCGGCCAACAAGCTTGCTTCTTCAAGGGGATATCGGCCACCACTAGCAAGGAAGAGGGTTGTGTCGTGCAACAAGGTGGAGAGGAACCAAAGAACCAAAGGGACCCTAAGCTAAGGAAAGGAACCACCTATATAAAAGGAAAGGGAGGAGAAAACAAGGTTGGTCTAAGCAAGGTGTCGCCTGCCTAGGGACACTTGTCCTAGTGCACTAGCCACCACTCTAGCAAGCTTAATACACATGTCCAAGGTATGCACCAAGTGTCCACTAGACAAGGTCAAGGCTAGGTCAAGGAGCATGGGCGACACAACAACAAGAACCAAGGGCGACACACCTCATCCCCATGGGCGACACACACACACCTTGGTCGATGCACTCACCTCTTGGATGATACACACTTCTTTGGCCAATACAAGGCTCAACCAAAGCAAAGCAAGGCACCTCAAGGCCCAACAAGCTCAACTAGGCCCAAAAGAACTCAAGCAACAAGCCTAAGCATTCCCCTCTACACAAGAGGAAGCAAAGAGAGAGAGAGGAACACCTTACAAGGTGGCCAACTTGCCCACAAAACCCTAGACTTTGGGTTATTTGCAAGTAGCCCCTCCAACTCTCAACAAAGCACAACCAAACCCTAATCACCACTAAAGGTGATTAGCAAGCACCAAAGCACCAGGGTTAAGCAAAGCAAACATGGTAAACCCTAAACTAAGGCCA
Source organism: Alisma plantago-aquatica (assembly GCA_963693085.1). Lineage (NCBI taxonomy): Eukaryota > Viridiplantae > Streptophyta > Magnoliopsida > Alismatales > Alismataceae > Alisma > Alisma plantago-aquatica. Next base: position 420,154,373 of record OY856412.1, read on the forward strand.
GGGTCCTTACATAATGATGCCCTAAGTCACTTCTATGACTAGGGTGAGTACGGCTAGGCCTAGATATCACATTCTTTTCCATTGTATGACAACCGAGAGCTAGGATGGAAGAAAGAAGAGAAAAAGGCCACTTTGTATATTTCGAGCACCTTTGGTGGATGGATTTGCAGTCGGTGACAGTAAATCACTGTGATTCGTTAGAGGGAGTCATCTAGTCCAACTTCTTCAGGGGTTACTTTAGTTTTCTAATAATTTCCACATTTTTCTTTTCCTCTCCTATGTGTATGACAATGGAAACCATGATGGGTTATTCCCTTTCTTCCTTAGGACATGGGAGTAGCCTGGTTTCATATTGTATTTTACGTTATGGAGCAATATATATGTGGCAACACATCCCACTATCACACATACAACGAGGTGTTACGCGAAAATGTGCAGAAATCACCATAACCACAGATTATCAAAAACACGGGTTAATTAAAACCGATTGCGGAAAACTGATAAACTGGGAAACGATTACATTTGAGTCCATATCCTGCAAGAAAATAGGTTATATACATATCCATACAAGCCTGGATACATGTCCACAGCTTAGAGCAACAGCTGTCTTGTCAATCATGAGTTCATCACTTGTTTATACATACATAAGGCCCACATCCAGCCAGCAGTAGGATATACAAAACATCTATAGATGTACATCGTGAAACAATGTCAAAACACCGCCAAGGACCTGAGAGTACAGGGATGACTCTAGACTCTATCACAGAACATCCAAATAGTAGCATATCCAACGCTTGCCTTCTACTGTTCTCCTTGCTGCTCGGCCGCAACTCCGTGACCACCACCACGTCTAGATCGACCACCTAAAAAGGGTGTAAACCAGCGGGGTGAGACAATTGAACATTGTCCCAGCGGGAGGCATAACTCCCCGCCAAAACTACAAAACCTCATATGAACATATACATTAAGCAGTATCCTGATGAGGAGTATAGCAAGAACAGTCTTAGGAAATAAAGCTATCTAAGCTTACCAGATATAACCAAGTATTATATGTGAAACAGAATTAACAAGACAGGATATCCAAGTTCTAATACCATTGAAGAACATATAAGTAATTGCAAGATATAAAGAGAATAACTACACAGACAAGGCCTCAACCAATGTTTCGTGTTTGTCTTAAGCAGTAAGTACTAAACGGCTGGATTACATTTTATTATGCCCTGAGGAAGTGAACCGTACCGTTCAAATCCAACCTTCGGCTGCGAAGCCCATAACCGGTGCCATACAAGGTCAATGGAAGAGCCGGAATCCATGACCTCACCCCTCGTGGTCAGTACACGAGAAACAAAGCAGGACCGCAGTCTCATGCTCAAGTGGCCTTTTGCCACAGAGTCAGCTCCTCAGCTTACCCTCTGCCTAGCCCGCCTCGGTACAGGTCATAGTGCTAGTAAAACTGAGCCACGGGCCTGATCACCATGCTTTGAGCCATGAACACATTCATGCTCATCATATCACATATCCGGAGCCATGGGCCTGTTCACCATTCTCATCACATATCTGAGTCTGCAACCGCAACTGCACTTGTTTACCTCTCTATTTGAGGCTAGGAGAAACCTCGCACATTCAAAAATATGCGCTCCGGGTTGACCCGCAGGAGAACCCATTTCACCATCACCAAGTCCTGACAATGATGGATCTATGGCCAGGGCAAACTACATGATAGATTTCACTGTGATTAATTAGTATCTTTTAGATGGATTGCAAGATTCAACCAAGTTGTATAACATGCAAGGAAATAAACAATCATAAATTAAACATTTTGCTTTCACTACAATTCACATCATACTAATCCATCACAAGGACCCCATATCACATGGCTGTATCACTGTTCCTGAATCTGGATGGCTTTTCTTCAGCATACTAACATGGAACACTAGATGTAACATGTGCAACTCTAGAGGTAACTCTATCTCGTAAGCTACCTTTCCAACACGTGCTATAACTGGGTAAGGCCCCATATACCTAGGTGCTAATTTACCCTTTCGGCCAAACCTCAGCACACATTTCCACGGCGAGACTTTAAGATATACCTTATCTCCTACCTAGAACTCCAAAGGTCGTCGGCGGTTGTCTGCATAAGACTTCTGCCTATCATGTGCCACTTTCAACTGTTGATGTATCACCTTGATCTTTTCTATTGTCTGTTGTACTAACTCAGGACCCAACAACTGATACTCACCGGACTCATACCAACACAGAGGAGATCTGCACTTCCTTCCATACAAAGCCTCATAAGGATCCATGTCAATGCTCCGCTGATAACTGTTGTTGTAAGCAAACTCTATCAAACTTGGATGCATATCCCAACTGCCTAGGAACTGCAAAACACAAGCTCGAAGGAGATCCTCCAGAATCTGAATAGTCCTTTCAAACTGTCCATCTGTATGTGGGTGGAAAGCGGTACTGAACCTCAACTGCGTCCCCAACGCACTGTGCAACTATTCCCAGAAACGACTCGTGAACTGAGGACCTCTGTCAGAGACTATCGTTGCTGGCACACCATGCAAACATACTATCTCATCCACATATACTCTAGCGAGCTTCTCAGCTGTATACGTCGTCTTCACAGGTAGGAAATGGGCAGACTTCGTCAGTCTGTCCACAACCACCCAGATGGAATCATGATTCCTAGTTGTCTTGGGTAGACCAACTACGAAATCCATGGTTATATGATCCCATTTCCACTGCGGTATCGGCAAAGGTTGCAACGTACCTGCCGGCTTCTGATGTTCAGCCTTCACTTGCTGACAGACCGCACATCTCGCCACGAACTCAGCCACATCCTTCTTCAGGTCGGGCCACCAATATTGTGGGCTCCGATCTCCAAAACCACAATATAAACACGATTTAAACTTAGCAGAAGCATTCGATTAGTTGCGGAATATGAAAAATTACTGGAAATTAAAACTTTTGAGACAAGATCTGGAAATTGTAAAACTCCTTTTTATAAGAAACCAAGTAAACAGTTTACATCTCTATTAAACCACTTCCTGAGTAGTTATATACAACATGATTCAAAAATCTCAGGAGCCAACCCCAAAAACTCAAAACACTGATTCCTAGGACCTGAGAGTACAGAGACGGCATAGGACTATCTTACTACATAACTCAGACAGTATCTCCACCTGAGATTCACTGCTGCCTTTGGTACTGTTGTTGCTGTTGTTGCTCATCCTTAAACGGGATCCTTCGTCTTCGACGTCCACCTAAAAAGTTGAATTCTACGAGGTGAGACAATGTACAAATTGTCCCAGCGAGAGTTATAACTCTCAACTAGAAGCTTTATTATAACATTAAGGAATATCATAAACAAGATAACATAAATCATACAGCAACAAGTTTAATAACAAGTGAAGCAACTTTTACTTAAGCAGTCATGTCTTTAAAGCATATAAAGGACATGTATACAAAATATCTGAACAGATCATTAATGTAAACAATGTAACACCAAACATTGTTCCTCGTAGTTTAACCTAAGCAGATATACTACGCGGTTGATTATGTTTTACAAACATTATTATGCCCTGTGGAGATGAGGCATACCACTCATACTCCAACTGATCGCTAATGAGTCACATCAGTATCATACATAGGTCATTAAAAGAGCCGGATTCTTAAGACCTCATCTTCCTCAGTCAGTTAGAGGATTGCTTGCAGGACACTTTGTGTCTCCGCTATTATAGCTTACCAGGGTAATCTGGTCCTTCGCTATTTTAGAGTTACAGTGGCGTTATGTACTCTCTTCGTCATTGGAAGATTTCTTGTTTATCTCTCACCGATGCGGTATTTGTGTCTTCTTTGGGAGATTTGTGGTACATCTCACCATTTGGGTTTTGTAGTGAAGGATTGACGGACTATGATAAATCTACATCAATTCCTACACTAGGATGTAAGGATTTACGCATCCATCTCCCCCACATACTCAAGAGTATGTGATCCAGGAGTTCCCTTGGGAAAACCTGTTTCACCATCATTTGGTCTATGACAATGATGGATCTATGATCAGGGCTCTACATTACACTTGATTAGTTAGGTACATTCAGTATTCTTTTAACATCGTACATTGTTCTTCAAACAATAACATTAGCATAACAGCTATGAAATGAGAATACTAAATGTAACAAGCCTAACTCTTATCAATCATCATTTCTCAATACATTCATCACAAGTCATCTCTAAAGCATGACCTTGATGGTATTTATGGCTCTCACAGCCCATTTAATTCATAGGTTGCCATTGACAAGGCATCAGGATATATCACTATTCATAAAGCTAAAGCATGCTTTCAATGAATATAGTTTCATAATCCATACCTGGATATGATCATCATCTCATGACAACCTGCATGGTTAATTCAACTGATAACAGTAAATAATTCATTCTAGAAGTTACACTTTCAAACTCTTAGAAGAGTTAAGTTCCCCAATATTCATCAATTAGGCTTATTCATTTCCTTTACTTATGATTAGGAATATTGATTCCTCATCTCATACTTCAATCATGAGGTTTCATGCTTAAAAGCATAACTGGAAATAGGGTTTCACCCTATTCAAATTAAGGTTATTGAAATCTCTTTATCCTATAAGACATCATATTTGGTAACTTGTTCTCAAAGTTTCATACCTAAAGGCATGACACAGGACTAAGGTTAACATACCCCATCCTTCATTGTTAATATTTCCTTTTTAGATTATTAGTCCAATTCTAGTATGAAACTCTACCATCCTTAGAAGCATACCAGGGTATGGTGAGTATTTGCCTTAAATACAACATTTATTGAACATCATAATGATTATCAATTCAAGGTATGAATTCACTTCTCAATCTTATCATGGTGTGAACACATCATACTCATTGATTTGACTATATTTTATTTAAAGGCATTACCTTATAAACATCTCCAAGAATTCATAATTGCTAGGTCATATACTAGGCTCACTATTCATCCCACTAGGATTTCCATATTTTCATTTCTAATTTAGGGATTCTCATCCATATTACATCTCCTCTGGATTAGATTTATTAAACTTCTTATCTCACATGGCATAAAGATTCCTCATATAACAACTTGTATTTTAGGGTTTCATACTCAAAGGCATAACTCTGAATTACTACATTTATCAGATCACCATAAATTAGGGTTTACTATTCTCATTACATGTTATCACCCTAGAATTAGGGTTTACTATTCACATTATGGTGAGTTGAACTCATAACATTGTCATGTATGAGGAACATCATCATTGATGCTCTCAGATTAGTTTAAGATTCATCATTTATCATAATTAGGGTCTCATGATCTCACATAGGTGGATCATACCCTAATCATGCACATTCATGTATATTGAAGGTACTTTACTTGAATTTTCATCATAAAAGAGTACTTTCTCTTTCTTAAGATACTTTCTCTCTCCTCATACTTGTAGATGGTGATAACACCAATCTAGATCAGGTTGGGTTAAGTCCACTTTGATTGACATAAACCAAATCACCACTATTGAGTGATTAGGGTTTGATTAGAACAAGGTTTCACCCAATTGAACCTTTCAAGGGTATTATGGTAAATTACACATTGATCATCATCATGGTTTAATTTACTAACCACTTGACCCTTAATGTCTTTTGGTATCATTAGGGTTTAGGTTGAACAACTATTAAACCATTTAAGCCTTCAAGGCATTAGGCAGACTTAACTTCAAAAGTCTCCAATAGGTTTCACACCTTCAACCTTCAAACGATCCTGAGATCGTATAAGGTTGTAGACCGTTTAGGGTTTGGTTGACTTTAAGACCGTATAACACTCAAGACCGTTTACCCTCATTCGGTCTTGAGGTCGAATGGACTCATTCGGTCTTGAGGTCGAATGACCTCATACGGTCTTGAGGTCGAATGACCTTATACGGTCTTGAGGTCGAGTGGTCTCATTCGGTCTTGAGGTCGAATGGACTCATTCGGTCTTGAGGTCGAATGACCTCATATGGTCTTGAGGTCGAATGGTCTCATTCGGTCTTGAGGTCGAATGGACTCATTCGGTCTTGAGGTCGAATGACCTCAAAAGCTCAAGATCGTATGGACCTCCAAGGTGGTTCAAAGGGTAAACTCGATTAGGGTTTCCTATGTTGAAGCCATCAATTGGTCTCAAGCTTGCTAACCACTTACCAATTGAGACAATTAGGGTTAGCCTTAACCAATTGGTCACTCAATTGACCCTCAATTGATATCCAATTAGGGTTGGAGTTGGTTCAATTAAGGTCTATAAACGTTCAACCATCAACACTCAACAATGTGAATCAAATCAAAGTTGAACCCATCAATTGACCTCCAATTGGGCTCAAACTTGCCCCAAACGGTCTTGGGATCGTTTGGATATCCTCCAAACGGTTTTGAGACCGTTTTCCCAAGAATTCATCAAAATCTAGATTGATTTGATAGGGGTTGAACCTTAATTAAGTCACAAATCAGCAATTTGATTATTTCAATAATCCATTGTAATTGGGCCCTCAATTGATCAAATTACTTTAACCCTAGACCTCCAAACGGTCTTGGGTTGTCACCAAACGGTCTTGAGACCGTTTGGATGAGTTCCAAACGGTCTTGAGACCGTTTGCCCATCCATCCTTTGGACTCTAGTGAAAATTCATCAAGGTTTGATTTATTGAGTTGATCATTACATCAATACTTAATTGCAATGTAATTTGGTATCTTTGTACCTTCAATTGGTCAACTATACTTGACCCCAGACCTCCATACGGTCTTGGGTGATCCCCAAACGGTCTTGAGACCGTTTGGATGATTCCCCAAACAGTCTTGAGACCGTTTGGGCTAATCAACCCAAAATCTCAAATTAGCTCATTGTGATTCCAGCACTGATTTCAATTAGGGTTTGCCCTAGTAATCAACCTTCAACTCTTAACTCGTTTAGAATTAGTCCATCAAATTTGGTGGGTCATTAACTAACATCATTATGAACAGTAATCTCATACGGTCAATGCTTAGTCAACCATCTTATACGGTCTTGAGACCGTTTGCCCAAAAAGGGCAAATTATGCAGATTGAAAATCAGAACTAAATTCAATTGAATTTGCTAATTGTTTTGCCTATATCTCACGATTCCTTTGGAGTTAACCTCTCAAATTTTGTGGGTGATTAACCTACATAATTATGAACAGGATTCTCATACGGTACACTCTTGGTCAACGCATCCATATGGTCTTGAGACCGTATGCCTTCATACGACCTTGAAACCGTTTGCCCACCAAACGGTTTTGTAAACCGTATAGGAAATTGGTTGAGGTCGTATGGTAAAGTGGAAAACTGTGGATAAGCATAGGAAATAACGCCCTCATCTTCTAGCTCAAGAACAGCAACAGTTCCTCACGGATTTGCTTGCAAGGATGCAAGGGAAGATAGGGAAGAAGAAGAACTAGCAACTATATGCATAGAAAAAGATGTATAATCAAAGCATAAAGTTTAGAGTTATAAAACCCGCCTAAATCTTGCTCCTTGAGCTACAAGCTTTCGAGATCCAAGCCTTTAATGGCGTCCTAGAAACTACACAGGTCGGCCAAGGTGAATCCTCCAAGGAAAGTTGAGAAGAGATGGCTAGAAAGATAGAGCTAAGTGAGCTAGCCATGAATTTGACCTTGAATACGAGTTTCCTCCATGAATTCAAGCAAAAGGGATGATCCAAACTTACCTAGGACCCTTGGTCGTCCTTCTCTGCTCCAGAGCTTAGCCTTGGTCGGTTTTGAGCAAGGGGAAAAGAAATGAAAGGGAGAGGGTCGTTCCCTTGCTAAGTGAGAAAAGTAGTATATATACTTAAGTGAAATTTTCAACATAAGGACATATGTTTTCCTCATTTCTCATCTAAGTCCTTACTTTCTTCCTTGCACTTCCCCACATCTTATTTCTAAGGACAAACTCCTTCTAAGGTCAAGAATTGAAGGCAAAGAGGATCAACCCATCACTAAAGCATACACATAAAAGGGCTATTATACATACACCTTGATTATTCAATCACAAAGGTGTTCTTTATTATATGATTATTCACATGAAGTGATCTTTTCATCATTTCTCTTCTAAATGATGCCAAGAGTCATAAAAGATGTTTTAGATGATGTATTTTACAAGTTGCACCCCTTAAATTGGGTAAATTGCATTTTACACCAATTTAGGGTTTTCAAGTACAGGGGTTGCTTCCACAGCTGCACCTTGGTGCTCAAGCTGGGGAAATCCCTCAAACCTCATCATATTCATTCTTATGTTGTCTCAACAGTGAAGGAACATATAAAAATTTGAATTTTGCAAGTTAACCCCTCTGATTGGGCAAATTACACATAGGTCCTTGTTTTGCAAACAATACTTCAACATTGATTTATAAGGGACAGAAATGGAAACATATGTTCCATAAAAGCTTTAATTATATACTAAAGGATAATTACAACCATCTAATTTCATAATTAGGCAAAACACCTAGGGTTAGCTCATAACCCAGGTCAGGGGTGTTACAAATACAAGTCCTTCAGACTATGGTACATCTTGGTGACACCTGGATGCATAACATACATCGACGTGTGTGCTTCTTCTAGCACCAACTTCCTCAGCTCATCAACATCAGGAACCACCATCCTATCACGATAGAAGACTAGCCCATCCTCGGACTCATGAAACCCATCACGCTTTTCACTGCCAAACTCTGATCTGATCAACTTTACCGCATCATCTGTCTGTTGTGCATCTTTGATCTTCTGTCTCAACGTAGGCTTGACTTGCATCTGTGCTAAGAGTCCAGCTAATGAGGACACCTCCATCTGCACGTTCATCTTCCGTAAAGAGGCAAGCATATCTCACTCATGGCATACCAGAGAACTCAGCTGCGCCTTCTTGGAAGAAAAAGAAGACTTTCGACTAAGCACATCAGCTACCAAATTTACCTTACCAGGATGATACTCGATAGTGCAGTCGTAGTCATTGATCAACTCCATCCATCGCCGATGTCGCATGTTCAACTCTTGTTGCGTAAAGATGTACTTCAGATTCTTATGATCCGTAAAGATCTGACACACTTCCCCATAAAGATAGTGTCTCCAAATCTTTAACGCATGAACCACAGCCACCAGCTCCAAATCATGAGTCGGATAGTTCTCCTCGTGTTTCTTAAGCTATCGCGAAGCAAAAGAAACCACGTGATCCTCCTGCATCAGCACACAACCTAAGCCTTTCTTGGAAGCATCACAGAAAACTACATAGCCCTTCCCAGGCTCTGGCAAGATCAACACTGGAGCACTGGTTAGCTTCTCCTTCAAACTCTGGAAAGCTTGCTGACATCGATCATCCAAAACAAAAGGCACATCCTTTCTCGTCAACTTTGTCATCGGTAATGCAATCGCACTAAAGTCCTTGATAAACCTTCGGTAGTATCCTGCTAGACCCAGAAAACCGCAAACTTCTGTCGGCATTTTCGGCTGTTCCCATTCTACAATGGATTCCACCTTCTTCGGATCTACCTTGACTCCTTCAGCAGATATCACGTGACCCAAGAAAGTCACCTCTTCCAACCAGAACTCACACTTACTGAACTTGGCATATAACTGATGTTGGCAAAGAAGAGTCAACGCTCGTCGAAGATGTTGCTCATGCTCTAGCCTGTCCCGACTATAGATCAATATGTCGTCTATAAAGACTACAACAAACTGATCTAAGAATGGACGGAACACTCTATTCATCAGGTCCATGAAAGCAGCAGGTGCATTGGTTAACCCAAACGGCATAACCACAAACTCATAGTGACCATACCTCGTCCTGAAAGCTGATTTTGGTATGTCATCCGCCTTGATCCTCAACTGATGATATCCGGACCATAGATCGATCTTCGAGAACACTGTAGCACCACGCAACTGATCAAACAGATCATCTATCCTCGGCAACGGGTACTTGTTCTTGATCGTGACCTTATTCAACTGCCGATAGTCTATACACAGCCGCATCGAACCATCCTTCTTCTTGACAAACAACACGGGAGCACCCCAAGGCGATGTGCTCGGTCGGATGAAACCTTTCTCCATCAACTCTTGTAACTGCTTCTTCAACTCTGCCATCTCAACTGGAGCCATTCTATAGGGTGTCTGTGCAACTGGCTGCGTTCCTGGTACCAGATTGATCTCAAAGTCAATCTCTCGGGGTGGAGGAACACCAGGAAACTCCTCAGGAAACACATCTGCAAACTCCCGGACAACTGGCACCTCCTCAAGACTAGGACCTTTCGCCTTGGTAGCCACAACGGTATCCACCACATGAGCTAAGAATGCCTCACATCCTTGTCGTAACAACCTATCTGCCACCATAGCTGATACCAGACACATCGGAAGAATCTTCCTATCTCCTTGGAAGATCCACTTCTCTCCGGCATCAACAAACTCTACCTTCTTGGTACTGCAGTCCAGAACAACCTTATACTTCTCTAAGGTATATATCCATCCCAAGGATGACATCAAACCCATGAATATCAAGTGGTATGAGATTCACTCGAATGCAGTGTCCCGAAAAAGACAAGACACAAGATGGACACTCTTCTCGAAGCAATGAGGAACCATCAAGAGGGGTTTCCAACAACAAACTATCCTTCTTACGACTAACAGGTATACGATAGTTCTCAAGCATACTATAGGCGATAAAAGAGTGCGTAGCACCCGGGTCAACCAGAACAGATATAAGGCAAGAAGAAGACATATCAGAATGAAATAACTCCATCTGACCTGTCACTACTCGCGGGTTGACTATCACCTCCGGCTGGCTCATGGCATAGAATCGAGTCGTCGCTTGCTATCCACGACCTCTGCTTCCTTGAGCAGACGATACAGCTTGAGACGCTTGACCGTGTCCTCGTCCTTTGCTACCACTAGGCTGCTGACGGTCCATTCCTTGAACATTCTACCTCAGCTGCTGCATCACCTCATCATCTCTATAGGTGCAACTCGTCTTGACATGCCCTATCTGACCACAGGCATAGCATGTCCTAACATCAACTCGTGGCCTGGATGGCCCTGTCACTGCCACGGAAGCCAACTTTGTGCCTTCGATGGTGAAGAAACATAACCTCTTCCTCTACTCAGAGACCACTGAGACGGTCCACCAGACCTCTCATCGCTGCCGGTGCTAAAAACCTGGGCTTCTTGAAGCCACCAAACCTCTAACCCTGGAACTGAGCAGGTCTCTTCTTAGCCATAGACTCTCTCTTCTCCCTAACAGATCGTTCGATCCTCCGGACGGATTCTACAAACATCGCAAATCGCTCCCAGTTCTCCAACGCAGAAACCGGTGTCGTCAGCTCAGCACTCAAACCCTTCTCGAAACGTCTGATTCGTTCCTCGTCCGTCGTCTGCATGTGAGGACAAAACCTCAACAGATCCATAAACTTGGCTTCATACTCGGTGATATTCATCGTTCCTTGCCGCAAACTCTCAAACTGACTGATCTTCTCATCCACATACGTCTTGGGAAAGTATCTGTTGACGAACTCACGACGAAAGACCTCCCAACAGATCACCTCACCAGGCGGCTTCTCTTCCTCGATGGTCCACTAGTGACCAACACTACCTTTTAGAAGGTAGATAGTGTGCTTTACTTTGTCTGCTTTGGGGATGTCGAGGATCCGGAAAGCCTTCTCAAGACTTGTCAGCCACAGATCTGCATCTGTTGGATCAACCGTTCCAGCATAATCCGAAGCTCCGACTCGGTGAAGCCGCTCGAAGGTCTTCCCAATACCCGATGTTTCACCATGGGGAACCTGTGCTCGCGGAGGAGGCACTGGTAATCGCTCGACCATGAGATTCATCGTAGCCATCATCTGTGCCATAAGCTGTTGGTAGGCAGGATGTTCAAGAATGACTGGGTCAGGTTGGGGGACCTCAGGCACCCGATCTTCATGTGCCTGACCTACATCTCCATCAACCGATGCAGCATCGCTGTGCTCAGCAACGTGTTCTTCATGGTTTCAAGACATCTTGGCTTTTCTTCCGCTGAGGGCAGAAGATGATTGTGAGGGAATCTGGAAAACGCATAAGAACAGACACAACCTAGTCCTAGATCCCTGTAGACTCAGCGAACCTAAAGCTCTGATACCAAAACTTTGTGGCAACACATCCCACTATCACACATACAGCGAGGTGTTACGTGAAAACATGCGGAAATCACCATAACCACAAATTATCAAAAACACGGGTTAATTAAAACCGATTGCGAAAAACTGATAAACTGGGAAACAATTATATTCGAGTCCATATCCTGCAAAAAAACATGTTATATACATATCCATACAAGCCTGGATAGATGTCCACAACTTAGAGCAACAGCTGTCCTGTCAATCATGAGTTCATCACCTATTTATACATACATAAGGCCCACATCCGGCCAGCAGCAGGATATACAAAACATCTACAGATGTACATCGTGAAACAATGTCAAAACACCGCCAAGGACCTGAGAGTACAGGGATGACTCTAGACTCTATCACAGAACATCCAAACAGCAGCATATCCAACGCTTGCCTTCTAATGTTCTCCTTGCTACTCGGCTGCAACTCCGCGACCACCACCACGTCTAGCTCAACCACCTAAAAAGGGTGTAAACCAATGGGGTGAGACAATTGAACATTGTCCCAGCGGGAGGCATAACTCCCCGCCAAAACTACAAAACCTCAGATGAACATATACATTAAGCAGTTAACTAATGAGGAGTATACCAAGAACAGTCTTAGGAAATAAAGCTATCTAAGCTTACCAGATATAACCAAGTATTATATGTGAAACAGAATTAACAAGACAGGATATCCAAGTTCTAATACCATTGAAGAACATATAAGTAACTGCAAGATATAAAGAGAATAACTACACAAACAAGGCCTCAACCAATGTTTTGTGTTTGTCTTAAGCAGTAAGTACTAAACGGCTGGATTACATTTTATTATGCCCTGAGGAAGTGAACCGTACCGTTCAAATCCAACCTTAGGCTGCGAAGCCCATAACCGGTGCCATACAAGGTCAATGGAAGAGTCGGAATCCACGACCTCACCCCTCGTGGTCAGTACACGAGAAACAAAGCAGGACCACAGTCTCATGCTCAAGTGGCCTTTTGCCACAGGGTCAGCTCCTCAAGCTACCCTCTGCCTAGCCCGCCTCGATACAGGTCACGGCGCTAGTAAAACTGAGCCACGGGCCTGATCACCGTGCTTTGAGCCATGAACGCATTCATGCTCATCATATCACATATCCGGAGCCATGGGCCTGTTCACCATGCTCATCACATATCCGAGTCTGCAACCGCAGCTGCACTCGTTTACCTCTCTATTTGAGGCTAGGAGAAACCTCGCATATTCAAAAATATGCGCTCCGGGTTGACCCGCAGGAGAACCCATTTCACCATCACCAAGTCCTGACGATGATGGATCTATGGCCAGGGCAAACTACATGATAGATTTCACTGTGATTAATTAGTATCTTTTAGAGGGATTGCAAGATTCAACCAAGTTGTATAACATGAAAGGAAATAAACAATCATAAATTCAACATTTTGCTTTCACTACAATTCACATCATACTGATCCATCACAAGGACCCCACATCACATGTTATCACTTGGCCTCTTTCCAATCATCCAGATCCATCTCAAGGATCATCACATACCATGGGATCTCAATCCCTCATCACATAGTGCCACTGCCTCTCAAGGCTTATATCATCATCACGGAACATCATTCATAATACACCTGTCATCTCATTATTCACATATAATCATTCCTCATAGCCTTTCATTTGGCTAGGCATTACCTGCATGGTTAGCATTATTCAATAATCAACATGAATAACTTGGAGACTTATATTATCAACACAGGGTGACATTTAGGGTTAAGCGTATTGTCAACACAAAATAACATTAGTGGTTGTATCCTTTTCATAATCATGCCTCATCTCATGATCTCATGTATAAGTCATAGCATTTAGCAAACCCTAATGCATGCTCATTATTACTCTTGGCATTATAAGACAAATAAGGTGCTCACACTCGTGTGTATAACCATATTAATATTTGATGAACAAGCTTTATCATGAAGAACATTATCATGCAACGAGTCACCATAGTTTAACAAAAGTATAGCCGACGCATTATCTTTCTATGACAAACTGAACCCTCACAAAAAGTGCTAAAAACCCTCACTAAAACTATACCGGGCAGGGCTCACCCTCGCCATAGACTGTATCGTGAAACACATGGAAGGTAACTCACCCGCGCACTGTGCCGGGCAACACATACCGGGCGAGCAGCACAGACATCAGGCGTGTCGGGTACTTGTGTCGTGCAGAGGAGTACCGGGCAGCACGGTTGGGCGATACAAGACATATCGTGCAAGGGTCATGTGCGTGCCGTGCAAGGGTGTGACGCGCTCTGCTGGGCGAGCAACTCTGCCGGGCAAGATCAACTCAAGGGCGTGCAAGGATAGCGTGCACCCCATCCAGGCGTGCAGCCTATGCTAGTGTGCTGGGTCTGTGTCAGTCGTGCAACCTGTGTCGGGCGTGCAGGGGCAGTGTGCTCGCCCGCCACAGCACAACGACGCGCATCAAGAGTCATTCGTGTAGGGTTGTGATGCCCATCACTAAAGGAACCAACGGGGTATATCTGTAAGGACCCTGACCTGCATTTAGGGCTTACCCTGTTTGCCTTGCCTAACATGGTTTGATGCTTGCTAATCACCTTTAGTGGTGATTAGGGTTTGTTTGTGCTTTGTTGAGAGTTGGAGGTGCTACTTGCAAATAACCCAAGTCTAGGGTTTTGTGAGCAAGTTTGCCACCTTGAGAGGTGTTCTTCTCTCTCTTTGATTCCTCTAGGGTTGAGAGGAAGGTTTGGGCTTGTTGTTTGAGTTCTTTGGGCCTGTGTTGAACTTGTTTGGGGCCTTGAGGTGCCTTGTTTGGGCTTGCTTGAGCCTTGTGTTGGCCAAGTGAGGTGTGTGTTAGCCTAGGATGTGAGTGTGTCGGACAAAAAGAAGGTGTGTCGCCCTAGAGCAAGCTTGGTGTGTCGCCCATGATGCTTGGGCCAACCTTGATCACGTTTGGAGGACACATGGTGCACATCTTGGACAAGTGTCTTATGGTTTGCAAGAGTGGTGGCTTGAGTTTGTGGACAAGTGTCCCTTGGGTGGAAGACACCTAGCATGGACCAACCTTGTTTTCTCCTCCCTTCCCTTCTATATAGGCGGTCCCTTCCTTAGCTTGAGGTCCCTTTAGTTCCTCTCACTCTTGTGCACGACACACTCCCTCTTTCCCTTGCTTGGTGGCCGACACACCCTTGAAGAAGGAGCTTGGAGGTCGACACACCTTGGAGAAGAAGAGTGGAGGCTGATACACCCCCCTTGGAGGAGCTTTGGTGGACGATACCCTTGGAGCTTGAAGTGCATCCTCTTCCTTGGAGCTTAAGGCGGGTTGCATAGCTTCTAACCCTAACTCCTTTTCCTCTATCTATGATCTTGTTATATGTTGGTAGTGTAGCTTAGTTCCTTACTTTCATACTTTGCTTGTGTACCTTGGGTGGCCGATCCCCTCTCTAGGGTTTAGGGTTCCTTTATGTACCTTTGCTTTCTAGGGTTTGGGCTTCCATGTGTTGAAGGTTGAAGATGACCCTTGGTGAGCAACATCCTCTCTTGCCTTGGTGATGGGCGACATCCTCCCTTGGTTTGGGTGTGTTGAGCGACATAGTGGTGTTTCTTGTGTTGGCCGACATGGTGACCATGTTGGGCGACATGGTCCTTGGGTTGAGCAACACCTTTGTTCTTGTGGTTGAGTTGGAGGTCAATGGTGGCTTAGGGTTGGGCGATACCCCTTTTGTTGTGGATGTGTTGGACGATATCCTTGAGGACATGGTTCCCTTTGTCTTTGTGTTGAACGATAGGGTACCTTGGTGGGTGATAGGGTGAGCTAAGCTTTGTTTGGCCGATATGTTTGTATACCTTGTTGAGCTTTTCTCTTGTTCCTTGGGCGGGTGAGCAACTTGACCCTGCACGCCTTGTGCCCACTCTGCCCGGCAGGCTGCTAGCTCGATGGGGCTGCTCACCCAACATACCCTGCTCACTCCACGCGCTCTGCTCGCCCAGTAGTTCTGCTCGCCCGACACCTGCACGCTTGAGTGGCTTGCCCGACATCTACACACTTGAGTGGCTCGCCCGACACCTGCACGCTTGAGTGGCTCGCCCGACACCTGCACGCTTGAGTGGCTCGCCCGACACCTGCACGCTTGAGTGGCTCGCCCGACACCTGCACGCTTGAGTGGCTCGCCCGACACCTGCACGCTTGAGTGGCTCGCCCGACACCTGCACGCTTGAGTGGCTCGCCTGACACCTTCACGCTTGAGTGGCTCGCCCGATACCTGCACACTTGAGTGGCTCGCCCCACACACATGCACACCTGAGTGGCTCGCCCGAGATACCTTGCACGCTCAGTAGTGAGCTGCACGCCTGACTTGGCTGCACGCCCTGGTTTGGGTGAGGGTGAACTCTACCCGAGTAGGTTCTTTTTGTGAGGGTTTTAGTATCTTTTATGAGGTACCTTGGTATCACGAAAGTGGCTCGTCTAGCATTTGCCCTTGATAGTTTTAGTAACTCCTTGCTCACTTAAGGATAACGATAATGACAATGATAATGCTTGTGTTATATGTCCCTTTTTAACATGATGTCAAAGCATGGTAAGGTACATAAATAGTTGCATAATAGTATGTCTTGAGCACACGATCATCAGGTGATGTATAGTGACATTGAATGACATCTCATGATGGTAGGCATAGCCCTTATATCAATGATATGTTTAACCCTAATTGATCTTTGGTGACAAACCCTAAATGTAATACTGTGAATGGTAAGTCCCTTGGTTATTCTCATTGATTATTGGATGATACTAATCATGCAGGAAATGCATAGCCAGGTAAAGGGCTATGAAGGACAGTTATATGAGAATACTGAGATGACAGGTGTATTAATGATGATATTCATAATGATAACAATGATTGGAATAATGTGGCTAAGTGGCAGTTACATTAATAGTTTGCTCAATGACATAGCAATGAAGATAATAGTAGATGATGATACTGATAATAGTAATAATGGTATCAAGAGTAGTAATGACATGATATTGATATGGGTCTTATGCTTACTTATTAATGATAATGATAAATGGTAGTTGCATTGATGGTTGCTTAATGGCAAGGATATGAATAATAATAGTGGATGGTAATACTATTGATTTTGGTAACAATAGTAGTTGCTTGTATACTCAATATAATTGTTATACAAAGTGAATACCTTGACTGTTTGTATAGTCCTGAGATGAGGGTAAGCATGATTAGGGTATAATGTGTAATACCGATAAATAGATTATCTTAAATGATAACTCATGACAGTGAGCATATTTCTTATGTTGAATCTATGATTATTGTGTATCCTAACCATGCAGGTGATGTGTAGCCATGAAAGGGCTATGTGACATATATGATGAGTAACATTACCTTGGTATTTGTACTATGAGATTATATATGTAATGTGTTGGTCCCATAATGATGATGTGGGCCTTGAGAGGTTGTAACAACACACGATGAGGGATTGAAATCCCACTGCATGTGATGATCCTTGAGATAAATCAGGATGGTTGGCCAGAGGCCAAGTAATAAGAGGTAATGTTGAGTCCTTGGAATGGATCAGGTAGATGTGGTTATTATAATAACATAATGGTGAATTCATATTCACTTACTTTCTGTTATATCTTACATAGATACTAAATAATCTTAGAAGAATCATATCATGTAGTATGCCCTGATCATGGATTAATCATAGTCGGTAACTACGATGGTAAACGGGTTGCCTACGGGTCAACCCAGAACGCGTATCATTGAATATACATGGTTGTCTGATAGTGATGAGGTAAGAGTGCAGCTTCGGTTGTAGACTCTAGGGCGTGGGTTCGGGTTCGTAACCCAGCTATAGGATGAGCATGGTGAACAGGCCCATGGCTCAGGACAGCTATGTGATGAGCATGGTGAACAGGCCCATGGCTCAGGACAGCTATGTGATGAGCATGGTGAACAGGCCCATGGCTCAGGACGGCTATGTGATGAGCATGGTGAACAGGCCCATGACTCAGGATATGTGTCATAGGAGCATGAATACGTTCATGGCTCAGAGTGCAGTTCATTTCCTTAGGGTATAATAACATACGTATTGTTGTTATATAATAATTCCTAAGACAAATACAGAACAATGATTAAGGCCTCGACTAAGTTGTTAATCTGTTATATCTACAATTACTTCTACATTCCTCAGGAGATGTGACAATATAACTTGTTCTGATAAGCATGACACATAGTGATATATCTTATCTTGCTAATCATGTTCTATTGAGAAATATTTGGTTACATGCTAGTAAGTTTGTCGGTAAGAATAGCTTTGTTTTACATAAATTGCTCATGTTATACATCTTATCAATTATCTGTTGTTATAGCTTTATCTTGCTGAGGTTCTGTAGTTGCGGTGGGAAGTTATGTTTCCCGTTGGGACAATGTTCAATTGTCTCACTCTGTTGGTTTACACCCCTTTTTAGGTGGTCGAGCTAGATGTGGTGGTGGTCGTGGTGTTGCGGTCGAGCAGCCTGACAAGCAGTAGAAGGCAAGCGATGGATATGCTGTTGTTTTGGATGTTTTGTAGTAGAGTCTAGAGTCATCCTTGTACTCTCAGGTCCTTGGCGGTCTTTTGACGTTGTTTTACGATGTACGACCGATGACATTTGTATATCCTGCTGTTGGCCAGATGCAGGCCTTTATGTATATAACAGGTGATGAACTTATGTTACGACAGGACAGCTGTTGCCCTAAGCTGTGGACATGTATCCAGGCTGTGTGGATTTATATATATAACGTGTTTTCTTGCAGGATATGGACTGGAACGTAATATGTTTCTCAGTTTATCGGTTTTCTGCAATCGATTTTAATTAACCCGTGATTTATAATCTGTGGTTATGGTGATTTCCGCACGTTTTTGCGTAACACCTCGTTATCTGTGTGATAATGGAATGTGTTTCCACAAGTTTGGTATCGGAGCTCTAGGTTCGCTGAGTCTACAGGGATTTAGGACTAGGTTGAGTGTGTTCTTGTGTGTTTTCCATATTTTCTCATAGTAATCTTCTGCCCTCAGCGGAAGAAAAGCCAAGATGTCTAGAAACCATGAAGAACACGCTGCTGAGCACAGCGATGCTGCATCTGTTGATGGAGCAGTAGGTCAGGCACATGAAGATCGGGTGCATGAGGTCCCCCAACCTAACCCAGCCATTCTTGAACATCCTGCCTACCAACAGCTTATGGGGCAGATGATGGCTATGATGAATCTCATGGTTGAGCGATTACCAGTGCCTCCTCCGCGAGCACAGGTTCCCCATGGAGAAGCATCGGGTATTGGGAAGACCTTCGAGCAGCTTTGCCAAGTTGGAGCTTCGGAGTATACTGGAACGGCTAACCCCGCGGATGCAGATCTGTGGCTGACAAGTCTTGAGAAGCCTTTCCGGATCCTTGACATCCCCGAAGCAGACAAAGTAAGGCACACTGTCTACCTTTTGAAGGGTAGTGCTGGTCACTGGTGGACCATCGAGGAGGAGAAGCGGCCTGGTGAGGTGATCTGTTGGGAAGTGTTTCGGTGTGAGTTCGTCACCAGATACTTTCCCAAGACGTATATGGATGAGAAGATCCGTCAGTTTGAGAACCTGCGGCAGGGAACAATGAACATCATCGAGTATGAAGCCAAGTTCATGGATCTGCTGAGGTTTTGTCCTCATATGGCAGCAACAGATGAGGAGCGGATCAGACGCTTTGAGAAAGGTCTGAGTGCTGAGTTGACGACACATGTTTCTACATTGGAAAACCGGGAGCGGTTCGCTACGTTTGTGGAATCTGTTCAAAGGATTGAGGGGTCTGTAAGGGAGAGAAGAGGATCCATACTTCATCAAGGATCTGCTCAGTCTCAAGGGAAAAAGTCTGGAAGCTTTAAGAAGCCGAGATTTTCTACACCACCAGCATCATCTAGATTCCACGCCCAGACGCAAAGGACGACGAGTAGGGATAGGGATCGTAGTGACATTCCAAGTAGAACCCCCAACATGGCATCGACATCGGTAACTGGATCTCACAGACCCTATCTTGCACCCAGGATCTGTTATCAATGTAGACAACTGGGGCATCTAGTAAAAGATTGTCCAAACGGGAATATGACGACGACACAACCCCTGGGGCAGAGTCAGCAGGGCTCTCAAGGAAGGTAGTTTCCTAGTAATGATCGAGGGCATGGACGGACGTTCCAAACAGGTCAGATAAAATAGACTCATTCTGATTTCTAATTCTGTGTGATAATGAGAAAGTAGATGTTTTTGAACTTCCTCTTACCAGTCCTATAAGAACACAAGGGAGAAGAAAAATTTACCTCTTTCTAAATATTCCTTAAAATACTCAAGTAATATCTCTTATCTGTGTGATAAAAGATGAGATATGGAAGTAATGCCTGGAGAAAATCCTAAAATGAAGAATCCTGTGTGAATAGTGATATGAAAAATGTGGAAAAAGATAGAAAATAAAGTGCATACTACCTACTCTCAGTATTTGTATACCCTGGCCAGGTATATGATTATTGTAGACAAGGCAAGTATGGAGCTCTTAGATTGTTATCTCTCTGATTACACTGATTAGGTAATCATTTTGAAACAATCTAGAGAATATAGCTCAATTAAATAGGAAGAGCTAAGTGAACATTCCTAAATAGGAAAAGCTAAGTGAGCATTCCTAAATGAGAAAAGCTAAGTGAACATTCTCAAATAAATAGGAAGAGCTAAGTAAACATTCCTAAATAGGAAAAGCTAAGTGAGCATTCCTAAATGAGAAAAGCTAAGTGAACATTCTCAAATAAATAGGAAGAGCTAAGTGAACATTCCTAAATAGGAAAAGCTAAGTGAGCATTCCTAAATGAGAAAAGCTAAGTGAACATTCTCAAATAAATAGGAAGAGCTAAGTGAACATTCCTAAATAGGAAAAGCTAAGTGAGCATTCCTAAAATGAGAAAAGCTAAGTGAACATTCTCAATTATATGGGAAGAGCTGTGTGAACATTCCCAATACTGAGGAAAAGCTAAGTAAACTTTTCCCAGACGAATGAAGGATGCATAGTAGACAGATTATACAATACAGTTGACCAGGTCAGAGTTCGGCAGCGACAAGCGTGATGGGTTACATGAGTCCGATGATGGGCTAGTTCACTATCATGATATGATGGTGGCTCCAAATGCTG
This sequence comes from Alisma plantago-aquatica, assembly GCA_963693085.1. Classification (NCBI taxonomy): domain Eukaryota; kingdom Viridiplantae; phylum Streptophyta; class Magnoliopsida; order Alismatales; family Alismataceae; genus Alisma; species Alisma plantago-aquatica. Next base: position 420,175,783 of record OY856412.1, read on the forward strand.
ATGAAGGAAGTTGGTGCTTGAGAGAGCACACATATCAATGTATGCTATGCATCCAGGTGTCACCAAGATATACCATAGTCTGAAGGACTTGTATTAGTGGCACAGGATAGGCAGAAGTCTTATGCAGACGATCGCCGACGACCTTTGGAAATTCCAGGTAGGAGACAAAGTGTATCTTAAAGTCTCGCCGTGGAAAGGCGTGCTAAGGTTTGGTCGGAAGGGTAAGCTAGCTCCCAGATATATGGGGCCTTACTCAGTCATGACACGTGTTGGCAAGGTAGCTTAGGAGCTAGAGTTGCCTCCAGAATTGCACAGGTTGCATCCAGTGCTTCGTGACAGTATGCGGAAAGGAAGTCATCCGGATTCAAGTATCGTGATGTAGCCAGTTAAGGTTGAACTTGATGTAGAGGTGACTTACGAGGAAGGTCCTGTGGCAAATTCTTGACAGAAGAGTTAAGAAGTTGAAGAAGAAAGACCTGGCTCTTGTGAAAGTTCTTTGGGCAGCGTCGTGGCGTTGAGGAAGCCACGTGGGAGCTTGAGGAAGAGCTGAGGAGGAAGTATCCCTCGCTTTTCTCTTCGGATTTCGGGGACGAAATCCCTTAAAGGGGGTTAGATTGTAAGGACCCTGACCTGCATTTAGGGCTTACCTTGTTTTCCTTGCCTAACATGGTTTGATGCTTGCTAATCACCTTTAGTGGTGATTAGGGTTTGGTTGTGCTTTGTTGAGAGTTGGAGGTGCTACTTGCAAATAACCCAAGTCTAGGGTTTTGTGAGCAAGTTTGCCACCTTGAGAGGTGTTCTTCTCTCTCTTTGCTTCCTCTAGGGTTGAGAGGAAGGTTTGGGCTTGTTGTTTGAGTTCTTTGGGCCTTTGTTGAGCTTGTTTGGGGCCTTGAGGTGCCTTGTTTGGGCTTGCTTGAGCCTTGTGTTGGCCAAGTGAGGTGTGTGTCGTGAGTGTGTCGGCCAAAAAGAAGGTGTGTCGCCCTAGAGCAAGCTTGGTGTGTCGCCCATGATGCTTGGGCCAACCTTGATCACATTTGGGGGACACATGGTGCACATCTTGGACAAGTGTCTTATGGTTTGCAAGAGTGGTGGCTTGAGTTTGTGGACAAGTGTCCCTTGGGTGGACAACACCTAGCATGGACCAACCTTGTTTTCTCCTCCCTTCCCTTCTATATAGGTGGTCCCTTCCTTAGCTTGAGGTCCCTTTAGTTCCTCTCCCTCTTGTGCACGACGCACTCCCTCTTTCCCTTGCTTGATGGCCGACACACCCTTGAAGAAGGAGCTTGGAGGTCGACACACCTTGGAGAAGAAGAGTGGAGGCTGATACACCCCCCCTTGGAGGAGCTTTGGTGGACGATACCCTTGGAGCTTGAAGTGCATCCTCTTCCTTGGAGCTTAAGGCGGGTTGCATAGCTTCTAACCCTAACTCCTTTTCCTCTATCTATGATCTTGTTATATGTTGGTAGTGTAGCTTAGTTCCTTACTTTCATACTTTGCTTGTGTACCTTGCGTGTCCAATCCCCTCTCTAGGGTTTAGGGTTCCTTTATGTACCTTTGCTTTCTAGGGTTTGGGCTTCCATGTGTTGAAGGTTGAAGATGACCCTTGGTGAGCAACATCCTCTCTTGCCTTGGTGATGGGCGACATCCTCCCTTGGTTTGGGTGTGTTGAGCGACATAGTGGTGTTTCTTGTGTTGGCCGACATGGTGACCATGTTGGGCGACATGGTCCTTGGGTTGAGCAACACCTTTGTTCTTGTGGTTGAGTTGGAGGTCGATGGTGGCTTAGGGTTGGGCGATACCCCTTTTGTTGTGGATGTGTTGGACGATATCCTTGAGGACATGGTTCCCTTTGTCTTTGTGTTGAACGATAGGGTACCTTGGTGGGTGATAGGGTGAGCTAAGCTTTGTTTGGCCGATATGTTTGTATACCTTGTTGAGCTTTTCTCTTGTGCCTTGGACGGGTGAGCAACTTGACCCTGCATGCCTTGTGCCCACTCTGCCCGGCAGGCTGCTAGCCCGATGGGGCTGCTCACCCGACATACCCTGCTCACTCCACGCGCTCTGCTCACCCAGTAGCTCTGCTCGCCCAGTAGTTCTGCTCGCCCAGTAGTTCTGCTCGCCCGACACCTACACGCTTGAGTGGCTCGCCCGACACCTGCACGCTTGAGTGGCTCGCCCGACACCTGCACGCTTGAGTGGCTCGCCCAACACCTGCACGCTTGAGTGGCTCGCCCGACACCTGCACGCTTGAGTGGCTCGCCCGACACCTGCATGCTTGAGTGGCTCGCCCGACACACACACCTACACGCCTGAGTGGCTCGCCCGAGATGCCTTGCACGCTCAGCAGTGAGCTGCACGCCTGACTTGGCTGCACGCCCTGGTTTGGGTGAGGGCGAACTCTACCGGAGTAGGTTCTTTTTGTGAGGGTTTTAGTATCTTTTGTGAGGGACCTTGGTATCACGAAAGTGGCTCGTCTAGCATTTGCCCTTGATAGTTTTAGTAACTCCTTGCTCACTTAAGGATAACGATAATGACAATGATAATGCTTGTGTTATATGTCCCTTTTTAACATGATGTCAAAGCATGGTAAGGTACATAAATAGTTGCATAATAGTATGTCTTGAGCACACGATCATCAGGTGATGTATAGTGACATTGAATGATATCTCATGATGGTAGGCATAGCCCTTATATCAATGATATGTTTAACCCTAATTGATCTTTGGTGACAAACCCTAAATGTAATATTCTGAATGGTAAGTCCCTTGGTTATTCTCATTGATTATTGGATGATACTAATCATGCATGAAATGCATAGCCAGGTAAAGGGCTATGAGGGACGGTTATATGAGAATATTGAGATGACAGGGGTATTAATGATGATATTCATAATGATAACAATGATTGGAATACTGTGGCTAAGTGGCAGTTACATTAATAGTTTGCTCAATGACATAGCAATGAAGATAATAGTAGATGATGATACTGATAATAGTAATAATGGTATCAAGAGTAGTAATGACATGATATTGATATGGGTCTTATGCTTACTTATTAATGATAATGATAAATGGTAATTGCATTGATGGTTGCTTAATGGCAAGGATATGAATAATAATAGTGGATGGTAATAGTAATGATTTTGGTAACAATAGTAGTTGCTTGTATACTCAATATAATTGTTATATAAAGTGAATACCTTGACTGTTTGTATAGTCCTGAGATGAGGGTAAGCATGATTAGGGTATAATGTGTAATACTGATAAATAGATTATCTTAAATGATAACTCATGACAGTGAGCATATTTCTTATGTTGAATCTATGATTATTGTGTATCCTAACCATGCAGGTGATGTGTAGCCATGAAAAGGCTATGTGACATATATGATGAGTAACATTACCTTGATATTTGTTCTATGAGATTATATATGTAATGTGTTGGTCCCATAATGATGATGTGGGCCTTGAGAGGCTGTGACAATACATGATGAGGGATTGAAATCCCACTGCGTGTGATGATCCTTGAGATAAATCAGGATGGTTGTCCAGAGGCCAAGTAACAAGAGGTAATGTTGAGTCCTTGGAATGGATCAGGTAGATGTGGTTATTATAATAACATAATGGTGAATTCATATTTACTTACTTTCTGTTATATGTTACATAGATACTAAATAATCTTAGAAGAATCATATCATGTAGTATGCCCTGATCATGGATTAATCATAGTCGGTAACTACGATGGTAAACGGGTTGCCTACGGGACAACCTGGAACGTGTATCATTGAATATACAGGGTTGTCTGATAGTGAGGAGGTAAGAGTGCAGCTTCGGTTGTAGACTCTAGGGCGTGGGTTCGGGTTCGTAACCCAGCTATAGGATGAGCATGGTGAACAGGCCCATGGCTCAGGACAACTATGTGATGAGCATGGTGAACAGGCCCATGGCTCAAGACAGCTATGTGATGAGCATGGTGAACATGCCCATGGTTCAGGACGGCTATGTGATGAGCATGGTGAACAGGCCCATGACTCAGGATATGTGTCATAGGAGCATGAATACGTTCATGGCTCAGAGTGCGGTTCATTTCCTTAGGGTATAATAACATACGTATTGCTGTTATATAATAATTCCTAAGACAAATACAGAACAGTGATTAAGGCCTTGACTAAGTTGTTAATCTATTATATCTACAGTTACTTCTACATTCCTCAGGAGATGTGACAATATAACTTGTTCTGATAAGCATGACACATAGTGATATATCTTATCTTGCTAATCATGTTCTATTGAGAAATATTTGGTCACATGCTGGTAAGTTTGTCGGTAAGAATAGCTTTGTTTTACATAAATTTCTCCTGTTATACATCTTATCAATTATCTGTTGTTATAGCTTTATCTTGCTGAGGTTCTGTAGTTGCGGTGGGAAGTTATGTTTCCTGTTGGGACAATGTTCAATTGTCTCACTCCGTTGGTTTACACCCCTTTTTAGGTGGTCAAGCTAGACGTGGTGGTGGTCGTGGTGTTGCGGTCGAGCAGCCTGACAAGCAGTAGAAGGCAAGCGATGGATATGCTGCTGTTTTGGATGTTTTGTAGTAGAGTCTAGAGTCATCCATGTACTCTCAGGTCCTTGGCGGTGTTTTGACGTTGTTTTACGATGTACGACCGATGACGTTTGTATATCCTGCTGCTGGCCAGATGCAGGCCTTTATGTATATAACAGGTGATGAACTTATGTTACGACAGGACAGTTGTTGCCCTAAGCTGTGGACATGTATCCAGGCTGTGTGGATTTATATATATAACGTGTTTTCTTGCAGGATATGGACTGGAACGTAATATGTTTCTCAGTTTATCGGTTTTCTGCAATCGATTTTAATTAACCCGTGATTTATAATCTGTGGTTATGGTGATTTCCGCACGTTTTCGCGTAACACCTCGTTATCTGTGTGATAATGGGATGTGTTGCCACAATATCGCCCACCCATGTGCCGTGCAAGGGGGTCTAGGTCAAGGGGGATGTCGGGCAGCACCTCCCCATGCACATATCGACCAAGGGTGTTAACTCTCAAGATCATCTACTACCTCTCACAAGGACACCCGAAACCCTAGTGGGTCAAGAGAAGGCTCACCTCAATCAACTAAGAAGGAGGGGTCTTGCACTGCTTCTATCACCAAACGGTCACAAGGAGAAACCCTAGAAAAGAGTCACCACTAACCGAGCTCACCTTCTAGCCCATGGTGAGAGGAGAGTGTTGCTCAAGCAACTAGGACACAAGCTCACCTCAATCGACTAAGAAGGAGGGGTGTTGCTCATGATACTAGAAGCTCAAACTCACTCCTTTAGACCAAGGGGAGAAAGGAGTGTTGCTCACCTACAAACCCTAGATCACAAGGATCGGCCAACAAGGATATTAAAGCAAGAACTAAGCTACTAACATGTACGTAAGATCATGGACATAGCAACACATAAGAACATGGAAAGAGAGTAGTGTAGTTAGGGTTAGAAGTTATGCAACCCGCCTTAAGCTCCAAGCTCCAAGGAAGAAGAAGAACTCCAAGCTTCAAGGGATGTCGACCACCACTTGCTCCTTCAAGGTGTGTCGGCCACCAAGCTTGCTCCTTCAAGGGTGTATCGGCCGACACAAGCAAGGAAAGGAGGGAGTGCCGTGCACAAGATGGAGAGGAACCAAAACCTTAAGCTAAGGAAGGAACCGCCTATATAGAAGGAAAGGGAGGAGAAAACAAGGTTGGTACAAGCAAGGTGTCACTTGCCTTAGGGACACTTGTCCTAGAGCACTAGCCACCACTCTAGCAAGCTCCATCCACATGTCCAAGATGTGCTCCAAGTGTCCACTAAACAAGGTCAAAGCTAGGTCAAGCATCATGGGCGACACAACATGTTGCTCCTTGGGCGACACACTCCATTGCCATGGGTGGCACACACTCAATTGGCCGACACAAACACTCCTAGGCCGATACAAGGCTCAACCAAGCCCAAACAAGGCACCTCAAGGCCCAAACAAGCTCAACCAGGCCCAAAAGAACTCAAGCAACGAGCCCAAGCCTTCCTCTCAACCCTAGAGGAAGCAAAGAGAGGGAGGAACACCTCACAAGGTGGCAAACTTGCTCACAAAACCCTAGACTTGGGTTATTTGCAAGTAGCACCTCCAACTCTCAACAAAGCACAACCAAACCCTAATCACCACTAAAGGTGATTAGCAGGCACCAAAGCACCGGGGTTAAGCAAAGCAAATAGGGTAAGCCCTAAACGAAGGTCAGGGTCCTTACAATATATATATATATATATATATTTATCTTAATTTTTGGACATATATCTATGATTGCTTCACGAATTATCTATATTTGATCACCATAGGTGATTTATTAGACCGTTAATTACTTTGAGAGATGGATTAAGGGATGGACATGTCGTAGATATACATATCTTAGACCATGCTTTGAGAGAAGGCCTACGTTTGTAAAAGAAATAACCCAGAAAATTTATTAAAGCACCTAACTAATAATTAAATCGCTATGGGAATGGGGTTTGTATTAGATTAGGTAGTGAATTATGCTACCAGAGTAGATAATTCTTGCTACAATTTCCTTGGTCTAGGGTTAGGAGGAATAAATATTAACAAAATGATATTAATTGAAATATGAACCGTGGTGAAACTATAATCCTAAAGAATCCATTCATTCTGTGATCACAACCAGTAATTGTAGTTTTAATTCTTGTAATTTAGTTAATTAATCACCAATCACTCTTTTCCTTCGGTCTAGATAATCAAGTAATCATTAGTATTAGTTTCTAGACTCACACTTTTCCCGTGTTCGCAATCCGAGCCTCTTTGGGCCTATATTACTTCAATACGTGCACTTGCGTTTTGCACATGTAGTAAACACGCTATCAATAAGTTCAATGTTTTTCTTGTTGATATCAAACTTTTTGAGTTCATTTTTTCTACCAAGGATTCCTTCAGAAATAAATTCCCTTTTAGGAATACAACCGTCCTGGTAACAAAGACGTTCTTGTTAAATGGAATATAAAAGTAGTATACCATGGTTTTCCTAGGATATCCAACAAAATAATATTTATGTGATTTGGTACAAGACTTTTCAAGACAATATTTTCTCATATAAGTTTTCCATCCAAAGATTCATATAAGGCATATCCGGATACTTACCATGGCATATCACATATGGTATCTTTTGAACCAATTTAGATGGTACATGATTTTATGTCAATCATGTGCCCAAAAAGGAAGTTGTAAGATTGCTAGATTCATCGATGATCTCACCATGATGAACAAGGTGTGATTACTTCTTTCTGATGCAACACTATGTTTAAGGTAGAGTCCATTGTACCATTGTGATACAATTTCATGGTTTTATAGAAGGTCCTCAAATTCTTGGTTTAAATATTCTCCATATCGATCGTATTGAAGTGTTTTAATACTTTTACCAACTTGGTTATGTACTTCACTCATGAACTCCTTGAAAACTTCAAGGGATTGAGACTTGTATTTCATTAAATACAAATAACTATATTTATTGAGATCATCAACAAATGTGATGAGATACTAATAACCATCTCTAGCATTTGTTCTAAAAGGTCAATGGACATCAATATGTATGAGTCCTAATAGATCACTCGTTCTCTCACTGTTTCTAGTGAAAGAAGATTTTATCATCTTTCCCAACAAACAAGACTCACATATCTCTACTGGTTTGAAACCAAAAGAGTCTACATGACCATCCTCATTGATTCTATAAATGCATTCTTTATTTATGTGTCTTAGATGACAATACCATAGGTATATATTGTTTGAGTCATCGAGTCATTCAATATATATATATATATATATATGTTATATATATGTCTCTAAAACTATTGAGTATAGATTATGAGATATTGAGGCACTATTGTATCATCCCCCAGTGCAATCTATAACCAACATCATAGAAGAATGGACCATAAGAGATCACATTCGAGAAATGTCACAAATAGCATATATCATTCGCTGCAATAATAAAAAAAAACTTTACACAAGATATGATTATATTGATTCTCATACACATATTCTTTTCATAAGGCTTACAACAAAGAACATAATACATGGTATAACTGGTAAATTTGTTAAACCTCCTTGGATCTTATAGATGACACCACACCAGGTCTTGAACTCGTACGTAGATCTTTGAGCCAATCCTTGCAAGTCAGATGCCTCTATCCTATATGCTTGCTCCTTACCTGTGGGCATTGCGCCCCCAACCATGTATTTGATAAACCAATTGTAAGTGGTTGGATTTAATATTAAATATGAAGATAGTTAACATAAAGATATACAAATTAATATGAGCTTGCATAAATATTAATATGGATTAAGGATGCATTCTTCACTTGATTAAACTTTCTTATTATGGCACCTCCTCAATGAACATTATCTGATCTCACAATACACACAAGATGTGAAGGCTTCTGAACACACTAAAAGTGAACATGATTGGACTTGAATCCCATAAATATAAACATCACTGAACACATTGAAAGTGAATAGGAATGAAAACATATTGAACACACTGAAAGTGAACAATCTTCTAAACACATTGGAAGTGAATGGGAACATATACATACCAAACACACTGAAAGTTAACAATCTTTTGAACATAGTAAAAGTGAACAATCTTTTGAACAAAATAAAAGTGAGCAGTCTTCTAAACACACTGAAAGTGAACAGGGTTAGGCTTGAACCCAACAAAATAAAGGGAGTTCATGAGGCACCAACCTTCCATAAAAATGAACAGGGTAGGGCCTAATTATTTGTTCTTAATCTGATATGATTTGATCTTATCTTACTAAGGGTTTTCACCACACAAAGAGGTATATTCTTTTGATTAAACTGATCTTAAAATGAATCTTAATGCAGTAAATATTAATAAGATGTGCATATATAAATACCTGTTAAAACATTACTGTGTTCACATGCTATCATTACATAACATGAACTTTAAACACGACTAAGCGAGCAAAACTGAAATATATGCAATAATACCGAAACTCAAGGCATGGACCACTTACCATTGTTGCACAAACCAAATTTAGTTCCTGAAGATGAGATCATAGTTCCAGAAAATATCATGAACAATTCATGAATATCTATTAAACCTATATCCATATCTTACACTTCCTCGGTCTAAAGTTTGGTCCATGTAAATTTTGTTCAAAAATTATATATTTAAATGTAATATATTTAGTATGGTAGCGGGTAAGGATAAACGGACATGGATAATATTTATTCCTTATCCATATCCTGTAAAGAAGCATGTAAGCGGATGAAGGGTAGATGTAGAAGGGTAAACAAAATTTTAGCTACTTTCTCTTTACATGGTATATATAGAAAATAAAAGGACAACACTCTATCCATTCACAATCCTTAATGAAGAATGTTCAAATTGACATGGCCTGTTTGGTAGGGTGTAGCCGGACGACAACGTGTGTGTTTAATGTATATTTTTACATTGCGAACTCACACAACTGCATCCTACTACACCCAACCAAACTAGCCTATGGTATTTTTCTTCTGATTTTGAATCTTTTTTCTACTTTATTACGATAACACAACTACTTTATTTCAATGACCACTTTCACAGTAGACCGACACCTTTCTGGAGAAGCATTCATTCAGGCTTGAAGTTTGTTAAAGTGAATTGCATTAAAACGATCAACAACGGGGACTCCACATTAGTGTGGAAGGACCACTGGGTCCCAGGGTACAAATGCTTACAAGCATATTGCTCCACACCTATCTGTCATCAAATCTTCGATCTCACTGTTAGCTGCTTACGTAATCTGAACAGAAATTGGGATAAGGACTTCCTCCGCATCTATCTCTCAGATCAGTGTGTAAAGCGCATAATTAATCTTCCTATTCCAGCTGGGAGGAGAGGGGATGACAAATGGAGCTGGCTACATGATGAAAGTGGACTCTACACTACTTCCTCTGCATATGGCCTTATTCATGATGACATTCAATACCCTATCAACAAGCTTTGGCCTACCATATGGAAGCAGCAGATACCCAGTAAGATCAAGGTGTTTATCTGGCTCGTGGCCCATGAAGCAATTATGACTAACTGTAGAAGAAAGCAACAAACCTTCACTGACAGTGCCGTCTGCCCCAGATGTGAAGCACATGAGGAAGATACCCGCCATGCCCTCTGGACCTGCCCGTATGCAAGAGAAATCTGGCTTAAGATGAATATCAATAATACAGTTAATCCGCTCAATACCTCCATTCAACAGTGGCTCATGAATTACCTGCATGGAAAGGAGGCGGATACCATCTACTTTACCGTCACCTGCTGGATTATTTGGAAAGTAAGGAATAATATGGTGTTTGATAATGTTTATGTCGGATACACTAAGCAACTTGCCCAAATTGACAATCTCTGTACCCACATCCTTAAAGGAAGAAGCAAGAACGTTTAGGCTAAATATAATCAAATGGTGGAGGAAAATGTTGCAACTGGTGTACCTAATGAACACAAGATGGTGTATGTAGACGCTGCTGTCAAAGGTAATGAGGCAGCCATTGCTATGATTGCATTGAATGAGGAAAGGATATGGATTGGTGGAGCGGCTACACACATCCAGGATGAGTCAGTGACAGAAGCTGAAATACAGGCAATAGAGTTTGCCCTAAGAATCTATACTGAAGCAACAACAGGACCAACTATTATTATTATCGATAGTTCTAAGGCTGTTAAAGCTGTTGATGGACCGCCAGAGAACTCCCCAGCTTTTAGTGTTTGGATCCATTCCATTCAAAACATTCTCAATGAGAGACCTGCATTACAGATCATTAACCTCCCTAGAGAGCACAATATGCTGGCTGATGCTCTGTCCAAACACCACCTAAAAAATTACAAGGATGGTAGTACTTATACGGACCCTCGTATCGACCCTGTGGGTCATCCTATCCCCTTCCCCCGCTGTAATGGTAGGAGTCCTACCAAATTTAGTTTCATAGCTGATAATGTAGCAAATCCTAACCTTGTGTCTCCTAACTTCTCAAAAAAAAAAAATCCACATAAAAAGTATACATAGATAAGCAAGGAGATCATATTTCTCTTATAGAAATACAAAACTGAACCTGTACAACACTTTTTGATGAAAAAAATTAAAAAACAATTGTATTTTTAATGATACAATCAGATAATCACACTGCATTAACTCGACTTCATTATATTATACTTACATTAAATACAACGTAGTTAATATCTAAATTCAGACCGAGTTGTCTTTGGAATACTTTCTTAATTAGAATCCAACCTGGATCTGTCGGCTGTGTGCTATATAAAGGCTTCCCGGTCAGAGTCCGCGTGTCCGACGAAGTCCACCCACATCGCCCCTTCCACCCCCTTTCTTCAACGTCCCGTTCATCGCCGCCTCTCTCTTTTATTCCTATTCCTTCCCTCTTTCTACAATCGGACACACCGATTTCACGCGTAAATTATAGCACAGTTTTACTCTCGGTGTCTATATACCGTGTAAGGTACGTTTGCGATCTCATCTCCTGTCCAATTAGCCTGCTGGTAGGGCTTCCAATTTAACGATCCGGTTCGTCGATCTCCATCTCCGGGATCCTGAATTTTCCTTTTGCTTGCCCGATCTCGAGTTTTTAGCCGTTTCTATATCGTTCTAGCCATTGATCTGTGCAGTACCTGATCTGACCTCTGCGCAGGTTCAGTTATCAGCACAAATCGGGAAGGTCTAAAGATGTTGGAGCAGCTCCTCATCTTTACCCGAGGGGGTCTGATCCTGTGGACATGCAGGGAGCTCGGGAAGGCCCTCAAGGGATCCCCGATTGAGTCTCTCATCCGATCCTACCTCCTGGAGGAGCGATCGGCGGAGTCTTCCTATGACTTCGACTTCTCCGGTGCCGCGTACACCCTCAAGTGGGCCTTCCACAATGAGCTGGGCCTCGTCTTCGTCGCAGTGTACCAGCGGATCCTCCGACTCCTCTATGTCGACGATCTACTAGCGGCCGTGCGACGTGAATTCTCCACGATTTATGACCCCAAGAGGACCCGTTACGATGACTTCGATGGAATATTCCAACAGCTTCGCATGGAAGCAGAAGCCAGGGTGGAGGAGATGAGGAAGCTGAAGCAGGCGGGTCCTGGAGCTGGCAGAATAGCCGTGACCGCTGCATCTGCAGGGAAAAATAAGCAGGGCCAAAGAGGCGGCTCTCAGGGAGGTAAGAAGAACCAAAGTAGTGTTGGTGGAGACGGAAACAGCAGCAACGGGAAGGATGACTCCGATGGCGACTCTGCAGGGAAAGAAAATGGTTTTGCTAACGGCCATGTTAATGGTGTTGTTGTACAGAAGAATGGTAGCAAAAATACATCGTTTGGTGCTCAGAGAAAGGATACCACTAACAATAGCTCAGATGCCAGCAATGCCTTCGATGTAAATAAGCTACAGAAGCTGCGCTCCAAAGGAGTCAAGAAGGCGGATGCTGGCGCTGTAACCAAAACTGCAAAGGCTGACCTGAAGAAGAAAACCACTAAGAAAAATAGGGTTTGGGATGACACCCCTGTCGAGTCGAAGCTTGACTTTACTGACCCAGCAGACGAGAGAGGGGATAGGATCGAACAAGTTGTGGCAGCTGTTCAGGGCGAGAGCTTGATGGACCAGGAGGAGGTCATAAGCAGTGACAGTGAGAGTGAGGAAGAGGAGGAGGTTGGCAAAGGGAAAGCTGTAAGCAAGAAGAAGGGTTGGTTCTCCACTGTGTTCAACAGGTATCGCCTTCTTTTCTATTTTTCTGATATTTCATTCTGGTTGCTATTTCTTTTGTTTATTACGAGTGGTGCCATTTTTTATCAAAATGCCCCTCGTTGGTTATGTTAATCCTAGGAGCTTCATGTTGTTCTATTACATGAGGGAAGGATGCATTGTTGAATCTCATTGGAAATGTTCCATTAATGACTTGCATTGAGTGAATGTTCAACCAACTTTTATTTATACATGCAAGTACCTAATATCTCTCAACAGACAACGGTACAAAGAATATGGTATGTTCAAAATATTAACAAAATTTTAAGCCTTGTATTTTGCTTACCTAGTGATTCTTATCTGATAGCTGGACGATGTGATTTGATAAAAATATAGGATTTACTTATAGGATAAGTAGTATTTTATGGAGTTAACGTACTCAAATTTTTTTTATCATGTAGAAAACTTTAATGCCAATCCATTAATTATAAACAGTGGATCAACCTTATCCTCAGCGTTTAGCTGTATGCACAAGGTGAAAGAGCCTGAAAATTATAATAAGAGTTCCAGAAGTTATGAATTGTAAATACTATTGAATGATGTTTTGAGGGATTTATCCTTGGTATACTATTTTGTTTGGAGAGATGGAGGATTGGTTTTGTTTTAAATGAGGGCCTGTTTGATAGGGTGTTGTCGGATGACAAAGTGCGTGTTTGATATATATTTTTACATTGCAAACTCACACAACCGCACCTTACTACACCCAACCAAACTAGCCCTGGATGTATTTAAGATTACTTCTGGCTTAATTTCTTGCGGCCGTTGTCTCTTCAAAATGTGCTCTAGTCCTTTCGTCTCGACGACTAGAGCTTTTGCTTTAAGCTGCGCCATTTTTTTTATCCTTTCTTATTTTTGCAGGCATTCTTTTTCTTTCCTATTATATTTTCTTTTGTTTTACTAACACAATATTCTTTTCCCGACTTCTTCCACAGTATCTCTGGAAACTCTATTCTTGAGAAGGCAGATCTGCAGCCTGCTCTCAAAACTCTTAAGGAAAGATTGATGACAAAAAACGTGGTATGCTATCGTCTGCTCTTGTAATAATTTTGATGCAGAATTTCGTAGTTTGTTTTAAATCTTATAATAACAACTACTTGATTTCTAGGCGGAAGAAATAGCTGAGAAGCTTTGTGAATCGGTTGCTGCTAGCCTTGAGGGTAAAAAGTTGGGTTCGTTTACCAGAGTATCCTCAACAGTCCAGGTCAGTCGTCTTTGGTTCTTTTTCTGTGTACGTAGTTTCAAATATGGTGTGTTGCTTATTTAATGATGGGGCTGCAGACTGCTATGGAAGAGGCACTTCTTCGCATTTTAACTCCAAAACGTTCCATTGACATTCTGAGGGATGTGCATGCGGCTAAAGAGCAGGGGAAACCATATGTGGTTGTGTTTGTTGGTGTCAATGGAGTTGGGAAGTCTACAAATCTTGCAAAAGTAAGTTTTGTCCATGTTCGTATTTCTGTTCGTGGTTGAGCCCTTAAAAGAGATCATGTTCCTTACCAATGTTGCTACTGCAGGTGGCATACTGGCTTTTACAACATCAAGTCAGTGTAATGATGGCAGCTTGTGATACATTTCGATCAGGTGCTGTTGAGCAGCTCCGCACACATGCTCGAAGACTCCAGGTAATATGCTTATCCATAATTTCACCTGGAATGTTAAGCAATTACAATGCCTAAATTTCTTATTTATTGGAGAGGTGGGGGTGTCACTGGAGAGTATGCACTTCTATTATAGTTCTGATTTGAGCAGGAACTCAATTCAGCATCGTTAATGTGACATGCCTTTACTAACCATTCTTCTAGGCTGTTTGACTTGCATGCAAATGACTTTATTTTACAATTTGAAATAATCTTTACACAGACTGCTTGATATTAAGCCATTTTCTTCATGGTCGACTCCCTTTGCTCCCTCTCTCTTTCTCACTCCCTCTGTGTGTGTGTTTTAGCTTCCTTGTTTCTAGACTATCTTCAAGGTATAACTTCATTGATGTATATACTGCTATCTAGAAAGGACAAAGTTCACTTGAAAAAATGTGGCAATACCTGTAATTTAATTCTAAGTTTAAATCCCTTCCATGTGGGTTTGGTTATATTCTTTTCCATTTAGTGTTTTGGGTTATAATCCAACTGTTCTTCTTGTTTTATAATTTTGACTCTTTTCAGAGTTTTGATATTAGGTATGTGTAAATCACAATCCAATTTAACCACAATAATGCTAGAACTAATAAATAGATGAAGGGGCTGACGTGTAGAGGAAAGATGTGATCCTAGGGGAAAAGATAGAAGTAAAATGCCAACTAAGAACTTCTTTCATCAGTAAACCAGCTGAATCGCTGGAATGTTTTTCCAGTTTGTTTGAGGAAAATGGCTTTTTCCCAATTTGCTATGCTAGGCTAGCTGGATCATGATTTAATTAGTCACGACCGACTGGTTTCGGATGGTTTTAAAGACCTTGTTTAGTTGTTTACCACATTTTTACAAGACTCTTGCTTTTTCTTCTGTGTTCTGGTTTATATCCGGGTTTCTAAATCTGGTATGTGGTATAATGTGGGTGGCATATGTGTTCACATGTTTTCACTTTCCAAAGTAATGGTTTTCTGATCATCATCATTCATTCTACCATCATTTCTCCTTACACGAAGGCTCATTACCTTTTAATTTCCGTATAACTTCTTTGGCAACTCTTTCTATGCAGAAACTCGTGCCGGTCCGTAATATTACTTCCAAATTCACGTCTCTGAAGACTCATCTATTATAGACATTAATTCTTTTTCCCATTACTTCTTTACCTTCTAAACATCAAGCTCGCACCACAGTGTCTACATTTGGTTATTCCTACAAGTCTACAACCACTAGTGCTAAACAGTTGGAGGCATGAAAGTATCCAAATAAGATGCAAGTCTTGGACAGATTTTAGTACTGACCAGTTCTTCTATTTTTCAAGCATCTATATACTTTTCCTTACAAGAATATATAATTATATTCATTTAAAACTAACAACCAAATTTGACTATGACTTCTCCTTGATAGCTTACAGTTTATGATTCTTGAATCTACTTGTCTTGTGAAGTAACCAATTCGGCTGTGAATATGGCCACTATTAAAACAATCTGATTTTATTTGCCAAAATGAGGGTTTGCCAATGTCATATAATCAGTTATTGCTATTTTCAATGTAGCCTCAGCTTCTTCATATCTATTGCCATATTCAAAACCACCATGCATTTCATTATCAACATGACTTTCAAATTACCTTGAATAACAATCATCCTTCACTGATATTCGTTGCATTGACTCATATATGCAAGCACGCTACATCAATTTTTCTGCTAATTATAATGTCTAGTGCCTTGAAGGTTTTCAAGGTCTTCCTAGTCAAAGACTTATTATTCCATGATCCTTTTTTGAGCCTTCTGATTTTGAACTAGCTTCTTTAAACCCCATCCCACATCTAAAGAAATCTGGGTACTCCTACTTATTGTCGTTGCATCTGGATACAATGTGGCATTAGTAGCTTCTTTACCTGTACTCGTCTTGATTGTAGAAACTCTTGCATGGTCCTTTGAACACATATGACGTTTCTGAATTTTTTATCACCACCAAATCAGTGAGCCGATGCAACTATAAATTGAATTTCTTCTCATTTATGAAATCTATATTTTTTTTCACATTTCCAGACATTATAAAGTATAATTACCGTCGAAATCCAATTATCTTATAGGTAAAATCTGACAAATAGGTTATAAGCTGTATATTATTACTGTTCTTAGGTGTTGTCTACTTCCGAATTTATTAGAAAGGCACCATCATTTATTAGTTCAATTATGCTTCTATATCTTCACATTTTGCAACAGTCCTTTCTTGAAAACACATACTTCTACGTTTAATATGCAATGTGTTGGTCAAACGTGTTTTTTATGATTAAATTGTTTTAAAATTTTTGAATTAATTCTTTCACTTCATCTTTCAAATGTCCAGAAAACTATTCCATCTAAATTGTATGAATTACCATTCCCATGCTATCAAAATGGTGTAGAAATAATTTTTTGTTGTTGTAGAAATTGGACATTTACTGTATGAATGCAAGTTTGCAATTCATCTATGTGAATGCAAGTCTGCAATTCATCAGTGAGTCCTATGAGCATCTCATGAGATTTTACAAAACTTCATGGCTGATTTACCCCACTCTAATCTCCTTTATCTGGACTTGGGACCTGCTACACTAGCACATAGCAACAGGTTTAAAGTGTCTGAAACTACTAACCAAGGTTGTCAGAACCGAACCGGTGTGGCTTCTGGTTCTCGGTTCACTGGTTCAACCAGTGGTCTGACCGGTTCAGCCGGTGACGTCAGCATGAAGTAACTAATAATTTGAAATATATAAATGTCTTTGATACTCATAGAAGATATCCCTGCAAAAGTTATGAAATATGAATAATAGCGTAACTGCTCACGATAACTTGATAAACAAACCAAATAACAATATTATTCTATTCATGGACATACATAGACCAAAATTTATATAGTATTCAAAAAATTAATTAACGAAAAATAGCAGCAATAACACATTTATATGCTAAGTGAGAGAACCGGCCGGTTGGGCTAAAAATCGAATTGTTCGCTGGTTCAACCGGTCGGTTCACCGGTTTGATATCGATCTGACTTTATTTCCGGCTTTGGAAGGAGACCGAAACCGGTAGAATGATTGGTTTGAGATTCAACTGGCCGGTTCGGTTCGGTTCTGATAACCATGATACCGACTATGCCGTGTGTGTGTGTGTGCGTGCGTGTCTGTGTCTGTGTCTGTGTGTTTGTCTGTGTGTCTGTGTCTGTGCGCGTCACATATAATGCTAGAGTATATATGGGAGTATGTAAAATATAATCATAAAATGACAGAGTTTGTAAAATATAAAATAAAATCTGGAATATGAAAGTATGTATATTTTGATGTAAACATATAAATATGTGTAGCATGTTTACATATATATATATTAGTATATTGTGTGACGTGTACGCTTATTGAGATCTATACATGATGTGATAATTTTTGTGGAGTGTGTATGTGTATAAATAAATCAAAATGTATGCACAAATGTATAATATGTGTGTGAATGTATATATGTAGGTATATTATATATGGCTAAAAGAATTGTGTACCTGAGTACATGTAGCTTACGTGTACCCATCTTCATTTATGATGATTACAGAAGTATAAAAAACAATCCAACCTTATGGATGTGATGCATACACCTTAGATAACATGTGTATCAAAAATCACTTCAAACTGGTGTTCCTAGATCATCAAATGAAAGAAAATACATATTTTCTAATTATAGAGATATGTAGTTTCATGTATTTTTCATGTGTTTTTCTGTTCCTTTACCTTGAGTGTCATGTGCTTAGCATGTGCCTCACTTACTCCTTTTCTTATGTTGTTTAGTTCCATATGGGTAGCGCTTAGTTTAGTCTCTTGTTATGTTTGCTATATAAGAGACTCCTATGTATTCTTTTGGAAGCATCCAATAAACAACGATTCTCCTTCCTACATGGTATCAAGAGCAGGCCCTAATTTTCTCCCACCCTAATTTCCCACCCATGACCTAACAGCCCCCCCCCCCCCCCCCCCCAAGCCGCCGCCGCCCCCCCCCCGGCCGCCACAGCCTTTCTCCCTCACCTCCTCACCCTTCCACCCATCCTAACCCTATCCCTAGCCACCGCCCCCACCCCCCCTTTCCCCTCACCATCCACCCTAGCCGCCAACCCCCCATCCAGCCGCCGCCCCTGCCGCCAGCAGCGACACGTTTGTTGCTGCCGCTCCACCACACAGCCACCTCCTGTCGTTTTTCACCCTCCCTTCCTCCCCACCCTACCCTCTCACCCATATCTTCTACCCTCACCATCTCCACCATTACCCCCACTTTTTCCCTCACAATCACCTTCTAAATCCTTACGTACAGCCCTGCGCACTTTCTAATTTTTCTCCGTCTACGTCCGGAAAATTGCGGATTTGTGATCGGGAAGACTCTGGCCTTCTAAGTTGAGAGTCTACTTTGTTCCTCGGGATTTCTGCCTGCGCCTCATGCTGGAACGTTGATTTTTCCTCATGATGGCGTAGGTTTCTGTCTTATTTGCCCATATTGAGTCTTTCTGATCTGCCTTGTCAGATCTCTGCTACTTCTGCCCATTAAAGGTTTCTGCTGCCTCTGCCTGTCAAGGGTTTCTACTGCTTCTCTACGGCGTGGTCCATTCTGCAGCCATGGCATATTCTGAGCCCCCCAGATCTCTGTGCGTTACCACCGTCAAACTTGAAGGAGGTTCCAACTACCATCTTTGGTCCGCGTCGTTTGTGCTGTATGTCAAAGCACAAGGTCGGTACCATCATCTCACTACCGATCCCCCTGCTGCTCCTACTGCTGATGCTGACGACAAGACTAAACATGGCTACATTCAGTGGTCCAAGGATGATTCGGGCGTCATGTCCTGGATCCTCAGCAGCACTGATCCTAGGATCAGCCAGTCTCTACTCTGCTTGCATGATGCCAAGACGATGTGGGACCAATTGGCACATGTTTATTCCCACCAGGAGAATCCCAAGCGGGTGTTCGAGATTTTCAAACAACTCGCCAGGAAGGAGTTCTCCAATGACTTGTCGATCGATGACTTCTACAATCAATGCTCTGCTTTATGGAATGAATATGAGATGTATCATCCGTTGACTGCCGATATCAAAATTGCACAGCAGCACCAAAATGAACTTCGACTGATGCAGTTTCTGGCTGCGCTTCCTGACTCCTTCTCAGGGGTTGTTGATCAAATCCTGTCCAGTGACCCGCTTCCTACAGTTCGAGATGTCCTCAAAAGAGTCCAACGACTACCTTCGATGACTCCTGCCTCTGCTCCTGCCCCAACGGCTCTGGTTGCTCGCTATACAGATTACGGCCGTGGTCGTGGCTGCGGTCGAGGCCGTGGTGGCCGACCTCCTACTTCTAGCGGACGAGGCACTCCTGCACCTGGACGGGGCACTTCACCTAACCCACGCCACTGCGGCTGGTGTGGTCGTGATAACCATACTGAGGACCGCTGCTGGATAAAGCATGGTTAACCTGCTTGGGCCAACCAAGCGGCTGATGATACTACTCCTGCTGCTTCTTCTGTGGATCAATCTGCTGCACCACCTAACACTGAATGGTTGCGCTCGGAGTTTGAAAGAATGTTTCAAGAACGTCTGGCACAACTACCTTCTACCTCAGACTCCTCAGCCATGCTTGCCTCGTCCTCTTCTGGTAACACAAAGTGGTGCATCGACTCTGGTGCTTCCACTCATATGACTGGTACTCGTCATTTATTTTCACACCTTACCACCCATACTCCTATTTCTTCTGTCACTGTGGCAAATGGTTCAAAAACTACTGTTAGTGGCACTGGCACTGTTCCTCTATCAAGGGAATTATTTCTCCGTTCGGTTTTATATATCCCAAATTTTCCTGCCAATTTACTTTCGATCAGCAAAATGGTTAAACAATTAAACTGCTCTGTTAAATTTGACCCCTCTGGTTGTATTATGAAGGACCTCCGCACGAAGACAAGGATTGGTTCGGGCCGTGAGGGACCGGATGGGCTGTACTACCTGGATGGACCACCTACTCCGAAGGCAATGCTCTCTACTTGTGACAAAACTTCAACTGCATGTTAGACTTGGTCATCCATCTGCGGCGAAACTAAAGCATCTTTTTCCTGGCATCTCTGGCGATACCTTTACTTGTGAAACTTGTGTAATGGGCAAGCATACAAGATCTGTTTTTCCTGCAAAGAAACTTATTTCTTCTACAGAACCTTTTGAACTTGTGCATGCGGATATTTGGGGGCCATGTTCTGTGCCCAGTCATTCTGGTGTGAAATATTTTTTGACCTTTATTGATGATTACTCTCGTCTTACTTGGCTGTTTTTACTCAAAGGTCGAAACACTGTATTAGATTGCATTCGTACCTTTTTTGCTGAAATTAAAACTCAATTTGATCGGCCTATTAAAACCTTCCGGACTGACAATGTACTAGAATTTATGCAACAATCTGTGACTCAGTTTTGCATCTCCCATGGCACACTCCACCAAACCACTTGCCCATACACTCCACAACAGAATGGTGTAGCGGAACGGAAAAATCGACATCTTCTTGAGGTTGCTCGCACTCTCCTGATTCATTACAAGGTGCCTCACTGTTTTTGGCCTGATGCAGTTTCAACGACATGCTATCTTATTAATCGCATGCCTTCTTCTGTTTTGCAAAACAAAGTTCCCTACACTGTTATTTCCTGATAAACCCTTATTCTCTGTGCCGCCTCGCATCTTTGGATGTACGTGTTTTGTTAAAAACCTTCGCCCTGGTCTCACAAAGTTGGATGCCCGGTCTGTGAAATGTGTGTTTTTGGGATATTCCCGGACTCAGAAAGGCTATCGCTGTTTCGATCCAGATAAGAAACAATGGTTTGTAAGTGCGGATGTGATATTCTTTGAACACATGCCGTTCTACTCTGCTGCTGGGGACTGCCTGACTACTGGTATTTTGGCTAGCACTCCTCTTCCATTGGTTGAAGAAATACCTTCTGTTCCTACTTCACAAGAGAAACCTCTACAGGTGTACAAGCAAAGACCAAAGCCCCTCACTGCCCCGGCCGAACCAAATCCTGCGTCAGCGGAGGATCCACCACAGGCTGAGGTAGGGGTTCGTTCATGTACTCATCATCCTATTAGTCGCTTTTGTTCTACTGATCATCTGAGTGACAGTCTTGCATACTTTACATCTGCATTATCTGCTGTGCACATTCCTAAAACTGCTGATGAAGCTCTTCGACACCCTGCCTGGAGACATGCCATGGAACAAGAAATGCAAGCTCTATATGAACAACATACCTGGGATTTGGTTGATAAGCCTTCTTCTTGTCATCCAGTTGGCTGTCGATGGATCTTTACTGTTAAATATGAACCAGATGGCACCGTTGCACGTTTGAAAGCTCGATTAGTGGCGAAAGGATATACGCAAACTTATGGCGTTGATTACTTTGAGACGTTTTCTCCAGTCACACGTCTTAATTCTGTTCGTATTCTGATATCTGTTGCTGTCAATAAAGATTGGCCTCTTTATCAACTGGATGTGAAAAATGCTTTCTTATATGGCGACCTTCAGGAGTATGTCTATATGGAGCAACCCCCAGGATTTGTTGCTCAGGGGGAGTCTGCTTCTCAAATCTGCAAGCTTCGCTAGGCGATTTATGGTTTAAAACAAAGTCCACGTGCATGGTTCGACAAACTTAGCAAAATCTTAATGTCCTTTGGATTTCGACGGTCGCAGGCTGATCACTCTGTTTTCATACGCAAAACCACAACAGGGCTGGTTATTCTTATTGTGTATGTAGATGACATCATCTTATCTGGCAGTGACCCCGCAGGGATACAAGCAACCAAGCATTATCTCGCACAACACTTCATTACAAAAGACCTTGGCAAATTGCGTTATTTTTTGGGAATTGAGGTTGCTCGATCCTCTGCAGGCGTTTCTCTCTCTCAGCGCAAATATGTACTTGACTTATTACAAGAAACAGGAATGTTGGGATGCAAGCCAGCCACCACTCCTCTGGATCCCAATATGGATTGGGACAGTGATTCATCTCCTGCATATGCTGACCGCCACCAGTTCCGAAGAATAGTGGGCAAACTCATTTATCTGACTGTCACTAGAGCTGATTTAGCTGCTGCTGTGGGATTTGTTAGCCGCTATCTTGATAAACCAAGGCAATGCCACTGGGATGCTATTATTCATATTCTTCGGTATCTTAAAAGTGCTCCTGGAAAAGGCCTTCTGTATAAGAAAAATGGTCATTGTGACTTATCTGGGTTTTCTGATTCAGATTATGCAGGGAGTCGGTCTGACATGAAATCCACTTCTGGATACTGCACATTTGTGGGCGGCAATCTAGTCACCTGGCGCAGTAAAAAACAAACCGTTGTGGCAAGATCAAGCGCTAAGGCAGAATATAGAGCGATGGCTCATACTACATGCGAGCTGCTATGGGTTCATAGTCTTCTGAAGGAGTTTGACATCTCTCCGCCTAGCCCTATGCCCATGTTCTGTGACAATAAGGCGGCCATTTTCATTGCGAGCAACCCAACCTTCCATGAAAGAACCAAGCACATTGAGGTCGACTGCCACTTTATACGGGAAAAGGTTCTTTCTAGTCAGATCTACACTCCATACATCAGTACAGAACAACAACTTGCGGATATCTTCACCAAAGTGCTACCCAAGACTCGCTTTCAGAATCTGAGTTCCAAGCTGGGCTTCTTCGACATCTTCGCTCCAGCTTGAGGGGGAGTATAGAGATATGTAGTTTCATGTATTTTTCATGTGTTTTTCTGTTCCTTTACCTTGAGTGTCATGTGCTTAGCATGTGCCTCACTTACTCCTTTTCTTATGTTGTTTAGTCCCATATGGGTAGCGCTTAGTTTAGTCTCTTGTTATGTTTGCTATATAAGAGACTCCTATGTATTCTTTTGGAATCATCCAATAAACAACGATTCTCCTTCCTACACTAATCAATGGTAAGTTGCAGAAAGTGTAAAAACCGCTGAATGATATATTGTTATATCTCATGATATACATGAGTTATGGTTGTGCTTTTTTGAACACATCTAATCTATTGAATTTTGATTCAATCCATAAGGTTGGATTGAATAAATGTATTTCATATATGCCATTTTCATGGAAGGTACACATAAGTTGCATGTACCAGCCGGTACACACTTACTAACCTCATTATATATATATATATATAATATCAAAAGGTGTACATATAAATGTACAAATGTGAAAATTTTATCATCATCATCATCTAAGCCTCAGTCCCAACTATGTTGGGGTCGGCTACATGCATGGAAAAAAAAAGCGCGCCCTGAGGCGCTAGAGGCGTACGCCTCGAGGCGAGGCGCACCCCAGGGTGCCTTGAGGCTTAAGCCTCACCTGTGATCCAAGAGGCGGACGCCTCATTTTTTGCAAGGCGCAAAGAGGCGCAAGAGGCGTTGAGGCGCAAGTGAGGCGCTAGCCTCAAGCTGCAACCCAAAATACAGGTTTCCTGGTTCATTTTAACTACATATGGGCCTGGCCCAATGGGTTTCCATTAGCCCCTTTGATTCAAACGAAAAAACAAACAAATTGTGGTTGAAATACTACTGTTTGGGTACAACTTGTACTGCTTTTATTTTCCAGTTGTTTAAATTTAGATTATAAAGTATAAACAGGTAGTGTAATGTGATTTTGTTATGTAGTTGTCCAATTGTATTAACTTACATTGTATATATATTTTCTTATATATATATAAACATATTAACACATATAAATATAGGAACGCCTCGGTACATTTTGAGGCTTACGCCTCGACCGCCTCGAGGCTTACGCCTCGCCTCACCAAGACAAAAACGCCTCGTTACGCCTCACGCCTTTTTCAACCTTGGCTACATGGATCCTTCGTTTCCATTCAGCTCTGTCATGGGTCATATTTTGGTCGAGATGTAGAGATTCAGAATCTCTCTTTATAAGCTCTTCCCATGTTAACTTAGGTCTAAATGTATGAATATGTGACTGTACCATCATCATCATCATCATCTAAATTTGTGAATATAAAATGAAATGCATATATATTCATGTATGTATATATGTATGTACGGGTGTAAGTATTGGGCTTTTTAAAAAGTGGAGTTTAATCGCTCGCTTACTTTGCCAAACGGTCGCATATGCCGCCCATCACTGCTTATTGCACTGGTTAGCAATATGCGTTGCGGCAAGGTGACTGCTTAGGCATACGCGGGAGTGTATGCACTATGCAGCTGTGTGGACCGATTTCGAAACAGTGGATTGAAATAACTGATTTCTGTGCCATTTTGATGGCCTGAAATAAATTTTGATAAACAATTTGATGGAAAGTTTGATGTTTAATATCCAGGTTGTCTTGACATTAAAATTGGTTTATATGATTTGAAATTGGAAGGTTCGACTCATTTGTATTCACAACCTGCCACTCGGGTTGGTGATGGTAGAATTCTGCCTAGAAACATTATCAAAACCAGTTACGTGGAATAATTTTGTTTATTTTGTCCTAAAAATTTTCATTTTCTGTATACCATTGTATTCTAATATAATATATAACACATCAGGCTTTTGATGTACTTATAGGCTTCTATATTACCTTTACATGGTGCTTCGGGTGTATGACACTAAAAACAGTACATAGAGTCCTGTATCATCTAGTCTCCACTCCGAATCATATAAAGTATCTTTTTGTACATAAAAATAGTTCATTCAAGATCTACAGCACACCCTTCTCTCGTCTACTGTGAAAGTGTATTAAAGTATAAGCACAACTTCTATACTTTGTAGGCACTAGGCAGTATACTTTTGAAGTTTACGCATGTTGACAGCCAATTTTTGGGAAAGCAATGTCTTATGCACTCCAAGTAGGTGATAAGAGTACATGTGGAATGCTGCAACAGTACATTGTGATATGCTGTCACATGACTCACATACACATGTGTTTTGCATTATGGGTGAGTACCACAGAGTATATGCTGCACGTGGCTGCATATGCATGGCACGCAGTTTGCAATTTGTAAGTATATTTATATATATACATACAAGCACACCTTCCAGATTTCATACAATTCCCAATAACACTGAACAAGAACCACATCCAAGAATGAACTACGACATAAAGGATAAAATACACAAACGTGAATGTTAAAGCCGTCAGACGCAACACTATTGGCCATATAATAAACGTGCCCAAAACTTTCCTTTTATTCTTTTTTCTTCAAATTAAAAATGTTGAAGCTGTTGACACAACATTATACACCATATAACCCTCCCCCTCTCTGTGTTGTGTGTGGACATGGACATTTTCTTTACTCTTCTTTTGGCAATCTACTTTTATCTGTTATGCAATTGAAAGAAGACTATACTGCTCCCTAGATATAACAGTTTTTTATTAATAATCACATCTCTCTTACGGTGTTTAAATTGAATTGATGCAACATATTAAGTGGAGTTATTGCACTGGTCTCCTTTCTATTATAGATTCATTCTGTTCTTGGTGCAGCATTCTTTTATGTCAAATCTGGAGATCTATTGGCCTTTTTCATGGTTGTGCATAAGCAATATATATATATATATATATATATTCTTTCAAAAAAAAGAGAGAGGCATATTCACGTGATTGTTCTACCCTGCTAGTTAACTTCCTCTTTACTTCAATTGATAGGGAAGGATGTCAGTGTATCACCATACCTTATTTATACATACAGAATTCAGATCCTCGATTTTCTAGGATTGAATTCTGTATATTTAGCAGGGTAGGTTTGGGTTGGGGTTATCTGGTATGATACATTACTTTCCACATAGTGATCATGATGGCCGTTCATGACTTTCGAGATTCTCACAGCAGCTTTATTGAGTCAACCGATGTAGTATCGTAAACAAAAAGAAATGTCTAGTTTTTCCACTCTCAAGACCAACTTATATGGTTAATTCTTGTTAATTTGAAGCAGAATGGTTTCGTTTACACTGTTGGAAGTTACACATGCTTACTGTTTTACTTATATCATATGAGAGCGTATTGACAACGAACATTAATGGTACGTTTCAGATACCAATTTTTGAGAAAGGGTATGAAAAGGACCCTGCAGTGGTTGCAAAGGAGGCGATTGCGGAAGCCAGCCGCAATAAATCTGATGTTGTTCTTGTCGATACTGCTGGAAGGATGCAGGTATATTGATGATTTCAGTGTCATGTGTGCAGATTGCTTGATGACGTCGTAAAGAAAAGTTCAAGTGGGATAATACTGACGTCATGAATCTGATATTTACAGGATAACGAGCCTCTGATGAGGGCACTTTCCAAGCTTATCAATCTCAACGAGCCGAATCTGGTGCTTTTTGTTGGAGAAGCCCTGGTTGGCAATGACGCTGTCGATCAACTCTCTAAATTCAACCAGGTACATCTGCCATGTTATTTTCTATTTATGTCCATATTGTTGGATCATCAAAGCAAAAACAGTACAATGAAACTGGACCTCCTTCATAACAGCTAAATTTGCTTTCCTCCGTCTTTGTTTATTTCGTTATTGCAGAAACTGGCTGATCTGTCTGCTAAACCAACTGCAAGGTTGATTGATGGAATCCTCCTCACGAAATTTGACACCATAGATGACAAGGTACAACCAAGCTGCACCTTGCCAACCTGCCAATAACAGACATTTAAACGGGATAGCATTCTAGTTTATATATGACTACATTCCAACGGAATCTGATCTCCCTTCCCTTGTACGCAGGTTGGAGCCGCTCTCTCCATGGTTTACATCTCTGGAGCACCCGTCATGTTTGTTGGCTGCGGGCAGTCCTACACTGACCTTAAGAAGCTGAACGTCAAATCAATCGTGAAGACCCTTCTGAAGTAACTTACTGCATTGCTTATTATGCGTGCCGTGATGTGATCGAATGTTGTATACTGGAGCGTTATAACTGTGCTGCTTGCCTGCCTGGTCTAGTCATGTCTCGCCTTCCCCCTTGAACGGTTCCTATCCCCAGTGACCTTTTTCTTTACTACTGCTGGAAGAATGTACATGTAGCTTATTTGCTTTTGTTCGTATATCCAAAATTAACGGATTGTTATGGTGTACCTGGCGTTTAGATATTTTGATAAGCGACATCTAAGTTCATATGCATAAGAGAGCACTCTGGCAGCTATTGTCGTTGATGAGTATATACTGCCAAAATTTTGTCAGCCCCTTCTATTTTTTCTGTTTGCTCAGGTTTGACTGCTGAACAATGACCCCGCACCCTTTTTTTGTGTGGTTTAGATTGTGTTTGTTATTTGTTTGGAGTTGTCGCTCTGTCAAGCAATTGGGGTTTTAGTTGGATGCTGCTGCAACTGGGTGCACACTGGTGCTGTCCACTCTCAATGCTGTGTCACGGGACCTACTCCCCAGCTGGGTTGAAAGATGAAGGTGTCCGTTCAGAGAAATTATCTTTGTGGGACTATCAGCTATCGTGCTATGGCTACATGGCCGTATTACTGTTTTGAGTTATCAAAGGTAGATAGAATAACATGTCTATTACTATAATATAGTAACTAGGAATAGAATGGTTCTTATGTGCTACCAATTAATCTACATAAATTATTTTTAGAATGGTACTTATGTGCTACCAATTATTCTGTTGGCCACTCTGAACAAAATCTTGATGTCTCAGCACAGCTGCGGAGGTGGTCCTTTTATAAAAGCTGGATGTAGCTACAACTTATTTATTAAAGGAACTGGCTCAAATCCACTTAGGCCCCGTCTGGCTTGCGTAATCTGGACTACCGGTATTTATGTGTTAAACTAAGCTCACTCACAATTGTTGACATGCTGCATTTTAATAACCGGAAATCCAGTATGCATTTGGTACTAAAAAAATCGGATGTGTGGCAGGTGTCCCGACTGCCGGCAGCTGCTTCATATCTGCCTTTTCAAGTTGGCATCGGAGTGTAGAACTATGTCCCTGTAGGCGGGGGCTGCTGGCGGACTATCTCTAGGTGGGGCTGCTGGCTGGGACTATCTCTAGGTGGGGGTGCTGGCGGACTACCGTCGTGGTAAAATTTAACATGTGAATTACCAGGATTTTTGAAAGTTCCATCCAAACTCGCCCTTAAAAAGAAGGCAACTCTATTCAGGTAGGAATGTTCTCCAGTTTTTTTGAACAAATTAGTGATGGGAGTGATAGTATTCACCCTGGCACCCAATCCAGGCAAAAACAAAACAATCAACAGCATCTCTAACACTGGTGTGAGTTTTCCCTGTCACTATGCATCCCTTTACCTATGTGTCTTCTTTATGCTATCTTTACCTTTTTAATGTGAACACTCAGGCAAACGCAAAACGATTAACAACACCTTGCACTGGTATGAGGTTTCCTTGTTACTATGTATCCTTTTTCCTATGTCTCTTCTTTATGCTATCTTTACCTTTTTAATATAAACTATGCCCTGTATGTCCCTATGGAAGTTTTCTCCCATGGATAGGGGCAAGGGGGACAAAGAGTTGAAGATATGGACCTTCTGTAGACGGTAAGATCTTAGGCAACTTGATTGGCAAGTGGCGTACGTTGTTATACTGATCAAATTTTCCACGGGATGTGCCGTACCTTGTGATACTGATCATATCCTCCACAGCGGATGTCCGCAAGGTGTTCACCACCTGCTTGATTTTCCAAGATGAATTCCTTTGATCAGGTCTACGGCAAGATGTAGATCCGTCTCAATCAAATTCAGCTTAATATCCAGAGCACGTCCTAGGTTGATATAATAAAAAACCGCTTCAAGGTGATCGGAAATTTCATTGCTAGCCAAGCGGGGTGCCATGAATCCCCACAGGAGGTCCCCTTTGTGGTTCCTTGCTATACCCCATCTGAAATGCTGTAGCCTCCTTCCCGTCGTTGCTTCCATCGCTTTACAGCAATATTAAGTTTAATGGTGCCTTGTTGTGGTTTGGCTCAAGAGATATTTTTAGTAGTCCACGAGCAAATGAGGGGTTTCTTCAATATGCTGATCCGCCCGTGTCATCAAATTTGTTCTTGCTTGTGCGCAGGTTGTAGAGGTGAATTGCTGGTTCAGCAAATAAAGAGATCCAAGTTTGAATCGTTTAATGGGTAACTTGAATATCTAATTTATAGATTATTCTTGCATTCGATGGAAGCGTGGATTCAAGGAAGGCATGATTCGAAGAGGGATGTAGTGCTGACAGGAAAAGATGCAATTTTGGAATCTGAAACATTTCATTCGTTTGGGCAGCAAGTAAGGGTTTTGAAATATGGCTATTTGTAAATAGTCTATTGCGTTGTACCATTTTTGTTTTATTTGAAGCGCCACACATATACCAACGTCATAAGACGTTACTTCAATTCAGTTGGACTTCTAGTACAAAGCCTTAGGCTTGAAAAGTTTATAAGCTGATTTGAGTTACAGGTTTTGCGCTTGATTAGTTAGTCAATATTTTCTTTTGTATTGGTGCAATAGAAGAGCGTATACGGACTCATAAGTACAAAGTAACTAGCTTGCCGAGTTAGGCTATCTTAGATGATTTGCCACGCCTTTGTATTGGTGAATAAGGGATCTTAGATTCAAACCTCATCGTAGACACTTATTTGGAATATTATTGTCTACGGACACGGAAAAAATATAATACATGTTTTTTTTTTATAACGCAACTAATCATGCGTTGTCTAGCTTTTCTATAGACGAGGACAATTCTTAGATATATATGGGATACAATGCTACTTCTACGTTCTTATTACAAAGAAACGTGACAATATCCTAACCGATTTTATTTGGCCAGGTTGTCCAACGTTTTCAAAATCTAGGTAATAATTTCATTTTGTGCTTTATCTAGGACTACCGCGAAAATAGTTCTTCATCGAATTAGTTTTATTTCGTTAAATGCAACGAGCAGTTCTGCGGTTTGTGTGGGCGTCACCTCTCTAGGTTGTTGGTTCTATTCCTCAAAGGATCATTGCCACAATTTTTACGTGGTTGTAGATAACTGGGTCGTCCATTCCTTTCAATTTCCATATATGACCTGAATGCAAGCTCTATGAGGTATATCATATATTACACAAGAAAACTCCCTCCACTACGTTAGAAAAATTGATTTTGTTGTTGACAAACAGTTGCAATAAAGTTAATATTTTCAAGCCAGTTTCATAAGAACTAAACAAATAAACGGAGTAGGAGAACATAAAATAAACAAGGTTAGGAACTCAGACCAGACCGTTCATTGAGAAATGAACGTGTTACTTAAGAAATCAAGGACACACAATCTTTCTGGATAGGCATCATTCTTCTAGTCGACCCGGTCACGAACTTGTAGAAGAGTTTCGTCCTCGCGCTTGACGATGATCGGTTCTACTACCAACACAACCCAACGATCACATGAACCACCACCCGACAGATGGCGTCCTGGAGAAAAAGGATGAACTCGCTACTAGCTGTGACAATCCGATGCCACACGATGAGATAAAACCAAAGCGCGTGATTAATGGCTAAAAAAACATATTACACAAAATATGGTAAATTAAACTCAATCTCATATAACCATTATGTATGGAAACATATTACATCAAGGACCACAAACTATACCATATCACATACAAGGGCATATGTTATAACCCCAATTTCTTAAGAATGTAGTAAAAGATGTATTTCTCTTTTAAAAGAATAAATGAAATCAATTTCTTTGATTTGTGATGGATTTCGTGTGGATTGGCTTTGATTGTTTGATAATGGGCCTTGTTGGCCATTGAGCCCAATTGAAAAGAAAAGAGAGATAAAAAGGAAATTGATTTGTTTAAATAAAAGGAGAATATGAGAAATAGACAATTAAAAGAGGTTAAAGGCAATAAAATATTCTCTAATATGGTAGTTCGTGCCTTTAGGTTGTCTTGAGGTCCAA
The DNA here is from genome assembly GCA_963693085.1 of Alisma plantago-aquatica. NCBI lineage: Eukaryota > Viridiplantae > Streptophyta > Magnoliopsida > Alismatales > Alismataceae > Alisma > Alisma plantago-aquatica. The sequence goes on from OY856412.1 coordinate 420,207,149, forward strand.
GGGACCCAAAATAACAAGATAATGGCAAAGGGAAAAGAAATAACAATTAATTTTGATTAAATTAATGAATAACTTAGGAGAGAAGGAAGCCTTCTCATCCATTGCAATTTGTTTCCCAAATTTCGTACAAAGTAAGATAATGCCAAGAAAACGTTCCCTTAAAATTTGAGACAAATAGGAGTTATGGTTTAAGAGATATCAATTTTCCAAGTTATCTCTAATTTGGGAATTATTCTGAATTAAAGAAATATATCTTTCCTTTATTTTGGATCGCGAGCAATGAGGTCTGTTGGATCTTAATCCAACGATGGACGCTCATCGTCTAAGTCCCAAACAGACTAGGACTCTACAAATATAGGGATAATTTCCCATCTTAATTTCTCGTGATCCAGAGTATGAGCAAGCCTGGTGATAGTTCCTTTGGACTCAGGAGATGAAACCGAAGGGAAACATCCCTGGTTTGACGAGGATTGGTTGCCGTTTGGGAAAGTTCCCAAACCAACAAGGACTTGCCCAGACCCTATATATAGGGGAGGGTGATTGAGGGGACGAGCACCTCTTTTTTCTAGTCCAACCTCTGCAGAAGGAAGCAAGGAGGTTTTTAGTACGTTCAATTGAACGCTTCATCCTGACTTGCACCCCCAGCACCTCGGAGACCCTCGCCGGAGTCCAGTGAGTAGGCGACAACCTTGGTGAGGCTCAGACAGGAAGTTGAACCTGCAGTCAACTTCGACAGAGGGAGGCGAAGCTCCCTGCCCTATCGCCTTGCCCGCAGGTGGCCTAGAGCCCGGAGTCAACTCCTCAGTTGACCCTCGGGTCTGTAGTGCCTCGCGCAAGGTAGGAGACGAAGACCTCGCGATCTTTTATCGAAATAACCCTCTGCGCCTTCAGTCAAGGTAAGGGTGTTTCCGTCCTTCATTTCTTTTGTTAGCAAAGGAAGGGCGCGCGCATCCACGGCCGTCAGATCCTCAATGGACCCGCAGACCATGGATCGGGCGATCTTGGTTTTTCTAGAAATAGTAAGTAAACCAATAAAAATGATTTTCTTGGTAAAAATCATATCTTGAGTTAGAAAAATCAGATGCAGAAAGTTAATACATGAAAAGTGATCAGAAAAATACGAGGAATACAATAAAAATAGTTTGAAGGCCTAAATCTCTCTCTTTTTGCAAAAATATTTAATTTTGATAAAAAGGTGTCAATTTGTGGTTAGAAACCCTAATTATCAATTAAGGATAGATTTAATATTGCAATTAGGTTAATGCAAGCATGGTTAACTTGTTTAATGATAAAGTTAGATTTTAACCTATTCTGATGATGGAATTGCAAAGATTATGATTTTAAACCTAATGTTGTAATTAATACCCTTAGAAACCCTAAGTGAGGAAAAAGGGAAGAAAAGATATAATAATCCGAAAATTAGGGTTTTTGTGGACCAAACCTGATCTTAAGGATCTTAATGGAAAATAAGACAAGATAATTAGGGTTTGATGGATATTTTGATAAAAGTAAAATAAAAAGTGGTAAAAAGGAAATGAAACCCTAATTTTCAAGAAACCCTAAAATTGGAATAGAAATCCTAAGGAATAAGATGAAATTGGATACATATTGATAAAAGAAAGTTGGAATGTTTATTTTAGGATTTCTGTGCACTTTGCTTGCTTGATTGGATTTTCTCTCTCTACATAATTCTGTCTCCAAATTTGCAGTACAGGTATGTGGTTACGCTTATGACTACCCAAATTAGTTTTCCGGAGATTTTGTCGTTGTTTCATCGTGGCTTGAATTAAACTGTTGGATGAATTTAATTCATGCAAATTATAATGTGGATATGACTAGCACCTAAGATATGTGCCTACTAACTCAGATCCTAGTCCCCTCTATAGCTTGATAGACTGACCTATTATATGGCTACCTATGGGGTAGGTCCATCAGGTCATTTGGATGACTTAGTACATGGCTACCAATGGGGTAGGACCATCAAGTCACCTTGAGTCAGAGATTGGACTACCTTCGGGTAGGGCCTTGCGAATCTATAACCCTAAGTATTGGCTACCTATAAGGTAGGTCCATGGGGGTAAGGATCTACCATGTGAGAGAGGTAGTATCCATGTCCACTGCAGGGACAACACAAAGATAGGGGATAATAAAGGATTGAGTAGTATTGCTTAAAACGTAACCTTGAATGTTAAATGGTGATTGGTTGATTACATTGCTATTGTAGTTGCCCAATTTTTGTAATCCCCCACATGCCAGCTTTGTGCTGACCGCATATTTGTTTGTCGGCGTTTTAGGTACAAACCCTAAAAGAACAAACAGTAAATTGTCACATTGTGAAAATAAGAAATAATATGCAAGGAGGATTAGATAGAACAATACAAGCTATGGATAGTTAGATTTCCAAAGTTTTAACAAAGGTATGCAAGTTTTATTTTAATACCAAATTTCAGTTAGTTAGTAGAATTTCATAATTACCATTGATTATTTATCGAACCTTTGATCCTGTTAATTGTTAATAACGACTCTGATATCTTGGTCTCCCTTAAGTGGGGGTTACCGGGAGACGGGGTCATTACAATTGGTATCAGAGCATAGGTTCCTCATTTAATCTTTAATAATTATTAAATTTTACAAATTCCTTAGAACCGAGAGAGTTATTAGAGGATTTTCTGAAAGACTGAGGTGTCTAGAAAAGGATCACTTCCGGGGGCTGGCAATATTTGCCTTCGCATCACTAGTCAGAATATGAGGACCCCCAGATTGTGTGACTGCCTGGCCGATGTCTTGGGATTTGATTCGAAATAAGATACCTTTAGGACTCTCTCATCTTGATTCATCCCTTCTCAACTCAAATTCTTTTAAGGATTTCAAGGATTAGGATTTTCTCTCTCTTCCTCACCCTCTTGAGGTATGGGTAAGGTTGATAAGGTTTAAGGAATCCTCCACCAAAATAATAAAAGATACATAATTAAGATGTCATCAGTATAAGTGTAATTATTTAAATATAGACTAAAGGTCTGTTTGTGTGCTTATGTAGATGGCTCGTACAAAGACTGTGGCTATCCCAGTTGCCACTAACGGTGGTGTACCTCCCTACAAAGAGAGTGGGTCTTCTGAGAACAGAAAATGGAACCATGGTGGTGAAACCTCAAAGAAGAGAAAGAGACCCAAATGAACTGCTCATGAGACCCCCAACCCTGACCCGATACCCTTTAGCAACCTTGAGCAAGAGGATAGACCATATTATGAAGAGTAATATGAGTACGAGGAAGGCGCTCCGATGGAGGAGGACAAGTCTGGTGGTCCAGAACCGACCATGGTAGTTCACACTACAGAATGGATGGAGAAATAGAAACGGCTGACTGAAGCTATCCATGCCTTAGCCCTCAGGGACATAGCTAGAGATGAGAATGGCGAGCCACTACTGTTCGCCCTCGACTGGGAGTCACCATCTTAGACTTCGTCAAGCTGAACATCAAGAAGTTTTGGGGAGAAGATAAGTCTGAAGTGGTCGACAAGGCGGAAGCTTGGCTGTTTGCAGTCGAGAATGGATTCCGTATGCTGGAAGTACAACCAAACAAGAAGGTTCTGTTTGCTATCACCTTTTTGAAGGTGCAGCCAAGATATGGTGGGAGAACCATATCACAGGAAGAGACCTAAGCGAAGAACCGATGGCGTGGACCAACTTCAAGACCATCTTCACCTCCAGATTCATACCCGTCTCAGCCAAGAAGGAGAAGGAGTGAGAGTTCACCAACATGACACAAGGAAGCTCGTCAGCTGTAGAATTTGGTCGCAAGTTCCACATCCTGGAACATTTTGGGCACATGATGGATGAAGAAAGAAGGGTGGACCACTTCATAGAGCGTCTTCACCCTGCCATCAAGCCTCATGTGATGGCAAGTAAACCCAAAACCTTTGCTGAGGCTTACAACACTACTTTAGACATGGAAAGGACGGTGATGCCATCAAAGAATAAATCCAAAGGATACCTGGGTTTCACTGAAGGAGCTCAAGGTCAGAAGAACAACCACAAGAAAGGTCACCGTCACCAGGCCAAAGGAAGACATGAAGGGAACGGGAAACCCCATCAAGAGAACAACCGACCTCGATGCCGCACCTGCGGGAGATGGCATACCGGTGAGTGCCGCCACAAGAAGAGGGTCTGCTACCGTTGTCAGCAAGAAGGACACTTCATCGCCAATTTCCCTTAGCCTGACCCAAGAGGACCTTTGGGGTCTCATCCTGTGGCAACACAACCAGTAGCTGCAACACCCCCAGCCGGAGCACCTCCAGCTGGAGAAAGGAGACAAGCTAGAGTGTTCACCATCAACAATGAAGAAGCTCAGAAAAATGCTAATAGGCTGATCGAGGGTAATAACCCTTAGATGTTTTTCCTTTTAGTTCACTAGACTATGTAATAACTTTCTAATGGGGTATAAACTATGTAGGCCTGCTGGAAGTCATGGGACAAAATGTAAAAGCACTTTTTGATTTTGGTTCTACTAATACTTTTATTTCGAGAAATCTGGCAACTATGCTTGGTTTGGATATCAAGGATTTGGGTTATGTTTTGAATTTCACAACCCCGAGTGGTCATATTTATACCTCTGTTTTGAATACCCCTGTGTTTCCAGTTAAGTATCAGAACCATGAGCTTCCCACTGACTTCATACTCCTCGATATGAATGATTTTGATGTAATCATCACTATGGATGGGTTTTCCACCTACAGAGCCCAGATTGACTGTAGAGAGAAGAAGATTCTTATTAGGAAGACCGACCATCCACACTTTACCATTCGAGGAAGGAAGGATGCGACAACCAGCCTTTATGTGTCCACTTTGAAAGCATAACGGATGCTATCCAAGGGTTGTCGAGCCTACCTGGCCATAGTTACCGTACCTGAAGTTGAGGGACGATCCCTAGAGGAGATAGAGGTGGTCCGGGAGTATGTAGATGTGTTTCCGAATGATCTACCAGGAATTCCCCCTGAGAGGGAGGTAGATTTCTCTATTGAGATAGCTCGTGGGACTAACCCTATATCCAAGGCACCCTATAGAATGGCCCCCGCAGAGTTGCTTGAGTTAAAAACCTAGTTGCAAGAGTTGTTGGATAAAGGTTTCATCCAGCCCAGTACATCACCTTGGGGAGCACCAATCCTCTTTGTGAAAAAGAAGGATGGGTCGCTTAAGATGTGTATTGACTATCAGATGATGAACCGAACAACCATTAAGAATAATTATCCTTTACCTAGAACAGATGACCTGTTTGACCAACTCAAATCAGCTCGAGTCTTCTCTAAGATCAATTTGAGGTCAGGATACCACCAGGTGAGAGTAAGAAGTGAGGATATACCTAAAACATCTTTTCAAACCCGATATGGTCACTATGAGTTTTTGGTCATGCCATTTGGATTATCCAATGCACCTAGTGTCTTCATGAACCTCATGAACAGTGTGTTCCAACCTTTCCTTGACTCGTTTGTGATTGTGATGACCTAGCCCAACATCGTGACCACCTGGGTAGAGTCCTTGATATCCTGAGAAAGCATTAGTTTTTAGGAAAGTTCTCAAAATGTGAGTTTTGGTTAGACCGAGTCATGTTTCTTGGACACATCATCTCAGGAGGAACAATTACTGTAGATCCAGCCAAAGTATCGGCAGTTTGAGACTAGCCAACACCAAATAACCGCTCTGAGATTCACAACTTCTTGGGGTTGGCCGGATACTACCATCGCTTCATCGAGGATTTCTCAAAGACTGCTTACCACTGACCATGTTAACCCGAAAGGATGTAAATTTTGTGTGGTCTGACATATGTGAAGCTCACTTCCAAGAGTTGAAGGAGAAGCTAACCACCGCCCCTGTGTTGACTCTACCTTCTGGCAATGAGGGTTTCATGATATTCACTGATGCTTCCAAGATGGGACTTGGCTGTGTGTTGGAACAGAATCAGCACATGGTTGCATATGCTTCCCGACAACTCAAGCCCAATGAGGTGAATTATCCGACACATGACCTAGAGCTAGCTGCTATTATCCATGCCTTGAAGATATGGCAGCATTACCCGTACGATGCTACCTTTGAGTTCACTGACCATAAGAGCTTAAAATACCTGCTGACACAGAGAGACCTGAACCTATGACAACAAAGATGGATGGAGTATATGAAGGATTACGACTTCACCTTCGCCTACCATCCTGGTAAGGCGAATGTCATAGCAGATGCTTTGAGTCGGAAACAACTTAAGTGTGCAGCTATTTTGTCCAGTCAGTGGAAGAGTTTAGAAGAGCTGGTGGAGTGGACTCCACAATTGCTAGAAGATCGAGTTTGTTTGGCTAATATCCAGATCCAATCTAAGTTGTTGAGTGAGATCATAGCAGCACAATTGACCAGCGAAGAGCTAGACAAGATGAAAGATTTAATGATGAAGCCACAGACTCGTCTATCTGTGGGAGTAGACGGAGGAATCAGGTTTGAGAATCACATATGGGTTCCAGTAGATTCATCGATAAAGGAACATATCTTGCAAGAGGCTCATGGATCCAAATACACAGTATACCCAGGAACTACTAAGATGTTCAGGGACTTGCAGAGGTTTTTCTGGTGTCTAGGATTGAAGAAAGACATTGCGACATGTGTGGCCAGCTGTCTTACATGCCAGATGGTGAAGGCTGAACACCAATGACCCGGCGGGCTTTTACAGTCAATAGAGATTCCAGAATGGAAATGGGAGCAGATCACCATGGATTTCGTGGTGGGTCTACCCCAGACCAAGAAAGGTCATGATGCGATATGGGTCGTGGTAGATCGTCTTACCAAGTCAGCACACTTCCTTGCCTTAAAGATCACTACTAAGGTTACAGACCTAGCTGAGTTGTATATCAGAGACATAGTGCGACTGCATGGTGTACCAGGGTCGATCATCTCCGATAGAGATCCCAAGTTTACTTCCAAGTTGTGGAAGCAAGTTCAAGAAGAACTGGGTACCAAGTTGACGTTTAGTATGGCTTATCACCCCCATACGGATGGTCAGTCAGAAAGGACAATCCAGATGTTAGAAGATCTGTTGAGAGCTTGTGTGCTTGATTGGGGTGGCTCATGGGAGAAGTACTTACCTTTAGCTGAGTTTGCCTACAAGAGCAACTACCAAGCCAGTATCGGGATGCCTTCGTATAAAGCTTTGTACAGGAGACCGTGTCAGTCCCCACTTCACTGGGATGATGTGGGTGAGAGGACCCTGTTGAGGTCAGATGAGCTCCAAGTGTATGCTGATAAAGTGGCTTTGATCAAGCAAAGGCTGAAGAGAGCCCAAGATCGACAGAAGTCGTAGGCTGATGCAAAGCGTACTGATGTGCATTTCACTGTGGGAGAGCATGTGTTTTTGAAAATGCGACCGCTCCAAGCAATAGCTAAGAAGAGAGGAAAGCTGAGTCCCCGATACGTGGGTCCGTTTAAGGTGTTAGAACGGATTGGTGAAGCTGCATATCGTTTGGCGTTACCCCCTCAGTATAGCATGATGCATGATGTGTTTCATGTGTCCAACCTGAAGCGATATGTGCAAGATCAGAGCCATGTGCTGAGCATTGAACCTATTGAGCTTCAAGGGAAACTAACTTATCCTAAGATACCTTTGCAGATTCTAGATACCAAGGTGAAAGAGCCCAGATGCAAGAAAATAGAGATGGTAAAGGTTCTTTGGTGGCACCATGGAGAGGATGAGGCCACATGGGAGCTGAAGGAAGACGTGGAGAAAGCATACCCTGAGTTGTTTGTTTGATTGCTTGAATTTTGAGGGAAAAATTCCTATAAGGAGGGGAGGATGTTATAACCCCAATTTCTTAAGAATGTAGTAAAAGATGTAATTCTCTTTTAAAAGAATAAATAAAATCTATTTCTTTGATTTGTGATCGATTTCGTGTGGATTGGCTTTGATTGTTTGATAATGGGCCTTGTTTGCCATTGAGCCCAATTGAAAAGAAAAGAGAAATAAGAAGGAAATTGATTTGTTTAAATAAAAGGAGAATATGAGAAATAGACAATTAAAAGTGGATAAAGAAAAGAAAATATTCTCTAATATGGGAGTTCGTGCCTTTAGGTTATCTTGAGGTCCAAGGGACCCAAAATAACAAGATAATGGCAAATGGAAAAGAAATAGAAATTAATTTTGAATAAATTAATAAATAACTTAGGAGAGAAGGAAGCCTTATCATCCATTGCAATTTGTTTCCCAAATTTTGTAAAAAGCTAGATAATGCCAAGACAAATGTTCCCTTAAAATTGAGACAAATAGGAGTTATGGTTTGGGAGATATCAATTTTCCAAGTTATCTCCAATTTGGGAATTATTATGAATTAAAGAAATATATCTTTCCTTTGTTTTGGATCGCGAGCAATGAGGTTTGTTGGATCTTAATACAACGATGGACGCTCATCGTCTAAGTCCCAAGCAGACTAGGATTTTGCAAATATAGGGATATTTTCCCATCTTAATTTCTCATGATCCAGAGTATGAGCATGCCTGGTGATAGTTCCTTTGGACTCAGGAGATGAAATCGAAGGAAAACATCCATGGTTTGACGAGGATTGGTTGCCGTTTGGGAAAGTTCCAAAACCAGCAGGGACTTGCCCTGACCCTATATATAGGGGAGGGTGATTGAGGGGACGTGCACTTCTTTTTGCTAGTCCAACCTCTGCGGAAGGAAGCAAGGAGCGTTTTAGTACGTTCAATTGAACGCTTCGTCCTGACTTGCACCCCCAGCACCTTGGAGACCCTCGCCGGGGTCTGGCGAGTAGGCGACAACCTTGGCGAGGCTCAGGCAGGCAATTGAACCTGTAGTCGACTTTGACGGAGGGAGGCGAAGCTCCCTGCCCTATCACCTTTCCCGTAGGTGACCTAGAGCCCGGAGGCAACTCCTTAGTTGACCATCGGGTCTGCAGTGCCTCGCGCAAGGTAGAAGATGAAGACCTCGTAGTCTTTTACCGAAATACCCCTCCGCACCTTCAGTCAAGGTAAGGGTGTTTCCATCCTTCGTTTCTTTTGTTTGCGAAGGAAGGGCGCACACATCCACGATCGTCGGATCCTCAGTGGACCCGCAGACCATGGATCGAGCGATCCTGGTTTTTCTAGAAATAGTAAGTAAACCAATATAAAGGATTTTCTTGGTAAAAATCATATCTTGAGTTAGAAAACTCAGATGCAGAAGATACATGAAAAGTGATCAGAAAAATACGAGGAATACAATAAAAATAGTTTGAAGGCCTAAATCTGTTTCTTTTTGCAAAAGTATTTAATTTTGATAAAAAGGTGTTAATTTGTGGTTAGAAACCCTAATTATTAATCAAGGATAGATTTAATATTGCAATTAGGTTAATTCAAGCATGGTTAACTTGTTTAATGATAAAGTTAGATTTTAACCTATTTTGATGATGGAATTGCAAAGATTAGACCTAATGTTGTAATTAATACCCTTATAAACCCTAAGTGAGGAAAAAAGGAAGAAAAGATATAGTAATCCGAAAATTAGGGTTTTTGTGGACCAAACCTGATCTAAAGGATCTTAATGGAAAATAAGACAAGATAATTAGGGTTTTATGGATATTTTGATGAAAGTAAAATAAAAAGTGGTAGAAAGGAAATGAAACCCTAATTTTCAAGAAACCCTAAAATTGGAATAGAAATCCTAAGGAATAAGATGAAATTGGATAAATATTGATAAAAGAAAATTGGAATGTTTATTTCAAGATTTCTTTGCACTTTGCTTGGTTGATTGGATTTTCTCTCTCTACATAATTCTGTCTCCAAATCTGCGGTACATGTATGTTGTTACGCTTATGACTACCCGAATTAGATTTCTGGGGATTTTGTCGATGTTTCCATCGTGGATTGAATTAAATTGTTAGAGGAATTTAATTCATGCAAATTATAATGTGGATATGATTATCACCTAAGATATGTGCCTACTAACTCAGATCCTAGTCCCCTCTATAGCTTGATAGACTGACCTAGTATATGGATACTTATGGGGTAGGTCCACTAGGTCATTGGATGACTTAGTACATGGCTACCAATGGGGTAGGACCATCAAGTCACCTTGAGTCAGGGATTAGACTACCTTCGGGTAGGGCCTTGCGACTCTATAACCCTAAGTATTGGCTACCTGTAAGGTAGGGCCATGGGGGTAAGGATCTACCATGTGAGAGAGGTAGTATCCATGTCCACTGTAGGGACAACACATAGATAGGGGATAGGAAAGGATTGAGTAGTATTGCTTAAAACGTAACCTTGAATGTTAAATGATGATTGGTTGATTACATTGCTATTATAGTTGCCCAATTTTTGTAATCCCCCACAAGCCAGCTTTATGCTGACCGCATATTTGTTTGTCAGCGTTTTAGGTACAAACCCCAAAAGAACAAACAGTAAATTGTCACATTGTGAAAATAGAAAGTAATATGCAAGGAGGATTAGATAGAACAATACAAGCTATGGATAGTTAGATTTCCAAAGATTTAACAAAGGTATGCAAGTTTTATTTTAATACCAAATTTCAGTTAGTTAGTAGAATTTCATAATTATCATTGATTATTTATCGAACCTTTGATCCTATTAATTGTTAATAACAACTCTGATCTCTTGGTCTCCCTTAAGTGGGGGTTACTGGGAGAGTATTAGAGCATAGGTTCCTCATTTAATCTTTAATAATTATTAAATTTTATAAATTCCTTATAACCGAGGGAGTTATTAGAGGATTTTCCAAAAGACTGAGGTGTCTAGAAAAGGATCACTTCCGGGGGCTGGCAATATTTTCCTCCGCACCGCTAGTCACAATACGAGGACTCCCGGATTGTGTGACTGCCTAGCCGATGTCTTGGGATTTGACTTGAAATAAGACACCTTTAGGACTCTCTCATCTTGATTCATCCCTTCTCAACTCAAATTATTTTAGGGATTTCAAGGATTATGATTTTCTCTCTCTTACTCACCCTCTTGAGGTATGGGTAAGGTTGATAAGGTTTAAGGAATCCTCCACCAAAATAATAAAAGATACATAATTAAGATGTCATCGACATAAGTGTAATTAGTTAAATATAGACTAAAGGTCTGTTTGTGTGCTTATGTAGATGGCTCGTACAAAGACTGTGGTATCCTAGTTGCCACTAACAGTGGTGGATCTCCCCGCAAAGAGAGTGGGTCTTCTGAGAAAATAAAATGGAACCATGGTGGTGAAGCCTCAAAGAAGAGAAAGAGACCCGAAGGAACTGCTCATGAGGCCTCCCAACCCTGATCCGATACCCTTTAGCAACCTCGAGCAAGAGGATAGACCAAATTATGAGGAGCAATATGAGTACGAGGAAGTCGCTCAGATGGAGGAGGACCAGTCTGGTGGTCCAAAACCGACCATGGTAGTTCACACTACAGAATGAATGGAGCAACAGAAACGGATGACTGAGGCTATCCATGCCTTAGCCCTCAGGGACATAGCTAGAGATGAGAATGGCGAGCCACTACCTGTTCGCCCTCGATTGGGAGTCACCATCTTAGACTTTGTCAAGCTGAACATCGAGAAGTTCTGGGGAGAAGATAAGTCTGAAGTGATCGACAAGGTGGAAGCTTGGCTGCTTGCAGTCAAGAATGGATTCCGTATGGTGGAAGTATAGCCAAACAAGAAGGTTATGTTTGCTACTCACCTTTTGGAAGGTTCAACCAAGATATGGTGGGAGAACCATATCATTGGAAGAGACCTAAGCAAAGAACCGATGGCGTGGACTGACTTCAAGACCATCTTCATTGCCAGATTCATCCCCGTCTCAGCCAAGAAGGAGAAGGAGCGAGAGTTCACCAACATGACACAAGGAAGCTCATCAATTGCGGACTTTGGTCGCAAGTTCCGCATCCTGGAACATTTTGGGCACATGATGGATGAAGAAAGAAGGATGGACCACTTCATAAAGCGTCTTCACCCTGCCATCAAGCCTCATGTGATGGCAAGTAAACCCAAAAACCTTCGCTGAGGCTTACAACACTACTTTAGACATGGAAAGGATGGTGATTCCTGCACAGAATCAATCCAAAGGATACCTGGGTTTCACTGAAGGAGCTCAAGTTCAGAAGAACAACCACAAGAAAGGTCACGAGCATCACCAGGCTAAAGGAAGACATGGAGGGAAAGGGAAACCCCATCAAGAGAACAACCAACCTTGATGTCGCACCTGCGGCATATGGCATACCGGTGAGTGCCGCCACAAGAAGAGGGTCTGCTACCGTTGTCTGCAAGAAAGGAAACTTCATCGCCAATTGCCCTCAGCCTAACCCAAGAGGACCTTTGGGGTCTCAGCCTGTGGCAGCACAACCAGTAGCTGCAACACCCCCAATCAGAGCACCTCCATCTGGAGAAAGGAGACAGGCTATAGTGTTCGCCACCAACAATGAAGAAGCTCAGGAAAATGCTAATAGGTTGATCGAGGGTAATAACCCTTAGATGTTTTTCCTTTTAGTTCAGTAGACCATGTAATAGCTTTATAATGGGGTATAAACAATGTAGGCCTGCTGGAAGTCATTGGAAAAAATGTAAAAACACTTTTTGATTCTGGTTCTACTAATACTTTTATTTCGAGAAATCTGGAAACTATGCTTGGTTTGGATATCAAGGATTTGGGTTATGTTTTGGATGTCACAACCCCGAGTGGTCGTATTTATACCTCTCTTTTGAAAACCCCTGTGTTTCCAGTTAAGTATCTGAACCATGAGCTTCCCACTGACTTCATCCTCCTTGATATGAATAATTTTGATATGATCATCAGTATGGATTGGCTTTCCACATGCAGAGTCCAGATTGACTGTAGAGAGAAGAAGATTCTTATTAGGAATACCGTCCATCCACACTTCACCATTCGAGGAAGGAAGGATGCGACAACCAACCTTTATGTGTCCGCTTTGAAAGTAGAACAAATGCTATCCAAGGGTTGTCGAGCCTACCTAGCCATAGTTACCGTACCTGAAGTTAAGGGACGATCCCTAGAGGAGATAGAGGTGGTCCGGGAGTATGCAGATGTGTTTCCGGATGATCTACCAGGAATTCCCCCTGAGAGGGAGGTAGATTTCTCTATTGAGCTAGCTCCTGGGACTAACCCTATATCTAAGGCACCCTATAGAATTCTCCCCACATAGTTGCTTGAGTTAAAAACCCAATTGCAAGAGTTGTTGGATAAAGGCTTCATCCAGCCCAGTACATCACCTTGGGGAGCACCAATCCTATTTGTGAAAAAAAGGATGGGTTGCTTCAGATGTGTATTGACTATCAGATGATTAACCAAGCAACCATTAAGAATAAGTATCCTTTGCCTAGAATAGATGACTTGTTTGACCAACTCAAATCAGCTCGAGTCTTCTCTAAGATCGATTTGAGGTCAAGATACCACCAGGTGAGAGTGAGAAGTGAGGATATACCTAAAACGACTTTTCGAACCCGATATGGTCACTATGAGTTTATGGTCATTCTGTTTGGATTATCCAATGCACCTAGTGTCTTCATGAACCTCATGAACAATGTGTTCCAACCTTTCCTTGACTCTTTTGTGATTGTGTTCATAAATGACATTCTGGTGTACTTGGATGACCTAGCCCAACATCGTGACCACCTGGGTAGAGTGCTTGATATCCTGAGAAAGCATAAATTTTTCGGAAAGTTCTCGAAACGTGAGTTTTGCTTAGACCAAGTCATGTTTCTTGGACACATCATCTCAAGAGGAACAATTTCCATAGATCCAGCCAAAGTATTGGCAGTTCGAGACTGGCCGACACCAAAGAACCCCTCCGAGATTCACAACTTCTTGGGGTTGGCCGGATACTACCGTCGATTCATCAAGGATTTCTCAAAGACTGCTTTACCGCTGACCATGTTAACCCGGAAGGATGTCAAGTTCGTGTGGTCTGACATATGTGAAGCTCGCTTCCAAGAGTTGAAGGAGAAGCTGACCACCGCCCCTGTGTTGACTCTACCTTCTGGAAATGAGGGTTTCATGATATTCACTAATGCTTCCAAGATGGGACTTGGTTGTGTGTTGGAACAAAATTGGCATGTGGTTGCATATGCTTCTCGACAGCTCAAGCCCAATGAGGTGAATTATCCGACACATGACCTAGAGGTAGCTGCTATTATCCATGCCTTGAAGATATGGCAGAATTACCTGTACGGTGCTACCTTTTGAGATCTTCACCGACCATAAGAGCTTAAAATACCTATTGACACAGAGAGACTTGAACCTACGACAATGAAGATGGATGGAGTATATGAAGGATTTTGACTTCACCATTGCCTAACATCCTGGTAAGGCGAATGTCGTAGCAGATGCTTTGAGTCAGAAACAACTTAGGTGTGCAACTGTTTTTTCCATTCAGTGGAAGAGTTTAGAAGAGCTGGTGGAGTGGACTCCACAACCGCTAGAAGATCGAGTTCGTTTGGCTAATATCCAGATCCAATCTGAGTTGTTGAGTGATATCATAGCAGCACAATTGACCAGTGAAGAGCTAGACAAGATGAAAGGTTTAATGATGAAGCCACATACTCATCTATCCATGGGAGTAGATGGAGGAATCAGGTTTGAGAATCACATATGGGTTCCAGCGGATTCATCGATAAATGAACGTATCTTGCAAGAGGTTCATGGATCCAAATACACAATACACCCAAGAACTACTAAGATGTTCAAGGACTTGTAGAGGTTTTTCTGGTGGCCAGGAATGAAGAAAGACATTGCGGCATGTGTGGCCAACTGTCTTACATGCTAGATGGTGAAGGATGAACACCAACGACCCGCCGAGCTTTTACAGTCAATAAAAATTCCAGAATGGAAATGGGAGCAGATCACCATGGATTTCATGGTGGGTCTACCCCGGACCAAGAAAGGTCATGATGCGATATGGGTCGTGGTAGATCGTCTTACCAAGTCAGCACACTTCCTTGCCTTAAAGATCACTACTAAGGTTACAGACCTAGCTGAGTTGTATATCAGAGAGATAGTGCGGATGCATGGTGTACCAGGGTCGATCATTTCCGATAGAGATCCCAAGTTTACTTCCAAGTTGTGGAAGCAAGTAACTTGGTACCAGGTTGAAGTTTAGTACGGCTTATCACCCCCAGACAGATGGTCAGTCAGAAAGGACAATCCAGACATTAGAAGATCTGTTGAGAGCTTGTGTGCTCGATTGGGGTGGCTCATGGGAGTAGTACTTACCTTTAGCTGATTTAGCCTACAACAATAGCTACCAAGCCAGTATCGGGATGCCTCCGTATGAAGCTTTGTACAGGAGACCGTGTCAGTCCCCACTTCACTGGGATGATGTGGGTGAGAGGACCCTGTTGAGGTCAGATGAGCTCCAAGTGTATGCTGATAAAGTTTCTTAGATCAAGCAAAGGTTGAAGAGAGCCCAAGATTGACAAAAGTCATATGCTGATGCAAAGTGGACTAATGTGCATTTCACTGTGGGAGAGCATGTGTTTTCGAAAATCCGACCTGTAACATCCCTGACCTGGGTTATGTTTTAACCCTAGATGTTTTGTTTAAAAAAAGTGATTATATGCTTGCTCTTATCTCTTGAAAAGTAATTAAGGCTCAAGAGAAACTTACATTGCAATTTTAGTCCTTTTCGAATATTGTTGAAATCAATGTTTTGCTTATTTTGGACTAAAGTGCAAATTACCCAAATTGAGGGGATTATTTGCAGTTGTGCATGATAAAATGTTCCTCATGTGTTGAAGCATCATGAGAGTGAAGATGATGCAGAGGTATGGCTTGTGATAGCCTGAATACCAAGAAAGAGTTGATAAAGCAATATTTGTGCATTAAATCCTAATTTTGGTGTAATGTGCAATTTACCCAAAACCTAGGGCTCAATATGCAAATTACCACTTCAAAATGGTCCCTACTGTTTCTTGGGATCATATGGAGCAAAGAAAATGAGAGGGGCGTCTCATTTGTATCTCTTTGAAGGAGAGAGAATCTTGATATTAAAATAATCGAGATTTAAGCATAATGGAAACCTTAATTTGAATTAATGCAAAAATAAATAAAATAATTGAAGGACCTTCAACCAAAATTGAAATGGTTGAATTCAGATATGTTTGGACGTCTTTTTGCTTTGAAGGACCACGAAATATCTCAAGGAGGTGAAAAACCCACTCATGTTATTATAAGAAAAAGAAATATCTACTTGCTTATGGATATTACTATTAAATGGATTAAGGTGCTTAATTTGCTTTTCTTTAAAACATGGATAATTGAGAGGAATAAGAGGCAAAGAGGATAGACTCGTACCTAAGGAAAGGAAGGGGGCAAGTGGCAAGAATTTGGGAGAGATAATTCCTACTTTCTCTCTCCTAATTGAATTTTCAATAAAATTCACATATATGCTCATTTATCCATAGAGTAAAAGGGGAATTTCGAATTCACTTCCACACTTTTCTTGAAAAACGACCAAGGAAGCTTTGAAGGACCAGTAGGACGACCCCCAAACTTTTGTTAAGCTTCTTGACCTTCTTTCATCTTGATTTCATGGTGGAAATCATAAATCAATGCATAATTTCTTCTTTTCTTCACTCCATCTTCAACCCTAGCCAAT
Source organism: Alisma plantago-aquatica (assembly GCA_963693085.1). Classification (NCBI taxonomy): domain Eukaryota; kingdom Viridiplantae; phylum Streptophyta; class Magnoliopsida; order Alismatales; family Alismataceae; genus Alisma; species Alisma plantago-aquatica. Next base: position 420,223,770 of record OY856412.1, read on the forward strand.
CCTTTCACTCCAAAACTTGAGGACGAGCCTTGGGGGAGTTAAAAAAGCTTCTTACACCATTGTTGATGGGAAGCTCCAAGATTTGAATCTCAATTGAAGGCGGGTTATATAACTTGAACCCTTAACTATTGTTATTGAACTCAATTTCTCAATTCAATTGATTCAATTGTTCTTTTTGCAATTCCTTTGATTAGTCGATGCAATTACCATGAAGATGGCAGTAGGTTTCGTGAGTTTGCAGGTTGGTTATGAGGACATCATCATAAGAACACACCTCAATCAAGAACAAGAGCAAACGGTTTGCAAAACCGCATGAACTAATTCAGTTTCAAAACCGAATGAGTAGATTCGGTTTCAAAACCAAATGGCCAATTTAATTCAAAACCGAATGGGTAATTCCATTTAAGACCGAATGGGTATTTCACACAAGACCGAATGGGTAAATTTGTACAGGACCGAATGGGTAATTATACCCAAGATTGATTGGATAAATCATTTCAAAACCGAATGGGTTTTTGACTTCAAGATCGACTGGGCAATTGGGTCCAAAACCGTTTGAGGTAAAGCACCTCAAGACCGTTTGGATGGTCAAAGCACCTCAAGACCATATGTATGGTCAAAGCACCTCAAGACCGTTTGGATGGTCAAGGGTGAGGATTGAAGGATTAAAAATCCAAGGGGCCAATGATTGTTGAACTTCTACAATTCAATCAATTGAAGGTTTCAATGTAGCAAATCATATTCAATTGATTGATGAAAGTACCTAAAGAAACCTTGCGGTTTTGAGACTGATTAGGCCCAAACGATGTTGAAACCGTTTGGGGTCAAATGGTTTCAAAACCGTTTGAGGTCAAACAGTTTCAAAATCGTTTGGTGATGAAACCTCAAAAACCGAATGAAGGTCAATAATGATTCAATCATTTGGAAATTGAAGGTGATGATTGTTCCAATGATCCAATGATTGATATTGATGGTAAACAATGAATTTACAAAGGTTGAATCCCTAAAGTACCTAATGATTAGTACCATTAAAGGGATAAACCCTAATTGCTTATAAAAGCAGTAATTCAGTATATCATGTCAATCATAGATGTATGTACTTGATGGAGGGGTTGATATAACCTAATCAAGTTGAGATGATGATAGAATGGAATTCATACATGAGTATGATTCATGTGGTGATTAAGGGTATGATACTTAGAATAGAGATCATGAAACCCTAATCATGAGTGTAAACCCTAATTGACAAGGTTATTGAATCCTAACCCTAAATTAGGGCAATTCTGAATGAAAACCTAATCCAGGGTAAGGATGTAGCCCTAATTCAGGGTGATGATATGTGTAAACCTAATTTAGGGTAATGTGATGAGACCCTAATTGGGATGAATAGTAAATCCTAATTATGGGCAATGGAACATGAAACCCTAATTGGAATGAACAGTATACCCTAATGGTGGGTTATTGAATGAAAACCCTATTCTGGGGTGAAATTTATGTGAAACCCTAACTAAGGGTGATTTAGGAGAAACCTTGATGTTTGATGTGATGTGGAACTCAAATCCAGGGTGATACTATGTAATGTTTTATGAAACCCTAATCTTGGGTAATATGGTGATAAACCATAACCTTGATTTGGGTAATGGGATGTATGTTCCCAAATGACATGAAATGGGAAACCCTAACCCTAGTAAGGGAATAGTGTTACCTTAAATAGTGAATCCATATTTGTTCTGCATGGTACTAATATGTAATTGAAGTTACAATTATCATCTACTCTAATCATGCAGATATCCTGAAATGGTGGTCATGGCCAGGTATGAGCTATGATGTTTAATTCACTATTATTTATAGGGCCTTGTGTGCCATAATATACCTTGCTTCCTGGTAAGAGGTAATAAGAGAGTTAATGGGCCTCAAGTATCATGAGTGATGCTTGTAATAGCAAGTATCATGTTTACCTTGGTCAGATGACCTGAAGATGATAGTTACATGGAAAAGTGGTAACAATGCTCAATGATGAGCTAAGGGTTTGAATACCCAGAACCATATGATTATGGTAATGAGATTGTGAAAGAATGAGAATTTCCAGTATTGAAATGAGGGTCTGAGTTCCCAATGTCTTTCAAAGACTGATAAGTAAATGATGAAAATAGTACATGTCTCTTTATAGCATTGTCATAATAAGTTATGTTTGAGAACTTGACTGATGCTAAAAGAATATGAAAATGTACTTAATTAATCAAGTGAAATCTGTTCATGTAGTGCTCTGACCATAGATCCATCATCGTCAGAAGTTGGTGATGGTGAAATAGGTTTTCCTATGAAATTTCCTAGAATTCACATATTCTGAATATGTGGGGGTAAATGGGTGAAAATATCCTTACGTCCTTGTGAAGAGATTGATGGAAGGTAAACATTAAGCCTCTCAATCCATCATGTGTTAGGATGGATGTATCACAAATCTCCCGATGGTTGGGATGGATGTATCATTAATCTCCCAATGATATTTAATGTCGGGTCGATGGAGATAAACATTAATTGTCTCGATTGCCGATGAGAGTGTAGTTGACGCTGTAACTCTATAGCGAAGTTCCAGTATACCCTAGAAAGATATATTGAGCAGTTGACATAGTCCTTCTTGTAGTCCCGTACTGACCGGGATGTGGGAGGTCATGGGAATCCGACTCTTCCATTGACCTATTTATGGTACTGATTTCAATTTAGTAATGGTCGATTGGAGTATGAGCGGTATACCTCATCTCCTCAGAGCTTAAGTATGTTTGTAAAATATAATTATCCGTGTAGCATATTTGCATAAGACTGAAATATGAGAATCACTAGTTGATGATTATTTTGCTTAACATATCCTAGATGGATAAATGTTATACATGTCCTATAATTCTTTATTGAATATTAGACATGCTGCTTATCAAGTTATAGCCGAAATACTTGTATAAGAATGTTGCTCTAATCTTTCATAGATGTTGATTTATCTGCTAGTTAATGTACGATTCCACTGCTCAGTTTAATTCTATTAAACTGCAATAATAATGTTTTTGGCGGAGAGCTATATCTCATGCTGGGGCAATTTTTATAATTGTCTCACCCCCGTGGAATTCAACATTTATAGGCAAACACAGACAAAGAGGAAGAACCTCTGTAGCAGAAGAAGAGCAGCAACAACAACAGAAAGGACAACACTAATATCCCAGGTGGGGATACTGGTTGTCAGCCTTTGTACATAAAGTCCTATGTGTCATCTCTGTACTCTCAGGTCCTAGGAGTCAGTGATAGTGTTTTATAATAGATCTGAGTTTTTGGCTTTAAGCCTCGCGGATTTTGTTACTTGTTCTTTTATCAAGCAAAGTGATGTCTCGAGAAACAAATGGTACATGGAATGTACAATGTGGACCAGTATGTAAATATAATACTGCAGTTCTTGTTTAAAAAGTTTTCCTATGAATGGATCTCTATGTAAATGATTTTAATTTTGAGTGATCTTCAGTAATCCACTGTTAGTAATCGCTTCTGCATTTATCTTAATCGATGTTTGGTGACAGACGTCACACGACCGCTCCGAGCAATAGCTAAGAATAAAGGAAAAGTTGAGTCCCCGATACGTGGGTCTATTTGAGGTGTTAGAACGGATTGGTGAAGCTGCATATCATTTGGCGTTACCCCCTCAATATAGCATAATGCGTGATGTGTTTCACGTGTCCAACCTGAAGCGATATGTGCGAGATCTGAGCCATGTGCTGAGCATTGAACCTATTGAGCTTCAAGGGAAGCTGACTTATCCTGAGACACCTTTGCGAATTCTAGATACCAAGGTGAAAGAGCTCAGATGCAAGAATATAGAGATGGTAAAGGTTCTTTGGAGGCACCATGGAGAGGATGAGGCCACATGGGAGCAGAAGGCAGACATGGAGAAAGCATACCCTGAGTTGTTTGTTTGATTGCTTGAATTTTGAGGGCAAAATTCCTATAAGGAGGGGAGGGTGTTATAACCCCAATTTATTAAGAATGTAGTAAAAGATGTAATTCTCTTTTAAAAGAATAAATGAAATCTATTTCTTTGATTTGTGATGTATTTCATGTGGATTGGCTTTGATTGTTTGATAATGGGCCTTGTTGGCCATTGAGCCCAATTGAAAAGAAAAGAGAAATAAAAAGAATATTGATTTGTTTAAATAAAAGGAGAATATGAGAAATAGACAATTAAAAGAGGATAAATGCAAGAAAATATTCTCTAATATGGGAGTTCGTGCCTTTAGGTTGTCTTGAGGTCCAAGGGACCCAAAATAACAAGATAATGGCAAAGGGAAAAGAAATAACAATTAATTTTGAATAAATTAATGAATAACTTAGGAGAGAAGGAAGCCTTCTCATCCATTGCAATTTGTTTCCCAAATTTCGTACAAAGCTAGATAATGCCAAGACAAACGTTCCCTAAAAATTTGAGACAAATAGGAGTATGGTTTGAGAGAGATCAATTTTCCAAATTATCTCCAATTTGGGAATTATTCTGAATTAAAGAAATATATCTTTCCTTTGTTTTGGATCGCGAGCAATGAGGTCCATTGGATCTTAATCCATCGATGGACGCTCATCGTCTAAGTCCCAAGCAGACTAGGACTCTACAAATATAGGGATAATTTCCCATCTTAATTTCTCGTGATCCAGAGTATGAGAAAGCCTGGTGAGGGTTCCTTTGGACTCATGAGATGAAACCAAAGGGAGACATCCATGGTTTGACGAGGATTGGTTGCCGTTTGGGAAAGTTCCCAAACCAGCAGGGACTTGCCCCGACCCTATATATAGGGGAGGGTAATTGAGGGGACGTGCACCTCTTTTTTCTAGTTCAACCTCTGCGGAAGGAAGCAAGGAGCATTTCAGTACGTTCAATTGAACACTTCGTCCTAACTTGCACCCACATCACCTCGGAGACCCTCGCCGGAGTCCCGTGAGTAGGCGGCAACCTTGGTGAGGCTCGGGCAGGCAATTGAACCTATAGTCGACTTCGACGGAGGGAGGCGAAGCTCCCTGCCCTATCACCTTGCCCGCAGGTGACCTAGAGCTCGTAGTCAACTCCTTAGTTGACCATCGAGTCTGCAGTGCCTCGCTCAAGGTAGAAGATGAAGACCTCGCAGTCGTTTACCGAAATACCCCTCCACGCCTTTTGTAACATCCCAGACCTGGGTTATGCTTTAACCCTGGGTGTTTTACTTAATAAACTTGATCAGATACTTGATCATGCTTCTTGGAAAGTAATTAAGGCTCATGGGGAACTTATATTTCAATTTTAGTCCTTTTTGAATAATGTTGAAATAATATTTTGCTAGTTTTGGACTAAAGTGAAAATTACCCAAGTTGAGGGGTTAACTTGCAAATTGTTCATGATAAAATGTTTCTCAGATGTTGAAGCATCATAAGAATGAGGATGATGCAGTGGTATGGTTTTCCACAAGCTTGAGTACCAAGATAAAGCTTGCTGAGCAATCCTTGTGCATTAAAACCTAGTTTTGGTGTAATGTGCAATTTCCCAAAACCTAGGGTTCAATATGCAAAATATCATTTCTAGAGGGTCCCTTATGTTTCTTGGCATCATGTAGAGCAAATAAAATGAGAGGGGCGCCTCATTTGAATTAATTTGGAGGAGAGAGAATCTTGATATTTAAATAATCAAGATTTAAGTATAAAAGGGACTTTACTTTAATTTAATGCAAAAAGAAATATATTAATTGAAGATACCTTCAACAAAAGGCGAGGGATGAATTTTCAAGGGGTTGGAAGAGCTTGTGCCTTGCAAAAGCACGAAAATATCTTGAGTGAGTAGAAAGCCCACTCACATTAAGTTAATAAAAAGAGCTATCCACTAAAAAGGGGATATTAGTATAATATGTTTAAGGTGATTAATTTCTTTTCTTTTAATTCTTGGATAATGAAGAGGTTTTGAAAGTGGGTAAGATAGCTTCGTGGACAAGGAATTGAGGGGAAGAGGCGACACTAATTTTGGAATTTAAAAGATTTTTAATAAGGCATTTTCTCTCTCATTGATTTTCTTATAAAAACATCTTTTACAACTCAAATTAAAGGCTTTTTCGAACTCACTTCCTCTCTTTGCTTGCAAACCGACCAAGGGAGCTAAGAGCAGAAGGAGGACGACCCCCAACCTGTTGGTAAGCTTCTTGATCCTCTTTCACCTTGATTTCATGGTGGAAATCACAAAACAATGCATAATTCTTCTCTATTTCACTCCATCTTCAATCCTAGCCAATCTTTTCACTCCAAAGCTTGAGGATGGGCCTTGGGAGATTTGCAAAAGCTTCCTACACCATTGTTGACGTGAATCTCCAAGCTTTGAATCTCAATTGGAGGTGGGCTATATAACTCAAACCCTTAAATATTGTTATTGCATTCAAATCTCCATTATTTGTTGAACGTTTTGTTCTATTTGAAATTCCCTTGATTCATTACTATAATTACCATGAAAACGGCAGTAGATTTTGAATGAACGAAGGTATATGATGATGACATCATCCTAGGCACACATTCCAACAAGTTTCCCTTGCAAACGGTTAAAGACTTTGGTCCAAACGGTTTCACCAAACTGTTTGGAGACTAAACAGTTTGCAAACCGTTTTAGAGTCTTGAACCCCAAACCATTTAGAAAGGTTGACCATTTGAATGGGTTGACCGTTTGAGGTCAGAACCCTAGTACATTTTGGATGAGGATCTAATGGTTCCAATTGATTGAATCAATATATAGACAATCATCCAATTAGAAACCCTAATCAGGTTAAGTGCTGATTTTGCAATTGATTGGTTTAAATCATTGGGTTTATTAACCCAAACGGTCTCAAGACCATTTGGAGATCACCCAAATGGTCTCAAGACCGTTTGGAGGTCAACCAAGGCCGTTTGGAGGTCTAGGGTTGAGTAGGGTTGAGTAGATGAAGATCCAAAGATGTCAAATTGAAATGCAAGCAATAGCTAGTTTGTTGATCAATCTAATGATCCTAACCCTTAATGAATTTCACAATTTTTAGTGATGGGATGGGCAAACGGTCTCAAGACCATTTGGAGGTTATCCAAACGACCTCAAGACCGTTTGAGGTCAGGTCATACCCAATGAGAATGATGGTCTAATGATTTCAAAGCAATTAGTTCCACAATGTCTAATATTGAAAGTTTATCAATTTCAACCCTAATTCAATTGGGTTCAAAACCCTAATGGATGATCAATTGAAGGTTGAATCAATTGAAAGATGATTCATTAATCTCAATTGAAGTTTAGTGCTTCGGTTCAATTGATGAGTAATTACATGGATTCAATTGATAAAGGAATTAATCTTGGAAACCCTAAATCAATATGAGTGGTTGAGACCATTTTTGGCCCAATTGATTTTGAGGAGGTTTGGACCAAACGGTCTCAAGACCGTTTCAGTCCAAATGGTCTCAAGACCGTTTGGGACCAAACAGTCTCAAGACCGTTTGGGACCAAACGATCCCAAACCAATTGAGACTCAAACGATCCCAAGTACATATGTCCTAAAGGGTTTCAAGCACCAACTTTGTCAAACGGTTTCAAGCACTAACTTTGTCAAATGGTTTCAAGCACCAAATTTGTCAAACAGTTTCAAGCACCAACTTTGTCAAACGGTTTCACGTACCAACTTTGATAAACGGTTTCAAACCATTAGACCAAGACTGTTTGGAGGTCTAAACGGTCTTATACCGTTTGAAGGTCATCCAGGCAAGACCGTTTGAGGTCTGGTTGGCCAAGACCGTTTGGGGTCTAAGTGACCAAGACCGTTTGAAAGTAATTAACCAAAACTGTATGGACACTTAAGGTGATTATAGGTCAATTGTTTAAATGATCATTACATGATGTAATCCAAGGGTGATTATGGTAATTGTATCCTTAATAAGATAGGGTGATTAGTACCTTTTGAATGATTAATCTTTGATGATCATGGAAGTAATGACACAATATATGGGTCAACTTTTCAATCAAGTGGAATTGACCTAATATATGCAAGTTTGAATTAAGCATCATCTTATAGAAGATGAGAGAGAAAGGACTTCCTACATGAATGATAATCATGTAGTGGTTAAGTCTCAACACTTACAACATGAATGAATGTGCAATTAGGATATGATCCTTGATAAAGAGATCATGAAACCTAATTAAGAAGGATAATGTGACCTAAGCTTAATTGAGGGCAATGATAGGTGAAGACCTAATCTATGGTAATGGTATGACCCTAATTTAGTGTAATGACATGAGAAACCCTAATTATGGGAATTTTTATAATAAACCTTGATTGAATGCGAATAGTAAACCCTAATTGAGGATAATGTTATGAGAAACCCTGATCAAGGGTGAAGCCATATGGAACCCTAAGTGAGGGTGATGTTATGTGGAACCCTAGACAAGGGTGATGCCAAAATGAAATCATAATAATGTGATATAACATTTAATTCAAGGTAATGCCATATATTGGAATGTGAAACTTGTTGGCTAAATTGGACATTATTATAATCTCTTTGTTTTGATGATGACAAACATTTCATTCTTGTGGTTTTAACGTGCTATTTGAGCATTTCAGGAATAAGCATATAAGGTGGTGTATAACAAAGACTTGGAAGAACAATTTGATAAAATCGCTTTATTTTCATGATTGTAATCAAATGTAAAATCTTGTATAAGTATATAATGTACAAGTAATTAGATATCATGTAAATCAAGCGTTTACATCTTCCCTATCCACTCACAACACTTAGATAGGTCATTCCCCAAGATAATATCACAATTGCACATTGATACACGCACTTGGTAAATGAATACATTGAGTCAGTAATATTCTCGGTCGACAAATCGTTGATCGAGAAAATATCGGTCGACAAAAACTTCGACCGAGAAACTGTTGATCGCCAAAATCTTCGATCGAGAATAGACCCTACTAGCTGTTAGACCCAGCAGACAAAGTAGTTGGGAGTTGAGTTGAACGTTGCAATACACTCAATCTCGCTCGACAAACTTCTCGACCGAGATACATTTCGGTCGACAATTCCTCGATCGAAAAGAGTTCTGTCTGCACTTTTCAGGGTCAATTAACTAGCTGTTGCAAATGTAATTAGTGGACACATAACGGTTAGTTGAGAACTAAGAACCCCCTAGAAAGTGTCTAGAACATCCTTAAGCACTCATAGGCCATTCCTATAAATAGGACATGCCTTAGGACACCTAAACTCACTCATATACACTTGTGCTATAATTGAGCTTACACTTGCAATTAGCAATATGTTTTGAGCAATTGAGCAACACTAGCATTGACTACTCATTCCCTTGCTTCAAAATCGTGTCCTATAGGCTAGCATCTCCTATCCACAACACTTACACTTCTATACACATTGGTTAGGAGATCAAAACACTTGATATAGGAAATCAAGCCTTGAGCTACAAGTGGTATTGTAATTTCTATTTTTCCTTCTTGTTCCTTTTATCTTTTGTATTCTCCTTGCTACTCCTAGGGTGGGAGGCTGTGGATTGGTGAAGGTTCTTCTCGGTGGATAAGGTGGACTTTGAACTACTTCAAGAAGGCTGTTGCAACAGGAAGATACTTCAAGAGGAAGGCTACTTCAAGGGGGAGCTTGAAGTTACTTCAAGAAGGCTGCTTCAAGGTTGGTGCAACTACTTCTAGGTGAAGGCTGTTCAAAGGGTTTGGTGAAAGAATTGTAATTTTATGTAATATCCTTGTAAGGTAATAAAATGTAATTCTTTCAAAATCCCGGTTGGGTAAGCAACCGGGTAGTGGATTGACTGCCTTAGTATTCGCTAAGGTTGGAACCACTCTAAATCCTTGTCCCCTTGTCCAATATTTTTGTGGTTGGTTGTTTGAGTTAAATTTGGTTAAAATTATCATAAAACCCTATTCACCCCCCTCTAGTAGTTTTTCAATTGGTATCAGAGCAGGCTTCACGGAGCTCTAATCGAGTCTTGAAGAATGAAGGGTGGTGGTGCCTACAACCGCAAGCAAAAGAGTAGCTTGGACCAACCTTCAACAAGTTGCAATTGGTGTCTAGGAACAAGCCACTTAACAATTGGTTGCCCATGGAGAGAAAAGAAGGAAGAGGTGCACAAAAACTGTCTTATTTCTACAACAAGCGAAGAAGAAGAAGAGGTTAGCCTTTTTGATTTACCTAAAGAAAATTTAATTGCTAGTCTTCAAGAAACACATGAAAAGTATATTGAGTGCAAGAAGAAATTAAAGAAATCAAATAAAGAAAATAATGAGTTACATGCTAAACTTCTTGTTCTTACATCTGCAAATGAAGATCTTAAACAGGTCATTGAAGATCATAATATTAAGTTAAAATCAATAGAAGCAGATTACAATCTTATTTCTCTAGAAAAGATAAACTTGCATACTCAAGCAAATGATCTTCAAAACAACTTGTTTTGTGTACACATCTAGATTATGATACTATTGTGAAAGAAAGAGATTCTTTGTTATCTAATCTAGATCAAGCAAAGTTAGACATAAATAAAAGAATGGAAGAGATTGTTAAGTTGCAATAAAAAGTTAATAGTTTGAGTAACAATGATACTCTTGATAAAATTTTAAATAATTCTTATCGTCAAATTGGAAGGAGAGGACTAGGTTATAATACTAAAGGAAAAGCTTATCAAAAACCTAGTTGGAGAAAGACACAAATACATGAAAATCAATCTATGCATGTACCTAAAGGCAAATATACATATGTACCCAAGAACAACCTAGAACAAAATCATAGAAAGAGATATGAGGTTGATTCTATATGTTGTCACTATTGTTTGCGTCTTGGACATTATTCTTTCTCATGTCCATACAAGAAGAAGGATATTGAGTTAGTATGGGTTCCAAAACCCCCAAACTAAATGAATAAATTTAAGTTGAGATATGACCAAAAACTCTAGTTGTATATCTCTATGTCTATCTCAACTTAACATAATGAAATAACAAATTGATTCAAGTAATTAAAATTTCTAAATCTACAAATCTGCAGAGACACATCCTTGAAAATTTGTCTTAATTAGGGTTCTTAAAATCTAAAGATCTGAATAATATTAGTTGAGATTTGATCAAAATGTTGCCTTGATATTCATATGTTTTATCTCAACTAAATTGAGTTTTAAATTGCATAATTGAATTGGAAGTGATACATGTTTTATTTAGAAACAATTACTGAAAACCATACAGAAACAGTAACAATTTCGGTCGAGAAATTGTTGACCGAGACAATATCGGTCGAAAACTTTTTCGACCGAGTAAAACTCTGGCAAGACTGTTTAAATAAAAGACACTTAAATCATAATCAACTTAAGCATATAATGAACTTTATATATTCTTGTGTTTTAAATATTTGAATGATCCAAATCAAAAGAAAGAATACATGAGCATCAAAACAAAATACTTTTCGTGATTAAATTATCAAGTATACAAGATAAAAGGATCGATTTTACTAAAACTGCTGCAAAAATGTTGCTTGCAAAGAAAAATGATACTGAAATCTATACTCTTACTGCAAGTAGACATACTTGATTGGGAAAATAAGTCACATATCTTGAAGAAAAATTTCTCAAGAATATTAGTAGTTTGCATCATTACATATATGTTAATAACATCCTTATTAAACTTGATGCAAACCAAAACTTGTGAAATTCTGATCTATATGCAAATTGAAATTGATTATGCTTTCTTTGAAAATTCAAATGTTATCAAATTTCAATTGCTACTTTCTTGAAAAAGATGATTAAGCATAAATAGTCTATCTTAAAACTTTCATTAGAATGATAAATATAATTTGTTCTAAGAAAATCAAAAGAATAAATATCATTGTGACACCTAAATATATATGCACTAATTAAGTTTGAGATATGATCAATAATTGAGTAGCATTATATCTATCTCAACTTCACACAATTTAATAACATATAAATCAAAGTATTTCAACACAAAAACTAGAACATACAGATTGCAGAATAAAATCTGCAGAAACATTCTCGGTCGAGAAAATACTTCAACCGAAAATAATTTGGTCGACAAATTGTTCGACCGAGCAAGAGTCTGGAAAATATGTTCTGATGTTTCTTATTGCTATCAATTCAGCATTGATTAAGTCGAGAATCACAATTCTTGGAGATCATTTTTAAAGACATATTGATTTTTTTCATCATGAATTGTTGAATGAAGGTATTTGAAAAATTATGAACCATGTTGATTTTACTATTCTATCATTCACATGATTTATTCCAAGTATTCTCTTGTCTATCTATATAGGAACCATGTGTATTGAAATTTGGTTTAAATGATCATGATCATTGTATTTCATTGTATTATATGCTTGTTTCTTGATCATTGTATTGTGGATACGCTTCTACTGTTCTATCATAATCATTGTGCTATGATCATTGTGTTTCATTGGTTTGTCTAAAATAATCTTTGATCTATATATATACAAACCATAAATGTACAATGTTTTCAAATAATCATCGTAATTCAACTCATTTCAAATAAGATGATTCTATCATTGAAAATGTTATTTTTGCATAACTCTAAAACTTTATGGCATAAATGTATATTGACATAATAGAAAATGATTATTGTGTGCATGTCTTGTAACAAATGAATGATGATGCTATGACAAGCCAAATAGTGTCTCTTAGAACAAGAATATAAATGTTTTATCTAGTTATTTGCAAAATCTTGACTTTAAGACATTAACCTTGCTTTCAAGGATATATGTTTATAAAGAATCTTATGATTAATCTGAAAATAAGAGTACAAGAAGAAATGGGATTTGATATTTATGTACCCATAGCAATTCTTATGAGACATCATTCACAATGAATGTAAAACACACAAAGACTTCACTATGATGCCCATATTAAGTTATTCATAATAGGTATCACTCAAAATGCTTCAAATTGATATTCATTTAATCAAGTTACCTGCATACATTATACTTCACATATGAGTGTTCAAATTGGAAATCTGCAGAAATTGCCTCTTGGTTGAAATTAAGTTTGACCAAGGGGCGCTATGGTCGAAGTCAAGGTCGACCTAAAATAAGCTTGACAAAATGCTTATTTTGTACATCCTTTTACTGCACTCAACCTTAGTATCTTGATTCAAACGTTGTGTTCTAATAAAAGGACAAAATCAAATCTTACAAATCATTTGTGACCTTAGAATCCTTAAATTGTCTTAATTATAAGATTAAGGGGGAGCTCACAAAAAAAACAAATTTGATTATAAGATTAAGAAGCTTACAAAACCTTGAAGCTTGTTATGACCTTAGTATTCTTAAAAGTAATTTTTTTATGAAAACAAAGAAATCTACAAAAATTCATAAATATGAAAATATATTGTTCTTAATGGAATTCTCTAAACAAATTAGGGCTTAACATCCCATGCATTTGGTTAGAGATACTTTCTACTATAAGCTTAAAAGAATCTCACATCATTTAAGGGCTTAACATCCCTTGTAAAATGAGTGAGAAATCAATACACATATGCCATGAACTTAAAAGGAACTCATATCATTTCAAGGCTTAACATCCTTTGCAAATGATTGAGAAATAAATTGTGGCTAAATTTAACATTAATTGGATTGCATTAATCCCTTGATTTTAAATTGAATATCTCTTTAAGGGGGAGCATAGCATAAAATTAAGGGGGAGAAATAAAAAGTCATACTAAATGATTATCTTGGATATCTTTTTGAAATGACAAAGGGGGAGAAATAATATAAAATCAAAAACATATAATAAAATGAGTTTCATAATATCTCGGCCAGCACCCACTTGCAAAAACAAGAATGGCTACAAAAGGTAAACTTCAGGTATGAAACTCATATGATTTATATTTCCTTATTTTATATTTAGGAAATGTTTGTCATCTTCAAAATTGGACATTATTATAATCTCTTTGTTTTGATGATGACAAACATTTCATTCTTGTGGTTTTAACGTGCTATTTGAGTATTTCAGGAACAAGCATATAAGGTGGTGGATAACAAAGACTTGGAAGAACAATTTAATAAAATCGCTTTATTTTCATGATTGTAATCAAATGTAAAAGCTTGTACAAGTATATAAAGTAAAAGTAATTAGATATCATGTAAATCAAGCGTTTAGATCTTCCCTATCCACTCACAACACTTAGATAGGTCATTCCCCAAGATAGTATCACAATTGCACATTGATACACACACTTAGTAAATGAATACATTGAGTCAGTAATATTCTCGGTCGACAAATTGTCGATCGAGAAAATATCGGTCGACAAAAACTTCGACCGAGAAACTCTCGATCGACAAAATCTTCGATCGAGAATAGACCCTACTAGCCGTTAGACCTAGGAGACAAAGTAGTTGGGAGTTGAGTTGAACGTTGCAATACACTCAATCTCGGTCGACAAACTTCTCGATCGAGATACATTTCGGTCGACAATTCCTCGATCGAAAAGAGTTCTGTCTGCACTTTTTAGGGTCAATTAACTAGCCGTTGCAAATGTAATTAGTGGACACATAACGGCTAGTTGAGCACTAAGAACCCCCTAGAAAGTGTCTAGAACGTCCTTAAGCACTCATAGGCCATTCCTATAAATAGGACATGCCTTAGGACACCTAAACTCACTCATATACACTTGTGCTATACTTGAGCTTACACTTGCAATTGGCAATATGTTTTGAGCAATTGAGCAACACTAGCATTGGCTACTCATTCCCTTGCTCCAAATTCGTGTCCTATAGGCTAGCATCTCCTATCCACAACACTTACACTTCTATATACATTGGTCAGGAGATCCAAACGTTTGATATAGGAAATCAAGCCTTGAGCTACAAGTGGTATTGTAATTTCTATTTTTCCTTCTTGTTCCTTTTATCTTTTGTATTCTCCTTGCTACTCCTATGGTTGGAGGCTGCGGATTGGAGAAGGTTCTTCTCGGTGGAGAAGGTGGACTTCAAACTACTTCAAGAAGGCTGTTGCAATGGGAAGCTACTTCAAGAGGAAGGCAACTTCAAGGGGGAGCTTGAAGTTACTTCAAGAAGGCTGCTTCAAGGTTGGTGCAACTACTTCTAGGTGAAGGCTGTTCGAAGGGTTTGGTGAAAGAATTGTAATTTTATGTAATATCCTTGCGAAGTAATAAAATTTAATTATTTCAAAATCCCAGTTGGGTAAGCAACCGGGTAGTGGATTGACTGCCTTAGTATTTGCTAAGGTTGGAACCACTCTAAATCCTTGTCCCCTTGTCCAATATTTTTGTGGTTGGTTGTTTGAGTTAAGTTTGGTTAAAATTATCATAAAACCCTATTCACCCCCCCTCTAGTGGTTTTTCAAAACTTTGATATGAAATCCTATACTGACATAGGATGAAAATATGTGGCACCCTAATCTTGGGTTATAATGTATGGAACCCTAATTCTGGGCAATATGATCATAAATCATAACTGAAACTTGGGTAATGAAAAAAAGTTTTCCTAATTAACATAAATTGGGAAATCCTAACTCAAATGATGAAATAGTGAGGTTATTCTTACGATGCATAGTGCTGATTTGTAATTGATATAATTGTTTTCATATGCACTAATTATGCATGTTACATGAGATGGTGGACATAGACAGGTATGAGCTATGATGTTTTACTCTTGAAATTGCTTTATGGGCTTTTTGAGCCATAATATGCTGTGTTTCCTAGTGAGAGGTAACAAGATACATTATTGGGCTTTAAGAGCCATATGAAATACCTGTATTGCAAATATTATGTTTAGTTTGGTCAAATAACCTGAAGGCATTGAGTTACCTGATAAATTGGTAACAAGTGTTTTGATGTTGAAGTTTTGAATACCCATATTTCATACTCATGATGATGAGATGATAAGGGATGAGAATACCCTGATGAGATAAGGGATTGAGGTCCCAATGTTTGATAAAGCTTTGAAAAGAACTTGATAGAATAATACTCATTATTGTAGCAATGGTTATAATGTTTCCTGTTTGAAAACATGTTTGATGCTGAAAGAATATTGCAATGTACTTAATTAATCAAGTGAAATGGTATCATGTAGAGCCCTGACCATAGATCCATCATCGTCAGTAGTTTGGTGATGGTGAAATAGGCTTTCCTACTGGAACTCCTGGAGGGCATACTTTTGAGTATGTGGGGGTTGCTTTCCTACTGGAACTCCTGGAGGGCATACTTTTGAGTATGTGGGGGTTTTGGGCACGAATATCCTTACGCCCTAATGGAGGAATTGATGTGAGGTAAACATTAAATATCTCAATCCTTCATTATTTATGCCGAGATGGATGTATCACTAATCTCCCAAAGACCGAGATGGATGTATTATTAATCTCCCGATGATCTAAATGCCGAATCGATGTGAGATAAATATAATATCTCTCGATTGTGAAGAGAGTACAACATGCCACTGTAAATCTAATAGAGAAGTTGCCAATATACCCTGGAAAGATATTTAGCAGAGACACAAGATGTCCTGCAGTTGGTCCTCACACTGACCGAGGAAGATGAGGTCATGGAAATCCGGCTCTTCTATTGATCTATGTATGGTACTGATTTTGATTTCCCAATGATCGATTGGATAATGAGTGGTATACCTCATCTCCTCAGGGCTTAAATATGATTGTAAAATGTAATCAGCCATGTAGCATATTTGCTTAAGGTTGAAATACGAGAATCATTGGTTGATGTTACTTTGCATAGTATGTTCTAATGGACAAATGCTATTTATGATCTTAAATTCCTTATTGGATAAGTAATATGCTACTTCATTGATTTATAAGTAAAATGCTTTGAGTAAGGAATAATGCTCTAACTTGTTCATACATTGATTTAACTGCTGTTAAATACTTATGATTCTTCTACTATATTTTATTTTATTAATTGCAATAATAATGTTTCTGGCAGAGAGTTATATCTCTCGCTGGGACAATTTTCAATTGTCTCACCCCGTGGAATCCAACTTTTTAGGTAGATGCAGAAGAGGAAGTAGAAACCCTACAGTAAGGGAAGAACAACAGTAGCAGCAACAACAAGGACATCAATGAATCCTCAGGTGGAGACACTGGTTGTCATGTCCTGTAAATAGAGAGTCCTATGTGTCGTCTCTGTACTCTCAGGTCCTAGGAGTCAGTAGTTAGTTTGATGTTGATATAAGATTTTGGCTTGATGCCTCGAGGTTTCTTATACTACTTGTGTACAGTTTAACAGGGCAGTAGATGTTTGTAACTATCAAGAAGAAATGGTACAAGAGATGTACTAGTAAACCAGAATGTATTTGAAATACTTTGGTTCCTTATGAAAGAGTTTTTTAGCTTACAGATCTCTTTGTAAAAAGTTTTAATTTTTAGTGATTTTCAGTAATTCCACTGCGAATGATACGCTTCCGCATTAGTTAATCTCGTTTCATTGGTTAAGATCGGTTTGTATGCCACAATTTAGTGGTATCAGAGCTCTAGGTTTGCCAAGTCTACAAAGACACAAGATTAAGGTTGTTGAGTCTGTTCTAGTGCCTTCCAGTTTATCTGATAGTGTCTTCTGCTCATATAGGAGGAGAAGAGAAACTAAAGATGTCTGGATCATACGATGAACATGCTACTGAGAGCAGTGTTGCTGCACCAGGAGGAGGTGCAAGAGACCAAGATAGGGAAGAACCCGTACCTGAACAACCCTAGTACAATCAAGCAGATATGGGGAACCCAGCCTTCCAAGCCATATTTGGACAGTTTATGGCAGCCATGACTCATATGACAGATAGGATGCCATTACCTGCACCTAGGTCACCTACCCACCATGAAGGAAAGGGAGCCGTCAAGACATTTGAACGACTTCGCTGGGTTGGAGCCACAGAATATGCTGGGAGAGCTGATCCAGCAGATATCGACATGTGGCTGACCGAGCTGGAGAAAGACTTTAGAATCCATAACATCTCAGAAGCTGAGAAGGTTAGACAAGCTTTATACCTTCTTTAGGGGAGTGCTAGCCATTGGTGGACCATAGAAGAAGGCAAGAGGCCGAGTGTGGAGATCAGATGGGAAGTATTCCAACGAGAATTTGTCTATAGATACTTTCCTAAGACATTACTAGATGAGAAGATCTCTCAGTTTGAGAGATTAAGGCAAGGAAAATGAACATTAGCGAGTACGAGGCTAAGTTCATGGAGCTTTTGTGGTTTTGTCCGCATATGGCAGCTACCAATGAAGAAAGGATTCAGCATTTTGAGAAGGGGTTGAACGCTGATTTGACCACTCCTATGTCTGCTTTAGAGAATAGGGAGAGGTTTGCTACTTTTGTAGAGTCTGCCAGATGGATAGAGAGGCCTGTGACTGAGAAGCTACAGACTAAGAGCATAAAGGTGTATACTCAGTGTCATGGACAGGGGTCCAAAAGTTTTAAGAAACTGAGGTTTTCTGCACTAATAGCACCATCAAGGTTTAATACCCAGACGCGATGGACGTCTAATAGGGGTAGAGGTCGTAGTTTACCACCTGAAGGGGCCCATAGCTCAACATCACTGTCGATAACATGACCATCCAGACCACATGTAGGGAACAAAGGTTGTTTTATATGTGGGAAGATGGGACATCTGATGAAGGATTGTCGAGTCAGAGAAGAAAGTGTGACTCAACCTCAAAGGCAGAGTCAGCAAGGTTCTCAGAGGCGACAATTTCCAAGTGGTGCAAGAGGACGTGGACAAGTGTCCCAAGATGGATCGTCGGCACCCAATAATCGAGCACCGAGTCAACCATAGGCAACGACGAGATTCTATGCGATGAATTAGCCTGATCCAGTAGTCAACCCTCGGGTTGTGGCAGGTTAGATGGAACTATTTAATTTTGATATGTCTATATCCTGTGTTGTATATGTTTTAATTGATCTAGGTGCTACACATTCTTTCATCACTAAAAGAGTGATTCTTGACTGCAATATGACAGTTGGTCATAGGGTAGAAAGTTTGAAGTTAGAAACTCCTTTGATGGGATCTGCAGTGTTGTGGGAGATGTGTTTTTCCTGCACTCTTTTCTTTTCTGAATATCACATTGGAGTGGATCTTATACCACTTGAGATGCAAGGTTTTGATATAATTCTTAGAATGGACACCCTAGAAAAATACAAGGTTGTCTTGGATTGTGAGTCCAAGCATGATGTATTCACAGATGATAGCGACACATGGATCTTTCAGGGAGATAGGAAGATTCTTCCAACCTGTCTTGTGTCAGCTATAGTAGCTGAGAAGTTGATGAGGCAAGGATGTTTTGCATTCTTGGCACATGTGGTAGATACCACCATGCAGAGTTCTAATCCTTCTGAAGTTCCGATAGTCAGGGAATTGGAAGATGTATTTCCTGAAGAAATTCCAGGAGTTCCACCGCCCCGAGAGATTGATTTTGAAATTAATCTAATTCCGGGCACACAACCTATAGCACAAACACCGTATAGGATTGTGCCTGTTGAAATGATAGAGCTCAAGAAACAACTACAGGAGTTGCTTGAGAAGGGTTTCATCCGACCGAGTACTTCACCATGGGGTGCTTCGGTCCTCTTTGTTAAGAAGAAGGATGGGTCTATGCGATTATGTATTGACTACAGACAATTGAATAAAGTAACTATAAAGAACAAGTATCCTCTGTCAAGAATAGATGATTTGTTTGATCAGTTGCGTGGTGCAACTGTCTTTTCTAAGATAGATATGAGGTCGGGATACCATCAGCTGCGTATTAAGGAGGGTGACATACCTAAATCTGCCTTTAGGACAAGGTATGGTCACTATGAGTTCATAGTTATGTCGTTTGGACTAACTAATGCACCAGATGCATTCATGGAACTCAAGAATAGAATCTTTCGACCTTTCCTTGATCAATATGTAGTAGTCTTCATAGATGACATCTTGGTCTACAGTATAGATGCTCAACAGCATGAGCACACCTCCGTCAGGCTTTCACTTTGCTAAGAGAGCATAAGTTGTATGCTAAGTTTAGCAAATGTGAATTCTAGTTACCAGAAGTTTCTTTTCTTGGACACTTAATATCTACCTCAGGTATTCGTGTTGATCCTAAGAAGGTAGAATCTATCCTGCAATGGGAACAGCCAAAGACACCGACGGAGATACGTAGTTTCCTAGGGTTGGCATGCTATTACAGGAGGTTCATTAAGAACTTCAGTTCTATAACTTTACCCCTAACCAAGTTAACTAGAAGGGAGGTTCGTTTTGTCTAGAATGACAAGTGTCAACAATCATTCCAGTTATTGAAAGAAAGGTTGACAAGTGCACCTGTGTTGGTGTTACCTGAGCAAGGAAAATGGTACATAGTTTTCTGTGATGCATCAAAGAATGGTCTAGGATGTGTGTTGATGCAGGATAAGCAAGTGATTTCTTTCGCTTCTCAACAACTTAAGAAACACGAGGAGAATTATCCAACACATGATCTAGAGCTAGCTACTGTGGTCCATGCTTTGAAGATCTGGAGACATCTATAGAGAAACATTCCAGATTTTCACAGACCATAGGAACCTAAAGTATATCTTCTCACAGCATGAGCTGAACATGAGGCAACGCCGCTGGATGGAGTTAATCAAGGACTACGATTGTATAATTGATTATCATCCAGGAAAGGCTAATGTGATAGCTGATGCATTAAGTAGGAAATCAGCAACACCAGCCCTAGATAAAGCACAGTTGAATTCCTTAGTGTGCTCTTAGAGTGATATGTTCATATCCTTGAGGCAAAACAATGTACTATTTAAAGTATCCTTGTTAGCCGGGTTGTTAGCTGAGATGCACATAAACCAACTCTGAGACAACAGATTAAAGAAGCACACCAAGATGATGCTGTAGTTTAGTAGATTAGGTCAGAGTATGGCAGTGAGAAATGAGATGGCTTTCACGAGTCAGAAGATCAGATAGTCTGTTACCAAGGTAGGATGGTAGTACCTGATGCCAATGACTTGAGAAAGTTAGTTTTGGAAGAAGCTCATTCTTCGATGTATGCTATGAATCCAGGGAGAAAAAAGATGTATCATAATTTGAAAGATATGTACTGGTTTGAAGAAAGATGTTGCTGAGTTTGTTATGTGGTGTCCAGTGTGTCGGCAGGTTAAAGCTTAACATCAAAAGCCCGCAGGAACAATGCAACCTTTGCCTATACCGCAGTGGAAATGGGATCATGTAACCATGAACTTTGTGGTTGGTTTGCCTAGAACAACCAAAGGTCATGATTCCATATAGGTGATAGTTGACCGGTTGACGAAAACAACACATTTCTTACCTGCTAAAACAACCTACATTGCTGAGAAGCTGTCATAGTTATATGTAGATGAGATAGTGCGGTTGCACGGGGTTCCAACTACTATCATTTCTGATAGAGGTCCCCAGTTCATGAGTCATTTTTGGGAACGACTTCATAAAGATTTGGGTAAGCAGTTAAGGTTTAGTACAACCTTTTACCCTCAGACAGATGGACAATTTGAGAGGACTATACAAACCTTAGAGGACTTGCTTAGGGCATGTGTCCTTCAGTTTGTAGGAAGTTGGGATCTACACCTGAGCTTGATAGAATTTGCTTACAATAATAGTATTGACATGGCACCATATGAAGCTTTATATGGTAGACATTGTAGATCTCCTTTATGTTGGTATGAAACTAGAGAAAATCAACTTTTGGGTCCTGAGCTAGTGCAACAGACAACTGAGAAGATTAAAGTAATACAACAATAGTTAAAGACTGCACAAGATAGACAGAAATCATACGTCAACAAACGGAGAAGACCTTTAGATTTCCAAGTTGGAGATAGTGTATATCTCAAGGTCTCACCTTGGAAAGGAGTTCTTAGATTTGGAAGAAACAGAAAGTTAGCTCCTAGATTTATGGCGCCTTATCCAATCATTGAATAGATTGGAAAGGTAGCTTATAAGCTAGAGTTACCACCCGAGTTGCATAGATTGCACCCAGTGTTCCACATTTCCATGCTAAGGAAGTGTCATCCTGACACAGAATTAATTCTACAACCTGTGGAGGTAGAATTGAATGATGACATATCATATGTTGAAGGACCTGTGACGATCCTTGATAAAAGAATTAAAAAGATAAAAAAGAAAGACATTTGTCTTGTAAAAGTCCTCTGGAATCACTATGGCATTGAAGAAGCTACATGGGAACTAGAAGAAGAGATGAGGAGGAGATACACTACTCTTTTCTCTTAAATGTTTTCATTAATGATTTCGGGGACGAAATCCTTGTAAGGGGTGGGTAATTTGTAACATCCCTGACATGGGTTATGCTTTAACCCTGGATGTTTTACTTAATAAAGTTGATTAGATGCTTGATCATGCTTCTTGGAAAGTAATTAAGGCTCATGGGGAACCCATATTTAAATTTTAGTCCTTTTTGAATAATGTTGAAATAATATTTTGCGTGTTTTGGACTAAGTGCAAATACCCAAGTTGAGGGGTTAACTTGCAAATTGTTCATGATAAAATGTTTCTCAGATGTTGAAGCATCATAAGAATGAGGATGATGTAGTGTTATGCTTTTCCACAAGCTTGAGCACCAAGATAAAGCTTGCTGAGCAATCCTTGTGCATTAAAAATCTAGTTTTGGTGTAATGTGCAATTTACCCAAAACTTAGGGTTTAGTATGCAAAATATCATTTCTAGAGGGTCCCTCATGTTTCTTGGAATCATGTAGAGAAAAGAAAATGAGAGGGGCGCCTCATTTGAATTAATTTAGAGGAGAAAGAATCTTGATATTAAAATAATCAAGATTTAACTATAAAAGGGACTTTACTTTAATTTAATGCAAAAAGAAATATATTAATTGAAGAACCGTTAAAACAAAATGTGAGGGATGAATTTGCAAGGGGTTGGACGAGCTTGTGCCTTGCAGAAGCACGAAAATATCTTGAGTGAGTAGAAAGCCCACTCACATTAAGTTAATAAAAAGAAATATCCACTAAAAAGGGGATATTAGTATAATATGTTTAAGGTGCTTAGTTTCTTTTCTTTTAATTCTTGGATAATGAAGAGGTTTTGCAAGTGGGAGAAGATGGCTTCGTGGACAATGAATTGAGGGGAAGAGGCATCACTAATTTTGGATTTAAAAGATTTTTAATAAGGCATTTTCTCTCTCATTGATTTTCTTATAAAAACATCTTTTACAACTCAAATCAAAGGCTTTTTCGAACCCACTTCCTCTCTTTGCTTGCAAATTGACCAAGGGAGCTAGGAGCAGAAGGAGGACGACCCCCAACCTGTTGGTAATCTTCTTGATCCTCTTTCACCTTGATTTCATGGTGGAAATCACAAAACAATGTATAAATTCTTCTCTATTTTACTCCATCTTCAATCCTAGCCAATCTTTTCACTCCAAAGCTTGAGGACGAGCCTTAGGAGAGTTGCAAAAGCTTCCTACACCATTGTTGACGTGAATCTCCAAGCTTTGAAGCTCAATTGGAGGCGGGTTATATAACTCAAACCCTTAAATATTGTTATTGCATTCAAATCTCCATTATTTGTTGAAGGTTTTGTTCTATTTGAAATTCCCTTGATTCATTACTGTAATTACCATGAAAACGCCAGTAGCTTTTGAATGAACGAAGGTAGATGATGATGACATCATCCTAGGCACACATTCCAACAAGTTTCCCTTGCAAATGGTTTTAAGACTTTGGTCCAAACGGTTTCACTAAACCGTTTGGAGACTAAACGATTTGCAAACCGTTTTAGAGTCTTGAAACGCAAACCATTTAGAAAGGTTGACCATTTGGATGGGTTGACCATTTGAGGTCAGAACCCTAGTACATGTTGGATGAGGATCTAATGGTTCCAATTGATTGAATCAATATATGGACAATCATCCAAATAGAAACCCTAATTGGGTTAAGTGCTGATTTTGCAATTGATTGGTTTAAATCTATGGGTTGATTAACCCAAACGGTCTCAAGACCATTTGGAGATCACCCAAACGGTCTCAAGACTGTTTGTACGTCAACCAAGACCGTTTGGAGGTCTAGGATTAAGTAGGGTTGAGTAGTTGAAGATATGAAGATGTCAAATTGAAATGCAAGCAATAGCTAGTTTGTTGATCAATCTAATGATCCAAACCCTAAATGAATTTCACAATTTTTAGTGATGGGATGGGAAAATGGTCTCAATACTGTTTGGAGGTTATCCAAATGACCTCAAGACCGTTTGAGGTTAGGTCGTTCCCAATGAGAATGATGGTGTAATGATTTCAAAGCAATTAGTTCCACAATGTCAAATATTGAAAGTTTATCAATTTCAACCCTAACTCAATTGGGTTCAAAACCCTAATGGATGATAAATTGAAGGTTGAATCAATTAAAAGATGATTCAGGCCAGTTTCTCTCGCATGAGAAATCGACTATCTTCTTCTCGTCCAATACACCAAGGAACATTCAGAACCAGATTTGCAGAAAGCTGAAGGTCAAAGAAACTCTTGATCTTGGCAGACATCTAGGGATACCCATCATTCACAAAAGGAAGGGGAAGCACCATTATCAACATTTGCTGGAGAAGCTTCAATCACGTATCTATTCTTGGCAAAATCGTTTTCTGTCCCTGGAGGACAGACTTACCTTGGTTAAGTCAGTTCTCATTTCACAACCATGCTATACCATGCAATCATCCCTCCTCCCATTATTCTGTTGTGATAAAATTGATCAAATTGTTCGCAATTTCCTCTAGAATGGTCCGTGGAACAACCGCCACGTGAACCTGGTGTCTTGGAAACATGTCACTAAACCTCCCCGCTGTGGGGGTCTAGGAATACGCAATTCCAGGGATTACAATAAGGCTCTCTTCATGAAGATGGCATGGAAGTTCCTACAAAACAACGACCTCCCCTGGATTCAAATCATGAAGGCTAAGTACACAAACCACGGTACCAGCAATTCCTCAGGCTCCCATGTTTGGAGAGGAATCCGATCATCCCTTCCTTTCCTTCTGAGTAACTCACGCCGCCTTGTTCTCTCTGGTTCAGACACGAATTTCTGGAAGGACGCATGGATTGGAGATGGCATCATCCCGACCTTGCAGGCTGATAGAACGATTCCAGCAGATATAAGTGACCTCCAAGTATCAAGTCTAGTCATGGACGATGGGACATGGGACACTGGCTTTCTTGCTCACTGGTTTACAGCTAACACAATACAGGACATCTTGCAAATGCCTCCTCCTCAAGCTCACTATGGTGAAGACAGGTGGGCATGGGTACCCTCACAGAATGGTAATTATACGGTTAATTCAGCTTACCAGATCCTCAGCGGCGATGAGACTCATCCCTCGCTTGATCACTACTCATCCATTTGGGCGCTTCAGGTTCCCCACCGTGTTAAAATGCACATCTGGCTGATGAACAGGCAGCGCCTGTTAACCAATGTTCTTCGTCACAAGAAGAAGCTTGTGGACATTGCCACCTGCACCAGATGCAATGAAAAGGACGAGGACATACTACACGCTCTCCAGGATTGTACGGTTTCACGGAACACATGGAACCTCATCTTGCCCCCTGGAACAACACAATTCTTCTCGTGTAACACTGTCGAGGACTGGATTGGCTATAACTTGAAATCCACCCATATACCAAACGATTGGAGAGTGACCTTTAGTTTAACGTGCTGGATTCTGTGGAAGCACAGGAATGCCACTATCTTCAAGAATAAAGTTACACCTCCAATGGTTCTAGCGACGATCTGCAGAGGAGAGGCTCTAGCTGTGAATCGAGCTTTCAGCAACCGTACTAACCATACCCAAAGCAGGAAACATGTCATGTCTGGAAAGGTTCTCATCAATTCAGGGACAACCATCATCAATGTTGATACGACGGTGGATGGGAAGCATAAGAAGATGGCAGCAGCTATGATTGTCCGGGATAGTATGGGTAGATGGAAGGGAGGCTCGTCTGAACTTTTCCGGGGATCTGATCCGATGAGAGGTGAACTCTTAGCTATATCTAAAGCTCTGTCATCCCTAAAATCCCAGGGAATCTCGAATGCAGTTCTTCTAAGTGACTCAAAACTGGCAATTGAATGGTCTCTCGGCAAAGCAGATCCTCCTGAAGCCTATAAGCTGCATGTTCTTTTGATCCGGGATCTAGAATTGATGGTGGAAGGCGTCAAGCTATTCCATGTCAGACGAGGAAGGAATAACTTAGAAGATATCCTAGCCAAGCACTACCTCAAGCAACCAGATTATTGTCCTTCTCTCGCAGCATGCCCTCCTTTCCTCCAGGAAGCCTTTCAGGAGGACCTCAATAGTTTTTCTTCTGTTTTCGCTTTTGATGTAGGTTTAGATTCTAGTTTCTCTGTTTAGGTGACCAACATGCATTGGATGTACTAAAAAAAGATGATTCATTAATCTCAATTGAAGTTTAATGCTTAGGTTCAATTGATGAGTAATTACATGGATTCAATTGATGAAGGAATTAATCTTGGAAACCCTAAATCAATATGAGTGGTTGAGACAATTTTTTGTCCAATCAAGTTTGAGGAGGTTTGATCCAAATAGTCTCAAGACCGTTTCAGTCCAAATGGTCTCAAGACCGTTTGGGACCAAACGATCCCAAACCAACTGAGACTCAAATGATCCCAAGTACATATGTCCTAAATGGTTTCAAGCACCAACTTTGTCAAACGGTTTCAAGCACTAACTTTATCAAATGGTTTCTAGCACCTTGTCAAATAGTTTCAAGCACCAACTTTGTCAAACGGTTTCAAGTACCAATTTTTCTAAACGGTTTCAAACCGTTAGACCAAGACCGTTTGGAGGTCTAAATGGTCTTAGACCGTTTGAAGGTCATCCATGCAAGACCGTTTGAGGTCTGGTTGGCCAAGACCGTTTGGGGTCTAAGTGACCAAGACCGTTTGAATGTAATTAACCAAAACCGTATGGACACTTAAGGTGATTATAGGTCAATTGTTTAAATGATCATTACATGATGTAATTCAAGGGTGATTATGGTAATTGTATCCTTAATAAGATAGGGTGATTAGTACCTTTTGAATGATTAATCTTTGATGATTATGGAATTAATGACACAGTATATGTGTCAACTCTTCAATCAAGTGGAATTGACCTAATCTATGCAAGTTTGAATTAAGCATCATCTTATAGAAGATGAGAGAGAAAGGACTTCCTACATGAATGATAATCATGTAGTGGTTAAGACTCAACACTTACAACATGAATGAATGTGCAATTAGGATATGATCCTTGATAAAGAGATCATGAAACCTAATTAAGAAGGATAATGTGACCTAACCTTAATTGAGGGCAATGATAGGCGAAGCCCTAATCGATGGTAATGGTATGACCCTAATTTAGTGTAATGACATGAGAAATCCTAATTCAGGGAATTTTAATAATAAACCATGATTGAATGTGAATAGTAAACCCTAATTGAGAATAATGTTATGAGAAACCCTGATCAAGGGTGTAGCCATATGGAACCCAAAGTGAGGGTGATGTCATGTGGAACCCTAGACAAGGGTGATGCCAAAATGAAATCATAATAATGTGATATAACATTTAATTCAAGGTAATGCCATATATTGGAATGTGAAACTTTGATATGAAATCCTATACTGACATAGGATGAAAATATGTGTAGCCCTAATCTTGGGTTATAATGTATGGAACCCTAATTCTGGGAAATATGATAATAAATCATAACCCAAACTTGGGTAATGAGAAAAAGTATTCCTAATTAACATAAATTGGGAAATCCTAACACAAATGATGAAATAGTGAGGTTATTCTTACAATGCATAGTACTGATTTGTAATTGATATAATTGTTATCATATGCACTAATTATGCAGGTTACATGAGATGGTGGACATAGCCAGGTATGAGCTATGATGTTTTACTATTAAAATTGCTTTATGGGCTTTGTGAGCCATAATATGCTGTGTTGCCTAGTGAGAGGTAACAAGAGACATTATTGGGATTTAAGAGCCATATGAAATATCTGTATTGCAAATATTATGTTTACTTTGGTCAAATAACCTGAAGGCATTAAGTTACCTGATAAATTGGTAACAAGTGTTTTGATGTTGAAGGTTTGAATACCCATATTTTATACTCATGATGATGAGATGATAAGGGATGAGAATACCCTGATGAGATAAGGGATTGAGGTCCCAATGTTTGATAAAGCTTTGAAAAGAACTTGATAGAATAGTTATCACTCTTGTAGCAATGGTTATAATGTTTCATGTTTGAAAACATGTTTAATGTTGAAAGAATATTGCAATGTACTTAATTAATCAAGTGAAATGGTATCATGTAGAGCCCTGACCATAGATCCATCATCGTGAGTAGTTTGGTGATGGTGAAACAAGCTTTCCTACTGGAACTCATGGAGGGCATACTTTTGAGTATGTGGGGGTTATGGGCGCGAATATCCTTACGCCCTAATGGAGGAATTGATGTGAGATAAACATTAAATCTCTCAATCCTTCATTATTTATGCCGGGATGGATGTATCACTAATCTCCCAAAGACCAGGATGTATGTATTATTAATCTCCCGATGATCTAAATGCCGAATCGCTGTGAGATAAATATAATATATCTCAGTTGTGAAGAGAGTACAACATGCCACTGTAACTCTAATAGCGAAGGTGCCAGTATACCCTGGAAAGCTATTTAGCAGAGACACAAGATGTCCTGCAGTTGGTCCTCACACTGACTGAGGAAGATGAGGTCATGGAAATCTGACTCTTCTATTGGTCTATGTATGGTACTGATTTTGATTTTGCAATGGTCGGTTGGAGTACGAGTGGTATACCTCATCTCCTCAGGGCTTAAATATGATTGTAAAATGTAATCAACCATCTCGCATATTTGCTTAAGGTTTAAATATGAGAATAATTAGTTGATGTTACTTTGCATAGTATGTTCTAATGGACAAATGCTATTTATGCTCTTAAATTCCTTATTGGATAAGTGATATGCTGCTTCATCAATTTATAAGTAAAATGCTTTGAATAAGGAATAATGCTCTAACCTATTTATACATCGATTTAACTACTATTAAATACTTATGATTCTTCTGCTTAGTTTTATTTTATTAATTGCAATAATAATGTTTCTGGCGGAGAGTTATATCTCTCGCTGGGACAATTTTGAATTGTCTCACCCCGTGGAATCCAAATTTTTAGGTAGACACAGAAGAGGAAGTAGAAACCCTACAGTAAGGGAAGAACATCAGCAACAACAACAACAAGGACATCAGTGAATCCTCAGGTGGAGACAATGGTTGTCATGTCCTATAAATAGAGAGTCCTATGTGTCGTCTCTGTACTCTCAGGTCCTAGGAGTCAGTAGTTAGTTTCATGTTGATATGAGATTTTGGCTTGATGCCTCGAGGTTCTTATACTACTTGTGTACAGTTTTAACAGGGCAGTAGATGTTTGTAACTCTCAAGAAGAAATGGTACAAGAGATGTAGTAGTAAACCAGAATGTATTTGAAATACTTTGGTTCCTTATGAAAGAGTTTTTCAGTTTACGGATCTCTTTGTAAAAAGTTTTAATTTTTATTGATTTTCAATAATTCCGCTACGAATGATATGCTTCCGCATTAGTTAATCTCATTTCATTGGTTAAGATCGGTTTGTATGCCACAATTTAGTGGTATTAGAGCTCTAGGTTCACTGAGTCTACAAAGACATAGGATTAAGGTTGTTGAGTCTGCTCTAGTGCCTTCTAGTTTATCTGATAGTGTCTTTAGCTCATATAGGATTAGAAGAGAAACTAAAGATGTTTGGATCACATGATGAACATGCTACTGAGAGCAGCGTTGCTGCACCAGGAGGAGGTGCAAGAGACCAAGATAGGGAAGAACCCGTGCCTGAACAACCCTAGTACAATCAAGCAGATATGGGGAACCCAGCCTTCCAAGCCATGTTTGGATAGTTTATGACAACCATGACTCATATGCAGATAGGATGCCATTACCTACACCTAGGGCACCTACCCACCATGAAGGAGAGGGAGCTGGAAAGACATTTGAATGACTTCGTCGGGTTGGAGCCAAAGAATATGATGGGACAGCTGATCCAGCAGATGCCGACATGTGGCTGACTGAGCTGGAGAAAGCCTTTAGAATCCTTAACATCCCAGAAGCTGAGAAGGTTAGACATGCAATATACCTTCTTAAGGGGAGTGCTGGCCATTGGTGGACCATAGAAGAAGGCAAGAGGTCGGGTGTGGAGATCAGATGGGAAGTATTCTGACGAGAATTCGTCAATAGATACTTTCCTAAGACATTCCTAGATGAGAATATCTCTTACTTGAGAGATTAAGGCAAGGACCAATGAACATTAGCGAGTATGAGGCTAAGTTCATGGAGCTTTTGTGGTTTTGTCCGCTTATGGCAGCTACCGATGAAGAAAGGATTCGACGTTTTGAGAAGGGGTTGAACGCCGATTTGACCACTCCTGTGTCTGATTTAGAGAATAGGGAGAGGTTTGCTACTTTTGTAGAGTCTGTCAGATGGATAGAGAGGTCTGTGACTAAGAAGCGACAAACTAAAAGAAAGAAGGTGTACATTCAGTTTCATGGATAAGGGTCTAAATGTTTTAAGAAACTGAGGTTTTCTACACCAATAGCACCACCAAGGTTTAATACCCAGACATGATGGACATCTAATAGGGGTAGAGGCCGTAGTTTACCACTGGAAGGAGCCCACATCTGAGCATCGGTGTCGGTAACAGGACCATCCAGACCACAGACAGGGAACAGAGGTTGTTTTGATATGTGGGAAGATGGGGCATCTGATGAAGGATTTCCGAGTCAGAGAAGCAAGTGTGACTCAACCTCAGAGGCAGAGTCAACATGTCTCTCAGAGGCGACAGTTTCCAAGTGGTGCAAGAGGATGTGGACAAGCATCCCAAGATGGATCATCGGCACCCAGTAATCAAGCACCGAGTTAACCACAAGAGACGACGAGAATCTATGCGATGAATCAGCCTGATGCAGTAGTCAACCCTCGGGTTGTGGCAGGTCAGATGGAACTATTTTATTCTAATATGTCTATATCCTGTGTTGTATATGTTTTAATTGATCCAGGTGCTATGCATTCTTTCATCACTAAAAGAGTGATTCTTGACTACAATATGACAGTTGGTCATAGGGTAGAAAGTTTGAAGTTAGAAACTCCTTTGATGGGATCTGTAGTGTTGCGGGAGGTGTGTTCTTCCTGCACTCTTTTCTTTTCTGAACATTGCATTCAAGTGGATCTAATACCATTTGAGATGCAAGGTTTTGATATAATTCTTGGAATGGACACCCTAGAAAAATACAAGGTTGTCTTGGATTTTGAGTCCAAGCAGGCTGTATTCACAAATGATAGCAACACATGGATCTTTCAGGGAGATAGGAAGATTCTTCCAACCTATCTTGTGTCAGCTATAGTAGCTGAGAAGTTGATGAGGCAAGGATGTTTTGCATTCTTGGCACATGTAGTAGATACCACCATGCATAGTTCTAACCCTTTTGAAGTTCCGACAGTCAGGGAATTTGAAGATGTATTTCCTGAAGGACTTCCACGAGTTCCACCACCCTGAGAGATTGATTTTGAAATTATCTAATTCCGGGCACACAACCTATAGCACAAACACCGTATAGGATGGCGCCTGTAGAAATGGAAGAGCTCAAGAAACAACTACATGAGTTTCTTGAGAAGGGTTTCATCCGACTGAGTACTTCACCATGGGGTGCTCTGGTCCTCTTTGTAAAGAAGAAGGATGGGTCTATGCAATTATGTATTGACTACATACAATTGAATGAAGTAACTATACAGAACAAGTATCCTCTGCCAAGAATAGATGATTTGTTTGATCAGTTGTGTGGTGCAACTGTCTTTTATAAGATAGATCTGAGGTTGGGATACCATCAATTGCCTATTAAGGAGGGTGACATACCTAAATCTGCCTTTAGGATAAGGTATGGTCACTATGAGTTCATAGTTATGTCATTTGGACTAACTAATGCACCAGCTGCATTCATGGAACTCATGAATAGAATCTTTTGACCTTTCCTTGATCAATATGTAGTCGTCTTCATAGATGACATCTTTATCTACAGTAGAGATGCTCAACATCATGAGCAGAACCTCCGTCAGGCTTTGACTTTGCTAAGGGAGCATAAGTTGTATGCTAAGTTTAGCAAATGTGAATTCTGGTTACCAGAAGTTTCTTTTCTTGGACACATAATATCTACCTCAGGTATTCATGTTGATCCTAATAAGATAGAATCTATCCTCCAATGGGAACAACCAAAGACACCGACAGAGATACATAGTTTCTTAGGGTTGGCAGGCTATTATAGGAGGTTCATTAAGAACTTCAGTTCTATAGCTTTACCCCTAACGAAATTAACCAGAAAGGAGGTTCCTTTTGTCTAGAATGACAAGTGTCAACAATCATTCTAGTTGTTAAAAGAAAGGTTGACAAGTGCACCTGTGCTGTGTTACCTGAGCAAGGAAAAGGATACATAGTTTTCTGTGATGCATCTAAGAATGGTCTAGGATGTGTGTTGTTGCAGGATAAGAAAGTGATTTCTTTCGCTTCTCGACAGCTTAAGAAACACGAGGAGAATTATCCAACCCATGATCTAGGGCTAGCTGCTGTGGTCTATGCTTTGAAGATCTGGAGACATTATCTCTATGGAGAAACATTCCAAATTTTCACAGACCATAGGAACCTAAAGTATATCTTCTCACAGCATGAGCTGAACATGAGGCAACGCCGCTAGATGGAATTAATCAAGGACTATGATTGTATAATTGATTATCATCCAGGAAAGGCTAATGTGGTAGCTGATGCATTAAGTAAGAAATTAACAACACCAGCCCTAGATAAAGCACAGTTGAATTCCTTAGTGTTCTCTAAGAGGGATATGTTCATATCCTTGAGGCAAAACAATGTTAAGTTTAAAGTATCCTTGTTAGCTGGGTTGTTAGCTGAGATGCACATAAAACCAACTATAAGACAATAGATTAAGAAGCACAACAAGCTGATGCTGTAGTTCAGCAGATTAGGTCAGAGTATGGCAATGGGAAATGAGATGGCTTTCACGAGTCAGAAGATCAGATAGTCTGTTACCATGGTAGGATGGTAGTACCTGATGCCAATGACTTGAGAAAGTTAGTTTTAGAAGAAGCTCATTCTTCGATGTATGCTATGCATCCAGGGAACAACAAGATGTATCATAACTTGAAAGATATGTACTGGTGGTCTGGTTTGAAGAAAGACGTTGCTGAGTTTGTTATGTGATGTCCGGTGTGTCAGCAGGTTAAAGCTGAACATCAAAAGCCCGGAGGAACAATGCAACCTTTGCCTATACCGC
The DNA here is from genome assembly GCA_963693085.1 of Alisma plantago-aquatica. Lineage (NCBI taxonomy): Eukaryota > Viridiplantae > Streptophyta > Magnoliopsida > Alismatales > Alismataceae > Alisma > Alisma plantago-aquatica. The sequence continues at coordinate 420,257,210 of OY856412.1, forward strand.
AGTGGAAATGGGATCATGTAACCATGGACTTTGTGGTTGGTTTTCCTAGAACAGCCAAAGGTCATGATTCCATATGGGTGATAGTTGACCGGTTGATGAAAATAACACATTTCTTCCTATTAAAACAACCTACACTACTGAGAAGCTGGCACAATTATATGTAGATGAGATAGTGCGGTTGCATGGGGTTCCAGCTACTATCATTTCTGATAGAGGTCCCCAGTTCACGAGTCATTTTTGGGAACAACTTCATAAAGATTTGGGTACATAGTTCAGGTTCAGTACAACCTTTCACCCTCATACAGATGGACAATCTGAGAGGACTATACAAACGTTGGAGGACTTGCTTAGGGCATGTGTCCTTCAGTTTGTAGGAAGTTGGGATCTACACCTGAGCTTGATAGAATTTGCTTACAATAATAGCTATCAGCACAATATTGACATGGCACCATATGAAGCTTTATATGGAAGACATTGTAGATCTCCTTTATGTTGGTATGAAAATGGAGAAAATCAACTTTTGGGTCCTGAGCTAGTGCAACAGACAACTGAGAAGATTAAAGTAATACAACAATAGTTAAAGACTGCACAGGATAGACAGAAATCATACGACGACAAATGGAGAAGACCTTTATATTTCCAATTTGGATATAGAGTATATCTCAAGGTCTCACCTTGGAAAGGAGTTCTTAGATTTGGAAGAAAGGGAAATTTAGCTCCTAGATTTATGGGGCCTTATCCAATCATTGAACGGATTGGAAAGGTAGCTTATAAGCTAGAGTTACCACCCGAGTTGCATAGATTGCACCCAGTGTTCCACATTTCCATGCTAAGGAAGTGTCATCTTGACACAAAATTAGTTCTACAACCTGTGGAGGTAGAATTGAATGATGACATATCATATGTTGAAGGACCTGTGACGATCCTTGATAAAAGAATTAAAAAGATGAAAAAGAAAGACATTTGTCTTGTAAAAGTCCTCTGGAATCACCGTGACATTGAAGAAGCTACATGGGAACTAGAATAAGAATGAGGAGGAAATAGCCTACACTTTTCTCTTAAATGTTTTCGTTAATGATTTCGGAGACGAAATCCTTGTAAGGGGTGGGTAATTTGTAACATCCCTGACCTGGGTTATGATTTAACACTGGGTGTTTTACTTAATAAAGTTGATTAGATGCTTGATCATGCTTCTTGGAAAGTAATTAAGGCTCATGGGCAACTTATATTTCAATTTAGTCCTTTTTGAATAATGTTGAAATAATATTTTGCTTGTTTTGGACTAAAGTGCAAATTACCCAAGTTGAGGGGTTAACTTGCAAATTGTTCATGATAAAATGTTTCTCAGATGTTGAAGCATCATAAGAATGAGTATGATGTAGTGGTATGGTTTTCCACAAGCTTGAGCACCAAGATAAAGCTTGCTGAGCAATCCTTGTGCATTAAAACCTAGTTTTGGTGTAATGTGCAATTTACCCAAAACTTAGGGTTCAATATTGAAAATATAATTTCTAGAGGGCCCCTCATCTTTCTTGGAATCATGTAGAGCAAAGAAAATGAGAGGGACACCTCATTTGAATTAATTTGGAGGAGAGAGAATCTTGATATTAAAATAATCAAGATTTAAGTATAAAAGGGACTTTACTTTAATTTAATGCAAAAAGAAATATATTAATTGAAGAGCCCTTCAACCAAAAGGTGAGGGATGAATTTTCAAGGGGTTTTCCGAGCTTGTGCCTTGCAAAAGCACGAAAATATTTTGAGTGAGTGGAAAGCCCACTCACATTAATTTAATAAAAAGAAATATCCACTAAAAAGAGGATATTAGTATAATATGTTTAAGGTGCTTAATTTCTTTTCTTTTAATTCTTGGATAATGAAGAGGTTTTGCAAGTGGGAGAAGATGGCTTCGTGGCCAATGAATTTAGGGGAAGAGGCATCACTAATTTTGGAATTTAAAAGATTTTTAATAAGGCATTTTCTCTCTCATTGATTTTCTTATAAAAACATCTTTTACAACTCAAATCAAAGGCTTTTTCGAACCCACTTCCTCTCTTTGCTTGCAAACCGACCAAGGGAGCTAGGAGAAGCAGGAGGAAGACCCCCAACCTGTTGGTAATCTTCTTGATCCTCTTTCACCTTGATTTCATGGTGGAAATCACAAAACAATGCATAAATTCTTCTCTATTTTACTCCATCTTCAATCCTAGCCAATCTTTTCATTCCAAAGCTTGAGGACGAGCCTTGTGAGAGTTGCAAAAGCTTCCTACACCATTGTTGACGTGAAGCTCCAAGCTTTGAAGCTCAATTGGAGGCGGGTTATATAACTCAAACCCTTAAATATTGTTATTGCATTCAAATCTCCATTATTTGTTGAACGTTTTGTTCTATTTGAAATTCCCTTGATTCATTACTGTAATTACCATGAAAATGCCAGTAGCTTTTGAATGAACAAAGGTAGATGATGATGACATCATACTAGGCACACATTCCAACAAGTTTTCCTAGCAAACGGTTTTAAGACTTTGGTCCAAACGGTTTCACCACACCGTTTGGAGACTAAACGGTTTGCAAACCGTTTTAGAGTCTTGAACCCCAAACCATTTAGAAAGGTTGACCATTTGGATGGGTTGACCATTTGAGGTCAGAACCCTAGTACATGTTGGATGAGGATCTAATGGTTCCAGTTGATTGAATCAATATATGGACAATCATCCAATTAGAAACCCTAATCGGGTTAAGTGCTGATTTTGCAATTGATTGGTTTAAATCTTTGGGTTGATTAACCCAAACGGTCTCAAGACCATTTGGAGATCACCCAAAAGGTCTCAAGACTGTTTGGAGGTCAACCAAGACCATTTGGAGGTCTAGGGTTGAGTAGGGTTGAGTAGTTGAATATCCAAAGATGTCAAATTGAAATGCCAGCAATAGCTAGTTTGTTGATCAATCTAATGATCCAAACCCTAAATGAATTTCACAATTTTTAGTGATGGGATGGGAAGACGGTCTCAAGACCATTTGGAGGTTATCCAAACGACCTCAAGACCGTTTGAGGTCAGGTCATGGCCAATGAGAATGATGGTCTAATGATATCAAAGTAATTAGTTCCACAATGTCTAATATTGAAAGTTTATCAATTTCAACCCTAATTCAATTGGGTTCAAAACCCTAATGGATGATCAATTGAAGGTTGAATCAATTGAAAGATGATTCATTAATCTCAATTGAAGTTTAGTGCTTAGGTTCAATTGATGAGTAATTACATGGATTCAATTTATGAAGGAATTAATCTTGGAAACCCTAAATCAATATGAGTGGTTGAGACCATTTTTGGCCCAATCAGTTTTGAGGAGGTTTGGACCAAACGGTCTCAAGACCGTTTCAGTCCAAATGGTCTCAAAATCGTTTGGGACCGGACGATCTCAAGACCGTTTGGGACCAAACGACCCCAAACCAATTGAGACTCAAACGATCCCAAGTACATATGTCCTAAACGGTTTCAAGCACCTACTTTGTCAAACGGTTTCAAGCACTAACTTTGTCAAATGGTTTCAAGCACCAACTTTGTCATACAGTTTCAAGCACCAACTTTGTCAAACGGTTTCAAGTACCAACTTTGCTAAACGGTTTCAAACCGTTAGACCAAGACCGTTTGGAGGTCTAAACGGTCTTAGACCATTTGAAGGTCATCCATGCAAGACCGTTTGAGGTCTAGTTGGCCAAGACCGTTTGGGGTCTAAGTGACCAAGACCGTTTGAAAGTAATTAACCAAAACTGTATGGACACTTAAGGTGATTATAGGTCAATTGTTTAAATGATCATTACATGATGTAATCCAAGGGTGATTATGGTAATTGTATCCTTAATAAGATAGGGTGATTAGTACCTTTTGAATGATTAATCTTTGATGATTATGGAAGTAATGACACAATATATGTGTCAACTCTTCAATCAAGTGGAATTGACCTAATCTATGCAAGTTTGAATTAAGCATCATCTTATAGAAGATGAGAGAGAAAGGACTTCCTACATGAATGATAATAATGTAGTGGTTAAGTCTCAACACTTACAACATGAATGAATGTGCAATTAGTATATGATCCTTGATAAAGAGATCATGAACCCTAATTAAGAAGGATAATGTGCACTAACCTTAATTGAGGGAAATAATGGGTGAAACCCTAATCTATGGTAATGGTATGACCTTAATTTAGTGTAATGACATGAGAAACCCTAATTTAGGGAATTTTAATAATAAACCTTGATTGAATGTGAATAGTAAACCCTAATCGAGGATAATGTTATGAGAAACCCTGATCAAGGGTGAAGCCATATGGAACCCTAAGTGAGGGTGATGTCATGTGGAACCCTAGACAAGGGTGATGCCAAAATGAAATCATAATAATCTGATATAACATTTAATTCAAGGTAATGCCATATATTGGAATGTGACACTTTGATATGAAATCCTATACTGACATAGGATAAAAATATGTCGAGCCCTAATATTGGGTTATAATGTATGGAACCCTAATTATGGGCAATATGATGATAAATCATAAACCAAACTTGGGTAATGAGAAAAAGTATTCCTAATTAACATAAATTGGGAAATCCTAACTCAAATGATGAAATACTGAGGTTATTCTTACAATGCATAATGCTGATTTGTAATTGATATAATTGTTATCATATGCACTAATTATGCAGGTTACATGAGATGGTGGACATAGCCAGGTATGATCTATGATGTTATACTATTGAAATTGCTTAATGGGATTTGTGAGCCATAATATGCTGTGTTGCCTAGTGAGAGGTAAAAAGAGACATTATTGGGCTTTAAGAGCCATATGAAATACCTGTATTGCAAATATTATGTTTACTTTGGTCAAATAACCTGAAGGCATTAAGTTACCTGTTAAATTGGTAAAAAGTGTTTTGATGTTGAAGGTTTGAATACCCATATTTCATATCATGATGATGAGATGATAAGGGATGAGAATACCCTAATGAGATAAGGGATTGAGGTCCCAATGTTTGATAAAGCTTTGAAAAGAACTTGATAGAATATTACTCATTCTTGTGGCAATGGTTATAATGTTTCATGTTTGAAAACATGTTTGATGCTAAAAGAATATTGCAATGTACTTAATTAATCAAGTGAAATGGTATCATGTAGAGCCCTGACCATAGATCCATCATCGTTAGTAGTTTGGTGATGGTGAAACAGGCTTTCCTATGGGAACTCCTGGAGGGCATACTTTTGAGTATGTGGCGGTTATGGGTGTGAATATCCTTATGCCCTAATGGAGGAATTGATGTGAGATAAACATTAAATCTCTCAATCCTTCATTATTTATGCCAGGATGGATGTATCACTAATCTCCCAAAGACCGGGATGGATGTATAATTAGTCTCCCGATGATCTAAATGCTGAATTGATGTGAGATAAATATAATATCTCTCGATTGCGAAGAGAGTACATCATGCCACTGTAACTCTAATAGCAAAGTTGCCAGTATACCCTGGAAAGCTATTTAGCAGAGACACAAGATGTCCAGCAGTTGGTCCTCACACTGAATGAGGAAGATGAGGTCATGGAAGTCCGTCTGTTGTATTGATTTATGTATGGTGCCGATTTTGATTTCGGAATGGTCGGTTGGAGTATGAGCGGTATACCTCATCTCCTCAGGGCTAAAGTATGATTGTAAAATGTAATCAGCCGTGTAGCATATTTGCTTAAGGTTGAAATACGAGAATCATTGGTTGATGTTACTTTGCATAGTATGTTATAATGGACAAATGCTATTTATGCTCTTAAATTCCTTATTGGATAAGTAATATGATGCTTCATCAATTTATAAGTAAAATGCTTTGAGTAAGGAATAATGCTCTAACCTGTTTATACATTGATTTAACTGATGTTAAATACTTATGATTCTTCTACTCAATTTTATTTTATTAATTGCAATAATAATGTTTCTGGCAGAGAGTTATATCTCTCACTGGGATAATTTTCAATTGTCTCACCCCGTGGAATCCAACTTTTTAGGTAGACGTAGAAGAGGAAGTAGAAACACTACAACAAGGGAAGAGCAACAACAACAACAACAACAACAAGGACAACAATGAATCCTCAGGTCGAGACACTGGTTGTCATGTACTGGAAATAGAGAGTCCTATGTGTCGTCTCTGTACTCTCAGGTCCTAGGAGTCAGTAGTTAGTTTGATGTTGATCTGAGATTTTGGCTTGATGCCTCTAGGTTCTTATACTACTTGTGTACAATTTTAACAGGACAGTAGATGTTTGTAACTCTAGAGAAGAAATTGTACAAGAGATGTACTAGTAAACCAAAATGTATTTGAAATACTTTGGTTCCTTATGAAAGAGTTTTTCAGCTTACAAATCTCTTAGTAAAAGTTTTAATTTTTAGTGATTTCAGTAATTCCGCTGCGAATGATACGCTTCCGCATTAGTTAATCTTGTTTCATTGGTTAAGATCGGTTTATACGCCACACCTTCAGTGAAGGTAAGGGTGTTTCCATCCTTTGTTTCTTTTGTTTGCAAAGTAAGGGCACACACATCCATGAACGTTGGATCCTCAGTGGACCCGCGGACCATGGATCGGGTGATCCTAGTTTTTAAAAGAAATAGTAAGTAAACCAATAAAAGGATTTTCTTGGTAAAAATCATATCTTGAGTTAGAAAACTCAGATGCAGAAAGTTAATACATGAAAAGTGATTAGAATAATACGAGGAATACATAAAAATAGTTTGAAGGCCTAAATCTGTCTCTTTTTGCAAAAGTGTTTAATTTTGATAAAAATGTGTTAATTTGTGGTTAGAAACCCTAATTGTTAATTAAGGATAGATTTAATATTGAAATTAGGTTAATTCAAGCATGGTTAACTTGTTTAATGATAAAGTTAGATTTTAACCTATTTTGATGATGGAATTGCAAAGATTAGGATTTTAAACCTAAAGTTGTAATTAATACCCTTAGAAACCCTAAGTGAGGAAAAAGGGAAGAAAAGATATAGTAATCCAAAAATTAGGGTTTTTGTGGACCAAACCTGATCTTAAGGATCTTAATGGAAAATAAGACAAGATAATTAGGGTTTGATGGATATTTTGATAAAAGTAAAATAAAAAGTGGTGAAAAAGAAATGAAATCGTAATTTTCAAGAAACCCTAAAATTGGAATAGAAATCCTAAGGAATAAGATGAAATTGCATAAATCATGATAAAAGAAAGTTGGAATGTTTATTTAAGGATTTCTGTGCACTTTTCTTGCTTGATTGGATTTTCTCTCTCTACATAATTCTGTCTCCAAATCTGCAGTACAGGTATGTGGTTACACTTATGACTACTTTTCCGGGGATTTTGTTGATGTTTCCATCGTGGCTTGAATTAAACTATTGGATGAATTTAATTCATGCAAATTATAATGTGGATATGACTATCACCTAAGATATGTGCCTACTAACTCAGATCCTAGTCCCCTCTGTAGCTTGATAGACTGACCTAGTATATGGCTACCTATGGGGTAGGTCCATCAGGTCATTGGATGACTTAGTACATGGCTACCAATGGGGTAGGACCATCAAGTCACCTTGAGTCAGGGGTTGGACTACCTTCGGGTAGGGCCTTGCAACTCTATAACCCTAAGTATTGGCTACCTGTAAGGTAGGGCCATGGGGGTAAGGATCTACCATGCGAAAGAGGAAGTATCCATGTCCACTGTAGGGATATCACAGAGATAGGGGATAGGAAAGGATTGAGTAGTATTGCTTAAAATGTATATTGACATAATAGAAAATGATTATTGTGTGCATGTCTTGTAACAAATGAATGATGATGCTATGACAAGCCAAATAGTGTCTCTTAGAACAAGAATATAAATGTTTTATCTAGTTATTTGCAAAATCTTGACTTTAAGACATTAACCTTGCTTTCAAGGATATATGTTTATAAAGAATCTTATGATTAATCTGAAAATAAGAGTACAAGAAGAAATGGGATTTGATATTTATGTACCCATAGCAATGCTTATGAGACATCATTCACAATGAATGTAAAACACACAAAGACTTCACTATGATGCCCATATTAAGTTATTCATAATAGGTATCACTCAAAATGCTTCAAATTGATATTCATTTAATCAAGTTACCTGCATACATTATACTTCACATATGAGTGTTCAAATTGGAAATCTGCAGAAATTGCCTCTTGGTTGAAATCAAGTTTGACCAAGGGGCACTATGGTCGGAGTCAAGGTCGACCGAAAATAAGCTTGACAAAATGCTTATTTTGTACATCCTTTTACTGCACTCAACCTTAGTATCTTGATTCAAACGTTGTGTTCTAATAAAAGGACAAAATCAAATCTTACAAATCATTTGTGACCTTAGAATCCTTAAATTGTCTTAATTATTAGATTAAGGGGGAGCTCACAAAAAAAAACAAATTTGATTATAAGATTAAGAAGCTTACAAAACCTTGAAGCTTGTTATGACCTTAGTATTCTTAAAAGTAATTTTTTTATGAAAACAAAGAAATCTACAAAAATTCATAAATATGAAAATATATTGTTCTTAATGGAATTCTCTAAAAAAATTAGGGCTTAACATCCCATGCATTTGGTTAGAGATACTTTCTACTATAAGATTAAAAGAATCTCACATCATTTAAGGGCTTAGCATCCCTTGTAAAATGAGTGAGAAATCAATACACATATGCCATGAACTTAAAAGGAACTCATATCATTTCAAGGCTTAACATCCTTTGCAAATGATTGAGAAATAAATTGTGGCTAAATTTAACATTAATTGGATTGCATTAATACCTTGATTTTAAATTGAATATCTCTTTAAGGGAGATCATAGCATAAAATTAAGGGGGAGAAATAAAAAGTCATACTAAATGATTATCTTGGATATCTTTTTAAAATGACAAAGGGGGAAATAATATAAAATCAAAAACATATAATAAAATGAGTTTCATAATATCTCGGCCAGCACCCACTTGCAAAAACAAGAATGGCTACAAAAGGTAAACTTCAGGTATGAAACTCATATGATTTATATTTCCTTATTTTATATTTAGGAAATGTTTGTCATCTTCAAAATTGGACATTATTATAATCTCTTTGTTTTGATGATGACAAACATTTCATTCTTGTGGTTTTAACGTGCTATTTGAGTATTTCAGGAACAAGCATATAAGGTGGTGGATAACAAAGACTTGGAAGAACAATTTAATAAAATCACTTTATTTTCATGATTGTAATCAAATGTAAAAGCTTGTACAAGTATATAATGTACAAGTAATTAGATATCATGTAAATCAAGCGTTTAGATCTTCCCTATCCACTCACAACACTTAGATAGGTCATTCCCCAAGATAGTATCACAATTACACATTGATACACTCACTTAGTAAATGAATACATTGAGTCAATAATATTCTCGGTCGACAAATCGTCGATTGAGAAAATATCGGTAGACAAAAACTTCAACCGAGAAACTCTCGATCAACAAAATCTTTGATCGAGAATAGACCCTACTAGCCGTTAGACCTAGGAGACAAAGTAGTTGGGAATTGAGTTGAACATTGCAATACACTCAATCTCGGTCGACAAACTTCTCGATCAAGATACATTTCGGTCGACAATTCCTCGATCGAAAAGAGTTCTGTCTGCACTTTTTAGGGTCAATTAACTAGCCGTTGCAAATGTAATTAGTGGACACATAACATCTAGTTGAGCACTAAGAACCCCCTAGAAAGTGTCTAGAACGTCCTTAAGCACTCATAGGCCATTCCTATAAATAGGACATGCCTTAGGACACCTAAACTCACTCATATACACTTGTGCTATACTTGAGCTTACACTTGCAATTGGCAATATGTTTTGAGCAATTGAGAAACACTAGAATTGGCTACTCATTCCCTTGCTCCAAATTCGTGTCCTATAGGCTAGCATCTCCTATCCACAACACTTACACTTCTATATACATTGGTTAGGAGATCAAAACGTTTGATATAGGAAATCAAGCCTTGAGCTACAAGTGGTATTGTAATTTCTATTTTTCCTTCTTGTTCCTTTTATCTTTTGTATTCTCCTTGCTACTCCTAGGGTTGGAGGCTGCGGATTGGAGAAGGTTCTTCTCGGTGGAGAAGGTGGACTTCGAACTACTTCAAGAAGGCTGTTGCAACAGGAAGCTACTTCAAGAGGAAGGCTACTTCAACGGGGAGCTTGAAGTTACTTCAAGAAGGCTGCTTCAAGGTTGGTGCAACTACTTCTAGGTGAAGGCTGTTCGAAGGGTTTGGTGAAATAATTGTAATTTTATGTAATATCCTTGTAAAGTAATAAAATTTAATTATTTCAAAATCCCGGTTGGGTAAGCAACCGGGTAGTGGATTGACTGCCTTAGTATTTGCTAAGGTTGGAACCACTCTAAATCCTTGTCCCCTTGTCCAATATTTTTGTGGTTGGTTGTTTGAGTTGAATTTGGTTAAAATTATCAAAAAACCCTATTCACCCCCCTCTAGTGGTTTTTCAAAACTTTGATATGAAATCCTATACTGACATAGGATGAAAATATGTGGCACCCTAATCTTGGGTTATAATGTATGGAACCCTAATTCTGGGCAATATGATCATAAATCATAACCCAAACTTGGGTAATGAAAAAAAGTATTCCTAATTAACATAAATTAGGAAATCCTAACTCAAATGATGAAATAGTGAGGTTATTCTTACGATGCATAGTGCTGATTTGTAATTGATATAATTGTTATCATATGCACTAATTATGCAAGTTACATGAGATGGTGGACATAGACAGGTATGAGCTATGATGTTTTACTCTTGAAATTGCTTTATGGGCTTTTTGAGCCATAATATGCTGTGTTGCCTAGTGAGAGGTAACAAGAGACATTATTGGGCTTTGAGAGCCATATGAAATACCTGTATTGCAAATATTATGTTTAGTTTGGTCAAATAACCTGAAGGCATTGAGTTACCTGATAAATTAGTAACAAGTGTTTTGATGTTGAAGTTTTGAATACCCATATTTCATACTCATGATGATGAGATGATAAGGGATGAGAATACCCTGATGAGATAAGGGATTGAGGTCCCAATGTTTGATAAAGCTTTGAAAAGAACTTGATAGAATAGTACTCATTCTTGTAGCAATGGTTATAATGTTTCATGTTTGAAAACATGTTTGATGCTAAAAGAATATTGCAATGTACTTAATTAATCAAGTGAAATGGTATCATGTAGAGCCCTGACCATAGATCCATCATCGTCAGTAGTTTGGTGATGGTGAAACAGGCTTTCCTACTGGAACTCCTGGAGGGCATACTTTTGAGTATGTGGGGGTTGCTTTCCTACTAGAACTCCTGGAGGGCATACTTTTGAGTATGTGGGGGTTTTGGGCACGAATATCCTTACGCCCTAATGGAGGAATTGATGTGAGGTAAACATTAAATATCTCAATCCTTCATTATTTATGCCGGGATGGATGTATCACTAATCTCCCGAAGACCGAGATGGATGTATTATTAATCTCCCGATGATCTAAATGCCGAATCGATGTGAGATAAATATAATATCTCTCGATTGTGAAGAGAGTACAACATGCCACTGTAACTCTAATAGCGAAGTTGCCAATATACCCTGGAAAGATATTTAGCAGAGACACAAGATGTCCTGTAGTTGGTCCTCACACTGACCGAGGAAGATGATGTCATGGAAATCCGGCTCTTCTATTGATCTATGTATGGTACTGATTTCGATTTCCCAATGGTCGATTGGAGAATGAGCGGTATACCTCATCTCCTCAGGGCTTAAATATGATTGTAAAATGTAATCAGCCATGTAGCATATTTGCTTAAGGTTGAAATATGAGAATCATTGGTTGATGTTACTTTGCATAGTATGTTCTAATGGACAAATGCTATTTATGATCTTAAATTCCTTATTGGATAAGTAATATGCTGCTTCATCGATTTATAAGTAAAATGCTTTGAGTAAGGAATAATGCTCTAACTTGTTCATACATTGATTTAACTGCTGTTAAATACTTGATTCTTCTGCTCAATTTTATTTTATTAATTGCAATAATAATGTTTCTGGCAGAGAGTTATATCTCTTGCTGGGACAATTTTCAATTGTCTCACCCCGTGGAATCCAACTTTTTAGGTAGATGCAGAAGAGGAAGTAGAAACCCTACAGTAAGGGAAGAACAACAGTAGCAACAACAACAAGGACATCAATGAATCCTCAGGTGGAGACACTGGTTGTCATGTCCTGTAAATAGAGAGTCCTATGTGTCGTCTCTGTACTCTCAGGTCCTAGGAGTCAGTTGTTAGTTTGATGTTGATCTAAGATTTTGGCTTGATGCCTCGAGGTTCTTATACTACTTGTGTACAGTTTAACAGGGCAGTAGATGTTTGTAACTCTCAAGAAGAAATGGTACAAGAGATGTACTAGTAAACCAGAATGTATTTGAAATACTTTGGTTCCTTATGAAAGAGTTTTTTAGCTTACAGATCTCTTTGTAAAAAGTTTTAATTTTTAGTGATTTTCAGTAATTCCACTGCAAATGATACGCTTCCGCATTAGTTAATCTCGTTTCATTGGTTAAGATCGGTTTGTACGCCACAATTTAGTGGTATCAGAGATCTAGGTTTGCCAAGTCTACAAAGACAAAAGATTAAGGTTGTTGAGTCTGTTCTAGTCCCTTCTTGTTTATCTGATAGTGTCTTCTGCTCAATAGGAGGAGAAGAAAAACTAAAGATGTCTGGATCACACGATGAACATGCTACTGAGAGAAGTGTTGCTGCACCAAGAGGAGGTGCAAGAGACTAAGATAGGGAAGAACCCGTACCTGAACAACCCTAGTACAATCAAGAAGATATGGGGAACCCAACCTTCCAAGCCATGTTTGGACAGTTTATGGCAGCCATGACTCATATGACAGATAGGATGCCATTACCTGCACCTAGGGCACCTACCCACCATGAAGGATAGGGAGCCGACAAGACATTTGAACGACTTCGCTGGGTTGGAGCCACAAAATATGCTGGGAGAGCTGATCCAACAGATGTCGACATGTGGCTGACCGAGCTGGAGAAAGACTTTAGAATCCTTAACATCTCAAAAGCTGAGAAGGTTAGACAAGCTTTATACCTTTTTAAGGGGAGTGCTAGCCATTGGTGGACCATAGAAGAAGGCAAGAGGCCGAGTGTGGAGATCGGATGGGAAGTATTCCGACGAGAATTCGTCTATAGATACTTTCCTAAGACATTACTAGATGAGAAGATCTCTCAGTTTGAGAGATTAAGGCAAGGACAATGAACATTAGCGAGTACGAGGCTAAGTTCATGGAGCTTTTGCGGTTTTGTCCGCATATGGCAGCTACCGATGAAGAAAGGATTCAACATTTTGAGAAGGGGTTGAACACCGATTTGACCACTCCTATGTCTGCTTTAGAGAATAGGAAGAGGTTTACTACTTTTGTAGAGTCTGCCAGATAGATAGAGAGGCCTGTGACTGAGAAGAGACAAACTAAGAACATAAAGGTGTACACTCAGTTTCATGGACAAGGGTCCAAAAGTTTTAAGAAACTGAGGTTTTCTACACCAATAGCACCATCAAGGTTTAATACCCAAACGTGATGGACGTCTAATAGGGGTAGAGGTCGTAGTTTACCACCTGAAGGGGCCCACAGCTCAGCATCGGTGTCGATAACATGACCATCCAGACCACAGGTAGGGAACAGAGGTTGTTTTATATGTGGGAAGATGGGACATCTGATGAAGGATTGTCGAGTCAGAGAAGAAAGTGTGACTCAACCTCAGAGGCAGAGTCAGTAAGGCTCTCAGAGGCGACAATTTCCAAGTTGTGCAAGAGGACGTGGACAAGTGTCCCAAGCTGGATCGTCGGCACCCAATAATCGAGCACCGAGTCAACCATAGGCAACGACGAGATTCTATGCGATGAATCATCCTGATCCAGTAGTCAACCCTCGGGTTGTGGCAGGTTAGATGGAACTATTTAATTCTGATATGTCTATATCCTGTGTTGTATATGTTTTAATTGATCCAGGTGCTACACATTCTTTCTTCACTAAAAGAGTGATTCTTGACTTCAATATGACAGTTGGTCATAGGGCGGAAAGTTTGAAGTTAGAAACTCCTTTGATGGGATCTGCAGTGTTGCGGGAGATGTGTTTCTCCTGCACTCTTTTCTTTTCTGAATATCACATTGGAGTGGATCTTATACCACTTGAGATGCAAGGTTTCGATATAATTCTTGGAATGGACACCCTAGAAAAATACAAGGTTGTCTTGGATTGTGAGTCTAAGCATGATGTATTCACAGATGATAGCGACACATGGATCTTTCAGGGAGATAGGAAGATTCTTCCAACCTGTATTGTGTCAGCTATAGTAGCTGAGAAGTTGATGAGGCAAGGATGTTTTGCATTCTTGGCACATGTGGTAGATACCACCATGGAGAGTTCTAATCCTTCTGAAGTTCCGATAGTCAGGGAATCGGAAGATATATTTCCTGAAGAACTTCCAGGAGTTCCACCACCCCGAGAGATTGATTTTGAAATTAATCTAATTCCGGGCACACAACCTATAGCACAAACACCATATAGGATGGTGCCTGTTGAAATGATAGAGATCAAGAAACAACTACATGAGTTGCTTGAGAAGGGTTTCATCCGACCGAGTACTTCACCATGGGGTGCTCCGGTCCTCTTTGTTAAGAAGAAGGATGGGTCTATGCGATTATGTATTGACTACAGACAATTGAATAAAGTAACTATAAAGAACAAGTATCCTCTGTCAAGAATAGATGATTTGTTTGATCAGTTGTGTGGTGCAACTGTCTTTTCTAAGATAGATCTGAGGTCGGGATACCATCAGTTGCGTATTAAGGAGGGTGACATACCTAAATCTGCCTTTAGGACAAGGTATGGTCACTATGAGTTCATAGTTATGTCGTTTGGACTAACTAATGCACCAGATGCATTCATGGAACTCATGAATAGAATCTTTCGACCTTTCCTTGATCAATATGTAGTAGTCTTCATAGATGACATCTTGATCTACAGTAGAGATGCTCAACAACATGAGCAACACCTCAGTCAGGCTTTGACTTTGCTAAGAGAGCATAAGTTGTATGCTAAGTTTAGCAAATGTGAATTCTAGTTACCAGAAGTTTCTTTTCTTGGACACTTAATATCTACCTCAGGTATTCGTGTTGATCCTAAGAAGGTAGAATCTATCCTGCAATGGGAACAACCAAAGACACCGACGGAGATACGTAGTTTCCTAGGGTTTAGGGTTGGCATGCTATTACAGGAGGTTCATTAAGAACTTCAGTTCTATAACTTTACCCCTAACCAAGTTAACTAGAAGGGAGGCTCTTTTTGTCTAGAATGACAAGTGTCAACAATCATTCCAGTTGTTGAAAGAAAGGTTGACAAGTGCACCTGTGCTGGTGTTACCTGAGCAAGGAAAATGGTACATAGTTTTCTGTGATGCATCAAAGAGTGGTCTAGGATGTGTGTTGATGCAGGATAAGCAAGTGATTTCTTTCGCTTCTCAACAACTTAAAAAACACGAGGAGAATTATCCAACACATGATCTAGAGCTAGCTACTGTGGTCCATGCTTTGAAGATCTGGAGACATCTATAGAGAAACATTCCAGATTTTCACAGACCATAGGAACCTAAAGTATATATTCTCACAACATGAGCTGAACATGAGGCAACGCCGCTGGATGGAGTTAATCAAGTACTACGATTGTACAATTGATTATCATCCAGGAAAGGCTAATGTGATAGCTGATGCATTAAGTAGGAAATCAGCAACACCAGCCCTAGATAAAGCACAGTTGAATTCCTTAGTGTGCTCTTAGAGGGATATGTTCATATCCTTGAGGCAAAACAATGTACTATTTAAAGTATCCTTGTTAGCCGGGTTGTTAGCTGAGATGCACATAAACCAACTCTGAGACAACAGATTAAAGAAGCACATCAAGCTGATGTTGTAGTTTAGTAGATTAGGTTAGAGTATGGCAGTGAGAAATGAGATGGCTTTCACGAGTCAGAAGATCAGATAGTCTGTTACCATGGTAGGATGGTAGTACCTGATGCCAATGACTTGAGAAAGTTAGTTTTGGAAGAAGCTCATTCTTCGATGTATGCTATGCATCCAGGGAACACCATGATGTATCATAACTTGAAAGATATGTACTGGTGGTCTGGTTTGAAGAAAGACGTTGCTGAGTTTGTTATGTTGTAACACCCCTGACCTGGGTTATACCTTAACCCTAGGTGTTTTGATTAAGAAAGATGATTAAATGCTTAATCTCATCTTGTGAAAGGTAATTATGGTTCAAGAGGAACTTATATTACAATTCTTATCCTTTTTGAACATTGTTGAAATCAATGTTTTGCCTGTTTTGGACTAAAGTGCAAATTACCCAAGTTGAGGGGTTTAAGTGCAAATTGTGCATGATAATATGTTCCTCATATGTTGAAGCATCATTAGAGTAAAGATGATGATGAGGTATGGCTTATGGAAGCCTAAATACCAAGAAAGAGCTGATAAAACAATGTATGTGCATGAAAACCTAGTTTTGGTGTAATGTGCAATTTACCCAAAACCCAGGGTGTAATATGTAAATTACCACTTCAATAAGGTCCCTAATGTTTCTTGGCATCAAGTAGAGAAAATTAAATGAGAGGGGCGCCTCATTTGAATTAAGTTGGAGGAGAGAGAATCTTGATATTAAAATAATCAAGATTTAATCCTAATTGAAACCCTAATTCTATTTAGTGTAAAAACAAATATAATAATTGAAGGGCCTTCAACCAAAAACGAGATGGTTGAATTTGCTCAAGTGTGAACACATTTGTGACTTTGCTAGGCCACGAAAATATCTCAAGCAAGTGGATAACCCACTCACCATTATTATAAAGAAAAGCAATATCCACTCAAATTGGAATATTATTATAATATGATCTAAGGTGCTTAATTTGCTTTTCTTTAAATTGATGGATAATGAAGAGGAATAAGAGGCAATGAAGATAGCCTCATCCTTAAGGATTTTGAGGGGAATTTGAGGGGGAAGAGGCGTCCATATCTTTGGAATTTAATGCATTTTAATAATGCATTTTCTCTCTCATCAAGTTTCTTATAAAAGTACCTTTACCAAGCCAAAACAAAGGCTATTTCGGATTCTTTTCTTTACCCTTGCTTGGAAAACGACTAAGGAGCTGTGGAGGAGCAGGAGGACGACCCCAACCTGTTGGTAAGGTCCTTGACCTTCGTTCTCCTTGATTCCATGGTGGAAATAAAAAATAAATCATTGATTTCTTCTTATTTGGATCTCCTCTTCAACCCTAGCCAACTTTTTCATCCAAAAGCTTGAGGACGAGCTTAGGGGGAGTTGCTAGAGATTCATCCACCATTAATGGCGTGGGCTTGAAGCTTTGGAGCTCAATTGGAGGCGGGTTTTATAACTCAAACCCTTAATCATTGCTATTGCATCAATCAATTATGCTTTGTTGATTGTTTTCTTCAATTTGATACATACTTGTTTCCTTGCTGTAATTTCCATCAAGAACAGTTGCTGTTCTTGGTTTTTCGAAGGAAGGGGATGATGACATCATCCTATATGCTTATCCAAAGAAAAGTACCAAGCCAAATGGTCTTGATATCTATTCCAAATCGTTTTAAATTGATTGGCTATGCAGTTTCAGAAAACTGTTTTAGGGAAAACGGTTTCAAGACCGTTTGATATGGTTGAACAAGCGTTGACCGTTTGGGAATCTTGTTCCTAATTATGTAGGATAATGACCCTCCAAATTTTAGGGGTTAAATCCAAAGGAATCGTGAGTTGAAGGCCAATCAATTAGATAAATCGAATTGAATTAAATGCTGATTTTCAACCTGATCAACTTGACCTGTTTGGGAAAACGGTTTCAAGACCATTTGAGTGTGTTGACCAAGCATTGACCGTTTGGGATTCCTGTTTATAATGATGTTGGTTAATGACCCTCCAAATTTGAGGGATTAACTCCCAAGGAATCGTGAGTTGAAGCCTAATCAATTAGGGAAACCTAATTGAATTAAGTGCTGATTTTCAATCTGATTTAATTGACCTTTTTGAGTAAACGGTCTCAAGACCGTTTGAATGCATTGACCAAGGGTTGAATGTTTGGGATTACTGTTACTAATGATGTGGTCTAATGACTCACCAAATTTTAGGGATTAACTCCCAAGGAATCGTGAGTTGAAGGCTATTCAATTAAGCAAACCCTAATTGTTTATGGAAGTAATAACTCAGTATACTATGTCAAACATAGTTGTTTGTATTTGATCATATGGTTGATGTAACCAAATCAAGTGGAGAGAATGATAGAAATGAATTCATACATGAGTATGATTCATATGGTGATTTAGGGTAGGATCCTTAGTAAAGAGATCAAGAAACCCTAATTGAGAAGGTTAACGAACCCTAACCCTGATTTAGGGAAATTTTGAGTAAAACCCTAATCTAGGGTAATAGTGTAACCCTAATTAAGGGTAATAGTGTAACCCTAATTAAGGGTAATGACTTGGGTAACTCTAATTTAAGGTAATGAAATACCAAACCCTAATTAGAGGAATAATGAATCCCTAATTTATGGGTAATTGAATGAAACCCTAATTGGGATGATTAGTGAAACCCTAATTGAGGGTGATTCCCTGAGAAACTCTAATTGAGGATGATTCCATGTGAAACCCTAATTGAGGGCGATGTCATATGAAACCTTAAACCTAACACAGAGTAAAGCTATGTAAAACCCTAAATTTGGGCTATAGTGCATGGAATTCTAATCATGGGCAATATGATGATAAATCATAACCCTAATGTCTGGGTAATGATATGAGTAAACCTTAATGATGAAATAATGAGTAATACCCTATAATGATGAAATATCTTAAGTGGTTGACTATAGGCAACCTTATAACAAGCAATGCCTTAATTTGAGATGAGTCCATATCATTGAAGATAGTTGGACAATCCTTGTGTGTGATCTATGCACATCATGGTAAAGGTGATAGGTTGGTGGATGAAAGTATTAAGATGTGAAATTCCTTATTATAAGATAAGTTAATAAACTCATGTAAGATAGAAGTGATGAGGGAAGTGATACATTGAGACATGATAGATATCACATTTAGCATTTCAGGGTTGATATACCTTGATGCATCTCAAATCCAATATTTTTAGATAAGATACACAAGGAGAGTGTTATGTAAATTGTCACAATGAAATGTAATGAGTTTAACATACTTGATAAGTAAGCTAAAATGAGTATGATGTAATCATACCATGATAATGATGAGAGATAAACTCATACCTTGTGTTGATGATCATTTAATGATAAATGATAAGAATATTAAATACTTGGAATGTCGATGGATGCTCCTAGATGTATGGAACAATATATTAGGGTTGTATTGATAAAATAAACATGAAACCCTAATTGATGTGAATAGTAAACCCTAACCCTGTGGAGGAAATAGTGGTGTTACTATTATATTACATGAGTTAATATGTTATTGTTGCCTAGTGAGAGGTGACAAGATGTTTAATGGCCTTGTGAGCCATATGGTTAGATGTTACCTGGTAAGAAGTAACAAGATGTTTCATGGGCATGATTGAGCCCTGAATGAGGTGTATTCCTCTTATGTTGATAAGGGTTGATACCCTGTGCTATTGTGAAAAGGATTTATATCCTGTGATAATATGATAATTGGTGTAATCTAATGAATGGCAAGTGAATATTACCATGTGATGAAGAGATGAGAAATTATGTTTCATATGTTTTATATCTTTTCAGGTTTTGATATTTATATGCTTGCTAGAAATGAATTAGGGTTTGTATGTCCACTTGTTTGATGCAGCCTTAATTCACCTAATTGGCATAACTAATTAAGTGCAACTCTAATCATGTAGTGCCCTGTGCCGTAGAACCATCTTCAGTGTCAGAACTTGCTGGATGGTGAAACGAGTATTCCTAAGGGAAACTCGGAGCGCATATTGTTGAATATGCGGGGGTGGCAGGTTGAGGATATATATATACTTGTCATCCACAATTGCAGGTTACAGAGGATGGCTATGGTCATGCCTCAAATATTTGATGTGATTGAGGACAGCTGCGGTTGTACCTCGGATTAGAGGGTTTTGTATACCCTGTTTTCTAGTGTCGTAACTTGTACCAAGTACGGACTAGTTGTTATCAGTTGACTATATGTCACTGTTGGCAGTTTGACTGGTATGTCACTGCAGTTTACTCGTACTGACCGAGGGGAAGAGATCTTAGGATGCCGGTACTCCTAGATCTTGTACGGAACCGAATAGCCCTTCGCAGGGGTCGGTTGGACTTTGAATGGTACGATTCAAATTCCCCAGGGCATAATAAAAGATGTAATACAGCCGTATAGCATATCTGTTTAGGGTTATACATGACGCTTCACATTGAATGGAAACCCATGTTTGTTCTCTTTACATAAAGATGATGCTTAGTGCAACTAAGAGATAGTAATTATACTTATGTTGTGGATATGCATAAGACTGTAATTGTATACATACAATGGTCATGCTTATGTTGATATCTTACTGCTACTGTTGATTATAATCATGATGCTAGATATCTCATGTTGATAGTTATGTTTCACATGCTATCCATGCCTCTATAATTAGAAATACCTGACAGAGGCTTAATGCCTGTAATTAGGTTTGGTTAAAGTCCAATGCCTGGATGTGTAATCAGGATTGGTATAGTCCAATGCCTGAAACATTTATACCTGATTGATATAGTTTAATGCTTGAATAATACATGATGATTTATATAATCACATGTCTGGCATAAGTGAATACTTGTTTAGCAGATTGGCTAAGGCCAACAAATAGAAACAAGAATGAATCATGGGTGACACATCAGAATAATGAATGACATGAGCAAAGCTTGAGATGTTGAAAATGTATGGTAGATGAATGTTATACATGTTCTTTCTATTTCTTATAAAGAGAATAGATGAATTACTGTTCAATCATAGATATGTGTAATACTTTAAAAGATGAGAATGATCTAAACTGCTTATCCTCTGCTCAGTTTTATATTAATTAAACTACAATAATGATGTTTCTGGCGGAGAGTTATATCTCTCGCTGGGGCAATTTTCAATTGTCTCACCCCTGTGGGAACCAACATTTTTAGGTGGACGAGTGTGAAAGAGACTGATAATATCTTTCGGATGAAGAACATCAGCAGCTACAAGGATAGCAGTGACAACTCAGGTTGAGTGTGCTGTCTATCGTGTTTGGTAGATAGAAGTCCTATGTGTCGTCTCTGTACTCTCAGGTCCTCGGAGTTAGTACTTAGTGCTTTTAATGCATCGTTTTGAGATTTTGGCTTGATGCCTCGAGGTTATTATGTTGTCTGTGTTTAGCTTTTAACAAGGCAGTTGATGTTGTAACCCTTGAAAAGAGATGGTATAAGATATATACTTATGAACCATGATGTAAATGTAATACATTGGTTCTTGTTGAAAGAGTTTTCCTATGATTGGGTCTCTTTGAAAAAGGTTTTAAATTTTTAGTGATTTTCTATAATCCACTGCTTAGTGAACGCTTCCGCATTAGTTAATTATGTTTTTGTTAGTTGGATGCTACAATTAAGTGGTATCAGAGCTCTAGGTTCGCTGAGTCTACAGAGACATAGGACTAAGGTAGTAGAGTCTGTTCTGGTATCATCTAGTGTATCTGATAATGTCTTCTGCTCATATAAGAGAAGAAGAACTTAAAGATGACTGGGTCACATGAGGAGATTGCTGCTGAGAGCAGCAATATTGCACCAAGAAGAGATGCATGGGAGCAGGCAAGACAGAGACAATTGCCTAAGAGTCTCCTAGTTGATCCATTTATGATAAGAAAATCTTTCTTTAAGTATTACTGTTGGGTAGATTAGAGCAACAGTAATGCATATAGTGGACTGGATACTAGCTTTACGATCTAGGTTATCAGTCCTTAATACAGAAGTTTGAGCTTTAAAAGAGTTCCTAAATGACTTAGTCATGTTGGAACATGGGAAAGTCATGTGTGTATAATGATATTAAAAGTGAGGAATATGATCGCAAATAAAGTGCATACTACCTAATCTCAGTATTTATATACCCTGGCCAGGTATACAACTATTGATGATAAAGTGAGTATGGAAACTCTTAGATTGTAATCTCTCTGATTGCCCTGATCAAGCAGTCATTCCGATACAATCTAATGAGTATCATGAAATCAGAAATATGGAATGAATAAATGTGTGATATACTAAGTATAAGAAAGAGAAGTCTGAGATAATCTCAAATGAGCATGTTGTATGAGGAACTAAAAGTGTACTCCTCATAAGATAAGGATAAGAATAAGGGAAATAAAACCTGTTCAATAATGATGTAAGTATAATAAATGTATTTTCCCTAACGAAGAAATGGGAAATATGATGAGATCATGAGATGATCATAAACATGCTAAATGGATAATGTCATGTAATCATCCTTATAATTCCTATGCTAAAGGCAAGGAACCTAGGAAGAGCTAAAGAGTAAATGATTCATGAATAGTTGAAAATACATAAATTAATAAGAGGAATATGAATCCTTGTTTTCTTTCCTTTCAGGGACATGACCATCAAGTGGGTCTTAGGACACTTGATGTGCATAAGATAAAGGTGTTCATGTGATGGATACTTAGAAAAGTATCAGTTATCTTGGACTTTGGTCCCAAGATGAGGACATATGAAACACATAATGTTCCAAGATGAAAGGAAGAGATATATATGATGTGTTTCCAACACATGTGATAGATATCAAGGTGAAAGATTATGGTATCTGAGAGATATCAGATGGGTTAGGTTGGCTACCTGGATTGGTCAACTGTGAAATTAGTCTGATTATAATAATATGAACATCATATGTTAGGGGTTTATGCTCTGCATAAACATGATACTAATAAAGAATGTATGATGCTTCTCTGAATAAGAAAAGTGTTATTTGACACAAAGTTGACTCTATAGTCAATGATGAGGGACAGTGGGGCATGTGCCTTGTGTGTTGATTCTATGAGAATTTTGTATGGAAACACTTGGTGCTGATCAAAGTTTTATGGTGTATCTATAATAAGGAGATGATATGTGAAGACTAGATAGTATGATGAATAATATACATTTGTCTTCCTTTATCTGGATTTCGAGGACGAAATCCTTGTTAGGGGTTTATAATTTGTAACACCCCTGACCTGGGTTATACCTTAACCCTAGGTGTTTTGATTAAGAAAGATGATTAAATGCTTAATCTCATCTTGTGAAAGGTAATTATGGTTCAAGAGGAACTTATATTACAATTCTTATCCTTTTTGAACATTGTTGAAATCAATGTTTTGCCTGTTTTGGACTAAAGTGCAAATTACCCAAGTTGAGGGGTTTAAGTGCAAATTGTGCATGATAATATGTTCCTCATATGTTGAAGCATCATTAGAGTAAAGATGATGATGAGGTATGGCTTATGGAAGCCTAAATACCAAGAAAGAGCTGATAAAACAATGTATGTGCATGAAAACCTAGTTTTGGTGTAATGTGCAATTTACCCAAAACCCAGGGTGTAATATGTAAATTACCACTTCAATAAGGTCCCTAATGTTTCTTGGCATCAAGTAGAGAAAATTAAATGAGAGGGGCGCCTCATTTGAATTAAGTTGGAGGAGAGAGAATCTTGATATTAAAATAATCAAGATTTAATCCTAATTGAAACCCTAATTCTATTTAGTGTAAAAACAAATATAATAATTGAAGGGCCTTCAACCAAAAACGAGATGGTTGAATTTGCTCAAGTGTGAACACATTTGTGACTTTGCTAGGCCACGAAAATATCTCAAGCAAGTGGATAACCCACTCACCATTATTATAAAGAAAAGCAATATCCACTCAAATTGGAATATTATTATAATATGATCTAAGGTGCTTAATTTGCTTTTCTTTAAATTGATGGATAATGAAGAGGAATAAGAGGCAATGAAGATAGCCTCATCCTTAAGGATTTTGAGGGGAATTTGAGGGGGAAGAGGCGTCCATATTTTTGGAATTTAATGCATTTTAATAATGCATTTTCTCTCTCATCAAGTTTCTTATAAAAGTACCTTTACCAAGCCAAAACAAAGGCTATTTCGGATTCTTTTCTTTACCCTTGCTTGGAAAACGACTAAGGAGCTGTGGAGGAGCAGGAGGACGACCCCAACCTGTTGGTAAGGTCCTTGACCTTCGTTCTCCTTGATTCCATGGTGGAAATAAAAAATAAATCATTGATTTCTTCTTATTTGGATCTCCTCTTCAACCCTAGCCAACTTTTTCATCCAAAAGCTTGAGGACGAGCTTAGGGGGAGTTGCTAGAGATTCATCCACCATTAATGGCGTGGGCTTGAAGCTTTGGAGCTCAATTGGAGGCGGGTTTTATAACTCAAACCCTTAATCATTGCTATTGCATCAATCAATTATGCTTTGTTGATTGTTTTCTTCAATTTGATACATACTTGTTTCCTTGCTGTAATTTCCATCAAGAACAGTTGCTGTTCTTGGTTTTTCGAAGGAAGGGGATGATGACATCATCCTATATGCTTATCCAAAGAAAAGTACCAAGCCAAATGGTCTTGATATCTATTCCAAATCGTTTTAAATTGATTGGCTATGCAGTTTCAGAAAACTGTTTTAGGGAAAACGGTTTCAAGACCGTTTGATATGGTTGAACAAGCGTTGACCGTTTGGGAATCTTGTTCCTAATTATGTAGGATAATGACCCTCCAAATTTTAGGGGTTAAATACAAAGGAATCGTGAGTTGAAGGCCAATCAATTAGATAAATCGAATTGAATTAAATGCTGATTTTCAACCTGATCAACTTGACCTGTTTGGGAAAACGGTTTCAAGACCATTTGAGTGTGTTGACCAAGCATTGACCGTTTGGGATTCCTGTTTATAATGATGTTGGTTAATGACCCTCCAAATTTGAGGGATTAACTCCCAAGGAATCGTGAGTTGAAGCCTAATCAATTAGGGAAACCTAATTGAATTAAGTGCTGATTTTCAATCTGATTTAATTGACCTTTTTGAGTAAACGGTCTCAAGACCGTTTGAATGCATTGACCAAGGGTTGAATGTTTGGGATTACTGTTACTAATGATGTGGTCTAATGACTCACCAAATTTTAGGGATTAACTCCCAAGGAATCGTGAGTTGAAGGCTATTCAATTAAGCAAACCCTAATTGTTTATGGAAGTAATAACTCAGTATACTATGTCAAACATAGTTGTTTGTATTTGATCATATGGTTGATGTAACCAAATCAAGTGGAGAGAATGATAGAAATGAATTCATACATGAGTATGATTCATATGGTGATTTAGGGTAGGATCCTTAGTAAAGAGATCAAGAAACCCTAATTGAGAAGGTTAACGAACCCTAACCCTGATTTAGGGAAATTTTGAGTAAAACCCTAATCTAGGGTAATAGTGTAACCCTAATTAAGGGTAATAGTGTAACCCTAATTAAGGGTAATGACTTGGGTAACTCTAATTTAAGGTAATGAAATACCAAACCCTAATTAGAGGAATAATGAATCCCTAATTTATGGGTAATTGAATGAAACCCTAATTGGGATGATTAGTGAAACCCTAATTGAGGGTGATTCCCTGAGAAACTCT
Source organism: Alisma plantago-aquatica (assembly GCA_963693085.1). Lineage (NCBI taxonomy): Eukaryota > Viridiplantae > Streptophyta > Magnoliopsida > Alismatales > Alismataceae > Alisma > Alisma plantago-aquatica. The sequence goes on from OY856412.1 coordinate 420,283,042, forward strand.
AATTGAGGATGATTCCATGTGAAACCCTAATTGAGGGCGATGTCATATGAAACCTTAAACCTAACACAGAGTAAAGCTATGTAAAACCCTAAATTTGGGCTATAGTGCATGGAATTCTAATCATGGGCAATATGATGATAAATCATAACCCTAATGTCTGGGTAATGATATGAGTAAACCTTAATGATGAAATAATGAGTAATACCCTATAATGATGAAATATCTTAAGTGGTTGACTATAGGCAACCTTATAACAAGCAATGCCTTAATTTGAGTTGAGTCCATATCATTGAAGATAGTTGGACAATCCTTGTGTGTGATCTATGCACATCATGGTAAAGGTGATAGGTTGGTGGATGAAAGTATTAAGATGTGAAATTCCTTATTATAAGATAAGTTAATAAACTCATGTAAGATAGAAGTGATGAGGGAAGTGATACATTGAGACATGATAGATATCACATTTAGCATTTCAGGGTTGATATACCTTGATGCATCTCAAATCCAATATTTTTAGATAAGATACACAAGGAGAGTGTTATGTAAATTGTCACAATGAAATGTAATGAGTTTAACATACTTGATAAGTAAGCTAAAATGAGTATGATGTAATCATACCATGATAATGATGAGAGATAAACTCATACCTTGTGTTGATGATCATTTAATGATAAATGATAAGAATATTAAATACTTGGAATGTCGATGGATGCTCCTAGATGTATGGAACAATATATTAGGGTTGTATTGATAAAATAAACATGAAACCCTAATTGATGTGAATAGTAAACCCTAACCCTGTGGAGGAAATAGTGGTGTTACTATTATATTACATGAGTTAATATGTTATTGTTGCCTAGTGAGAGGTGACAAGATGTTTAATGGCCTTGTGAGCCATATGGTTAGATGTTACCTGGTAAGAAGTAACAAGATGTTTCATGGGCATGATTGAGCCCTGAATGAGGTGTATTCCTCTTATGTTGATAAGGGTTGATACCCTGTGCTATTGTGAAAAGGATTTATATCCTGTGATAATATGATAATTGGTGTAATCTAATGAATGGCAAGTGAATATTACCATGTGATGAAGAGATGAGAAATTATGTTTCATATGTTTTATATCTTTTCAGGTTTTGATATTTATATGCTTGCTAGAAATGAATTAGGGTTTGTATGTCCACTTGTTTGATGCAGCCTTAATTCACCTAATTGGCATAACTAATTAAGTGCAACTCTAATCATGTAGTGCCCTGTGCCGTAGAACCATCTTCAGTGTCAGAACTTGCTGGATGGTGAAACGAGTATTCCTAAGGGAAACTCGGAGCGCATATTGTTGAATATGCGGGGGTGGCAGGTTGAGGATATATATATACTTGTCATCCACAATTGCAGGTTACAGAGGATGGCTATGGTCATGCCTCAAATATTTGATGTGATTGAGGACAGCTGCGGTTGTACCTCGGATTAGAGGGTTTTGTATACCCTGTTTTCTAGTGTCGTAACTTGTACCAAGTACGGACTAGTTGTTATCAGTTGACTATATGTCACTGTTGGCAGTTTGACTGGTATGTCACTGCAGTTTACTCGTACTGACCGAGGGGAAGAGATCTTAGGATGCCGGTACTCCTAGATATTGTACGGAACCGAATAGCCCTTCGCAGGGGTCGGTTGGACTTTGAATGGTACGATTCAAATTCCCCAGGGCATAATAAAAGATGTAATACAGCCGTATAGCATATCTGTTTAGGGTTATACATGACGCTTCACATTGAATGGAAACCCATGTTTGTTCTCTTTACATAAAGATGATGCTTAGTGCAACTAAGAGATAGTAATTATACTTATGTTGTGGATATGCATAAGACTGTAATTGTATACATACAATGGTCATGCTTATGTTGATATCTTACTGCTACTGTTGATTATAATCATGATGCTAGATATCTCATGTTGATAGTTATGTTTCACATGCTATCCATGCCTCTATAATTAGAAATACCTGACAGAGGCTTAATGCCTGTAATTAGGTTTGGTTAAAGTCCAATGCCTGGATGTGTAATCAGGATTGGTATAGTCCAATGCCTGAAACATTTATACCTGATTGATATAGTTTAATGCTTGAATAATACATGATGATTTATATAATCACATGTCTGGCATAAGTGAATACTTGTTTAGCAGATTGGCTAAGGCCAACAAATAGAAACAAGAATGAATCATGGGTGACACATCAGAATAATGAATGACATGAGCAAAGCTTGAGATGTTGAAAATGTATGGTAGATGAATGTTATACATGTTCTTTCTATTTCTTATAAAGAGAATAGATGAATTACTGTTCAATCATAGATATGTGTAATACTTTAAAAGATGAGAATGATCTAAACTACTTATCCTCTGCTCAGTTTTATATTAATTAAACTACAATAATGATGTTTCTGGCGGAGAGTTATATCTCTCGCTGGGGCAATTTTCAATTGTCTCACCCCTGTGGGAACCAACATTTTTAGGTGGACGAGTGTGAAAGAGACTGATAATATCTTTCGGATGAAGAACATCAGCAGCTACAAGGATAGCAGTGACAACTCAGGTTGAGTGTGCTGTCTATCGTGTTTGGTAGATAGAAGTCCTATGTGTCGTCTCTGTACTCTCAGGTCCTCGGAGTTAGTACTTAGTGCTTTTAATGCATCGTTTTGAGATTTTGGCTTGATGCCTCGAGGTTATTATGTTGTCTGTGTTTAGCTTTTAACAAGGCAGTTGATGTTGTAACCCTTGAAAAGAGATGGTATAAGATATATACTTATGAACCATGATGTAAATGTAATACATTGGTTCTTGTTGAAAGAGTTTTCCTATGATTGGGTCTCTTTGAAAAAGGTTTTAAATTTTTAGTGATTTTCTATAATCCACTGCTTAGTGAACGCTTCCGCATTAGTTAATTATGTTTTTGTTAGTTGGATGCTACATATGTGGTGTCCCGTGTGTCAGCAGGTTAAAGCTTAACATCAAAAGCCCACAGGAACAATGCAACCTTTGCCTATACCGCAGTGGAAATGGGATCATGTAACCATGAACGTTTTGGTTGGTTTGCCTAGAACAGCCAAAGGTCATTATTCCATATAGGTGATAGTTGACCGGTTGACGAAAACAACACATTTCTTACCTGCTAAAACAACCTACATTACTGAGAAGCTGTCATAGTTATATGTAGATGAGATAGTGCGGTTGCACGGGGTTCCAGCTACTATCATTTCTGATAGAGGTCCCCAGTTCACGAGTCATTTTTGGGAACGACTTCATAAAGATTTGGGTATGCAGTTAAGGTTTAGTACAACCTTTTACCCTCAGACAGATGGACAATTTGAGAGGACTATACAAACCTTGGAGGACTTGCTTAGGGCATGTGTCCTTCAGTTTGTAGGAAGTTGGGATCTACACCTGAGCTTGATAGAATTTGCTTACAATAATAGTATTGACATGGCACCATATGAAGCTTTATATGGTAGACATTGTAGATCTCCTTTATGTTGGTATGAAACTGGAGAAAATCAACTTTTGGGTCCTGAGCTAGTGCAACAGACAACTGAGAAGATTAAAGTAATACAACAATAGTTAAAGACTGCACAAGAATAGAAATCATACGTCAACAAACGGAGAAGACCTTTAGATTTCCAAGTTGGAGATAGTGTATATCTCAAGGTCTCACCTTGGAAAGGAGTTCTTAGATTTGGAAGAAACGGAAAGTTAGCTCCTAGATTTATGGCGCCTTATCCAATCATTGAATAGATTGGAAAGGTAGCTTATAAGCTAGAGTTACCACCCGAGTTGCATAGATTGCACCCAGTGTTCCACATTTCCATGCTAAGGAAGTGTCATCCTGACACAGAATTAATTCTACAACCTATGGAGGTAGAGTTGAATGATGACATATCATATGTTGAAGGACCTGTGACGATCCTTGATAAAAGAATTAAAAAGCTAAAAAAGAAAGACATTTGTCTTGTAAAATTCCTCTGGAATCACTATGGCATTAAAGAAGCTACATGGGAACTAGAAGAAGAGATGAGGAGGAGATACACTACTCTTTTATCTTAAATGTTTTCATTAATGATTTCGGGGATGAAATCCTTGTAAGGGGTGGATAATTTGTAACATCCCCGACATGGGTTATGCTTTAACCCTGGGTGTTTTACATAATAAAGTTGATTAGATGCTTGATCATGCTTCTTGGAAAGTAATTAAGGCTCATGGGGAACTTATATTTCAATTTTAGTCCTTTTTGAATAATGTTGAAATAATATTTTGCTTGTTTTGGACTAAGTGCAAATACCCAAGTTGAGGGGTTAACTTGCAAATTGTTCATGATAAAATGTTTCTCAGACGTTGAAGCATCATAAGAATGAGGATGATGTAGTGGTATGGTTTTCCACAAGCTTGAGCACCAAGATAAAGCTTGCTGAGCAATCCTTGTGCATTAAAAATCTAGTTTTGGTGTAATGTGCAATTTGCCCAAAACATAGGGTTCAGTATGCAAAATATCATTTCTATAGGGTCCCTCATGTTTCTTGGAATCACGTAGAGAAAAGAAAATGAGAGGGGCGCCTCATTTGAATTAATTTAGAGGAGAAAGAATCTTGATATTAAAATAATCAAGATTTAAGTATAAATGGGACTTTATTTTAATTTAATGCAAAAAGAAATATATTAATTGAAGAGCCCTTAAAAAAAAATGCGAGGGATGAATTTGCAAGGGGTTGGACGAGCTTGTGCCTTGCAAAAGCACGAAAATATCTTGAGTGAGTAGAAAGCCCACTCACATTAAGTTAATAAAAAGAAATATCCACTAAAAAGGGGATATTAGTATAATATGTTTAAGGTGCTTAATTTCTTTTCTTTTAATTCTTGGATAATGAAGAGGTTTTGCAAGTGGGAGAATATTTCTTTGTGGCCAAGGAATTGAGGGGAAGAGGCGGCACAAATTTTGGATTTTAGAAGATTTTTAATAAGGCATTTTCTCTCTCATTGATTTTCTTATAAAAACACCTTTTACAACTCAAATCAAAGGCTTTTTTGAACTCACTTCCTCTCTTTGCTTGCAAACCGACCAAGGGAGATAGGAGCAGCATTAGGACGACCCCCAACCTGTTGGTAAGCTTCTTGATCCTCTTTCGCCTTGATTTCATGGTGGAAATCACAAAACAATGCATAAATGATTCTCTATTTCACTCCATCTTCAATCCTAGCCAATCTTTTCACTCCAAAGATTGAGGACGAGCCTTGGGAGAGTTGCAAAAGCTTCCTCCACCATTGTTGATGTAAAGATCCAAGCTTTGAAGCTCAATTGGAGGCGGTTTATATAACTCAAACCCTTAAATATTGTTATTGCATTCAAATCTCCATTATTTGTTGAAGGTTTTGTTCTATTTGAAATTCCCTTGATTCATTACTGTAATTACCATGAAAACGCCAGTAGCTTTTGAATGAACGAAGTTATATGATGATGACATCATCCTAGGCACACATTCCAACAAGTTTCCCTTGCAAATGGTTTTAAGACTTTGGTCCAAACGGTTTCACCAAACCGTTTGGAGACTAAACGGTTTGCAAACCGTTTTAGAGTCTTGAAACCCAAACCATTTAGAAAGGTTGACCATTTGGATGGATTGACCATTTGAGGTCAGAACCCTAGTACATGTTGGATGAGGATCTAATGGTTCCAATTGATTGAATCAATATATGGACAATCATCCAATTAGAAACCCTAATCGGGTTAAGTGTTGATTTTGCAATTGATTGGTTTAAATCTATGGGTTGATTAACCCAAACGGTCTCAAGACCATTTGGAGATCACCCAAACGGTCTCAAGACTGTTTGTAGGTCAACCAAGAACGTTTGGAGGTCTAGGATTAAGTAGGGTTGAGTAGTTGAAGATCTGAAGATGTCAAATTGAAATGCAAGCAATAGCTAGTTTGTTGATCAATCTAATGATCCAAACCCTAAATGAATTTCACAATTTTTAGTGATGGGATGGGAAAATGGTCTCAATACTGTTTGGAGGTTATCCAAATGACCTCAAGAACGTTTGAGGTCAGGTCGTTCCCAATGAGAATGATGGTGTAATGATTTCAAAGCAATTAGTTCCACAATGTCTAATATTGAAAGTTTATCAATTTCAACCCTAATTCAATTGGGTTCAAAACCCTAATGGATGATCAATTGAAGGTTGAATCAATTAAAAGATGATTCATTAATCTCAATTGAAGTTTAATGCTTAGGTTCAATTGATGAGTAATTACATGGATTCAATTGATGAAGGAATTAATCTTGGAAACCCTAAATCAATATGAGTGGTTGAGACCATTTTTTGTCCAATCAAGTTTGAGGAGGTTTGGTCCAAACGGTCTCAAGACCATTTCAGTCCAAATGGTCTCAAGACCGTTTGGGACCAAATGGTCTCAAGATCGTTTGGGACCAAACGATCCCAAACCAACTGAGACTCAAATGATCCCAAGTACATATGTCCTAAACGGTTTCAAGCACCAACTTTGTCAAACGGTTTCAAGCACTAATTTTATCAAATGGTTTCTAGCACCTTGTCAAACAGTTTCAAGCACCAACTTTGTCAAACGGTTTCAAGTACCAATTTTTCTAAACGGTTTCAAACCGTTAGACCAAGACTGTTTGGAGGTCTAAATGGTCTTGGACCATTTGAAGGTCATCCATGCAAGACCATTTGAGGTCTGGTTGGCCAAGACCGTTTGGGGTCTAAGTGACCAAGACCGTTTGAATGTAATTAACCAAAACCGTATGGACACTTAAGGTGATTATAGGTCAATTGTTTAAATGATCATTACATGATGTAATCCAAGGGTGATTATGGTAATTGTATCCTTAATAAGATATGGTGATTAGTACCTTTTGAATGATTAATCTTTGATGATTATGGAATTAATGACACAATATATGTGTCAACTCTTCAATCAAGTGGAATTGACCTAATCTATGCAAGTTTGAATTAAGCATCATCTTATAGAAGATGACAGAGAAAGGACTTCCTACATGAATGATAATCATGTAGTGGTTAAGACTCAACACTTACAACATGAATGAATGTGCAATTAGGATATGATCCTTGATAAAGAGATCATGAAACCTAATTAAGATGGATAATGTGACCTAACCTTAATTGAGGGCAATGATAGGTGAAGCCCTAATCTATGGTAATGGTATGACCCTAATTTAGTGTAATGACATGAGAAATCCTAATTTAGGTAATTTTAATAATAAACCATGATTGAATGTGAATAGTAAACCCTAATTGAGGATAATGTTATGAGAAACCCTGATCAAGGGTGTAGCCATATGGAACCCAAAGTGAGGGTGATGTCATGTGGAACCCTAGACAAGGGTGATGCCAAAATGAAATCATAATAATGTGATATAACATTTAATTCAAGGTAATGCCATATATTGGAGTGTGAAACTTTGATATGAAATCCTATACTGACATAGGATGAAAATATGTGGAGCCCTAATCTTGGGTTATAATGTATGGAACCCTAATTCTGGGCAATATGACGATAAATCATAACCCAAACTTGGGTGATGAGAAAAAGTATTCCTAATTAACATAAATTGGGAAATCCTAACACAAATAATGAAATAGTAAGGCTATTCTTACAATGCATAGTTCTGATTTGTAATTGATATAATTGTTATCATATGCACTAATTATGCAGGTTACATGAGATGGTGGACATAGCCAGGTATGAGCTATGATGTTTTACTATTGAAATTGCTTTATGGGCTTTGTGAGCCATAATATGCTGTGTTTCCTAGTGAGAGGTAACAAGAGACATTATTGGGATTTAAGAGCCATATGAAATATCTGTATTGCAAATATTATGTTTACTTTGGTCAAATAACCTGAAGACATTAAGTTACCTGATAAATTGGTAACAAGTGTTTTGATGTTGAAGGTTTGAATACCCATATTTTATACTCATGATGATGAGATGACAAGGGATGAGAATACCCTGATGAGATAAGGGATTGAGGTCCCAATGTTTGATAAAGCTTTGAAAAGAACTTGATAGAGTAGTTATCACTCTTGTAGCAATGGTTATAATGTTTCATGTTTGAAAACATGTTTAATGTTGAAAGAATATTGCAATGTACTTAAATAATCAAGTGAAATGGTATCATGTAGAGCCCTGACCATAGATCCATCATCGTGAGTAGTTTGGTGATGGTGAAACAGGCTTTCCTACTGGAACTTCTGGAGGGCATACTTTTGAGTATGTGGGGGTTATGGGCGTGAATATCCTTATGCCCTAATGGAGGAATTGATGTGAGGTAAACATTAAATCTCTCAATCCTTCATTATTTATGCCGGGATGGATGTATCACTAATCTCCCAAAGATCGGGATGGATGTATTATTAATCTCCCGATGATCTAAATGCCGAATCGTTGTGAGATAAATATAATATATCTCAGTTGCAAAGAGAGTACAACATGCCACTGTAACTCTAATAGCGAAGGTTCCAGTATACCTTGGAAAGCTATTTAGTAAAGACACAAGATGTCCTGCAGTTGGTCCTCACACTGACTGAGGAAGATGAGGTCATGGAAATCTGACTCTTCTATTGATCTATGTATGGTACTGATTTTGATTTCGCAATGGTCGGTTGGAGTATGAGTGGTATACCTCATCTCCTCAGGGCTTAAATATGATTGTAAAATGTAATCAGCCATCTAGCATATTTGCTTAAGGTTTAAATATGAGAATCATTAGTTGATGTTACTTTGCATAGTATGTTCTAATGGACAAATGCTATTTATGCTCTTAAATTCCTTATTGGATAAGTAATATGCTGCTTCATCAATTTATAAGTAAAATACTTTGAGTAAGGAATAATGCTCTAACCTATTTATACATCGATTTAACTACTACTAAATACTTATGATTTTTCTTCTCAGTTTTATTTTATTAATTGCAATAATAATGTTTCTGGCGGAGAGTTATATCTCTCGCTGGGACAATTTTGAATTGTCTCACCCCGTGGAATCCAAATTTTTAGGTAGACACAGAAGAGGAAGTAGAAACCCTACAACAAGGGAAGAACATCAGCAACAACAACAACAAGGACATCAGTGAATCCTCAGGTGGAGACACTGGTTGTCATGTCCTATAAATAGAGAGTCATATGTGTCGTCTCTGTACTCTCAGGTCCTAGGAGTCAGTAGTTAATTTGATGTTGATCTGAGATTTTGGCTTGATGCCTCGAGGTTCTTATACTACTTGTGTACAGTTTTAACAGGGCAGTAGATGTTTGTAACTCTCAAGAAGAAATGGTACAAGAGATGTAGTAGTAAACCAGAATGTATTTGAAATACTTTGGTTCCTTATGAAAGAGTTTTTCAGCTTAAGGATCTCTTTGTAAAAAGTTTTAATTTTTAGTGATTTTCAATAATTCCGCTACGAATGATATGCTTCTGCATTAGTTAATCTCGTTTCATTGGTTAAGATCGGTTTGTACGCCACAATTTAGTGGTATTAGAGCTCTAGGTTTGCCGAGTCTACAAAGACATAGGATTAAGGTTGTTGAGTCTATTCTAGTGCCTTCTAGTTTATCTGATAGTGTCTTTAGCTCATATAGGATGAGAAGAGAAACTAAAGATGTTTGGATCACACGATAAACATGCTACTGAGAGCAGCGTTGCTGCACCAGGAGGAGGTGCAAGAGACCAAGATAGGGAAGAACCCGTACCTGAACAACCCTAGTACAATCAAGCAGATATGGGGAACCCAGCCTTCCAAGCCATGTTTGGATAGTTTATGACAACCATGACTCATATGCAGATAAGATGCCATTACCTACACCTAGGGCACCTACCCACCATGAAGGAGAGGGAGCTGGAAAGACATTTGAATGACTTCGTCGGGTTGGAGCCAAAGAATATGCTGGGACAGCTGATCCAGTAGATGCCGACATGTGGCTGACTGAGATGAAGAAAGCCTTTAGAATCCTTAACATCCCAGAAGCTGAGAAGGTTAGACATGCAATATACCTTCTTAAGGGGAGTGCTGGCCATTGATGGACCATAGAAGAAGGCAAGAGGTCGGGTGTGGAGATCAGATGGGAAGTATTCCGATGAGAATTCATGAATAGATACTTTCCTAAGACATTCCTAGATGAGAATATCTCTTACTTTGAGAGATTAAGGCAAGGACCAATGAACATTAGCGAGTATGTGGCTAAGTTCATGGAGCTTTTGTGGTTTTGTCTGCATATGGCAGCTACTGATGAAGAAAGGATTCAACATTTTGAGAAGGGATTGAACGCCGATTTGACCACTCCTGTGTCTGCTTTAGAGAATAGGGAGAGGTTCGCTACTTTTGTAGAGTCTGTCAGATGGATAGAGAGGTCTGTGACTAAGAAGCGACAAACTAAGAGCAAGAAGGTGTACATTCAGTTTCATGGATAAGGGTCTAAAAGTTTTAAGAAACTGAGGTTTTCTACACCAATAGCACCACCAAGGTTTAATACCCAGACACGATGGACATATAATAGGGGTAGAGGCCGTAGTTTACCACCGGAAGGAGCCCACAGCTGAGCATCGGTGTCGGTAACAGGACCATCCAGACCACAGGTAGGGAACAGAGGTTGTTTTGATATGTGGGAAGATGGGGCATCTGATGAAGGATTGCCGAGTCAGAGAAGCAAGTGTGACTCAACCTCAGAGGTAGAGTCAGCAAGGCTCTCAGAGGCGATAGTTTCCAAGTGGTGCAAGAGGACGTGGACAAGCATCCCAAGATGGATCGTCGACACCCAGTAATCAAGCACCGAGTTAACCACAGGAGACGACGAGATTCTATGCGATGAATCAGCCTGATGCAGTAGTAAACCCTCGGGTTGTGGCAGGTCAGATCGAATTATTTTATTCTGATATGTCTATATCCTGTGTTGTATATGTTTTAATTGATCCAGGTGCTATGCATTCTTTCATCACTAAAAGAGTGATTCTTGACTACAATATGACAGTTGGTCATAGGGTAGAAAGTTTGAAGTTAGAAACTCCTTTGATGGGATCTGTAGTGTTGCAGGAGGTGTGTTCTTCCTGCACTCTTTTCTTTTCTGAACATTGCATTCAAGTGGATCTAATAGCATTTGAGATGCAAGGTTTTGATATAATTCTTGGAATGGACACCCTAGAAAAATACAAGGTTGTCTTGGATTTTGAGTCCAAGCAGGCTGTATTCACAGATGATAGCAACACATGGATCTTTCAGGGAGATAGGAAGATTCTTGCAACCTATCTTGTGTCAGCTATAGTAGCTGAGAAGTTGATGAGGCAAGGATGTTTTGCATTCTTGACACATGTGGTAGATACCACCATGGAGAGTTCTAATCCTTCTGAAGTTCCGATAGTCAGGGAATTTGAAGATGTATTTCCTGAAGGACTTCCACGAGTTCCACCGCCCTGAGGGATTGATTTTGAAATTATCTAATTCCGGGCACACAACCTATAGCACAAACACCGTATAGGATGGCACCTTTAGAAATGGAAGAGCTCAAGAAACAACTACAGGATTTGCTTGAGAAGGGTTTCATCCGACCGAGTACTTCACCATGGGGTGCTCCGGTCCTCTTTGTTAAGAAGAAGGATGGGTCTATGCGATTATGTATTGACTACATTCAATTGAATGAAGTAACTATAAAGAACAAGTATCCTCTGCCAAGAATAGATGATTTTTTTGATCAGTTGTGTGGTGCAACTGTCTTTTCTAAGATAGATCTGAGGTCGGGATACCATCAATTGCATATTAAGGAGGGTGACATACCTAAATCTGCCTTTAGGATAAGGTATGGTCACTATGAGTTCATAGTTATGTCGTTTGGACTAACTAATGCACCAGCTGCATTCATGGAACTCATGAATAGAATCTTTTGACCTTTCCTTGATCAATATGTAGTCGTCTTCATAGATGACATCTTGATCTACAATAGAGATGCTCAACATCATGAGCAGCACCTCCGTCAGGCTTTGACTTTGCTAAGAGAGCATAAGTTGTATGCTAAGTTTAGCAAATGTGAATTTTGGTTACCAGAAGTTTCTTTTCTTGGACACGTAATATCTACCTCAGGTATTCATGTTGATCCTAAGAAGATATAATCTATCCTCCAATGGGAACAACCAAAGACACCGACGGAGATACGTAGTTTCTTAGGGTTGGCAGGATATTATAGGAGGTTCATTAAGAACTTCAGTTCTATAGCTTTACCCCTAACGAAATTAACCAGAAAGGAGGTTCCTTTTGTCTAGAATGACAAGTGTCAACAATCATTCCAGTTGTTAAAAGGAAGGTTGACAAGTGCACCTGTGCTGTGTTACCTGAGCAAGGAAAAGGGTACATAGTTTTCTGTGATGCATCTAAGAATGGTCTAGGATGTGTGTTGTTGCAGGATAAGAAAGTGATTTCCTTCACTTCTCGACAGATTAAGAAATACGAGGAGAATTATCCAACCCATGATCTAGAGCTAGCTGCTGTGGTCTATGCTTTGAAGATCTGGAGACATTATCTCTATGGAGAAACATTCCAAATTTTCACAGACCATAGGAACCTAAAGTATATCTTCTCACAGCATGAGCTGAACATGAGGCAACACCGCTAGATGGATTTAATCAAGGACTATGATTGTATAATTGATTATCATCAAGGAAAGGCTAATGTGGTAGCTGATGCATTAACTAGGAAATTAGCAACACCAGCCCTAGATAAAGCACAGTTGAATTCCTTAGTGTGCTCTAAGAGGGATATGTTCATATCCTTGAGGCAAAACAATGTACAGTTTAAAGTATCCTTGTTAGCTGGGTTGTTAGCAGAGATGCACATAAAACCAACTCTAAGACAACAAATAAAGAAGCACAACAAGCTGATGCTATAGTTCAGCAGATTAGGTCAGAGTATGGCAATGGGAAATGAGATGGCTTTCACGAGTCAGAAGATCAGATAGTCTGTTACCATGGTAGGATGGTAGTACCTGATGCCAATGACTTGAGAAAGTTAGTTTTTGAAGAAGCTCATTCTGCGATGTATGCTATGCATCCAGGGAACACCAAGATGTATAATAACTTGAAAGATATGTACTGGTGGTATGGTTTGAAGAAAGACGTTGCTGAGTTTATTATGTGGTGTCCGGTGTGTCAGCAGGTTAAAGCTGAACATCAAAAGCCCACAGGAACAATGCAACCTTTGCCTATACTGCAGTGGAAATGGGATCATGTAACCATGGACTTTGTGGTTGGTTTTCCTAGAACAACCAAAGGTCATGATTCCATATGGGTGATAGTTGACCGGTTGATGAAAACAACACATTTCTTACCTATTAAAACAACCTACACTGCTGAGAAGCTGGCACAATTATATGTAGATGAGATAGTGCGGTTGCATGGGGTTCCAGCTACTGTCATTTCTGATAGAGGTCCCCAGTTCACGAGTCATTTTTGGGAACGACTTCATAAAGATTTGGGTACGTAGTTAAGGTTTAGTACAACCTTTCACCCTCAGACAGATGGACAATCTGAGAGGACTATACAAACGTTGGAGGACTTGCTTAGGGCATGTGTCCTTCAGTTTGTAGGAAGTTGGGATCTACACCTGAGCTTGATAGAATTTGCTTACAACAATTGCTATCGGCACAATATTGACATGGCACCATATGAAGCTTTATATGGAAGACATTGTAGATCTCCTTTATGTTGGTATGAAAATGGAGAAAATCAACTTTTGGGTCCTGAGCTAGTGCAACAGACAACTGAGAAGATTAAAGTAATACAACAATAGTTAAAGACTGCACAGGATAGACAGAAATCATACGACGACAAACGGAGAAGACCTTTATATTTCCAATTTGGATATAGAGTATATCTCAAGGTCTCACCTTGGAAAGGAGTTCTTAGATTTGGAAGAAAGGGAAAGTTAGCTCCTAGATTTATGGGGCCTTATCCAATCATTGAATGGATTGGAAAGGTAGCTTATAAGCTAGAGTTACCACCCGAGTTGCATAGATTGCACCCAGTGTTCCACATTTCCATGCTAAGAAAGTGTCATCTTGACACAAAATTAGTTCTACAACCTGTGGAGGTAGAATTGAATGATGACATATCATATGTTGAAGGACCTGTGACGATCCTTGATAAAAGAATTAAAAAGCTGAAAAAGAAATACATTTGTCTTGTAAAAGTCCTCTGGAATCACCGTGACATTGAAGAAGCTACATGGGAACTAGAAGAAGAATGAGGAGGAAATAACCTACACTTTTCTCTTAAATGTTTTCGTTAATGATTTCGGGGACGAAATCCTTGTAAGGGGTGGGTAATTTGTAACATCCCTGACCTGGGTTATGCTTTAACACTGGGTGTTTTACTTAATAAAGTTGATTAGATGCTTGATCATGCTTCTTGGAAAGTAATTAAGGCTCATGGGCAACTTATATTTCAATTTAGTCCTTTTTGAATAATTTTGAAATAATATTTTGCTTGTTTTGGACTAAAGTGCAAATTACCCAAGTTGAGGGGTTAACTTGCAAATTGTTCATGATAAAATGTTTCTCAGATGTTGAAAATGAGTATGATGTAGTGGTATGGTTTTCCACAAGCTTGAGCACCAAGATAAAACTTGCTGAGCAATCCTTGTGCATTAAAACCTTATTTTGGTGTAATGTGCAATTTACCCAAAACTTAGGGTTCAATATTGAAAATATCATGTCTAGAGGGTCCCTCATCTTTCTTGGAATCATGTAGAGAAAATAAAATGAGAGGGGCACCTCATTTGAATTAATTTGGAGGAGAGAGAATCTTGATATTAAAATAATCAAGATTTAAGTATAAAATGGACTTTACTTTAATTTAATGCAAAAAGAAATATATTCATTGAAGATCCCTTCAACCAAAAGGTGAGGGATGAATTTTCAAGGGGTTGTACGAGATTATTCCTTGCAAAATCACGAAAATATCTTGAGTGGGTGGAAAGCCCACTCACATTAATTTAATAAAAAGAAATATCCACTAAAAAGAGGATATTAGTATTATATGTTTAAGGTGCTCAATTTCTTTTCTTTTAATTCTTGGATAATGAAGAGGTTTTGCAAGTGGGAGAAGATGGCTTCGTGGCCAATGAATTGAGGGGAAGAGGCATCACTAATTTTGGAATTTAAAAGATTTTTAATAAGGCATTTTCTCTCTCATTGATTTTCTTATAAAAACATCTTTTACAACTCAAATCAAAGGCTTTTTCAAACTCACTTCCTCTCTTTGCTTGCAAACCGACCAAGGGAGCTAGGAGCAGCAGGAGGACGACCCCCAACCTGTTGGTAATCTTCTTGATCCTCTTTCACCTTGATTTCATGGTGGAAATTACAAAACAATGCATAAATTCTTCTCTATTTTACTCCATCTTCAATCCTAGCCAATCTTTTCACTCCAAAGCTTGAGGACGAGCCTTGGGAGAGTTGCAAAAGCTTCCTCCACTATTGTTGACGTGAAGCTCCAAGCTTTGAAGCTCAATTGGAGGCGGGTTATATAACTCAAACCCTTAAATATTGTTATTGCATTCAAATCTCCATTATTTGTTGAACGTTTTGTTCTATTTGAAATTCCCTTGATTCATTACTGTAATTACCATGAAAATGCCAGTAGCTTTTGAATGAACGAAGGTAGATGATGATGACATCATCCTAGGCACACATTCCAACAAGTTTCCCTTGCAAACGGTTTTTAAGACTTTGGTCCAAACGGTTTCACCAAACCGTTTGGAGACTAAACGGTTTGCAAACCGTTTTAGAGTCTTGAACCCCAAACCATTTAGAAAGGTTGACCATTTGGATGGGTTGACCATTTGAGGTCAGAACCCTAGTACATGTTGGATGAGGATCTAATGGTTCCAGTTGATTGAATCAATATATGGACAATCATCCAATTAGAAACCCTAATCGGGTTAAGTGCTGATTTTGCAATTGATTGGTTTAAATCTTTGGGTTGATTAACCCAAACGGTCTCAAGACCGTTTGGAGATCACCCAAACGGTCTCAAGACTGTTTGGATGTCAACCAAGACCATTTGGAGGTCTAGGGTTGAGTAGGGTTGAGTAGTTGAAGATCCAAAGATGTCAAATTGAAATGCCAACAATAGCTAGTTTGTTGATCAATCTAATGATCCAAACCCTGAATGAATTTCACAATTTTTAGTGATGGGATGGGAAAACGGTCTCAAGACCGTTTGGAGGTTATCCAAACGACCTCAAGACCGTTTGAGGTCAGGTCATGGCCAATGAGAATGATGGTCTAATGATTTCAAAGCAATTAGTTCCACAATGTCTAATATTGAAAGTTTATCAATTTCAACCCTAATTCAATTGGGTTCAAAACCCTAATGGATGATCAATTGAAGGTTGAATCAATTGAAAGATGATTCATTAATCTCAATTGAAGTTTAGTGCTTAGGTTAATTGATGAGTAATTACATGGATTCAATTGATGAAGGAATTAATCTTGGAAACCCTAAATCAATATGAGTGGTTGAGACAATTTTTGGCCCAATCGGTTTTGAGGAGGTTTAGACCAAACAGTCTCAAGACCGTTTCAGTCCAAATGGTCTCAAAACCGTTTGGGACCGAACAGTCTCAAGACCGTTTGGGACCAAACGAACCCAAACCAATTGAGACTCAAACGATCCCAAGTACATATGTCCTAAATGGTTTCAAGCACCAACTTTGTCAAACGGTTTCAAGCACTAACTTTGTCAAATGGTTTCAAGCACCAATTTTGTCAAACAGTTTCAAGCACCAACTTTGTCAAACGGTTTCAAGTACCAACTTTGCTAAACGGTTTCAAACCGTTAGACCAAGACCGTTTGGAGGTCTAAACGGTCTTAGACCATTTGAAGGTCATCCATGCAAGACCGTTTGAGGTCTAGTTGGCCAAGACCGTTTGGGGTCTAAGTGACCAAGACCGTTTGAAAGTAATTAACCAAAACTGTATGGACACTTAAGGTGATTATAGGTCAATTGTTTAAATGATCATTACATGATGTAATCCAAGGGTGATTATGGTAATTGTATCCTTAATAAGATAGGGTGATTAGTACCTTTTGAATGATTAATCTTTGATGATTATGGAAGTAATGACACAATATATGTGTCAACTCTTCAATCAAGTGGAATTGACCTAATATATGCAAGTTTGAATTAAGCATCATCTTATAGAAGATGAGAGAGAAAGGACTTCCTACATGAATGATAATAATGTAGTGGTTAAGTCTCAACACTTACAACATGAATGAATGTGCAATTAGGATATGATCCTTGATAAATAGATAATGAACCCTAATTAAGAAGGATAATGTGCCCTAACCTTAATTGAGGGCAATGATAGGTGAAGCCCTAATCTATGGTAATGGTATGACCTTAATTTAGTGTAATGACATGAGAAACCCAAATTCAGGGAATTTTAATAATAAACCTTGATTGAATGTGAATAGTAAACCCTAATCGAGGATAATGTTATGAGAAACCCTGATCAAGGGTGAAGCCATATGGAACCCTAAGTGAGGGTGATGTAATGTAGAACCCTAGACAAGGGTGATGCCAAAATGAAATCATAATAATCTGATATAACATTTAATTCAAGGTAATGCCATATATTGGAATGTGACACATTGATATGAAATCCTATACTGACATAGGATAAAAATATGTTGAGCCCTAATATTGGGTTATAATGTATGGAACCCTAATTATGGGAAATATGATGATAAATCATAAACCAAACTTGGGTAATGAGAAAAAGTATTCCTAATTAACATAAATTGGGAAATCCTAACTCAAATGATGAAATAGTGAGGTTATTCTTACAATGCATAGTGCTGATTTGTAATTGATATAATTGTTATCATATGCACTAATTATGCAGGTTACATGAGATGGCGGGCATAGCCAGGTATGAGCTATGATGTTTTACTATTGAAATTGCTTAATGGGATTTGTGAGACATAATATGATGTGTTGCATAGTGAGAGGTAACAAGAGACATTATTGGGCTTTAAGAGCCATATGAAATACCTGTATTGCAAATATTATGTTTACTTTGGTCAAATAACCTGAAGGCATTAAGTTACCTGATAAATTGGTAACAAGTGTTTTGATGTTGAAGGTTTGAATACCCATATTTCATACTCATGATGATGAGATGATAAGGGATGAGAATACCCTGATGAGATAAGGGATTGAGGTCCCAATGTTTGATAAAGCTTTGAAAAGAACTTGATAGAATATTACTCATTCTTGTAGCAATGGTTATAATATTTCATATTTGAAAACATGTTTGATGCTAAAAGAATATTGGAATGTACTTAATTAATCAAGTGAAATGGTATCATGTAGAGCCCTGACCATAGATCCATCATCGTTAGTAGTTTGGTGATGGTGAAACAGGCTTTTCTATGGGAACTCCTGGAGGGCATACTTTTGAGTATGTGGGGGTTATGGGCATGAATATCCTTATGCCCTAATGGAGGAATTGATGTGAGGTAAACATTAAATCTCTCAATCCTTCATTATTTATGCTAGGATGGATGTATCACTAATCTCCCGAAGACCGGGATGGATGTATAATTAGTTTCCCAATGATCTAAATGCTGAATTGATGTGAGATAAATATAATATCTCTCAATTGTGAAGAGAGTACATCATGCCACTGTAACTCTAATTGCAAAGTTGCCAGTATACCCTGGAAAGCTATTTAGCAGAGACACAAGATGTCCAGAAGTTGGTCCTCACACTGACTGAGGAAGATGAGGTCATGGAAGTCCGGCTCTTGTATTGATTTATGTATGGTACCAATTTTGATTTCGGAATGGTCGGTTGGAGTATGAGCGGTATACCTCATCTCCTCAGGAATAAAGTATGATTGTAAAATGTAATCAGCCGTGTAGCATATTTGCTTAAGGTTGAAATACGAGAATCATTGGTTGATGTTACTTTTCATAGTATGTTATAATGGACAAATGCTATTTATGCTCTTAAATTCCTTATTGGATAAGTAATATACTGCTTCATCAATTTATAAGTAAAATGCTTTGAGTAAGGAATAATGCTCTAACCTGTTTATACATTGATTTAACTGATGTTAAATACTTATGATTCTTCTGCTCAATTTTATTTTATTAATTGCAATAATAATGTTTCTGGAGGAGAGTTATATCTCTCACTGGGATAATTTTCAATTGTCTCACCCCGTGGAATCCAACTTTTTAGGTATTCGCAGAAGAGGAAGTAGAAATCCTACAACAAGGGAAGAAGAACAACAACAACAACAAGGACAACAATGAATCCTCAGGTCGAGACACTGGTTGTCATGTACTGTAAATTGAGAGTCCTATGTGTCATCTCTGTACTCTCAGGTCCTAGGAGTCAGTAGTTAGTTTGATGTTGATATGAGATTTTGGCTTGATGCCTCGAGGTTCTTATACTACTTGTGTACAATTTTAACAGGACAGTAGATGTTTGTAACTCTAGAGAAGAAATTGTACAAGAGATGTACTAGTAAACTAGAATGTATTTGAAATACTTTGGTTCCTTATGAAAGAGTTTTTCATCTTACAAATCTCTTTGTAAAAGTTTTAATTTTTAGTGATTTCAGTAATTCCGCTGTGAATGATACGCTTCCGCATTAGTTAATATCGTTTCATTGGTTAAGATCGGTTTATACGCCACACCTTCAGTGAAGGTAAGGGTGTTTCCATCCTTTGTTTCTTTTGTTTGCAAAGGAAGGGCGCACACATCCACGGCCGTTGGATCCTCAGTGGACCCGCGGACCATGGATCGGACGATCCTAGTTTTTAAAAGAAATAGTAAGTAAACCAATAAAAGGATTTTCTTGGTAAAAATCATATCTTGAGTTAGAAAACTCAGATACAGAAAGTTAATACATGAAAAGTGATCAGAAAAATACGAGGAATACATAAAAATAGTTTGAAGGCCTAAATCTGTCTCTTTTTGCAAAAGTGATTAATTTTGATAAAAATGTGTTAATTTATGGTTAGAAACCCTAATTGTTAATTAAGGATAGATTTAACATTGAAATTAGGTTAATTCAAGCATGATTAACTTATTTAATGATAAAGTTAGATTTTAACCTATTTTGATGATGGAATTGCAAAGATTAGGATTTTAAACCTAAAGTTGTAATTAATACCCTTAGAAACCCTAAGTGAGGAAAAAGGGAAGAAAAGATATAGTAATCCAAAAATTAGGGTTTTTGTGGACCAAACCTGATCTTAAGGATCTTAATGGAAAATAAGACAAGATAATTAGGGTTTGATGGATATTTTGATAAAAGTAAAATAAAAAGTGGTGAAAAAGAAATGAAATCGTAATTTTCAAGAAACCCTATAATTGGAATAGAAATCCTAAGGAATAAGATGAAATTGGATAAATATTGATAAAAGAAAGTTGGAATGTTTATTTAAGGATTTCTATGCACTTTGCTTGCTTGATTGGATTTTCTCTCTCTACATAATTCTGTCTCCAAATCTGCAGTACAGGTATGTGGTTACACTTATGACTACTTTTCCGGGGATTTTGTTGATGTTTCCATCGTGGCTTGAATTAAACTATTGGATGAATTTAATTCATGCAAATTATAATGTGGATATGACTATCACCTAAGATATGTGCCTACTAACTCAGATCCTAGTCCCCTCTGTAGCTTGATAGACTTACCTAGTATATGGCTACCTATGGGGTAGGTCCATCATGTCATTGGATGACTTAGTACATGGCTACCAATGGGGTAGGACCATCAAGTCACCTTGAGTCAGGGATTGGACTACCTTCGGGTAGGGCCTTACAACTCTATAACCCTAAGTATTGGCTACCTGTAAGGTAGGGCCATGGGGGTAAGGATCTACCATGCGAGAGAGGTAGTATCCATGTCCACTGTAGGGACATCACATAGATAGGGGATAGGAAAGGATTGAGTAGTATTGCTTAAAATGTATATTGACATAATAGAAAATGATTATTGTGTGCATGGCTTGTAACAAATGAATGATGATGCTATGACAAGCCAAATACTGTCTCTTAGAACAAGAATATAAATGTTTTATCTAGTTATTTGCAAAATCTTGACTTTAAGACATTAACCTTGCTTTCAAGGATATATGTTTATAAAGAATCTTATGATTAATCTGAAAATAAGAGTACAAGAAGAAATGGGATTTGATATTTATGTACCCATAGCAATGCTTATGAGACATCATTCACATTGAATGTAAAACACACAAAGACTTCACTATGATGCCCATATTAAGTCATTCATAATAGGTATCACTCAAAATGCTTCAAATTGATATTCATTTAATCAAGTTACCTGCAAACATTATACTTCACATATGAGTGTTCAAATTGGAAATCTGCAGAAATTGCCTCTTGGTTGAAATCAAGTTTGACCAAGGGGCGCTATGGTCGAAGTCAAGGTCGACCTAAAATAAGCTTGACAAAATGCTTATTTTGTACATCCTTTTACTGCACTCAACCTTAGTATCTTGATTCAAACATTGTGTTCTAATAAAAGGACAAAATCAAATCTTACAAATCATTTGTGACCTTAGAATCCTTAAATTGTCTTAATTATAAGATTAAGGGGAGCTCACAAAAAAAAACAAATTTTATTATAAGATTAAGAAGCTTACAAAACCTTGAAGCTTGTTATGACCTTAGTATTCTTAAAAGTAATTTTTTATGAAAACAAAGAAATCTACAAAAAATCATAAATATGCAAATATATTGTTCTTAATGGAATTTTCTAAACAAATTAGGGCTTAACATCCCATGCATTTGGTTAGAGATACTTTCTACTATAAGCTTAAAAGAATCTCACATCATTTAAGGGCTTAACATCCCTTGTAAAATGAGTGAGAAATCAATACACATATGCCATGAACTTAAAAGGAACTCATATCATTTCAAGGCTTAACAGCCTTTGCAAATGATTGAGAAATAAATTGTGGCTAAATTTAACATTAATTGGATTGCATTAATCCCTTGATTTTAAATTGAATATCTCTTTAAGGGGGAGCATAGCATAAAATTAAGGGGGAGAAATAAAAAGTCATACGAAATGATTATCTTGGATATCTTTTTAAAATGAAAAAGGGGGAGAAATAATATAAAATCAAAAACATATAATAAAATGAGTTTCATAATATCTCGGCCAACACCCACTTGCAAAAACAAGAATGGCTACAAAAGGTAAACTTCAGGTATGAAACTCATATGATTTATATTTCCTTATTTTATATTTAGGAAATGTTTGTCATCTTCAAAATTGGACATTATTATAATCTCTTTGTTTTGATGATGACAAACATTTCATTCTTGTGGTTTTAACGTGCTATTTGAGTATTTCAGGAACAAGCATATAAGGTGGTGGATAACAAAGACTTGGAAGAACAATTTAATAAAATCACTTTATTTTCATGATTGTAATCAAATGTAAAAGCTTGTACAAGTATATAATGTACAAGTAATTAGATATCATGTAAATCAAGCGTTTAGATCTTCCCTATCCACTCACAACACTTAGATAGGTCATTCCCCAAGATAGTATCACAATTGCACATTGATACACACATTTAGTAAATGAATACATTGAGCCAGTAATATTCTCGGTCGACAAATCGTCGATCGAGAAAATATCGGTCGACAAAAACTTCGACCGAGAAACTCTCAATCGACAAAATCTTCAATCGAGAATAGACCCTGCTAGCCATTAGACCTAGGAGACAAAGTAGTTGGGAGTTGAGTTGAACGTTGCAATACACTCAATCTCGGTCGACAAACTTCTCGATCGAGATACATTTCGGTCGACAATTCCTCGATCAAAAAGACTTCTGTCTGCACTTTTTAGGGTCAATTAACTAGCCATTGCAAATGTAATTAGTGGACACATAACGGCTATTTGAGCACTAAGAACCCCCTAGAAAGTGTCTAGAACGTCCTTAAGCACTCATAGGCCATTCCTATAAATAGGACATGCCTTAGGACACCTAAACTCATTCATATACACTTGTGCTATACTTGAGCTTACACTTGCAATTGGCAATATGTTTTGAGCAATTGAGCAACACTAGCATTGGCTACTCATTCCCTTGCTCCAAATTCGTGTCCCATAGGCTAGCATCTCCTATCCACAACACTTACACTTCTATATACATTGGTTAGGAGATCAAAACGTTTGATATAGGAAATCAAGCCTTGAGCTACAAGTGGTATTGTAATTTATATTTTTCCTTCTTGTTCCTTTTATCTTTTGTATTCTCCTTGCTACTCCTAGGGTTGGAGGCTGCGGATTGGAGAAGGTTCTTCTCGGTGGAGAAGGTAGACTTCGAACTACTTCAAGAAGGCTGTTGCAACGGGAAGCTACTTCAAGAGGAAGGCTACTTCAAGGGGGAGCTTGAAGTTACTTCAAGAAGGCTGCTTCAAGGTTGGTGCAACTACTTCTAGGTGAAGGCTGTTCGAAGGGTTTGGTGAAAGAATTGTAATTTTATGTAATATCCTTGCGAAGTAATAAAATTTAATTCTTTCAAAATCCTAGTTGGGTAAGCAACCGGGTAGTGGATTGACTGCCTTAGTATTTGCTAAGGTTGGGACCACTCTAAATCCTTGTCCCCTTGTCCAATATTTCTGTGGTTGGTTGTTTGAGTTAAATTTGGTTAAAATTATCAAAAAACCCTATTCACCCCCCTCTAGTGTTTTTCAAAAGTTTGATATGAAATCCTATACTAACATAGGATGAAAATATGTGGCACCCTAATCTTGGGTTATAATGTATGGAACCCTAATTCTGGGCAATATGATCATAAATCATAACCCAAACTTGGGTAATGAAAAAAAGTATTCCTAATTAACATAAATTGGGAAATCCTAACTCAAATGATGAAATAGTGAGGTTATTCTTACGATGCATAGTGCTGATTTGTAATTGATATAATTGTTATCATATGCACTAATTATGCAGGTTACATGAGATGGTGGACATGGACAGGTATGAGCTATGATGTTTTACTCTTGAAATTGCATTATGGGCGTTTTGAGCCATAATATGCTGTGTTGCCTAGTGAGAGGTAACAAGAGACATTATTGGGCTTTAAGAGCCATATGAAATACATGTATTGCAAATATTATGTTTAGTTTGGTCAAATAACCTGAAGGCATTGAGTTACCTGATAAATTGGTAACAAGTGTTTTGATGTTGAAGTTTTGAATACCCATATTTCATACTCATGATGATGAGATGATAAGGGATGAGAATACCCTGATGAGATAAGGGATTGAGGTCCCAATGTTTGATAAAGCTTTGAAAAGAACTTGATAGAATAGTACTCATTCTTGTAGCAATGGTTATAATGTTTCATGTTTGAAAACATGTTTGATGCTGAAAGAATATTGCAATGTACTTAATTAATCAAGTGAAATGGTATCATGTAGAGCCCTGACCATAGATCCATCATCGTCAGTAGTTTGGTGATGATGAAACAGACTTTCCTACTGGAACTCCTGGAGGGCATACTTTTGAGTATGTGGGGGTTGCTTTCCTACTGGAACTCATGGAGGGCATACTTTTGAGTATGTGGGGGTTTTGGGCACGAATATCCTTACTCCCTAATGGAGGAATTGATGTGAGGTAAACATTAAATATCTCAATCATTCATTATTTATGCCGGGATGGATGTATCACTAATCTCCCGAAGACCGAGATGGATGTATTATTAATCTCCCGATGATCTAAATGCCGAAATTTTATAATCCCCCACATGCCAGCTTTGTGCTGACCGTGTATTTGTTTGTCAGCGTTTTAGTTACAAACCCCAAAAGAACAAATAGTAAATTGTCACATTGTGAAAATAAGGAGTAATATGCAAGGTGGATTAGATAGAACAATTCAAGCTATGGATAGTTAGATTTCCAAAGTTTTAACAAAGGTATGCAAGTTTTATTTTAATACTGAATTTCAGTACGTTAGTAGAATTTCGTAATTATCATTGATTATTTGTCGAACCTTTGATCCTGTTAATTGTTAATAAAGGCTCTGATCTCCTATTCTCCCTTAAGTGGGGGTTACCGGGAGACGGGGTCATTACATCATATATTTACATATGTATAGTGGCTAACTGTGACACATCTTTTACAAAAGAGGACTTTTTCACATGTATAAGCCATATACACAACCAAGGTATACTACCAAAACACGTATCGAGGTACATATCATCTACAAAACACATCCCTCAGGGCCTAAGAGTACATGGATAACACATAAGACTCTACTACACAACTAGCAACTTTCCAGCCTTTTGCATTTAATGATCTCCAAGTTTCTCTTCCTAAACAACACGATCTCTACCGCGCCTGACCACCTAAAAAGATGTGGCAAACTATGAGGGTGAGACACATGTCCAGGCGAAGATATAGTTCTCTGTCAACAACTATTGTAAACACATATTATCGCTAAGCATGAAATAACATTATTAACAGGATGAGTAGATTCAGCTAAATAAATAACTTAAAATGGGTTACACAGACTAAGCATGTTAAGTAGCTACATCAGATAGTAGAACTTATTATGCATTTAGAAGGAATATGACGAACATGCATAACAATTGATTTCTCTACTGCATTATAATACAACTGAGTAATAGGAGAAATAAGGTAGGGTAAACATCCAATGTGAAGCATGTTTAACCCTAAACAAATAGACCACGTGACTGTATTACATCTTTTATTAAGCCCTATGAAATTTGAGTTGTACCACCCAAATTCCAACTGACCACCGCTTGGTCGCAATCAGTTCCATACAAGATCAAGGAAGTGCCAAACTCCAAGATCTTCTTCGACACTACTCGATCAATATGAGTCTACAATGCAATGACATATCAGTCAAACTTCCAACAACAACTTACAATCAAGCTGAAAATAACTAGCCTGCCTTGGTGTATGTCACAATGCTAGAAACAAGGGTATACAAACCCAATCACTGAGGTACAACTACATTTGACCTCCAATCATGTATCAAACATATATAATCATCAAGACATGACCATAGCCATTCTCAAACAATTGGGGTCAAGATGTCAAAAACACACAATCACTTGCACCTCACATACTCAACATATGCGCTCCAATTTTACCTTAGGAAGACTCATTTTACTATCCAACAAATTCTAAAACTGAGATGGATCTATGGCACATGTCGCTACATGATTAGGGTTCCACTTGATTAGTTAAGCCAATTGGGTGTCTTTTTACTCTACCAATCAAGTTACAAGCAAACCGTAAAAAGATTCTACAATGATAAGGGTAGATTACAACTTCAGAAGATATAAAATGAATAAACATAAAGCGAATCACATCACCACATGGTACTGTTTCATTGTCATACACAAGGCCATCATCATTATCACATCACCATGGGATAGCAATCCCTTATCACATCACCAAGGGATATCACCTCAATTAGGCACAAAACCTCTGCCAAGGTTATAAGACTGTTCACATTGTTCTCTACAAGAAAATCATCATTTCTCCATGCCCCATCAAGGGACACCACATTGTCATCACATGTGGGATAAATAAGTTGGCGTAACCTTTGTAATAAGAATCATGATAATTACAAAATAGCTGATTAGGGTTACCACAATTAAGAGAGAGACATTTCATCATGATGCTAACTATACAAAGAGATAAGTATTATCATTTCATACAAGCATTAGGGTTTAATTCACATAGTCACTCGATTAGGGTTTCAAGTCAACATACAAAGAAAAACCCCATACATCATCATCTCCAACATTCTTGGAAGCCAATAGATTAACCGTCGTTATAAAAAACAATTGATCATGAAATTAGGGAAGCATAGCGACCATGTAAGTTGAAACCATCTCTAGCGACCAATAAGGCTTAGGAACCCTAGCGACCTTAAGGATTGGTTTCCCTAGCGATCATTAGGGTTAGGACCCATCATACCAACCAACATGAATCATTAACATAGAAACCTCTATAGGTTCAAAACATAGCCACCACTTCAAGAGCTTCATGCATAGAGACTGTTGGGGTGATCCATGCATAGAGAACGCTAGGGTGCTCCATGCATAACAACCTCTAGGGTTAGCTTACTTTGGAGACCACATGGAAAACATAGCGACCCAGAGAATTAAGGTTAGGGTAATAGCGACCAAACCAGAACTGAAACTTCAACAACCACTATGGCCTTAGTGGCCACATGAAAAAAGAGATAGACAATGACTAAAATAGATGGTTTACCATCAAGAATCTAAAGAGTCATCAAGGTGAAAACCACATGGAGAAAATGAAAACAAAAACCCCAATTATGATCATCACAAGGTCAACATAGAAACCATGATATGAGAGAAAAAAACAAACATTGATCACATGCATTCAAGAGTCAAAACCTCCATCTTCAACAACATAGCCGTGCATAAAATCAGGGTTTAGCCAAAAGAAGTTATTTTCACAAATATATTCATAAAAAGTAAGCCCTAGAACATAATATCATCACCATAATAATTGTAATCACACTTTTAGTACAAATCATTAACATGCAAGAGGAGTGTAACAATAATTTAGGGAAAAGTTATATAACTCACAGTGGATTATGATGTAAAGACTCCAAACAACAACAAAGCTCCAAGAAGAGAGAGAAAACTTGATCACCTCTACGGTGAAGCTAGTCTCACCTCAAGAGAAGTAAAACCCTAAGTTAAAGAATGAGAAAGAGAGCCAAACTTCTAGGCTCAAAAGGTAAGATAAGAGAGGAGATCTTCTAATCGACTTAGGTACTACCATGGTTAGGAGATCTTCTACTCGACTTAGGTACTACCATGCAAAAACCATGGATTCGACCACAGAGAGAGAAGTTTCTCAAGTGGAACTACCATGGAAATGCATGGATTTAAACAAGAGAAGAAAGAGAAGTAGGGTTCACAAGAAAATGAAACCAAGAAGGATAGATCACTTACTAAGGTCAAGAAACACCAAAGGATCACCAAAGGAGAATTGCTCCAACCCTAGATCACACATGCAAGGGGGAAATGACCGCCTTATTCAACCTTGGTGCCTCCTTCTCCACCAAGCACCAAAGAGGGATGAGCTCTAAGGATGAGACAAGAGCAAAGGGTGTAAAGAGATCACTTGCATGCAAAGATAGCAGTATATATACCCGAGGGTAAGGGAGGTTAGGTGTCAAGCCACTTGTGCCACATATATTCCAAAAACTTAGCCATGCAAGCATTAAGAAGATGCATGCATCAAGGGTGATATGATTAAGGAAGGCTAGCGACCATATTGATCCTCAAAACACTTTGGTTGAAGGAGAAACATAGCGAACAAACAAAGGTAGTGACCGTTATCACCATGGTGACCAAGAAACATAGTGACCAAACACATGGTGTCTTTTAACTACATCAATCAAGTTACAACCAAACCCTAAAAAGATTATACAAAGATTAGGGCAGATTGCAACTTCAAAAGATGTAAAATGAATGAACATAAAGCTGATCACATAACCACATGATACTATTTCACTGTCATACACAACTCCATCACCATTATAACATCACCATGGGACACCAATGCCTTATCACATCACCAGGGGATATCACCTCAATTAGGCACAAAGACTATGTCAAGGTTATAATACCGTTCACATTATTCTCTGCAACAACATCATCATTTCTCCATGTCTCATCAAGGCACACCATATCGTCACAATATGTGGAATACATAAGTTGGCATAACCTTTATAATAAGAATCATGATAACCACAAAATAGCTGATTTGTGTTACCACAATTAAGAGAGAGATTCATTTGATCATGTGCTAACTACACAAAAAGGTAAGTATTATCATCTCATACATGCATTACAGGTTAATTCACATAGTCACTGGATTAGTGTTTCAAGTCAACATATAAAGAAAACCCTAGAAACCATCATCTCCAACATTTTTGGAATCCGTTATAATAAACATCATTATCATAAACAATTGATCATGAAATCAGGAAAGCATAGCAAACTTGTATTGAAACCATCTCTAGCGACCTATTAGGGTTAGGTGATTCAGCCCTATTTTAGGGCTTAATCTTGTGTATTTTTGCTCTTCAATCACATCTATACCTGTTAGATTGCATGTCATTCCCACTAATATGCTTATTTGTATAAAATGAACTTATGGACATTATTTGCATGTTTTTCAGGCATTTGGACCACGCTTGATGGAAGAGAGAGAGAAGGGGCAATCCTAGGGTTCCTCTGCACTTAGAGAGTCCCAAAGTGAAGTCTGATGCTCCCTCGACCTACCCCTAGTAGCCAAAGATCAATTGAAGCAAAGAAGTCCAAGAAAAGCCAAAGATCCAAGTTAAAGTGCTGATCCAGGACCCAGCACGACCGTGGTACCATAGAACGTCCGTGCTAGGTTACTTAGAAATCAACAGGTTCACATCCAAGTGAAGCAGGGAGCACCACGGCCGTGCAATGGGTAGACACCACGGCCGTGCTCCACAAAATGGCCGTGGCACAACAGAGCAGAACGGCCGTGCAACAGCACCACGACCACCTCCACCAAGCCCACCATGGCCGTTCCAGACACCACGGCCGTGGAACACCACCTCCACCACCGCCGTGGTGACACACCACGACCGTGGCCATTCAGACCAAAACCCTGTAACTTTTCCATTTTAATTCCCACGACCGTGCCCGTTCCCCACAACCGTGGCCTACCCTACCCACCACGGCCGTGCTACTCACAGAATCCAGCCACTTTTCCACTGATTTCCCCATTTACCCCTAACTTAACCCTAGACCCTCTAGATCCCTATATAAGCCCTAGTGGCGGCTGGGGGTCGAGGATTGGCTGCTTAGAACCTCATTTTCACCCCCTTGTCACCTCCACTCAATTCCACTTCACCTCCACCTCAAATCTACTCCATTTCACCATTTCTACCACATAACCCCCCATATCTAAGTCTTCTATCCACTTCCCACCACCATTTTACACCATTCCATCCAAGAAGAAGGAGTAGGACGACCTTGTAGCTGCTGGAGAGGAGTCCTTCATCTACACCGAGCTCCATGGCTACTTCTTCCTCTATCTTCTCTC
Organism: Alisma plantago-aquatica; assembly: GCA_963693085.1. NCBI lineage: Eukaryota > Viridiplantae > Streptophyta > Magnoliopsida > Alismatales > Alismataceae > Alisma > Alisma plantago-aquatica. The sequence goes on from OY856412.1 coordinate 420,313,276, forward strand.
TTTTTGTATTTTCCATGTCTATGAGTAGCTAGGCCCCTGTGGGTGGGCTGTTTGGGGGAAATTATTTTACTTTGTACCATGTTGGGGGAAAATGACACGTAAACATTGTAATTCCATTTGTTAATGATTATATTCTATTTGCATCTCATTTTCCATGGATTGCTTGTTGGTTTGTGTGTGAAAACACCTAGGAATTTAGGCAAATTGCTTATATGTGTGAAATTTGGGATTCGCCCCTAGGTCCAATTCTTGGATCCCTAGGTTGCCTCCCATCTTCCTACATCCTAATCAATCTCCCTAAACCTAGGTGAGAGATCTAAGTAGCTAGATTAGATAATTCTAGTGCAATTAGCATGGAGCCTTCTCAAGGCTAGAATGTGGGGGAATTGTGGTCCGAAACCCTAATTTCACCTCCCCATTACTACCCTCGCCCCCTAATTGCCCTAGGAATGTCTAATCTAGAAACCTAGACTTGATTAGACTCTAATTGGATTGAACCTAACCCCTAACCCAATTGAGCCTCGTAAGGGTAGTAGGGGGTGTTAGGGACTAGTTCCCCTATACACAACCTAGCATATCCATGGCCGGTTAGTAGCTTAGATTAATCCATTAGACTCTAACTTGTTGTTTGGTTTGGATAATATAAACGGAATCATAATGTTCACATGTCACCCCCTAACTGAAGTGATAAGTTCATACCCCTAAACAACCCACACATTTCTTTACTGCTTAAAACCCTAGTTCTGTGCTTGCTTAGCTTAGTTAGTTCTTTTCTTACTTAGTTAGCTTCTTGCCTTGCTCTTGACTTGTTTATGCTAGTTTAGTTCTTTAATTGTTCTTTTGATTTTCTCTTGCTTGCCTTAGCATAATTTGTCTCTTCATACCTAGCTTAGTTCTTTTTTTCCTAGCTTAGTCTTAATCTAACCTAGGGTTAACATAGATTTTATTCTCACCTTTAATTGCTTGCTTGTTCATCCTTAGTTAACAATCAAAATCACCTTTAAACCCTTAACCCTAGTCTCCGCAGTAGGAACCCACCCAAACTAACCTAGCTCTAGTGCCCCCTCTTTTCCCTGTGGATCGACCCTATACTTGCCACCTTCCTATACTACGACACGACCCCGTGCGCTTGCAGGTGTAGTTGTTTTAGTAGACGTAGGTGTGTTAAGTTATTTTTATAAATTTCGAAAGCAAATTCCCATCACGTGTGTTCCAACCTCGTGGGGCGCATCTAGTCGGGTCAAATCGGCTAGTGTGTTGCACCTCTAGCAGAAACACACCAAGCTTTCTGGCACCGTTGCCGGGGATTAGAGGCGCTCAGCCTAGCTAGTTAGTTTTGCTTTGACTTTTCCTGCTGCCCTCATCATTGCTATTCTTTCTTCATTTTTTTCTTTGCATTTCTTGTGTATATTGGTTTACTAACTTATTTTCTTTTGTTTGGTTGTGCTTTGTGCATGTGACAAGCCATTCGGGAAGAAACAAGATGGAAGACCAAAGCGCACCTCACAAGCCGCTTCAAGACTACCTCATGCCTAGCAACTACAAATCGCCAATTGCTAGCAGGGTTGATCAAATGCCAAGGGAGCAATTCTCTATTCCTCTAGGTCTTCTTGGGCTCATTCCCATCTTCTACGGCTCAAAGAGTGAGAACCCCTACAAGCACTTGGACTCCTTTCTTGAAGTATGCTCCACCTTCAGGATGTCGATGTAAGGACCCTGACTTCCGTTTAGGGTTTACCCTAATTTCTTTGCTTAACCTTGATGCTTAGTTGCTTGCTAATCACCTTTAGTGGTGATTAGGGTTTGGTTGAGATTTGTTGAGAGTTGGAGGTTCTACTTGCAAATAACCCAAGTTTAGGGTTTGTGGGCAAGTTTGCCAACTTGTGTGGTGTTCCTCCCTCTCCTTGCTTCCTCTAGTGTTGAGAGGAAAGTTTGGGCTCATTGTTTGAGTTCCTTTGGGCTTGGTTGAGCTTGTTGGGCCTTGTGGTGCCTTGCCCTTGCTTGGTGGAACCTTGTGTCGGACAAGAGGTGCTTGTGTCGCTCAGGCTGTGTCACCCAGGGCTGTGTCGCCCATGGTGGTGGTGTATCATCCAGTTGTGTCGTCCATGAACCTTTGACCACCTTTGACCTCATTTGTGACACCACTAGTGGAGACTTGGTGCTTGGTGCGTGCATATGGCAATAGCCTTGGACATGTGTTTAGGGCATGTTAGAGTGGTGGCTTTTTCTCATGGACAAGTGTCCCTAGGTGGGCGACACCTTGCTTTGTTCTACATTGTTTTCTCCTCCATCCCCTTCTATATATGCGTTTCCCTTTCCTTGCTAAGGATCCCTTTAGTTCCTTAGTCTCCCTCTCCTTGGTGCACGATACCCTCTTCTTTTGCAAGCTTGGTGGCCGATACCCTTGGTGGAGCTAGCTTGGTGGCCGATACCCTTGGAGGAGCTATCTTGGTGGCCGATCCTTGCCTTGAAGTCTTCTTCTTCCTCTAGTGGTGGCCGAACCCTAGAGTGCCTTGCTCTCCTTCTTCCTTGGTGGTGCTTGGAGCTAGGAGCTTGGAGCTTGCTTAAGGCGGGTTACATAACTCCTAACCCTAACTACATTACCATCTTCTATGTTCTTGTTGCTTAAGATCGGCTATGCATGTTAGTAGCTTAGTTTCTTGTTTAGTATCTTCTTGTTGGCCAACCATGTGTTCTAGGGTTTCTTGGTGAGCAATAATCCCTTCTCTCCTAGGTCTTAAGGAGTGATCTTGGGTTCTAGTGTCATGAGCAACACTCCTCTCTCGTTGAAGTTGAGAGGTGAGCTTGTGTTCTAGTAGCTTGAGCAACACCCTCCTCTCATCATGGACTTGAAGGGTGAGCTTGGTGGTAGTTGTGGACATCGTTTAGGGTTGTTTTTTGTGTTGCCTGATTGGTGATAGGAGATGTGCAAGACCCCTCTCTCATTGAAGTTGAGAGGTGAGCCATCTTCTTGATCCTTTAGGGTTTTGATGCCCTTGAGCTTGAGGTTAGTGGTGAACCTGTCGGGGTGCTTTTTGCCTGATATGGTGTTGGTGGTGTTGTTGCTCGATACCTTTCCCTTGGTCTGACCTTGGACGACATGTTATGTTTGTTATGGACGATACCCTGGTCCCTGACCTTGTGACGGGCGTCACACTACCATCCTTGATTTGTGACGACCGATATGCCATGGATATGATTAGCTTAACGATGGGTTCCTTGCTGGTTGTTTGAGTTGCACCCTTAGACGTTGCTCTTTTGTGGAGTACCCTTCCCGACACATGGCTTAGATGTAGCTTGGTGACGTTGTGCCCTGACGTTATGGAGGCATTGCTAGTTAGTTGTGGTGACGGGCGTCACACTAGTCATGTGTGTATCGGCCGACAGCCCTGCACCCGATGGGCGTTGTGCGACACCCTGTCGTCCGATACACCTGACTGCACGGCAGGCCCTGTGGCCGTTATCCCTGATACACGACGCAGTGTTGCGTGACACAGATGTACACGAAAGGCGTTTCATGTTACACTTGAGTGCATGAGATGGTCTGGTTTCTTGGTTTCCCGATACCACCTCTAGTGAGAGTAGTGGATGTTTTAGTGAGGGTCCTGCCCCTTATAGAAACCGATATGCTGATCTTGCATCACGTTTAGTTTTGATAGTAACCTTGGATGTGCACGATATAATAGACCACATCTATGCTAAACCTTGTGCATGTATCATGTTTAGTCATGATGGTGGCCTTTGATATACTTAATGGTAATCGTTATGGTAAAACTCATCTATGTAACTTACATGTCTTTACATATGCATGTGATCATCTTGATGTTATGTATAATGCCGAGGAAATGATAAGCATGTAGAATGCCTTGCTTAATGATGTAACCTATACTCATGATCACCAGTTGAGGCATGATTGATAAAGCATATAATCATTAATGTCACCTTATATTGATAGCACAGTCTTTCTGTTAAAGCCTACGATTATTGTGTATACTAACCATGCAGGTGATGCATAGCCAAGTAAAAGGCTATGAGGTATATATGATGGGTAACATTGCTTTGATAGTTACTCTTGATGATGAGGTATTATATATATGATGTGTGTGGTCTGAGGACCTAAGTTGGACTAAAGTGCTTGGGATTGCTATCCCATGTTGATGATGTAAGCCTTGAGAGGCAGTGGCACTATGAAATGAGGGATTGAGATCCCATGGCAATGTGATGATCCTTGAGATGGATCTAGACGATTGGCAAGAGGCCAACTGGTAACATGTGATGTTGGATCCTTGTGATGGCTCAAGATGATGTTGGTTACAATAAAAGCATAATATTGAGTTTCATGTTGTTTATTCTTGTTATAGTTTGCATGTTATACAACTTGGTTGAATCTTGCAATCCACATAAAAGATACTAATTAATCACAGTGAAATATATCATGTAGTTGCCCTGGCCATAGATCCATCATCGTCATGAGCTGGTGATGGTGAAACGGGTTCTCCTGCGGGTTAACTCGGAGCGCATATTGTTGAATATGCGAGGTTTCTCCTAGCCTAAAGTGAGGAGGTAAGAGTGCAACTTCGGTTTTAGACTCCAGGGTGCAGATTCAGGCCCGTAGCCCAAGTGTGATAAGAGCATGGTGAACATGCCCATGGCTCAGGATATGTGATATGGGAGCATGAATGCGTTCATGGCTCAGAGCACGGTGAACAGGCCCGTGGCTCAGTTTCACTAGCGCCGAGACCTGTACCGAGGCGGGCTAGGCAGAGGGTAGCCTGACCCTGTGGCTGAGGCCACTTAAGCAAGAGACTGCGGTCCTGCTTGTGTTGTACTCATGCACTGACCACGAGGCGGAGAGGTCGTGGAGTCCGGCTCTTCCATTGACCTTGTATGGCACCGACTTGGGTTTCGCAACTGAAGGTTGGATTTGAGGGGTACAACTCACTTCCTCAGGGCATAATAATAATACGTAATCCAGACGAATAATGTTTACTGCTTAAGGCAAAACACAAAACATTGGTTGAGGCCTTGCTTGAGTAGTTAATCTTGCTATACTTTGCAGTTACTTATACATTCTTGTGTTATGTGGTAGAAACTTATAAATCTCATCTTGTTAATCATGTTCCATAAAGAAATGCTTGGGTATATGCCTTTTGTACACCTGGTAAGCTTGCTAGTATGAACAACCTTTCTTTGTAACTGCTCTTGTTATACTTCTTATCAGTTATCTGCTTTATCCTTCTGAGGTTTTGTAGTTTCGGCGGGGAGTTATGTTTCTCGCTGGGACTGTGTGTCTCACCCCGCTGGTTTACACCCTTTTTAGGTGGTCGATCTAGGCATGGTGGTGGTCGCAGAGTTGCGACCGAGTAGCCCAGACGAGAAGTAGAAGGCAAGCGATGGATATGCTGCTGTTTTGGATGTTTTGTAGTAGAGTTTTAGAGTCATCCCTGTACTCTCGAGTCCTTGGGAGCGTTTTGACGTTGTTTTGTATAGCTGTTGATGTTTTGTATATCCTGCTGCTGGCTGGATGTGGGCCTTTATGTACTTATAAACAGGTGATGAACTCATGTGATGGTTAGACAACTGTTCCTCTAAGTTGTGGACACGGATCAAGGCTTGTAAATGTTTATATAATCTGTTTCCTTGCATGATGTGGACTTGAATGTAATAGTTTCTCAGTTTATCATCTTTCCACAATCGGTTTTAATTAACCCGTGTTTTCGTTAATCTGTGGTTATGGTGATTTCCGCACGTTTTCACATAACACCTCACTGTCTGTGTGATCGTGGGATGTGTTGCCATAGTCGACGGCTAGTAATGATACAATTCGGTTGACCTTGTTCTCTTTATCCCTCAAAGATAGAGCTAAAGACTGGTATGACTCAAGAAAGGACATCATGAGTTGGGAAACAATGAAGAATGCTTTCTTGAGACAATTCTACTCTATTGCAAGGTTGACATAGATGCGGCGTGCCATGACAAGTTTTCGTCAAATGGGAGATGAGTAGTTTCTTAATGCATGGGAGAGATTCAAGAAGCTGCTGAGAGAGTGTCCTCACCATGAGATTCCTTTATGGCAGCTAGTTCAATCATTCTACTCTGGTTTGTCTCTAAAGGATCAAGACACAGTGGACTCTTCTTGTGGAGGAGTTTTCATGGCTAGGCCACCTGAGGAGATATGGCCTTTGTTTGAGCAGTTGGATGAAGGATCAAGAATTCGAGCTTCTAGCATGATGAATGAAAGAGGGTATGCCTTTGGTGTGACACCCCCTACTCATGATGACTCAAGCCCGCAAGTGATGAAGATCCTTGGTGACATGGTGAGCCTCATGAAGAACTAGGTGACAAATGCTCCTTGCCATCCGGTCAATTCTATTGAGTTCTATGGGGGAAGAAAAGAAGACACCTCACTCCTATAGCTACCGGGAACCACAAAGTCCCACATACAGCTCAAGGTTTGAGGAAGAGGTTATTTCTAGATTGAGAGTATTTGATGATGTTCAAAGAGATGTTGCAAGGTTAGAAGAGAGAATAGAGCAGCTATCTTCCATAATTTCTCTTCAAGAAGAAAAATTGTCTTCAAGACCCATCGTGAGCCACCATGAGGCAAGTGGACCCATGCCCTCTTCCCAAGTTTTCTACAGTCCACCCCCTATGAAAGTGCATCCCATTCACTCCTTCCAAGGCCATCCCCAGCCTTACACTCCTCCACCACCATCACCACCCCAATTCTCCCAAAACTTCACTTTCCAACCCCAATTCTCTCCTCCCCCTCAGTTCTCATATCCACCTCCATATCAACCCCAAGTGTCACCTCCATCTCCTCCACAGTCACAACATGCTCCCCCTCCCCATCATGAGCAAGGTAGTGCTGTGACAGTTCTAAGGAGTGGGAAAACTCTTGAGCAGCCCGCAAGTCAAAGAAAGGTTGATAAAACAAAGCATAGGCAGCCAAGTGGTGATACTATGATTGATATTACTGAAGATGATGTTGTGATACCGCATGTTGAGTTTGGGATTCCATGTGATCCACCACGTATCCCTTTTGCAGGTCCTACCATCCCTAGCGTTCTGCCTCATGTTCATGTAAGTGCGGCAAAAACTAGTGAACCTCCATTTGTAGAAGCACTAGATGAGCCACCGAAATTGAAAAGGAGGCAAAAACACAATGTTGATATTCTTGAGGTGTTTCACCAAGTAAAGGTGAACATTCCACTTTTGGATGCTATCAAGCAAATCCCATCATATGCCAAGTTCCTCAAGAACCTATGCACTGTGAAAAGAAGGTCAACGGGGAGGATTCCAAAGAAGGTGAGATTGACTGAACAAGTGAGCTCCATCATACAACACTCACTTCCCGTAAAGAGAAAGGACCCAGGAGCCCCACTCATACCTAGTTACATAGGGGGACATCGCATAGACAAATCCTTACTTGATTTGGAATCTAGTGTGAATTTGATGCCATATCATGTCTATGTTGAGATGGGCTTAGGCAAGTTGAAGGCGGCACATTGCACTCTCCAGTTGGCAGATAGATCCATAAAAGTGCCCAGGGGTAGAGTGGATGATGTCTTGGTGATGATAGACAAAGAAAAAGGCGCAATGTTCCCTGCGGATTTCATTGTACTTGATATGGAGCCGGAGGATAGGAAGATTCCCATCATCTTGGGGAGGCCGTTCTTATCTACAGCTAATGCCGACATTCATGTACGCAGTGGCACCATGACGGTCTCATTCATGGACATGAAGATCAACATCAACATGTACAAGACCCCAACCCGGCGAGTCCGAGATAGGGATATTGGACATGGTCACTTCACAAGTCCAAATGGGCATTTGAGAGAAGGAAATCAAGGTGAATAAGTTAATGATGATTATTGTGATCAAAGGGATGAGGAAAACAAATTGAGTGCAAAGGAAGGATGAATGTTTTGCAAGAATGGACACATGAGAATGTCAAACGAATGAATGAAGAATCACTAAGAAACCTAGCTGAAGGCAAGAAACTCAGCGCTTGTGGGAGGCAACCCACCTAGGTTTGGGAATTTTTGACCCAATCTACATTTTTGATACTTTTGCTTTATTTTTACATTTTTCCAAGAAAGCACACACACACACTCGTATTTGATAGTTTTTGTATAGTTTTGATATGTGCAGGTGAGAATAGAGTGAAATGAAGAAGAATAGATGAAATTTTGACAAAGAGTCAATAGAATATCAACTTGAGATCAATTTTGATGTTTGAAAAAGATTTGAGTGCCATATTGCTGTTACAGTGCCCAACACGGCCGTGGTAAATCAACACGGACATGGTGGTGCACTCACATTCAACAAGGAAATGATCAGGAAAACTGAGAAAATCGACTAAGTTTTGAACCAGGGCAGAACGGCCGTGCAAGGCAACACGACCGTGGTACATGAAGCCACCACGGCCGTGCTGTGTAGCACGGCCGTGCCGCAACCCGATTCCAGCAACTTAAACTCAAATTTTGCAAAATTTCTTTTCACTTGCTCATTTCTCCGAAGAACGGAACAGCCGTGCTCCACGCCCTAGCACCTGTGCAGCACTCCACCCGCCTTCTCCAACCCTCGAATCCTCACCAAATCACTCCCAAACCATTCCCAATCATTTCCCTACCATTTCCACTACCTTAATATCCTGATCCTACCCATTGCTATCCACAAACGCACCACTTTCTCTCCATTCCGCCCCAACAGCCCCGTTCTTCAGAGAAATTCGAAATTTTCTAATTCCACTTCAATTTTCGAGCAAGAATGAAGAAGTTTGCAAGGAAGGAAGTAGAGAAGACTAGGGGTGTCATCCCTTACCAAAGGAAGCCAAGGAACAACCACCCCAGTTGATGGAGGCGGAATTAGATACCACTCTGGAGCCTATTGCTGAAGAAGCCTCCGTACAACCACAACAGGGGGCACCATCTTCGTCGCAGCCACCGCCGTCTGCCTCCTGACACTCTGTCTCATCTGAGAGACCTTCCACCTCAGCTGCGTGGCCATCAGTTTCAGCCGCACGGTCATCCGTCTCCTCCGTAGCACCGCCACAGCCCGAGCCGTGACCACGACCACGTCGACGGCTCGTGCTAGCTGATGAAGATGATACAGATACGCCTGAAATTGAGCAGCAACCAAGCCCGCCACAACGCCCATTTTCATAGCCTGAGGTTACTACAGGCAGGGCAAAGGAGCCCAAGCACCCTGGGTGCCTGACACACAGAGTGCTAGCTACTCGATACGCATGCCAAGCGTCAATGGAGGCAATGAGGTTCTATGCCTATTTTCAAGAATTGATGGAAAATTGGGGCTATTTGAGATATTGACGTTGCAGCAGGAATCATACATCGAGTTAACGCATCAGTTCTTCGCCACACTAGAGAAAGCAACAAATGAAGGTGAGAATGCAATTAAGGTAACGATTGGGGATAAGAGGTGGAAGATAACCTCAGAGATGCTAAATCATATTTTTGCCCCAAGTGGAGAGATGGCTGCCCTCCTAGATGGAGGAAGGACACAAAATGACTCTAGTTCCACGTATCCAGCCATGTAGAAGTGCTTCACCGGCCAAAGTACATTTGTAGCAGGGAAATCAAAGACAAGTGGTATTCATAGCCCATTTCTCCGCTATGTTCAGAAGGTGTTGGCAAACACCATCTTTGGCAGGTACAAAAATCAAGGCAGCTGCACCAACAAAGATCTTTTTGTGCTTGGTTGGATGATAAAAGAGAGACATGTGAACCTGGGGGCGTTATTGATTGATCACATGAGGACAATCCCGTCCAAGAGCACAAATCCATTTGTAATGGGAGGGATTGTAACATCTATTGCCACTGCCTTGGGGCATGACTTGACAGGATATACAAAGGCAGAGGGTGGCAAGTTGGTTGATTTGCACTACCTGGCTCACTCATCCATGATTACGGCTACGGGTTAGAAGATCATTTACCAAATAAACCCACCCTACCCAGGAATCGCAATAGAGATGCCATACCATACTCCTCCCCTCATGGCACAATATGGACCAACGCCAGTTTTTCTATAAAAGTTGAGGAGGTACGAGGAGGAGAACCCCAAAGGAGAGGCAATCCCTGAGTTGAGGTTTGCAGGGGGTCTAGGAGAGCCTTCACAGGCGGCAGAGCAGAGGCGGATGGCAGAGGAGAGAGCGACAAGATGGGTGAGGCAAAGAGAAGAAAGAATGGGAGCGTCAGAGCCACAACAGCCTTCAGTGAATGTATATGACATGGGTACCGCTCATGCACAGCTGGAGAACATTCAGGCGACGCAGGAGAGGATTTTACAGGCATAGGAGGGCATTCAGAGGACTCACGATGCCATGTGGTTGGACTACCAGTAGATGCATTATCAGGTCAACCACCTTTATCAGTTCCAAAATGCACAGGCCCAGAGGAACCCACAGTGGGGTGAAGATTGGTGGGGTTCTTTGTCAGCATTCCAGGACAACTATCCGCCTCCACAATCGGACTACTAGGGCGCCTACTACAGGTAGGGAGGAGCACCTCCACCACCTCCGCAGTGATCATCTACCCTATCACCCTAGACTTTAGTGTCATGCTGAGGACAACATGGTTCAAAAGTTTGGGGTGGTAGGGCGGTATGCCCTCATTCTTCTTTCACTCATTTTTGCATCTCATCTGCTATTTTACTTTTTATTTGTTGTTTTTCATTTCTTTTGCTTGTCCAACTATCTAGTCTAGAATTTTACTGCTTTGCACACCTGCATTCCATGTAGTTTACCTTATTGTCATTTTTTTGCGTAATTTTCAATTTTTTTTCTCTTTTTGCCATGCATTGCATATCATGTAGATTTTTGGTAATTTCTGCACGTTTTAGCTAGGATTTGCTTGTTTGCTGTTTTAAGTTCAATAATATAGGCTTAGATGTGATTGGAGGAAACTTGGCACCATTTTGGCCAATTTTTCCCAAATTTGGAATTTCTTGTCTAAAAATTGTGTTTTGACCCAATCTCTACTATTTTGAATTAAAATGTTGACATTTGACAAATGCAAGTGAATCACCATTGTTTGTTGCTAAGTAGTATCAATGTTTGACTTTTTACATGTGCATCTCCTCTCTTAGGATTGTGATTGAATTGGTTGAATTGTGAAATTGAGCAAGCTTTGAACGCTTAATGTTTGTGGAATCACGTGTTTGATATATCAATTTCATGTTGTTCATTCATGTGGTATGATATCTTGAATGAAGTGTTAGATTAATTTTCATGCAGGACGTCTTATGTGGAAAATCATACCAATGACCCCTCTTTGACCCGACTATTCTTCCACCATCTTCATACCCCTCCACCTCATAAAAAGATGCCCTAGTGCACATAATCAGCCTTGGCCACCTCCAAAAGTTTGGGGTGGCCATATCTCTACCTCCCCGCTTCACTCTATCCACCATATGCCCTATCTACACCAAGGGCAAGAAAGAAAAGAAGAGAAAAAGAAAATTAAAAAGAAAATAAAAGGATGCTCTTGTTTAAGAGCATTCAAATAAAGAAAAGATGAGTGTGTAAAAACACTCCAAAAATCTTACCGCATCCCTTTCTTCCACTTTCATACCCATTGAGCTAGGAAACATCAAACTTAGCTCCTTTTGCCCTTTTCCGCATCCACGTGGGTCTTTTGGTATGATTTGAGATATTAGTGAATGCATGAATGTGAAACAACACTCCTAGTCATTCTTGATTAACACCACCATGAAACGGTTTACCCGAAATCTAATGAAAGAAATATGGATAACTTGTGTATTCTATGCACTATATTTGAAGTTCATATGCTTTGTGCTCTTTTCAAGATTGGATTGTGAAAGAAGGAGAGGAGAGAGGTGAAATGCATGTACTTAGTCATCTTTGATCCCATTCAGCAACAATTGTCTTTTATATTGCATTTGTCATTTCTTTTTGTGAAAGTTTGTAAAGAGATTGAGTTGGAGCATACTTGAGGACAGGTATGTTTTAAGTTTGGGGTGGTGATTCAGCCCTATTTTAGGGCTTAATCTTGTGTCTTTTTTCTCTTGAATCACATCTATACCTGTTAGATTGCATGTCATTCCCCCTAATATGCTTATTTGTATAAAATGCACTTATGGACATTATTTGCATGTTTTTCAGACATTTGGACCACGCTTGATGGAAGAGAGAGAGAAGGGGCGATCCTAGGGTTCCTCTGCACTTGGAGAGGCCCAAAGTGAAGTCCGATGCTCCCTCGACCTACCCCTAGTGACCAAAGATCAATTGAAGCAAAGAAGTACAAGAAAAGCCAAAGATCCAAGTAAAAGCGCTGATCCAGGACCCAGCACGGCCGTGGTACCACAGAACGCCCATGCTAGGTTACTTAGAAATCAACATGTTCACATCCAAGTGAAGCAGGGAGCACCACGACCGTGCAAAGCAGCACAGCCGTGCAATGGGTAGACACCACGGCCGTGCTCCGCAAAACGGTCGTGGCACAGCAGAGCAAAACGACCGTGCATCAGCACCACGACCACCTCCACCAAGCCCACCACGGCCGTTCCGGACACCACCGACGTGGCACACCACCTCCACCACGGCCGTGGTGACACACCACGGCCATGGCCATTCAGACCAAAACCCTATAACTTTTCCATTTTAATTCCCATGACCGTGCCCGTTCCCCACGACCGTGGCCTACTCTACCCACCACGGCCGTGCTACTCATAGAATCCAACCACTTTTCCACTACTTTCCCCATTTTACCCCTAACTTAACCCTAGACCCCCTAGATCCCTATATAAGCCCTAGTGGCGGCTGGGGGTCAGGGGTTGGCTGCTTAGAACCTCATTTTCACCCCCTTGTCACCTCCACTCCATTCCACTTCACCTCCACCTCAAATCCACTCTATTTCACCATTTCCACCACATAACCCCCCATATATAAGTCTTCCATCCACTTCCCACCACCATTTTAAACCATTCCATCAAAGAAGAAGGAGGAGGACGACCTTGCAGCTGCTGGAGAGGAGGAGTCCTTCATCTACACCGAGCTCCATGGCTACTTCTTCCTCTATCTTCTCTCTTTTTGTATTTTCCATGTCTATGAGTAGCTAGGCCCCTGTGGGTGGGCTGTTTGGGGGAAATTATGTTACTTTGATACCATGTTGGGGGAAATGACATGTAAACGTTGTAATTCCATTTGTTAATGATTATATTCTATTTGCATCTTATTCTCCATGGATTGCTTGTTGGTTTGTGTGTGAAATCACCTAGGAATTTAGGCAAATTGCTTATATGTGTGAATTTTGGGATTCGCCCCTAGGTCCAAATCTTGGATCCCTAGGTGGCCTCCCATCTTCCTACATCCTAATCAATCTACCTAAACCTAGGTGAGAGATCTAAGTAGCTATATTAGATAATTCTAGTGCAATTAGCATGGAGCCTTCTGAAGGCTAGAATGTGGGGGAATTGGGGTCCAAAACCCTAATTTCACCTCCCCATTACTACCCTCGCCCCCTAATTTCCCTAGGAATGTATAATATAGAAACCTAGACTTGATTAGACTCTAATTGGATTGAACCTAACCCCTAACCCAATTGAGCCTCGTAAGGGTAGTAGGGGGTGTTAGGGACTAGTTCCCCTATACACAACCTAGCATATCCATGGCCAGTTAGTAGCTTAGGTTAATCCATTAGACTCTAACTTGTTGTTTGGTTTGGATGATCTAAATGGAATCATAATGTTCACATGTCACCCCCCAACTTAAGTGATAGGTTCATACCCCAAAGCCCACACATCTCTTTACTGCTTAAAACCCTAGTTCTGTGCTTACTTAGCTTAGTTAGTTCTTTTCTTGCTTAGTTAGCTTCTTGCCTTTCTCTTGCCTTGTTTATGCTAGTTTAGTTCTTTAATTGTTCTTTTTCTTTTCTCTTGCTTGCCTTAGCATAATTTGTCTTTTCATACCTAGCTTAGTCCTTTCTTTCCTGCTTAGTCTTAATCTAACCTACGGTTAACATAGATTTTATTATCGCCTTTAATTGCTTGCTTGTTCATCCTTAGTTAACAATCAAAATCACCTTTAAACCCTTAACCCTAGTCTCCTCAGTAGGAACCCAACCAAATTAACCTAGCTCTAGTGCCCCCTCTTTTCCTTGTGGATCGACCCTATACTTTCCACCTTCCTATACTACGACACGACCCCGTGCGCTTGCGAGTGTAGTTGTTTTAGTAGACGTAGGTGTGTTAAGTTAGGTTTATAAATTTTGAAAGCAAATTCCCATCACGTGTGTTTCGACCTCATGGGGCGCATCTAGTCGGGTCAAATCGGCTAGTGTGTAGCACCTCTAGCGGAAACGCACCATTAGGTACCATAGCGACCGTTAGGGTCAGGACCTATCATAGTAATCGGCATGAATCATTAGTAGAGCAACCTCTATAGGTTCAAACCATAGTGATCACTTCAAGAGTTTCATGTGTAGCGACCACTAGGGTGAACCATGCATAGCAACCTCAAGGGTGCTCCATGCATAAGAGACTACTAGGGTGCTCCATGCATAGCGACTGCTAGGGTTATCTTAAGCTGGCGACCACATGGAAAACATAGCGACCCAAAGAATTAGGGTTAGGGTAATATTGAACAAACCAAAACCAACACTTCAACGACCACTATTGTAATGACCCATTTTTAGATTAACCATCTAATTAGGGTTTACTTGGATGATTGCATGATTAATCAGTTTGAATATTGTTTAAAGCATGCTTAATGATGGTAGTTTGATTTTATATTTTAAATCTACTAATAAGGTTTAATCATACATTTATTCACATAATTAGGGTTTAAGAATTGAAAAACATATTCGTCCAAAATTAGGTGTTGATGGCTATGGATACATAATTTGATAAGTAGAGTGGCCCACTAAATGAATTTTAGTATTTTATGAGTAAATCTTATTTAGTTAAATTTTTTATATGATTTGGATATCTCACTTATGAGAACTCTTAAAAAATATCAGAATTTTTGAATAATTCTTTGACCTATTTTTCGGTCGAGTTTCCCAAGAGAAACTCAGCCGATCATGTATTCTGATTGAAATATAGTAGTCTGGTGTTTTAATTTTATCTTTTTATTGGTACATTCAATTTGTCTCAAATTTAACTATAATTGGGAAACTCAATTATATACATATTATTAAATTGGAGTAATTTTTGGATGATGTTTGATCTCTACAGAGAGGGGTGTCGGTCGAGTTCTTCCTAGGACAAACTCGACCGACCATGCTATAGACAGCAATGTAGCAGTCTAGTATTTAATTTTTTATTTATTTATTGGTGATCTAAAATTTTAACTGTGTATTATAAACTCAATTTCATACATTGTGTTAAATGTTCATAATTCTTGGATGATGTTTGAGTTCTGAAGACTCTGGTGTCGGTCAAGTTTATAACTCAGCCGACCAACTAGTCTGAACAAAAAAAATGGAGGGCTTGTTTGCAATTGTTCTAAGCATCTCAATTCATCTATATGACTAACCTAACATACAAGGAGATCTCATGACTAGTCATTCATGTCCAAGAAATGAAATTCTAGAGAGAGAGAGGAGAGCTAGGATTTTGAGAAGAGAAAGTGGTGGAGATGTTGACCTAGGGTTTCTCTATCCGAGATATAATGAAATCAAGTAAGCTATCCAAGATAGAATTTTATGGTGAATCTTCTCTCACATGTCAAGATTACGTCCCTCCTATGATTTGACCCAAAATCACATCAAATCATCCCCTTTTCTCAGTCTTTCTCTTCTAATCCCCATTTCTAGGGTTTCTGAATTGAGAGGAAGAAGAAATGGATTCTGTTGCTAGAGTTTGATTGGTTATCTGAAAATTTAGAGTTTGACCAACGTTTTTAAGGTGCTTGGCACTTGAGATGAGTGTTTTTCTCCCTCTTAAGCTCTATATTCATATTGAAATCCTAATTCTGTATGGCTAAAGTAATCAGAAACCTTGCTTGTATATGTAGGTGATTGGATATTGATTTGGGAAAGATATTAGGGAACATAATTCTTCTAATTTTGATAATTTCTCATTGATTGGAACTTGAATAGTTCCTAATATAATGTTTGAGGATCCATAGAGAATCCTAAGGATAGATGACTATGCTATTTAATGTGCATTTTTCCTAAAAATCATCCCAATGGTCGATATGCTTGGAATTGAATTGACATGTATAAAATCATATTTGAATTGTACTAGAATGTATTATACAAGTGTATTTTTGAATGTTAATGGAATTAGATATGATATACACATAAGGATCAGTATGAGGTGACCACATTTCCCGATTAGCGTTTGTGTTGAGGAAGTGAATCAAATGAGTCAACTAATCAATGTATACTTATGATTGATGAATGAAACGTGTGAAAATGGAAACTAGGGTTTCCATGTTTGTGAATAGCCCTAATGAACTCCTGAATCATGATTGGATTAATGAATGATATGATTCTTGTGATATGTTGAACTAAGGAATGACCTTCTTGAAAACCCTAAAAGTTTAGTATTAAGATGGTTATGAGGATAAAACTAGAAATTGTATATGATGTTTGAAATGTGATGAAATGCTGAAGTTGTAAGTATTAATACTTCAATTCAATATGATGAGTCTTACTAATATGATCTAAGTCTAATGCATATTTTTAGTATAATTTATTAAATGATGAGTAAGACCTCATATGAATGTGGGTCCTTTTATACAAGCTACATAACAATCAATCGTGGAGGTTGATTAGAGATTATGGTGTAAGAAGATGAAACCTAAACCATTCCTTTAAGCTAAAGTGAGTAGTATAATAAAAGAATGATCATAGTTGATTATGGGAATGCCATTAGAAATCATTGGCATGGTACACTTATCTAAAAAACTATATGGAGAAAAATATACTGAATGGTGATGTCAAGTTAAGGATGAAACCAATGAAGTTATTCTGATGAAGTCTTTAATCTTTTATTTTAATTACATGTGGATTAGCCAAAATTGAATGAAATATACTAAAACTGGACTTTCATGGATGTCAATGTGAAGAGAATCATTATATATCAAGTGAATTTAAAAATGATTATTTACAATAATGCAATGAAGATGAAATGAAAGAACTTAAGACTAATGAATATAAAATGAAGAAAAATGATGGGAATTAATAGATGAATCTAAGGACCAAACTCTAACCCAACAATGATGAGATATATGATGCTAATGAATAACGATCCCAAATGAGAGATTAAGAAATGCATATAATTGTATTTGGATTCAACTAAAAGATAAGGTTCAAGCATTTGAATTGAGTTATAAGAACGTGTTCTCAGATTCTTATTGTTTGATAGAGTACTTGTACCATGAGAATGAAATATTTTGATGAACTTCAAATGATATTTAACATATGTTGATTAGTAACCCTAGCTGAAGAATGTGAAATAAAATAAGAAGATAACTAAGTGTGTTATGCATGTTTATGCATGAAATATATTTGCATAAACTAAAATTGGATGGAATAAGTATATGTTGTATGATAATATATTCTGAGTATGACAAATGATACAATATACCTATATGCTTTTACTGTTGCTAGATCTAATGTCTCTATGAATATTTGTTGAGAATTGTGACATATAATGAACCAATAAGAAATATGTTGAGATTGAATTTAACATGCACTGCTTATATTTGAGAAACCCTGATGAGGGTAAATATTGCATAATGAGATGATGACTAGGGCTGAAAGCCCACTGATGATGATAAAACCCCGATGGGGTAAATGCTGGACAATAAGATTATGTCTTGGGTTGAAGGGCCACTGTTGATAATTGTTATGAGATGATGTAGAAGATAGAAATAATCATATGTGTTGGAATCTACAAATTTATTGTGCTTCTTGCTTTAATCATTGTCTTTCTTGATAAGCTTAATATGTTTCATGTTATTCTAGTTACACAAGAATACACAGATATGATATATGATGTTTTAAATTATTTTAAGATGAGTAAAAGAGATTAATAACAAGTGAAATGATGAAACATCTAGTTAGGTGTCCTGAACAATATGAGTTTCCCCCAAGGATCACACTGGGGAAACAAAATAGATCTTCTTGTAGTAATCGATGAATTATGAGAAAGATTTTCAGAGTGTGGATCGAGACCTTAAAGGTTAGACCACTAGGATTTAGGAGTGAGTCATCTGGAGTAGCTCTGGCCCTAAATTCTTGTTGTAAAAGTCTATGTCCAGATGAAATAGACTCTGATGAAATGAAATATGTGAAATGTGAAAATGTGATATGTGATATATTATTTTGCTGGTTCCTATCTCGTGTACCTAAGATGAGGACGTGAGCATCTTTAGGCAACCCTGAGGTGGCCATGGTCTATTGTTGATATCTTAGGGTGGCCGACTAAACCCTAAGATAGTGATGGTGAGTCGTTGACACAAGAATCAGGCATGGCAACTTCTACTTGGTGAGGTACAAGCCAAGTAGTTTCAGGGAAAATGAATAAAAGATCATAAGCTGTGTAGAACATGATTTGAATGGTTGTTACACACCTTGTACTGCTACTTGATGATTTGTCATTGTTGATTATGCTTATTGTTGTGGAAAGTATCATGTTGCTATGGACATTTTCTATTTCATATTATGATATGTCATGTTGACAAGTTATAAATGATGGGATTTATATCTATTCTAAATATGAGTTGGATTGCTTGCTATTTGATAGTATTGTTTGATAGATATGTATTATGTGTACTGCAGCTTCAGGACTACATGATGTGTTCCTGGTCCAACTGGTGGAGTGTCACAAAGATAATGTTATTGTAATGTATTAACTCAAAATGCTTAGAACTTGACTTATTGCTCATGTAGTAGGATTCTTAATCTAAACTAAGAAGTATTTGCTGATTTGTTCATAGGCATTCTCTAAAAGATGTTTCAAATTTATAATTGGTTTAAGTGATTACCGTATCTATTAGATTATATTACCATTGTAAGCTAGATTTAACTTATGATATAACTATCTGCTAGACTTTTCAATATCTGCATGTTTTTGTTAAGTTTATTATACTTAATATGATGCTGATGCATGTACCTAGCTTGAGTGGGAGGTATCCACTCACTGGGGCTCTATATGAGTCTCATGAGGTTGTTTCAAATGTTTTTAGGTATAATACTATCCAACAGAGAGGTCATGACAAAGAAGATATAAATAGCATAATCTAGATAGATTAGAATGTCCATGTACTCTCTCTTTCTCGGGATGGGTTCTAGACTAAATTTCTTCATTAATGTACATGTATCTGATGTAAACTAAACCACATATGAGAACAAGATTTGATTATAGTTTTAATGGAGTTGAATAAGATTCGTGATATCTAAATGTGATGTCCTTGATGTGACATTGGTTGTGAAAATTGTGAAGAAAGAAAAAGGAAAAATTTATCTGTATTTTTTGTATATTGTGTTTATCGTCTTTGTCGAAAATGAAATGTTTTGTTACTTAATTGGGGTTTAGGCTTAGAGATTCTATATAATTGTTTGCATTTATGTTGATCAAAAGAGAGGTCCTCACAACTATGGCCTTAGCGACCATATACAAACAAAGATATATAGTGATTGAACTAGATGGTTTATCATCAAGAATTCGAATAGTCATCAAGGTGAAACCACATGAAGAAAATGAAAATCAAGACCCTAATTATGATTGTCACAATGTCAACATAGAAACCATGATATGAGAGAGAAAACCAAACGTTGAGCACATGCATCAAGAGTCAAAACCTCCATCTTCAACAATATATCCGGATGATAAAACCCTGATGGGGTAAATGCTGGACAATAAGATTATGTTTGGGTGAAGGGCCATTGTTGATAATTGTTATGATATGATATAGAAGATAGAAATAATCATATGTGTTGCAATCTGTAGATTTATTCTACTTCTTGCTTTTATCATTGTCTTTCTTGATAAGCTTAATCTATTTCATGTTATTCTAGTTACACAAGAATACACATATATGATATATGATGTTTTGAATTCTTTTAAGACGAGTAAAAGAGATTAATAACAAATGAAATGATGAAACATCTAGTTAGGTGCCCTGAACACTATGAGTTACCCCCAAGGATCATACTGGGGAAACAAAACGGATCTCCTTGTAGTAATCGATGAATTATGAGAAGGATTTTTGGAGTGTGGATCGAGACCTTAAAGGTTAGACCACTAGGATTTAGGAGTGAGTCATCTGGCGTGGCTCTGGCCCTAAATCCTTACTGTGAAAGTCTATGTCGGAATAGACTCTGATGAAATGAAATATGTGAAATGTGAAAATGTGATATGTGATATATTGTTTTGCTAGTTCCTATCTCGTGTACCTAAGATGAGGACGTGAGCAACTTTAGGCAACCCTGAGGTGGCCATGCTCTGTTGTTGATATCTTAGGGTGGATGGCTAAACCCTAAGATAGTGATGGTGAGTCGTTGACACAAGAATCAGGCATGACGACTTCTACTTGGTGAGGTACATGCCAAGTAGTTTTAGGGAAATTGAATAAAAGATGATAAGCCGTGTAGAATATGATTTGAATGGTTGTTACATTCCTTGTACTCCTACTTGATGATTTGTCATTATTGATTATGAATTTTGTTGTGGAAAGGAATCATGTTGCTATGGAAATTTTCTATTTCATATTATGATATGTCATGTTGAAAATTTATAAATGATGGGTTTATATCCATTCTAAATATGAGTTGGATTGTTTGCTATTTGATAGTATTGTTTGGTAGATATGTATTGTGTGTACTGCAGCTTCAGGACTACATGATGTGTTCCTAGTCCGGCTGGCGGAGTGTCACAAAGATAATGTTATTGTTATGTATTGATTCAAAATGCTTAGAACTTGACATATTGCTCATGTAGTAGGATTCTTAATCCAAACTAAGAAGTATTTGCTGATTTGTTCATAGACATGCTCTAAAAGATGTTTCAAAGTTATAATTGGTTTAAGTGATTACTATATCTACTGGATTAGATTACCATTGTAAGTTAGATTTGACTTATGATATAACTATCTGCTAGACTTTACAATATCTGCATCTTTCTATTAAGTTTATTATACTTAATCTGATGCTGATGCATGTACCTAGCTTGAGTGGGAGGTATCCACTCACTGGGGCTCTATATGAGTCTCATGAGGTTGTTTCAAATGTTTTTAGGTATAATAGTATCCAACAGAGAGGTTGTGATAAAGAATATATAAATAGCATAATCTAGATAGATTAGAATGTCCCTGTACTCTCTCTTTCTCAGGATGGGTTGTAGACTAAGTTTGTTCATTAAATGTACATGTATCTGATGTAAACTGAACTGCATATGAGAACAAGATTTGATTCTAGTTTTAATGGAGTTGAATAATATTTGTGATATCTAAATGTGATGTCCTTGATGTGACATTGGTTGTGAAAATTGTGAAGAAAGAAAAAGGAAAAATTATCTGTATTTTTTGTATATTGTGTTTATCATCTTTGTCGACAATGAAGTGTTTTGTTGCTTAATCGGGATTTAGGCTTAGAGATTCTCTCTAATGGTTTTCATTTATGTTGATCAAAAGAGAGGTCCCGACAACTATGGCCTTAGCATCCACATAGAAATAAAGATATATAGCAATTGAACCAGATGGTTCATCATCAAGAATTCGAAGATTCATCAAGGTGAAACCACATGAAGAAAATGAAAACCAAAATTGTAATTATGATCGTCACAAGGTCAGCATAGAAACCATGATATGAGAGAGAAAACCAAACGTTGAGCACATGCATTAAGAGTCAAAACCTCCATCTTCAACAATATATCAGTGCTCAAAATCAGGGTTTAGCCAAAAGAAGTTATTTGCCCAAAGATCTTCATAGATAGTAAACCCTAGAACATGATATCATCACCATACTACTTATAATCACATTTTTAGTGTAAATTTTTAACATGCAAGAGGAGTATAACAATAATTGAGGGGAAAGTTATATAACTCACCTTGGATTATGATGTAGCGACTCCAAGCAACAAGAAAGCTCCAATAAGAGAGAGAAAACTTTATTACCTCTATGGACAAACTAGTCTCACCTCAAGAGAAGAAAAAACCCTAAGTTTAAGAATGAGAAAGAGATCCAAACTTCTAGGACAAAAAGGTAAGAGAAGAGAGGAGATGTTCTACTCGACTTAGGTACTACCATGGGAAAACCATAGATTCGACCACAAAGAAAGAAGTTACTCAATAGATACTACCATGGAAACCTGTGGATTCGTCCAAGAGAATAAAGAGAGGTAGGGCTTGAAAGAAAACAAAACCAAGAAGGATAGATCACTTACCAAGATCAAGGAAAATCAAAGGATCACCAAAGGAGTGTTGCTCCAACCCTAGATCACACATGCAAGGGGGAAACGACCAACTTCTTCAACCTTGGTGCCTTCTTCTCCACCAAGAACTAAAGAGGGATGAGTTCCAAGGATGAGACAAGAGAAAGAGGGTATAAAGAGATCATTTGCATGAAAAGAGAGGGCTATATATACCTAAGGGTAGGAGAGAGGTAAGGGAGGTTACGTGTCAAGCCACTTATGCCACTTGTCTTCCCAAAACTCGACCATGAAAGCATTAAGACCATGCATGCATCAATGGTGATAAGATCAAGGAAGGGTAGTGACCATCGTTATCCTCAAAACACTTCGGTCTATGAAGAAACATAGCGACCAAACAAGGTAGCGACTGCTATCACCATGGTGACCAAGAAACATAGTGACCAAGGTCCACGTAAAAATGATCATCAAGACAATAGCAGATGTATAAAACATATTCGACCGCTACAAACAAGACCAAAGGAAATCACATCAGTCGCCACACACAAAGGGGTTAACATCCATGGTCAACATCAACTTAGGCATCCATGCAAAACCCTAACTTCAACACATGATGCCACCTCATCAACCAAGGTACAACAACACACCCCTATGAACCAATCTATAACATGATTCTAAGGTTTAAGAGGTAAAACAAACATGTGACAAGTTGCAAAATAAACCTAAACACGGGTTAATTGCAACTTGGCCCAAAACAAGCATGCATATAGCCTAACTAGCTCAAACAACATTCAAAATGGACCAAACTGAAAACATAAGCATGTGCCATGTTTTTAAGGAACATCACATGTTTAGATTAAGGTTTTAAGCATCTTATTATTCTAAGAAAGCAAGATAAAAAAAATCTAGGTCAGGGGTCTTACACGAACATGAGAAGGTCTCCACATAGAAGCTCGAGAGTGATGGCTAGAAGATGCCGGTTTAGGGTTTGCAAAACATTTACTCGAATAGATGACAACTGATGCTCCTGACATGTGTTTAACCCTAATAACCAGAGATTATTTATAGCCTTACATGCACCAAAATCATATTCCTATTGAGACACAATCACTCAATCACTCTTCTACATGATGAGGACAAATCCGCGAGGCAAGCACTTTTCAATTAGGATAAATTAATATTTAATTATGTACTTGTATCATAGTGCAAAAAGAAGACAAAAGATGGAATACATTCCCACAACCCACAATCCATAAGCCACAATACCCATTTGTGTCTGGCCTAGCCCGACCAAGCCAGGTAAGGGGTGGTGTGATGTGTGTGTGCATGCATCTGTGCGTGTTGTGGTCATCACATCCACCAAGGAGGTGGACATATTCTCCCCTAGTATCCTTTAGACAATAATGTCACATGTGATCCTACATATAAGGATAAAAAAAGTTCTACGAGTGAGAAATGTGGGATAGAACTCTTCCTCATTTGCACTAGACACAAAACTACATTTCCTCCATGTACTAGCTACACTATATTGGGCTTAACCCATGCTAAATACATGGATGGTACAACCATATATCTAACAATCCTCCACAAAGTCCAATCTGTAGTGTTCGTTACCATTTAGTCCTCCATATTGTGATTTCAGTAGATACCTTTCTGTTTGAATTTACGTGAGTTATCCAACTATGACCCCTACAGGAACTAGGTGAACAAATGTTTTGAGCCTGAGCCTTGGGTGCAAGAGTATATGTTGGTAACAATACAATAAAGACATAGAAAAGAAATATGATGCATTCAGGCCATGCATCCAACAAGAATATCTCATGATTAATACCAGGGAACAATCCAATTCCCACGTTGCTGCCTACACAATATCAATAATTTAGTTGGAGTCTCCAAGGATGTACTTCTAACATCCTATCCTAATACTTGACACCATTAAGAGACTAATATGTTACTGACTTAGAGTCATGACGCTAATAGGTTTCCCAGGGGATAGACACACAGATGCAAGAAACATCACAGAAATCACATAGTGTCATCTAATTCACCCGACAAATTGTTATTACCACATTGAATCCAATTTGTGGGATCTCCACTTTGCTGGGTTGGGTTTCTACTTCCTGAGAATAATAAGGGGTTTCATTCCCATCCCCAACCTAGATTTCTCTACTAAGACAAGATTAAGACCTTTTGTGAAAGGATCAACTGTATTATCTTTGATACCGACGTAGTCCACAACCACAACCCCATTAGACACTAACTACCATATAGACTTGAGTCTAAATTGGATGTTTCTATGCTATTTTTTTAATACTTGGAACTCTTTATCTTGGCAATAGTTGTTGTGCTATCAACATAAATTGAAATTTCTGGGAGTGGCTTCTTTACCATAGGTAAACTGGACATAAGTCCATGTAGACATTTAGCTTCCAATCTAGTTTCATGTAAAGCATACACCTCTGCCTCAAAAGTAGACTGAGACAATATGATCTGTTTCTTAGACCTCCAAGAAACAACTCCTCCTCCCAATAGGAATACATATCTTGAGACACCATTATTCTCAGAGTTCATGGAAATATAACTTGCATCACTATATACTTTGACTACACAAGGATATTTGCCATAATGTTGCCCCAGGGAAGAATTTCCCTTGATATACCTCAAAACTATATCAAAAGCTTCCCTTTGGGTCTTGTTGGGACAAATGGTGTATCTACTTAACTTGATCACAACAAACACAATGTCTGGACATGTGTAATTCATAAGATACATCAAAATTCTAATAATTTGGAAGTATCATAATCGAGACACTAGAACTACAGTCTCATTCTTGAACAAGGCCTGGGATGAATCATATGGAGTCTTAACACATTTACGTGATGTGTACTCAAACCTATCTAGTATCTTCTCAATATAGTGAGACTGAGAGAGAGTTATACCATCAATAAACCTTGTAATTTGAATCCCTTAAATCACATCAACGACACCCATGTCCTACATCTTAAACTTGCTACACAAGAATGACTTTGTATAATTTACTACTTTCATATCAGAATCAAAATGTAGAATATCATTGCCATATAAGCATAGCAAAATGAATCTATCATAGACAATTTTGCAGTAGAGACACTTATCAAATCTATTAGAAAGGAAGCCAAAAGATGACATCACAAAATCAAAGTTCTCAAGCATTTATTAGGGGCTTGTTTCAAACCATATAATGACTTAACAAGTTTACACACTTTGGACTCATTCCCACAACCCAAAAATCCCTCAAGTTCTTCCATATATATCTCTTCCTGAAGATCACCGTGTAAAAATGCAGTATTCATATCAATATGATGGGTATATAGATTATAAATGGAAGCCTATGCTATAAGCACTCAGATTGTGGTCATACAAGAAATTGGAGAATAAGTATCAACATAAATTATACCTTCCCTTTGTGTGAAACCCTTAGCAACTAACCTGCCCTTATACTTATTAATTGTCCCGACTGCATTAAGTTTCTTCTTAAAGATCCATTTGCATCCAACTATAGAACAACTAGGTGGTAAATCCACTATTTCCCAAGTTTCATTCGAGTGAATTGATCGGATTTCATCATTAGTAACTTCTTTCCAAAACTTAACTTCTGGAGAATCCATAGCTTGTTTAAAAGAATACAAGATCATCCTCAATATTGTAAGTGAGAAACTCACATCCAAAATCCTTGGATGTCCTTTTATAAAATTACTTCTCCTTGGTTCAACCATTTCCTCATTGTAACACCCAGATTTTCATAACACATGAGCGGAAGCTATATGTTTTTCTTTCATCTGGGAGTGTCACAAACATGATAATCATTGCAATTAAAGTAAATGAAACACTTTGCATAACTGGAAAACTGATTCAAGCATAGTATTTACAAAAAAAATAAGTCATCTAATACACTCTACTAAGAAGACTTTGCATAATAAAATATGTCTAAACTCTGGATCGTCTCAGTAGATGGCACCCCACTAGGCAAACTTGAAAATCTCCTAGACCTTTACTTATTCCTTTTATCCTCAGCTGCTCCAAAACCTGTGGACATCACGTCCCTGATGCGTGCTATTTCAGCACATCTTTTCTGCAAATTATTAAGCTTGTCACATAGAAACACCCCATTCATCTCTTAAAATTGCACAAATTGCTATTTTCTTGTTTTTATCAGAAATCTGACAATCATATGCATTTTATTGCAGTTTCAGGACCTGAGCCGATCGACTAGTACTGACAAACGATCGTCTCACCGCATCAAAATGATCGTCTGACGTCATGAAATGCTCGGTTCGCCTTCAAGCGTGGATCATTGCTTCACTGGCTGAGATCGCCCGATTCCAGCTACCAGACGCTCGGCTGATGCCCATTGTTGAGCAACACAGATTGGTTTTCAACTACGCCGCCACCCTAATTAGGGTTGGCAGCCGATCGATTGGCTGCACGTTCCAGAACCTTCCAACCGATCGGCTGGTTCTCGAACCGGTCGGTTGACGGCGCGCAGACAACAAAAATTCCCAGCCGTCAGCCCCAAAGAACCCTAAACCTAATGTATTCTCCCCCCTCCTTCTCCTATAAAAGGAGGGGCACTTCCTCCTCTTGGGGCATCTTGGATTTCTTGGTATTGGGATTCTGAAGCAATTAGTATTGTAATCAATTTCTTATTATGCAATAAAGTAGATCTTAGTTTAAACATAGCTCTTTCATACTTGTTCTTGTCTTTCCTTTCCACCCTAGGGTTAATCTTCATCTCTCCGTTCTTTATTTCTGGATCAAGGAACAAAGAACTAAGCCATTTCATCGTCTCTAGCATGAGGATTAATCTCCTAATTTTTGGGCTAGACTATGGCTTCATTTCTTTCTTCCTCCGTCTCCCCTTTCTCCATGTGTGAGTAGACTTCTATCGGGGTAAGGGGAATAACCCCTTACCCATGGTTTTAACGACTTCTTCTTAAACGAATAGATGGTAATCGATTTTAATTGAATGGTTTATCTTCAGATCACATGTTAATCCGGATGGAAATAACCATGGAAATCTGGATTTAGAACAATAAAATTGATTACATTGACGTTTTGATATGATCGTGGATTTTCATCTTTTAGGATGATAAACTAGGAAGCATGAGCACCAAGACCAATGGGCTCATGTGGAGTTTCTCTCTTGTGAGTTTTTAAATTCGCAAACCTTCATCGAATCGTCGTTTAAGATTTAGTTGTTATCACCTAGGCTAAGGTGGTGAAAACCCCTATGAGCCTCAATTTCCATCTCTTGATTTAAACACCACATCCTTTGTTTTCTTTAATTCTTAGTCTTTCATTCACATAGTTTTGCTTGTGTTAACAATCATCTTTTTTTTCCTTGTGCATGTTATTTCTTGTTAAGTGCATTTCTTCTTGCATTAGTGTAATCAACCAAACCCCCAACTGGACTTTACTTTCTGATTTAATGAAAAGAAAAATACCAAAAACAAATAATAAAGTTCTTCAAACTTTGGGTTCTAAAGAATAATCTCTCAAAAGTTGTCCTGTGGGATCGATCCTTCTATACTACCCTTAAAACCGGAAGTAAAAAAGGTTTAAACTCTAGGATTAACCATCTTAGTGATTGATATTGCAAAATGACGAGTATCAATTTGGCGCCGTTGCCGGGGACAACAGATTGTTTTTTCGAACCCCAAAACAATTTTGAAAAACTTTTTTTCTTTTTTTCATGCCTTCCGAGTAACATTCCGGAAGTGTACTCCTCTTTCTGCCGAGTTTCCATTCTGGCAGTACGTTTTTTCTGCACACGAAGTAACTACTTTATTTGTGCATGCGACGCCCGAACGACGATTTTCAACCTTTCGATCCAGAAATAGAAATAACTTTTCATCGTCGAAACCGTCAAAATCTAGTGAGAATGAATGAAGACGAGGTCGCCCGTAGAATCGACCAAGCTCTCGCAGCTCAAAGAGAGCTCATCCAAGCCGAACAAGTGGAAAGAGAAGCTGCTTTGCGAGCAGCCTTTAGGGCCGAACAAGAAACCATAGAAGCCGATAGGAGGGAAGCCGAAAGGAAAAAACAATTAAAGGACTTTTCTGTTCCCAAAATGGCCTATGCACAACATCCGGTTATACCCCCCGATATTATTGCTCCACAAATCGAAATCCAAACACAATGGATCACTATGATGCAAGCCAACCCCTTCTCTGGCAACAATGGGGAAAGTTGCCAAGATCATCTTCAAAGGTTCATTGACCTTTGCTCTTTGAACAAACTCCCGGGTGTCTCTGAAGATGCCATCCGCCTTAGGTTGTTTAAGTATTCCCTCTCCGGCCAAGCTAGTAGCTGGTACAACACCATGGAGAGTGAAGAACATGTCACAACTTGGGAGGTTCTACAAAGCAAGTTCCTTGAAAAATTCTACCCCCCGTCTCTCACCTATGAACTTAGGGGTCAAATAACTCATTTTTCTATGTCCCCAAGAGAGTGTTTAGGTGAAGCCTGGAAAAGGTTCAAAGATTTACTTAGGAAGTGCCCCCACCATGATATCTCTCAAGCCCAACTCATAGAGATTTTCTATCGTGGTGTTGATGATGATACCAAATTTTTTCTCGATTCCTCATCTGGAGGAAATTTCATGCATCAAAGTTTAACTAGTGCATGGGAGGTAGTTAAACGGGCTTCTGAAACAAGGCCTAGAAGAGGGATTGGAGGAATCCTTAAGGTAGCCAAGGCAGAAGTTAATAATGATATCCAAAGCATAGCGGAAAGCCTAAAATGAATTGCCTTAAAACAAGATCGGTTAGAGTCATCCTTGGTCACCCTTAGGGAGTCACCCCAACTACTAAAAGCCATGGATTCCCTTTGTGGTATTTGCCAAGGATACGACCATACCACCCTCCACTGTCAATACCTATACAACATGCCCACACAACCTGAAGTAGGTCAACAACCAGAAGACCTCAATTCGATTCATACAATACCAGGCCAAGGTTACTACAATCCCAACCAACCTAGAAATCACCCTGGTTTTCAGTATGGGAACCCCTCAGGCGCCGAGAACTCTACCCAACTTCAAGAAAGGCCTCCCTACCCTCAAAGTAACAATCAACCACCACCTGGATTCCCATACAACAATCAAAGAAAATTTGAAAATCACCAAAATCGACAACACTGCCAACAATTCCAAAACCTAAACCTTCCACCCCAAAATCTAAACCAACCTCAACCTCCCCAACCACCTCAAAATGCCATCCCTCCTCCCCCTAGTCATCCTAGCTTGGCAAGCATAGAACAAACCCTTGTGGCCATTCAAGCCCATCAAAAGGCAACTGACGCACAGTTAGCCCGTTTGTTTGCCCAACAAAAACCTCATGCTGGGACTTTTGCAGGACAGCCTGAAAACAACCCCAAACATCCTGAACAACTCAAGGTAGTCTCTACTCGTTCAGGAAAAGTGCACACCCCTCCCTCGTCAGAAAAATCTTCAGACCCACCTCTAGAATTCGAGGATGAGGACATGGTAGTTGTCGAACCTGAAACCACACCCAAAACATCCGTCCCCTAAACCCCTCAAGTAGAAGATGAAGAACCAGTTTACAAACCTCAACCTCCCTATCAATCCCGCCTCAAACAAACAAGACTTGATGCCCGCTTCATGAAATTTAGGGATGCTATGAAAAAAATACATGTCGACATTCCCTTCCTTGATGCTTTGGCAGACATGCCCGCCTGGTCCAAGTACATGAAATCTCTCTTGACTAGGAAGTATGTTACTAAAGAATACTAGACTGTTAAACTTGCTAGGACTACCTTTGACATTATCCTAAGTAAGATGCCTAAAAAATAGAAGGATCCAGGTTCTTTTGGAATAGGATGCTACTTAGGTGACAATGCTTGTAGGAAAGGCCTAGCAGATTTAGGAGCCAGTATATCCATCATGCCATATAGTCTTTGCAAAAGACTAGGATTCAATGACATGTTACCCACAACCATGACCATCCAACTGGCAGACTCATCCACAACTAAACCCATGGGAATCATAGAAGACATTCCGGTTAAAGTTGGAAATGATGCATACATCCCTTGTGATTTTGTGATCATGGATATCAAGGAAGATTTACGCTACCCCCTCATTTTCGGACGTCCCTTCTTAGCCACTGCTCGTGCCTTAATTGATGTTGAGGCTGGTACCATTGTGTTAAGGCTAGGGAAGCAAACCCTAGAGTTTAGGGTGTTTGAAAGTATGAAGGGACCTAGTCTTGAGGAAGAAGTCTACCTCCTTGATTGCATTGATGAATTAAACCAACTAAGGCAAGAATGGGAATTAGTTGATGACCCCCCTATGCACTGCTCTCACCATCCCCGCCAAATGTGATTTTGATAATGAACCATCAAATCAACTTAAGATTCATTTGGACAACTTTGAGGAAATCCCATGTGCTGAGATTGAAGACCTTAAAATGATCTACACCATAGAAGAACGACCTGAACCACGAAAGGCCCCTGAAATGAAGGCTCTCCCCATAGGTTTGAAATACGTGTTTCTGGATGAACAACAATTATGCCCTGTTATTATCAATTCTGACCTTACCATTGAACAGGAAAACATGCTTATGGGAGAACTTAGGAAAAGGAGAATAGCCTTAGGGTACAAAATGACGGATTTGGTTGGGATAGATCAATCCATTTGCATCCATAAAATCCCAATGATTGAAAATAGTAAACCTTCCAGAGACCCACAAAGGAAACTCAACCCAAACATGAAGGAAGTTGTCCGTCTTGAAGTAATTAAACTTTTGACTGCAGGAATCATCTACCCCATCTCTGACTCTCCTTGGGTCATCCCTGTCCAGGCCGTCCCCAAAAAGGGTGGGACCACAGTCGTTAGGAATGAGAAGAATGATCTCATCCCCACCTGTACCGTCAAAGGGTGGAGGATGTGCATTGACTACAGGAAACTCAACAAAGAAACTAGGAAAGACCACTTACCTCTTCCCTTCCTCGATCAAGTTCTTGAACGTTTAGCTCATCAACAATACTTTTGCTATTTAGATGGCTACTCAAGTTTTTATCATATTCCCATTCATCCTGAAGACCAAGAGAAGACCACTTTCATATGCCCTTTTGGTACATACTCTTTTAGACGAATGCCCTTTGGCCTGTGCAATGCACCAGCCACTTTTCAAAGATGTATGTCTACCATTTTTTTAGGGTTAACTAAAATTGTCATGGAAGTGTTCATGGATGATTTCTCTATCTATGGAGACAATTTTGATTCCTGCCTTCAAAACCTCTCCCTTGTTCTTGATAGATGCATCGAGTCACATTTAGTCCTTAATTGGGAAAAGTGTCACTTCATGGTCAAGGAGGGTATTGTTCTAGGCCATAAGGTGAGAAACCAGGGCATTGAGGTTGACCAAGCCAAGATTGAGGTCATCACCAAGCTCCCCCTCCCACCTCCGTCAAAGACATCCGAGCCTTCTTAGGACATGCCAGTTTCTATCGGCGATTCATCCGTGACTTTTCCAAAATCACAAAACCTCTCACCAATCTTCTTCAAAAGGAGGTGCCTTTCCATTTTGATACGACATGCATGGAGAGCTTTCTATGTTTGAAAAAGACTCTCACCACCACTCCTATCATCCGTGCTCCTGACTGGGCCTTACCCTTTGAAATCATGTGCGATGCTAGTGATTTTGCTGTAGGTGCAATTTTAGGACAAAGAATTGACAAAAAACACCATGTCATTTATTATGCATCCAAGACCTTAGATGAAGCTCAGCAAAATTACACAGTCACCGAAAAGGAAATGCTAGCCATTGTCTATGCATTTGATAAATTTTGCTCACATCTTGTTGGTTCAAAGGTTATTGTGTACACTGATCATGCAGCTATTCGCTACCTCATGACCAAAAAGGATGCCAAGCCTAGACTCATAAGATGGTTTTGTTATTGCAAGAATTTAATCTAGAAATCCTAGACAAAAAGGGCTCTGAAAATGTCGCGGCTGACCACCTCAGTAGACTTAGCTATAGCCCCATTGATGAATATCCCATAAATGAATCCTTACCCGATGACCAATTGCTGACTCCCAATTTCCTTGGTTTGCTGATTTTGTAAACTATTTAGCTGCAAGTGTATTGCATCCCAAGTATACGGGACATTCTAAAGCTAAATTTTTACATGATTTCAAAAATTATTATTGGGATGAACCTTATTTGTTTCGACTTTGTGCCAATGGTTTATATTGTAGTTGTGTGTCCCACGAAGAAAGCATCGCCATTTTGGAACAATGTCACTCTGGCCCCTATGGTGGTCACATGAGTTCCCAAAAAATGGCTAGGAAAGTCCTACAATGTGGATTCTTTTGGCCCACCATCTTAAAAGACTCGTATGATTATGTGCTTTCATGTGACCAATGTCAAAGGACGGGTAATATTTCCAAACGTGACCAAATGCCTCTCACCTCTTGGCAGGAATTAGAGATTTTTGATGTTTGGGGGATCGACTATATGGGCCCATTTCCTTCTTCTTATGGGTTTACTTACATTTTAGTCACAGTCGATTACGTTTCAAAGTGGGCTGAAGCCATACCTACTAAACATGTGACTCTTAAACCCATTAAGAAACTTTTTAAAGATGTAATTTTTCCTAGATTTGGAGTCCCTCACACCATTATTTCTGACGAGGGATCCCATTTTTTGGAGAAAAGTTTTGAGGCTCTTTTGAAAAATACGGGGTTTATCACAAAGTCGCCACTCCTTACCATCCTCAGACCAGTGGGTAGGTAGAAGTATCCAACAGACAAATCAAATCCATTTTAGAAAAAACTGTTGGACGAACTAGGAAAGATTGGGCGTTAAAAATCAATGACGCCCTGTGGGCATATCGTATTGCCTACAAAACACCCATTGGCACCACCCCTTTTAGACTGATCAACAGTAAGTCATGTCACATACCAATAGAACTAGAGCACAAAGCAAGCCGGGCCATCAAAAGTTTGAATTTTGATCTTTCCATGGCTGAAGAGAAACATTTTCTCCAAATGAATGAGCTTGATGAACTTAGGATGAATGCCTACAAAAACGCAAGAATCTACAAAGACCAAACCGAAATGTGGCATGATGGTCACATCAAGCGCAAAGACATTAGAGAAGGGGATCAAGTTTTAGTTTTTAATTCAAGATTATGACTTTTCCCTGGAAAACTCAAGTCGAGATGGTATGGCCCATACATTGTCAAGTGTGCTTATCCACATGGCGCTTTTCTTCTATGGGATAAAGTTCTAGGCGAGTTTAAGGTCAATGGGCACCGTCTTAAAAGATATATCACCACTGAAGATGTTGTCGCTTCAGACTCAACCAAATTTCCACCTTTACAGGATCTGAACCTCACTGACCCTTCACCTCCCCCGGATTCCAATTAATCTGATCTTGGTCGAGCCATGACGTAAAATAAGGCGCTAGTTTGGAGGCAACCGAACACTATCTTCCCTTCTTGTTTGTTTTCTTGTTTTTGTTTTTCCGTTTTGTTTCTCCTTGTTCCTTCTGTCGAGCCGATCGGTTCACTTTACCAGACACTCGGTTCGCGGTAAGCAAATGACCGATTTGGAAGCCAGACGCTCGTCTCGTCCGCCGACCATTCCGCAACCCTCTCTGTCCTTTCAGTTTTGTGTTGGCGCCCGAAGCAGCCCGACCGATTGTCTGGTTGTCCAACCGATCGGATCGTGGATCCATTGCTCTATATAACACTTTAGACGCGAGGTCTTTCTTCCATCTCTTCGCAAACCCTAGCCGCCCCCTGCGTAGCTCCGCCCGTTCTTCAGCCGTCGACTTTGCTCCTCACCCGTACGACCAAGGTTCGCTCTTCGACCGACCGGTTCTCCCTCAGCCGGCCTTTCGGCCTTTCTGCAAGAGTTCCTTCAGCCGCCCGCATGATGAGCAGCCGCCCGCCTGACGAGCACGTCGCCTGCCTGACGAGCACACCGCCCGTCTCGATTGGAGCCTCTACAGCCGCCCCTTCCTGGATTCAGCCGCCCGCCTGGCTCGACCGCCGCCCGCCTGAATCTACCGCCGCCCGCCTTGCTCTCCATACGACCGACGGAAGCCTGCGTCACCACCATTCCAGCTCAACGTCAGCCAGATCAGTTGAGTGCTTAGATCTAGCCTCCAGCCGCCCGTCTTAGGGTTTGAAATGCCCATTTCCGCTGCCCGACGACCGGTTGGTTACTCCATACGATCGACGTCGTCCGTGTCGCCACCACCCCTATTCCCCAACAAGACAGCCATCCTAAGTGCTCAGACAACCAACTGTTGATCCTCCAGCCACCCGTTTCAGACACCAACCGATCGGTTGGCATCAACAGACGATCGGTTCGCATCCTCAGACGATCGGTTGGCTTCCCCAGACGGTCGTGTTTGTCTCTGCAGCAGTGATGTTCAGCCATTTTCGCAAGGGAAAAGGCAAGGCCTCTGCATCCTCTTCCAAGGATCCTCCCCGCCGTTTCAGTTCTCATCCCGGAATCCAATTCCGCACACCCTCTCCTACGGCCAAGTCTTCTCCCGAGTTAGTGGAGGAGATGCTTCGGGACATCAACGAGGCGGATGAGATTCTCCGTGAGATGGAGGGAACTCAGAAGGCAGCCAATGATCCAGATACAACCGCCCCCCGTTCACCCCAGATAGCACCTATTCCGGGTAGCTATGACCAGTTCACTAGCGCTGACCACTGCCATCATTACGAGGATATGTTCGCAATTGGTGTTTCTTTACCTCGTTGGGCGTGCGACACAACCCTTGATGCTTTGGGCATCCACGACGCCGTCGATGATATCCTCCGTAGAAACCACATGCTTGTCTTCCCCTACCGTGTCACCTCCGTCTACTATGATCTTACCCTCGAGTTTTTGAGCACTTTCCGCAGGTTACACGGTTCTTTCGGAAATTCGAGTTGTAAATACCGAATTTTTGGGAAAAATTTGGAATCATCCGCCAAGCAAATCACTTTATTCATCCTCGACGGCAGGGATGACTATTGGCTAGACTAATGTATGGCGCGGTCTCATGACTCCTACCCAAACCATTACGATAGAGATAAGTTTTGGGCGGATATCACCGGGCTTCTTCCCCGTCTTCCTAGTGGGCCCAAGGCCTCCTGCATTCACAACCCGGTGGTCCGTTACCTTCACCGTATTTTGGCTTGCACCATTTTCAGTCGGGAAGGTACTCAGGGTGCAATTACTCAGGTAGAGCTTTATGCCCTTTGGTGTCTTTTACATGAAGAATCTTTTAATTGGGGCAATGCTATCATTGAGCATTTTGGTACCCAAGCTAGCCGATCCACTTCCTCTTCTTTTCACATTGGCCACTATGTTACCCAACTCGCCATCTTTTTGGGTTACACCCACATCACCTTCCCTCCACTTGAGCTCAAAAATCACCTCATCAACACCCACTATTTGAATAACAGTAGGTTTATCTATTTGGGAACCAAAAGTGTTTATTACCTTTTCTTCAAAGACACTCAGGTGGTCCTCCAGCTCCCGTTACATTTGCAGTTTTCAGCAGCAAACTACGTCTACGAGTTGACCGATTTACCAAGCCATATACAGAGATTCTACCTGGAGCATCCAGATCCAGTCACCTTCCCCGAGCCACAAACTCACATGAGGAGCCTCTCTTTAGAGGCACACGACGACGACACTGGACCACCACCGCCACCTTCCAGATGTCGCACCAGGCGGTGACCAGATGACGACTCCGGTCCTTACGACTTCTACGAGATCTAGACTCAACTGGATGAGATTCAGCGGGAGCAACAGAGACAGGGCCACCAGCTCAATCACATGTACCTGATGCAACGTTCGCAGGAGTCTTGGCATGTGGATTGCGGTCACTATGCCCCTAGTCGACCTGCTTATGACGAGTATGGAGCACACCAGAGTTATCCAGGCCCTGATTCTTCTTATGGGGCAAACTACTACTCCTCCCACCAGCAACACCCTCCACCGCAGTGACTCTTCCCTCCATCTCACTCTTAGAGTTTGCTCGGGTCGAGAAAATTTCTAAGTCTGGGGTGGGGGTGGGTGGTACGTGATCCACCCTTTATCTTCCGTTTTCAACATTTTTTCTCTGCATTTTTATTTGTTTTGCTTTGTTTACTTTCAAAACATAAGGCCTTTATCTAGCCGGACGAATGTTGTACTTTATCTTCAAAAATCAATTGCATTATCATTTTTATTTCAAACAACTTTGCAATATCAAGTTCCCTATGATCATGATAGCAATTTTTGGAAACGGTGGCAAGCCTTAGAGTATCAAATAGAATCAAATGCAGATTTTCTTAATTGTAGCATTAGATTAACTTATTTGTTTTTTTTCTTATATAATGTAGCTACATGTCTCTTCTATCTTATGCAACGACAACTAAAAAAAAGTTTTTTGTTGCACGGGAAAAATAAATCGCACGCCAAACCCTAAGTCCGGGGTGGCATGCCCTTCTTCCATACCCCACAAAGGGGCGTACCATCAAAAGATGCCAAAAAGAGCACACAAAAAAAAATTATGGTCAATGTAATCACAAGTCCATGAAAAAATTATATCCCAAGTCGAATAGAGGAGGGATTTTTCCGTCACACCTCAAATTCTCTATTCCCGTGCAACAATCAACCCAATGAAAAAAAAAGAAAAAAATGATGAGTGTCGAAGCGCAAGTCAGATCAAGACTTTCTTTACAAAGTATAAGTTTAAAAAAAATTAAGTTATGAAAAATGTTTTCTTGAGAAACATGGTGCTTGCAATTTGTGGTTCTAGGAGATGGATCGCTTGGCCATGAAAAGGATAGAAAAATTGCTAATCTAGGGAGGATGAACTTGTTATTCCAAAATTCTTGGAATCTTTTTGATTTTTCAATTGCTTGAGGACAAGCAAAACTTTAAGTCTGCGGTATTTTGATGCGTGCTATTTCAGCACATCTTTTCTGCAAATTATTAAGCTTGTCACATAGAAATACCCCATTCATCTCTTAAAATTGCGCAAATTGCTATTTTCTTGTTTTTATCACAAATCTGACAATCATATGCATTTTATTGCAGTTTCAGGACCTGAGCCGATCGACTGGTACTGACAAATGATCATCTCACTGCATCAAAAGGATCGTCTGACGTCATGAAATGCTCAGTTTGCCTTCAAGCGTGGATCATTGCTTCACTGGCCGAGATCGCCCGATTCCAGCTACCAGACGCTCGACTGATGCCCATTGTTGAGCAACACGGAGCAGTTTTCAACTGTGCCGCCACCCTAATTAGGGTTGGCAGCCGATCGATTGGCTGCGCATTCCAGAACCTTCCAACAAATCGGTTGGTTCCTGAACCGGTCGGTTGGCGGCGCACAGACAACAAAAATTCCCAGCCGTCAGCCCCAAAGAACCCTAAACCTAATGTATTCTCCCCCCTCCTTCTCCTATAAAAGGAGGGGCACTTCCTCCTCTTGGGGAATCTTTGATTTCTTGGTATTGGGATTCTGAAGCAATTAGTCTTGTAATCAATTTCTTATTATGCAATAAAGTAGATCTTAGTTCAAACATAGCTCTTTCATACTTGTTCTTGTCTTTCCTTTCCGCCCTAGTGTTAATCTTCTTCTCTCCGTTCTTTATTTTTGGAGCAAGGAACAAAGAACTAAGCCATTTCATCGTCTCTAGCATAAGGATTAATCTCCTGATTTTTGGGCTAGACTATGGCTTCATTTATTTCTTCCTCCGTCTCCCCTTTCTCCATGTGTGAGTAGACTTCTATCGGGGCAAGGGGAATAACCCCTTAGCCATGGTTTTAACGACTTCTTCTTAAATGACTAGATGGTAATCGATTTTAATTGAATGGTTGATCTTCGGATCACATGTTAATCCGGATGGAAATGACCATGGAAATCCGGATTTAGAACAATAAAATTGATTACATAGACGTTTTGATATGACCGTGGATTTTCGTCTTTTAGGATGATAAACTAGGAACCATGAGCACCAAGACCAATGGGCTCATGTGGAGTTTCTCTCTTGTGAGTTTTTAAATTCGCTAACCTTCATCGAAGCGTCGTTTAAGATTTAGTTGTTATCACCTAGGCTAAGGTGGTGAAAACCCCTATGAGCCTCGATTTCCATCTTGATTTAAACACCGCATCCTTTGTTTTCTTTAATTCTTAGTCTTTCATTCATATAATTTTGCTTGTGTTAAAAATCAACTTTTTTTCCCTTGTGCATGCTATTTCTTGTTAAGTGCATTTCTTCTTGCATTAGTGTAATCAACCAAACCCCAACTGGACTTTACTTTCTGATTTAATCAAAATAAAAATACCAAAAACAAATAATAAAGTTCTTCAAACTTCGGGTTCTAAAGAACAATCTCTCAAAAGTTCTCCTGTGGGATCGATCCTTCTATACTACCCTTAAAACTGGAAGTAAAAAAGGTTTAAACTCTAGGATTATTAACCATCTTAGTGATTGATATTGCAAAATGACGAGTATCAGTCCCCAACCATGCATTGGGAAAAACAGTCATTAGAGTAAGTGGCATGAGTATTCGAAAATATACATTGTTGAAGAACTAAAATGGGACATTATAAACATGAAAATAACATTAAGCTCTGAATAAAATCTGAAACATAAAGTCTCTTATTTCTTAATCTGAATTCTTATCTTATTCTGGAGTCATGTACTCTGGTACATGGATCTCATGACCTACACCAAAGTTCCTAGGTCATACTTATCTTATCTAGTTCCCTCTCATCATACTCATGGATGAGGTTGTGGGCATCTCTAATCTAAGGTATCTTTCACTTACGATTTTTATCTGACTGTGGCCACCATGACACAATAAGTCCTCCTTTATTGACACCAAAGTGTCCTCTATGGTGCAGTGCACCCTCTATTGGCACAACGTGCCCTCTGTTGACACCAAAGTGTCCTCTATGGTGCAACACACCCTATGTTGGCATAAATGCCCTCTGTGACACCCGCAGTGTCTAGCGCAATGCGCCCTCTGAATCGTCCTGGGACTTTCTGGTGATGAATTATTATATAATGTATTATGTGAAGGTTTTGAATTAATTATCTTAAGTCTATCTTTACTAAACTCTGAATCTGAACTTACTTGAAACTGAGTACTAAACATGTACTTAGTTTTGAATCTAAAATTTGAATCTGAATCTTTGCTCTTTCAAATCTGAACTGAATCTATTATGGAGTTTGGATATGTATTTTAAATTACAACATAATTGAGATTGGGGCCTATAACCCTTATCATGTATCTTTATTCAAAAGTTGGCTACTCACATAGTGAGTAGTCTAAGTCTGAATCTAAATCTCTTATTCTTAAGTTCTAAATTGAATTTATTGCTGGATTTGAGCATGTATCTCATTATCTGGGTAAACTTTATTCTAAAACTATTATTTGGTAAGATTACTTCATTATACCAATTATATCATAAATGAGTCTAATGTCTTAAGAGAAAGGATCTGGCATGAATATAAAAATACTAAGTATACAAAATTTCTTAAGTCAAGCTTATGAAAGTATCATAAGTACAACATATCTAAAAATATTAATTCTGACAAGATGGTTCAATCCTTCTTATAAAATATGATGTTACCCTAAAATTTTGCATATGAACTTGCATATTAAACCTTTAATATCAAAATATAAATTTTATAAAATATTGTATTGCAACCTAATCATAACTTAATGTGTCATTATCTTATAAGGCCATCATGAACTCCGTTTTTACAATTCATTGTGATCCCAAAAGTACCTTTATTTCTAAAAGTAGACTGTGCCTTAATATTCTAAAATTCATATTCGTATATTGTAATTAAATTCTAGATATTATTCATTCTAAGGAATCTAGTCTTAAATCTCTACATATGTATAAATCTTAATGACATGTTTCTACTTGAAATCTTACTACATTCTTATCTCACATTGTCAATCTTGGTTGCATATCTTATCTTGTAGTCTTATTCGTCAATATGAATCATTACTTATAGTTCTTATAGAAACATGATCCTTTAGTTTTCTCATGAACCTAGTTCATGAGTCCGTACAATTCTTATAAATCTTCATAACATATCTCTTCTCAACATAATATGCACATGTAAGGACGTATCCATGAATGTATAAAAATCTTACTCGCATATATTAACATCAAATCTTAGAACATTAGATCACATAAAGTATGGAGTCTTACAAAAATATGCTAAGTTTTATAGATATGAATATTCATGGGCATGAACCACTTACCTTTATATTGAAGATGTTCTCAATGTAGCCTTGTTTCCTTGACTCTCAACATATATACCTAGTCAACATCAAAATTGTATAAGTTCATGTGTATTCTCCTCTCTTTGTTTGTAAATCTCAAACCCCATCATACTAATCTCCTAACTGAATTAGGAATCATATTTAACTAAGACTAACTCTGATTTAAAGCATGTTTCATGTCTAAATATTGAATTAAACTTGATTCACACATTATATAGCATACACATACTAATATATTCATCACACCAAAAATATCATATGCCCTAATATATAAGTATATACCTCATA
This sequence comes from Alisma plantago-aquatica, assembly GCA_963693085.1. Classification (NCBI taxonomy): domain Eukaryota; kingdom Viridiplantae; phylum Streptophyta; class Magnoliopsida; order Alismatales; family Alismataceae; genus Alisma; species Alisma plantago-aquatica. Next base: position 420,354,236 of record OY856412.1, read on the forward strand.
TACCAAGAGTAAACTCCATACATACTCGCATATACTACTCTTACTGCCTCATTTATAAAATCAGATGAAAATATAATTATAATAATTTTCCATACTAAATAGGCACATAAAATACATGTTGCCTCACAAATACTCATGAATCATCTTACATAATGGTCACTTAGGCCAAAAACTAAATATGGATGCAAGTATATATGAAACTCCATCAAAACTTTAAAAACAATAAAAACATTGTATATTAAGGTATGGGTAAAAATCTCAGATTGTTTCATTGTCAATCAATGTGTGAAATATCCAAAATACCCTTATTAGGGTTTACATAAAAAGCATATTTAAAACTTCAAATCAGAGAGATCAAGCTTTAGAATCATATTATATATATTAAAATGTTCCCACTGTAAAATATTTACCAAATTTTAAAGTCATTTACTATCTTTAATTATCAAAACATTGAAATTATATAGTTCTTAGCATATAAAATTTATGTGTGCCTAAACACGAAAATCATTTGTTGAGTATATTTATAGTACATTGAGAACTGAAAATCCTTTCCATCGATACCTTATTTGTCTTGATTGGAGTCTTAGGTTAAAAGATATGTATTTTATAAGAATTACCTTGTTGAAGCAATGTCGGCCGTTCAAAATGATCCAGTGGCTACCATCCCGCCACATCACCCGCCTTGGCCAACCTGGGCCAACGCTCGTGGAGTGGATCCACCTGATCCATCTCCTACTCCACCCACAGACCTGAAGAGGGGAAAACCCCTGTTTTAGGGGTGCAAACTGCCGCTGCCACCTTGGTTTCCTCCAGCGAGGTCAATTTCGAGTCATAGGCCACCACCGCACGAATTTAGGCCACCAGTAGCTTCGGTTGGGTCTTTTGGATTAGGGCGGCATCGGAAATTCCTAGGAAATGATAGGGATCAAAGATCCCAACCTGAAACCCCCATAGACACCGCCAGCGGTGCCCCCTTCTCCTCGTGTCATTTACTCCCATTATCTATCACTCAGATTTTAGCAAAACCCTAGATTAGTCGCTGTCTGACCCCCTTCTATAAAAAATAGTAGGCTTTATAGTCTCTTTCTCCATGGATCTTAGGTGAGATGCCTTTCTTTGGACCCTCTATTCGGGACCTGTGGAACAGGGGTCACAACTCTCAGTCCGCGTGGACTGGAGTCGCCCCCTCCTTTTTATTTATTTGTCTTTTTGCATAAAAGTCCAGTTTCTATAAATATTTCTATAGGCCACAACATGAGCCCATTTAGCCTCACATTTTTAGACTAATAATATATTGTCATAATCTTTTAATGGACAATATATTACGTCACAAATGTATGGTTAGACACTCCATACATGGCTTTTAAGTAAATGATACATAATTACTCATTTAATTGTCTAGGCCACTAGATAAATCAAAATCAACTGAAAATTCTCCCACCATCTCAAATTCTAATTATTATTCTAGTAAAAATATTTTGGGCATGCATTATGACCACGAAATACCTAGTTCTCAATTTATACTCCAAGGACCTATTTGTAAAACTTAATTGGTCCAATACGGCTGGAATTGGGATCTAGGGCACATGGCCCATTGTTTAGTCTTTCAAAGGGTCCATGAGCTCAATGGTATTCCAACTCATGAAAATAAGTCTTCACTCTGTATAATTTCTCAATTGAAGCTCATGTATGGCACATGTGATCAATATTTCTTTAGTTACATAACATGAAGACCTAAGCTAGGTCTAAGGCTCAAGCCATGAACTGGACTCAGCGTATTAGATATTCATCACATTATTGTTCATAGGAATAATTCATTTATATTCATATACAACTGATACAATCATACACATTTAAGTCATTATGTGTGTATTGGTTGATCAGATGACTTGTATTACACATTTTGTGAACTTAATTACGTACCTAGCCATGGTTATGTTCATTACGTCCCTTGGCATGCCTTTACTAGAAAACCCCACATCAAAGGATTACTTTAGCTATGAAATTAAGGATGTTACAATTCTACCCACCTTAAAATAAATCTTCCTCAAAATTCTCTATGCTACGACCCACCTTAGGGTTCTGCTTACCTCTTCATTTATTGTAAGGCACACTTATGTTCAAACTTTAGCATGAAAAGAGATATGCAATATATTTTCATAAAAATTTATGTGAGTATTATCTATTACCTTGGTATACTTCTCAACACTAAACATGTCTCTATACTTAGGGCATCTGCCTCAACCTTGTCATGAATTACTAACATTAGTTGCACATGACTGTCTAACCTTGGGTTCTTTAGGTAACTCCTACATTCCTAGATATGTGGGGATCATACACATACCCAGAGATGTGGCATCCTGACATACTATCTATCACTAACCCACTAACACATGCGTACCATACCACATGAGCTAGTAAGAAAGGAGAGATGCATAAAAGTCTAGCGCTTATGGAATTCCTTTTCAATTCTCAGTTGGATGGCCATAACCACTGAGAATGGAGAAGAAACCTCATTAGCTAGGTTTAGGTTTCTACTTTAGATCTAAACAAGGATGACTTCTACCTCTAAGATATCTATCTATTCTAAGGTTATGACCCATAATCCCTCTAGGTAATGGTATTCTTCTTCTGGAATCTATCCCTAAACCCTAATCTTACCTCTTCACTCTAGGGTGACTATGAGAATCATGCTTGCCAAGTGGCCATTTACCAAATTGCTCTGGTACCATATGTAACACCTGGGCCCACTATCCAATGCTCTAGTAGAGTTTCAGGAATGACGACTAGCCCCACAGAGCACCTCTAGCCTTAACTGCACACTTTGTCCTCACTCACGCGCATGCTATGATCAACTTCCCGATAGGTCACCCATCCCAGTACTACTCCAAGCTGAGCACACTTAACTATGGAGTTCTTTAGTGATGGGCTCTCGGAAAAAGAGGTGCACCTTGGTGATATGGGTAGTCCAATCATTACTTTTAAGATCAACTTTCTGAGGACTCAAATCCTGGGATGTTACACTCATAATCTTCAAATTTAGGCATAGCGTGTTCTGAGTCACCCCCACATTTGTCATCATTTCCACGTGCTCAGGAATGGAACCTGTGGCAAATAAATACTCTTGATATTCTTCATTCAGCACACCAGATTTCATGGGAAACACATCCTCAAAGAATATAGCATCACATAATTCTACAAAAACATTGACCTCATTGACTAAGATATTAGATTTTACAATCAAGAATCTATATGCATAATTTGTCTCTACATAACCCGAGAAGACAACATCAACTATTTTTGGTCCTAATTTCTTCATTTTGTGTTCAAGGACAAGTACCTTAGCAAGACACCCCCACACTCTAATATATTTGAGACTCTTTTTTCTCCCTCTCCATAACTCAAATGGACTACTTTCTACATGTTTATGGGAAAATCTATTCAGATGATAGAAATCTATATTCAAAGCTCCCCCCCACATGAAGTTGGGTAGACTTGAGGTTGGGAGTAAGAAATTAACCATATCTATCAGGGTTCGGTTATTACGTTCTGCCATCCCATTAGATTGTGGTGAATAAGGAGCGGTAACCTCATGAACTATACCATGGAATCAACAAAATTCTAAGAAGAAGTTCAAGGTGTATTCTCCTCCCCTATCAGACCTTAATCACTTAACTACTTCACTAGCTTGAGTTTCATCTTCTTTCTTATAAATTTTGAATTTATCCAATGCCTCATATTTACTTTTAAGTAAATAGACATAACAATATCTACTCGCATTGTCAATAAAAGTTATGAAATAACACTTTTGATCCCTAGTAGTAATCCCATACAATTAACCAATATTGATGTACACTAAATCCAATATTTTTGAATTCCTATTCACAGAATGAAAAAATTTCCTAGGAAATTTAGATTGCACACAAATTTCAAATTTATAATTACTAATGTCAGATTTAGGGATAAAATTTAGATTCATCATATGTTTCAACCAACATTAACATGTCCAAAACGTGTATGCCAAGCATTAGACGATACACGATTCATGCATATTGAACTATTATCAATTAAATTCAAAATTTCATTTGAAATAGGTTCAACAAGAATCTTAAATAAGTTCTCCATATCACATAAATACCCTTTGTAAAAAAATAAAGAATCACATAGACGAGTAATAATAGCTTTATTACATTTGAAGTCTATTGTAAAACCATCTCTAACTAAAATTGTTCCATTAAGAATATTGTGTCGAATTGATGGAACATGTATGAATATATAAAGCTTCAGAATCTTTTCTAATGGAAACTTCAAGTCCACCCATCCTCTGCCTTTGACTTTTACAATGTTGGAATTGCCCAAAGTCATTGATTGTCCTTTGGAGGCCGGGTAAGACACAAACAGGGACTTGTCAGTACAAACTTGTACATTAGCACCAGTTTCAATTATCCAATATAGTGGTTCAAAAATAGAAAGAATTTTAGGTTTTATAGGCAAGTACCCATTATCGAGGTTCAAGGATGCAATCATCATTTTGACCACAACCTCCTCAATTGCAGATGCGGCCACTTTCTTTGCCTTCTTTGGAGGACAATCTTTGTTCCTGTGGCCAACCTGTCTACAAGTTAAATAAGGTTTGTTCTTTAGTTTCTTCTGGATCTTAGCCTTAGGTTTAAGTGAATTCTTTGATTTCTTATACTTATTCTTAATAGTAGTAAAATTGACACTAGGATTAACATCAGTGGATAACTTGACAAATTCCATTTTTGGGTGCTCTTCCTATATGTTTATGTCCATCATGAGATTGTTCATTGACATGTATCCTTTGCGACGCTTAAGAGACATACCAAACAACTCCCAAGATTTTGGAATGATTGACATAGCAACAAACGTTTCTGAAAGTTTCATACCCGCATCTTGGAGCTCTTGCACTAAGAGTTGAAAATCATATGTTTGATCAGAAATAGATTTACCCTCAGCCATCTAAAACATTATAAATTTAGAGACACAATATATTTCACTTCCCTAGTTTTCGATATTGTATTTCTTAACACCCCCACTAAACTTTGGATGTATTAACAAGCGACATTGAGTATGAATCATATAATTTATTATTTAATACAAACATAATCAACTATTGACACATCTTATCACCCTTATTTCAGGTTGCAATTAAATTAACATTATCACGGACAGTTTCGTCAGGGTTCATCATCTTTAAAATACTGATCACAACCTACCATGTCTATCTAAATTTGTATCCTACTTTGTCAACGAGCAAAATTAGTTCCAGTTAAATTTTCAGACATATTAAACATATCAATTTTCATGCCAGATGTTGGAGCAACCATAGTTAACTAATGACAGAGAATGATTTCTTTAAGATTGTTGTTAATTTTTAGTTACGTCATCACATGCAACAACAAAAAGTTGCAATAAAGTTAATGTTTTCAGGCTAGATCTAGATAAGAACCAGAAGAATAAAAAGCAAGAAAATAGAAAATAGATAAGGTTAGGAACTCAAAACAGATTGTTCGCTGAGAAATGAACATGTTACTTAAAGAAATCAACTTCCAACAATCCTTCTGAATAGTTGTCATTCTTCTAGTTGACTTGGTCATGAACCTGTAGAAGATTGTTGTCTCACTCGTGCTAGACGATGATCAGTTGCACTACTAACACAACCCATTGATCGCAGGAACCACCACTTGACAAATCACGTCCCGGAGAGAAAGAATGAACTCGCTAAGAATAGGAGAAGGTCTCCACGTAGAAGCTCGAGAGCAATGACTAAAAGATGCCAGTTTAGGGTTTACAAAAGATGTACTTGAACAAATGACGAATGATGTTCGTGAGATGTGTTTAACCCTAATGAACATAGGCTTATTTATAGCCTTACACACCTTAAAATCCTATTCTTATTGAGGTACAATCATTTGATCGTACTTGTACACGTTGAAGAAAAATCATGAGGCAACACTTTCCAATTAAGATTAGTAAATCTGTTTCAGAAAGAAATATTTAATTAAATTAATAATTAATTGTGTAGTTGTATCCTATTGTAAAATGAAGACAAAAAATAGAATACATCCCACAATCCACAAGCACGAGTCCGTGCTCGGCCAGGCGAGGCAACACATGCACACATGGGTGTTGTGGTCACCATACCCACCAAGGAGGTGAGCATACTCTCTCCTAGGACCCTTTAGACACTAGTGGAACATGTGATCCTACATATAAGGAGCACAAAAGTTCTAGGAGTGAGAAATGTGGGATAAAACTCTTCCTCATTTGCATTAGACACCAAACTACATTTCCTCCATGTACAAGCTACACTAGATTGGACTTAACCCATACTAAATACATGACTGCTACAACCATATATCTAGTAACTTCATGAGAGTATGGTTAATGGAAGCTATGGTGAAAGATATCATGAAGTACTAAAACACCTCTTGTTATTTATCATCATGACATATGGATGTGGAGCCAGTTGCAAGATGGTAAGTTATACACCACTTTAGCATACAAGACTATAAGGAAGCCTAAGGAGATTGCAATTCCAGGGGATTGGAAGTTTATTTGGGAGGCTAAGGTTACAAAAATGCTTCAACTTTTTGCATTGATTTTGGCTCATGGAGTGTTGCTGACCATTATTAGAAGGTAAGTAAGGAAGGTAACTAATGATGATAAATGTGGGTGGTGTCTACATAAAGAGGAAACACAACTGCATGTCCTGAAGGATTGGAGTTGCATGAAACAAGTGTGGGAGAAAGTGATTGAAAAAGCTGACCTCAATAGGTTCTGGGAATATATGGACGCAATCTAATGGTTGAAATAGTGTATGTCATAGTCCTATGAGACACAACAGAAGTATCTCACAACATGAAACTACATTAGGAGAAGTCGAAACTTGCAGGTGGTTGAAAAGTCAATTGTAATTGTTGAACGTCAGAGACCTGCATACATAAAAGTGTTCCAATGCACAATTTAGTGAGAAGGTCAAATGGGTACACTGAGAAGCAATTCAAGAGGGTTTACTAGACGGATCTTGTACTCAGATGCACAGAAATAAACATTGATTCAACTACCAGTAAAGACAAAGCATCGTTTGCTATTCTTATTAGAAATTGTAATAGAGGATGGATCAGAAGCGTGTAAGTAAGCATCATGCAACTACTGTTATTGAAGCAGAACAGATTGCCATATATAGATCTTGAATATACAATGGACAAGGAGTTTCATGAGGTCATCATTGAATCAGATTGGATGGCTGCCACACACCTCATCAAAGAAAACTATAAGGAAAATCCTAGATATACATACTGGGTTTGAACATTTAGAAGACAATCATGAACAATTGACAATTTGACTATGACTGTCGGGAAAAGAATATAACCACTGACCAACTTGCTAAATTTCACCTAAAAACCCACCATAGGGTGTTATAATACGTCACACCCCCTCCTATCCTAGTTGACTTAGTAGAATTGAATAAATGTAATGATAGTCGTACTACCATGTTTAATTCAATAATCTACATTAGTGAATGTAATAATAGATTAGACTTGCTTGCAAGAGGAAGACAAGATGAATAAGAAATCACTCTAACCATGTAATTGAAATAAAATTGAATGAGATGGGTCACTAATAGAGAGATAAGGTGTACATAAGAGGAGAGATAAAGTTAGGTTGTGACATGAATCTTATTTTGACAAATATTGGAATCTTGCCTTTTGGAAATCCTAAATCCTAATGCTCCTTCTATAGAAAATTCGGTTCACCGACTATGTGAATCTTAGTTCACCCTTGAGACAAATCATGGATTATCACTACTTATATCCATTTATTTAAATCATTTGCATGATTCACTCAAATGTTGGGGTATCGCCTATTCAAATTATGGTGTAGTAATCTCATTGCACCCTCAAAGGATCATGGTGTTCCAAAAATTGTTGTGTATATACCACTCATAATATTCATGTTATTCCAAGATTTAAAATAAGGTTCATCAACACATGAAAACCATCCTACTTTAAATTCTTAACAAATCACAATAATATTGAAATGGAGATCTGAACCTCAAACCTCTTGTGTACAAATATGTATGAGTTTTCATGTTTTTTATCTCTTACTTGTTTTCCCAATCTTGTTCATGTGCTTCTTGAAACCTAGTGCACCCTTTATTTGGATCCTAGTTCAAAACATATTCCAATCATGTTTTAACCTTTATTCCAACCATGGTTCAACATATTTAAATTGGTTCATTGCTACCTATGGTTCCTAGTTCAAGAATTTTACTCAAATGTAATTTATTTAGTATTTGAATCCTATTTTCGACACTGCATGATTTGTGGTGCACCCTCTACTCCAATGTTGGTCCATTGTCTATTTAAGTTTTAGTATGATACCTATTTGGAAATGTTTTCAACCTCTATTTCATTCTTTATATATCCTTTATGTGAATAGAGGTTTGTCCATCATTTAGATTCTAGTGACCCTTTATATGAATATTGGTTTAGCCAAAATTCATATCCTAATGCACCCACTCTTTGTTGATTCTCTTGGGTTTATATTTTTCCCTAGTTGGTTTTTCCTACAAGAGAAGGATGTGGATAATATAATTTATCATGTCATCTCACCATTGAAAAAACAATACACCCACTCATTGAATCCTAGTATAGTCTTTATTTGAATCATAGTGGAGCCTCTACCTTAATTTTAGGTTAGTCCCTTTTTGGATCTTGGTGCAATCTTGACTTGAATCTTAGTTTGACATTCTATTTGATTCCTCATTTAATCCCTATCAAATATTATATCTACCTCCATCTGGTTCCTAGTGCATTGTCCATATAAATCATGGTTCACTATGTATTCTAATCCTAGCGTATTGTTCTGAATAGAATAATTGGTATATGGGCAGATAAGTTACTGAATAGAGTATATACGACATTCTTGGGGTGTAAGTGGGAGTATAATATATTTTTATTTTTCCATAAATTAATAATATGTTTACATAAACTTATATATTGATCCTATATAATTATATATAAAGTGAACAATTATATATGAGAATAATTATCAAAACTAAATGAAACAAACATGAAAGACTAAAGGATAACAATTACAATAATATAGTCTAATATATGAAAGAATGTCTAATACCACATTTTTGCATTTGAACGTAATTATGTCAACATCAAACAACTAGTATTATTGCTATTGGGTTATTGTGTAACAACTAACAAGTGCTAACAAAGAAATTGCAACAACACTATCTAAAATGGAGATGGAGCGGTGAATTGAAGTATACAATTGCAAAAATAAAATCAAAATTGAGGAGGAAATGACAGATAAGAAAAACAGGGGATGTAAATAAGCAAGAAGTGTCAATATTTATGAAGAAGAAAATACACCCTTGGACTAGGAGAAATTGGGGGAGTAGGGAGGCACACAATGTGAAATAAAAAGAAGAATTAAAGAGTATGAGGGGATAGAATAGAAGAAAGAGCATGAATAGAAGGATCATTGATGAACCATAGTGAAGAATAGTAGGATGTTGATTCATGTGTTAGAAAAATAGAGAAGAAGAAGGGGTAATTTAATGAAGTAGGAGTAGGAGGTTTGGGAGGCAGATTAGGGAGAACATAGGAGGGGAGAGGAATTAAGGATATCCAAGGAGGTGGAATAGAAGAACGGGGATGAAAAAATGAGGAGTGACAAACTAAAGAGGAGGGGTAGAAAGTTGATTGCTATTGTAGATGTTATAGAAATAGAGGAATATGTGGACATAATTGGAAGAATAGTAGGAATGGGAGGACAAATAGAGAGAATATAGGATCTAGTAGAGACGAAAGAGAGAAATACAAAAAGTGGATGGACAAGTAGATATCGGGTACATAAATAGAGGAAGAATAAGATAGTAATAGTGATACAAATAAGAGGGAGATGACATTACATGTTGTTTCTAGAGAATGGCCACCGATGTGGTGAAGCTTTAGTATTGCACTGGTTGAAGGTGTTGCTACTACTTGAATATGTTGATGCACGCCCTTGATGCACTACTAATGCTTGTTATTGGTGTTGTGAATGTTTCTAGTGACAGCAACCGCCATCGCATGTGGTGGTTGAGGTCTCTACAACTGTCATTGTTGTGAGGTCCCTTCACCACCATTATGAGGAGCTACAATGGTGTAAGTGTAATGACACTGTCCCCCTATTATCTCCTATTTAGGTGGACCAAGAGTGCAAGGGCCATTACCATAAATATAGGATTGAGGTTTATCTTGTTGACCTAGAGGCTATACATTGTCAATATTTTGATAATGACTCAACCATTCCATTCATATGTATCTAATATGTGTATTCAAGATTGATTTTAGGTTTTAGGTACATGAAAAAAGAATGAATTTACACATGCCCTAGCTTGTCAAAGTTCAAGTCAAAAGCAATGCAAGTGTGCTAATTAGGAAATCCATGTAAATGACCTTAGAAGAATTTTGTAATCACTTGTATTGATGATATGACTTGTAACTAAGATGAGAAAATTATGTGGGACACTTAGAACCAAGTTTTAATCACTTTTTAATGACTTTAGAAAATTGATCACAGACTGCTGATTGGTCGAGTTACAATCTCGACCGATCCCTTGGATCAATTTTATAGAGAATGCATCGATCGAGTTGTGCATTCACAGAACTCGACCGATCGGTTACTGATCAAATGTGATTTTAACTGATCGTCGAGTTTCCCAGGACAAACTTGACCGATAGTTTGAAAATTAGGTTTGTCTTTTACCTGATCGATCGAGTTACCTTTATTGAATCTCGACCAAATGTACTATACAGAAAATGCAGAAAAAGGGATTCTAACCATTGGTGACTTGTTTGGACAAAAATAGATCTGTTGCCTTGTGCAAAAATGGCTATAATTCGACCCTTAGTGTTCCCCAACTCAAGGGAGCACCCCCAGCTATAAATACGACCACTTGGATTTGATTCCATGGTTGCTCATTCACTACATACAAGGTCCTTACTATAGTTGAGTGTTCTACCACCCCTTGAGCCCCTTTCTCTCTCTAGTTTACACTTAATTTCGTGATTTGTGAGTGAGTTAGGATTATTGTAAGAGAGCTCCACCTTTGTGCATGTAAAGCACTCAATCTTCCACTACTTCCCTAGCCCCTTCTTCCATGAAGAAAAGCTAAAGGAAGCAAGCTCAATTGAGTGTAGAAGGAGCTGTTGTTGGTCCTCTTCAAGGTTGATGAAGAGGTGGTGATCTTCTCCAGGTAAAGGAGAAGGCAAAGGCGAAAGATCCAAGAGGAGAAGAAAAGTCCTTCAAGGCTGAAGACTTGAGCTTGAATGGGTAAGACCTAGGAGAAGGTTGGAGATTCAAGCTAATGGGTAAGTTCCTTGTGAAGGTGGAGATCTCCTTGTGTTTGGATGGGTAAGTCCTTTGGTGGTCTATTGTTGTAATCTCTGTGGTGATTAATAGAGAAAAGAACTTGCAAAGTCCTAGAGGTTGACCTCTCTAGGTAGTGGACTGACTCACTTCTAGTTTGAAGTGTGGAACCACTCTACATCCCTTTGTAAAGTGCTTTCTATCAATCTCTCTCATCCTTGTTGTGCTTGTTAGTTAGGACTTCAAATTGCCATTAAGATATTACTTCTAATTGATATAATTTGAAGGTCTAATCTATTTGGTGAGAAATTTTATAGCTCTATTCACCCCCTCTAGAGCCCTTAGATCCAACATATCAAATAACCAAAAAGAATGATTAAATTTCCAATATATTGAAATGATTTTGGTACAAGATAAAACATAGATTTCCAACATGGTGTATAAGATATGGATTTTCTAAAGTTTATCAAAATAAGTAAAACTTATAAATATAACCCCCAATAATAACATTAGATTCTTTCTTTTGGTGTCTTCTTCTTTGGGTGTCCATATTTCATTATTAATTGTAGGATATGAGCAGATTCACCAAAAACGTCATGCATCAAAACACAATCAGTATAATAAGTCATATTTGTATGTGGGGGAAAAATTATTTGCATCTAGTTGTAACAAAATATTCACAACAATTATTATTAGAGAAACAAAATTAACATTTTCTTGATAACTTCTCAATCCGTTTTTACTCAACCTATGAGATCCCTTTCAGGGTTTTGTCCCTACACTGAACGTTAGGCCACCTTCTCAATCTGGAGTTAGGTTCCATGTTGGTTGGCCACCTCCCCAATCTGGAGTTAGGTTCCGTGTTGGTTTTCCCAATATGGGGCTAGACCAAATATGACCTTCCCAATCTGGGGTTGAGTCCTAGTATTCTCATATATGACCTTACAAATTTATGTTGTGGTCACTCTCAATATTATCAGACTTTTAGAATTGGTATGAGGGGTTCGAGCAAGTTATAAGCATATAATGTGATATCCATAGTGAATTTATAGATTGCAAGAAATAAATAAACGAGCAAGCATTTATTCGCAATATGTATTAGACAATCCTAAAAAAACATCGGAAAACTAATGCATTTAATCATAGGGATAACCACATACCTTTCTCAAGAGTACTTTATGTCCAAGAAAAAGATAACAAGAGCAACCAATTAAGCAATTATCCTAAAATTAAATCATAATACCCATGTATTATTATTTTATCCAGAATTTACCGTTAAGATTGACTTGGATTCCAAGGTAGGGTTTAAGGTCAATTTTAGGGTTTCATTGGGGATTTTCCTTTTCAAACCTCAATTATCAATTTTAATGCCTTTTTGATTTACAAACCCTGATCTTAATATTGTTTTTACTTTAATCTCAAGGAAACCCTAATTCATCAATTAATGATTTATTAATCCTAAATTAGATCCAAGTTGTCCATTTATGCAAAAGATCAATTGAACATATTGAGATAATCAAAACTTAGAAATCAGGGTTGTCATTCACGAAACACATTCAAGATAGCAGATTTACATACTTTTTGAATTAGACACATAATTAGGTCTTGATTATATTTTTATTTCATTACTCATATTCTCTTGATCAACTTTCATATATAACCTATTCCAATCTGAGTTACACATAATTAATTATTATTTACTCAATTTAATTATGTTTGGACCAATAACAGAGTGCCACATCATAATTTTGGTCCCTTCTCTTTTCCATGTGGATCGGGGCTCCACAATTGGGCTTCTACCACGTGAGTATCTTTCTCCATGTGAGCTGACGCCTAGTCAAGGCGGAAGTACTCTTCTACCCTCCCATCCTTAGGCTCAATTTTCACAAGACTTGGGGTTAGGAAGGTCATTCCGTGGGGCATCATCTTCAACCTACAACCCATTCTACTCCAGATCGCGACGGTGTCCACTGGAGTCAATGCTGAGAATTGGATCCTCCTTCCTAGACCCTTGGGAGGCAGGAGATCATGTCAACTTCTTCACCTGCTCTCACTCGACTCGTAGGTGATTGCCAATTAGCTAGAGTAATGAAAAGCGGAGAGTAGGAGAGAGGTTTGCATTCACAGTAGGTCAAATTGGAGGTAGGGATAGGGTGTGGTCAAATTGGAGGTAGGGATGTAAACTTTGGGTCACACAGAACTTCGTGGTCGAGTTTTTTTTATCTTAAAGAGGGGTTGTTTCCCCCTTTTATAGGTGGGGCTCTAGAGGGTTGGGTGCCGACTTGCTCTTTGATTGGGGAAGTCATTAATGGTTACCAAACTAAGGATATCTGGGGATTTTCCAGCCCATAATCATCTCCGGGTTCCAACGAGCAACCTCCTATTCTCTCTCATGGACGAGGGAAAGAGAGGGGTGTGTAAGGAAAGAGGGATTTATTATTTTTCCCGATCTCGCCAGGGAGAAATGCACATAAAAAAGGGCCAAGCCCAGTTATTCCAAATCAGAAAATTGTGGCATTTAATACATAGATTCCCATATCCTCCTCACTTTAGGAAAAACAATTTAATTCATAACTCTTTAATTTTTATTCCTTTTTCTCCCAAATTTTAAGGAAAAGTCTATAATGACTTTATCCAAACATGGGCAAAGTTTGAGACCAAAAACCAAAAAGAAACTGTACTTTTCTTAATATCCAAGTCTTCTCCTTATAAGGCACATTTTAAACATTAATTTAATTCTTTTCTCTTTCTTATCTTTTCTATTTTCTTGATTGTAATTACTTTTATTATTAGAAACTATGGGAAATCCAAATTTAACCCTTAGTGGTCATCCATACCACTTTCTAGAGAATTCTAGATAATCCTCATAAAGATATCACTTATTATCTATTATTCATTTACCTTTTTCTCATTATTGGATATTCTTATATTCCTTTTTCCCATATTTCATTATTGGATTAACACAACAATAGAAACCACAAACTTCACTACAAAGGGGAATTTCAATTATATATCATGTGAAAAACCAAGCTAAAACATCCTTCCCCTCTTATAGGAATTGTGTCCTCAAAATTCAACTAATCATACAAACAATTCAAGAATGGGACCTTTTCATATCTGTCTTTAGCTCCCATGTGGCTTCATCCACTCCATGGTTCTTCCAAATAACCTTTACGATCTGTATCTTTTTATTCATGAGCTATTTCACCTTTGTATTTAGTACCCTCACAGGTGACTCAGGGTATGTCAACCTCCCTCAGAGTGCAATAGGCTCAGCACATGGCTAGGATCCTTCACATTGCGCTTTAGACGGGACACATGGAGTACATCATATATCATGCCATATTGTGGGGGTAAGGCTAGATAATAAGCAACTTCACCGGTCTATTCTAGAATTTCAAATGGACCTACGTGTCGAGGACTCAACTTTCCTCTATTCTTAGCTATAGCTCTGAGGGGTCGAATTTTTAGAAACACATAGTCACCAAAAGTGAAGCGTAAATATGTTTTCTTTGCATCAACATATGACTTCTTTAGATCCTGGGCTCTCTTCAGCCCCTGCTCAGCCAAAGTAAACTTGTTAGCATATCACTGTAGTTCCTCTGACCTCATCAAGGTCCTTGCACTGACATCATCCAAATGAAGCGGTGACCGATACAACCTCCCAAAAAGATCTTCATATAAAGTAATCTCGATATAGCTCAAACTCAGCTAATGGAAAGTGCTGCTCTCATGATTCACCCCAACACATCCTCCAACGATGTTCTAATGTCTAGATTGTTATTTCTGACTGTCCTTCAATCTAGGGATGATAGGATGTGTTGAATTTCAACCTTGTACCGAGTTCTTCATGCATTTACTTCCATAACCAAGAAGTGAACTTAGGGTTATGAGCAAAAACAATTGAACTCGGAACACCATACGGACGAACTATTTCCCTAACATATAGTTCAGCTAGGTCTGTCACCTTGGCAGTAGTCTTAAGGTGAGAGAAAGTGCTGACTTGTTTAGGCGGTCCACTACAACCCATATTGCATCATGACCATTCTTTGCCTTGGTGAGACCCACCAAGAAATCCATGGTGTTATGGTCCTATTTCCTTTTAGTAATCTCAATTGGTTATAGTAACCCACCGAGTTGTTGGTGTTTGGCCCTTCACCATTTGGCATGTGAGACAGCTGGCTACATATGCTACTATGTCTTACTTTGTTCCAAGCTACCAGAAATATTGTTGTAAGTCTTTAAACATCTTGGTGGTGCCAAAGTGTGCTTGTATACTTAGAATTAGATATGAGTCTTCAAGGGGGAATGTTGAGGAACTTAAGACCATTTTCTTATCAGATTCCACTATTCATGTCCATCGAGAGATGTGTCTGAGGCTTCTCCATCAAACCCATCATCTCAACTAACTGGGATGTTACAAGCTCAGACAACAAGTCAGGCTTGGTTCACCTTTATGTGGTACCTCAACTCTTGCATCCATTGAGTTGTTCACTACATTCAATCTTATACCTATCAAAATCAAATTCCATTTGATAAATATGTCCTCATTTGAAATTCTAATTTGGCGATTACCTTGTTCACTTAGGTTTCCAAACCATTTATTCAATATTCTCTCCTAAGGGTGTGGTAATACCTCAAATTCTCGGTTATCCTAAAAGGGTTTTAACTTAAGTATTTATTTCTCAGATTATTTCATTCCTAATATGGCATGTATCTATCTAGTCTCTCACACTCATAACAAGATGAAATGAGCATTTGGATGCAGTCCAAATACAAATCTCATCTTATTCCAAGAGTAGAGGCGGTGCCTCACACATTACCATCTTATTTCAGGTCCAGATCAAATCATTCCTCACATTATTTTGAACCATGAGTACCACCATTTTCTTAATAATATGAATACCTATAGGAAAATATTTCCTCCTATCTTTGGCTCTTAAGCATAACCCCCTTTTAAGATTCTCATTCAATCATCATCACATGTCTTCATATAAACATCTCATATAACATCAGCCCTAGTCATTCCCTCAAGATTTCCAGGGCATAGGTACCTTTAGAATGATCTCCTTTTGAACCCTAGGTGTCTCATGCACTTAGCACATGATCTTTCCTCATCCTCATACATCTTACGTCCCTTTAATCATCCTACAAGATCTTAGGGTTGACTTGTGGCCTTACCCTTCCAAAGGGTTTAGTTGAGATATCGTAACTCCATGTTATGTCATCACCCTTCCAATATAAAACTAGCATTTATTAGAAACCAACAAAAATGATCTTGTACTAAGATTTATGTTTTCACAAGGAACATGTATTTTAGGCATATTTCCATTATGTCATCAATGAATTTTTTACTTGAGAGTTATATTATTATATCTCATGATCTACCACTCAAGAGTTGGACTAGTTTCATATGTACTAACTTGTGTGAGTGGCTCATCAAGCATATATCACAGTCCAAGTGGGTTTTCCTTTAACCCAAAACTTGAGGGGGGTTCCATGCTTAATCTTTATGAACTCACTCAACCTTGTGAGCATTATATGCAGTAGATACCACCACTTCCCCTCTTTGGTCTAGGAACCTCGGGTTCACCTCCTTAGCATTGGTCATCTAAACAGCATGATTTAGCCACTCGAGCACATACCCAACCAAAACATGATATGGCATATTCTTCCCAACTTTCTCTTTCACGTAACCAACCCTTAGATTCCTATACAAGGAACTACCAGTATGAGTATGAGGCTTCACAACCTATTACCATTTTGTACCTCCTCTGGATCTTGGGACTCTCTTTCCCTCACCTAGATGGTAAGTACTCATATTGTCTACACACGTGCATAAGAAGCATGCTTACCTGTATTTGGGGATGGTCCTTCCAAGGACACCTAGGGTACAACAAGCCTATAAGTATCATGCATATAGTAACTCAACTCACTCACTCTATTTTAGGACATATTATACATATATTTCTCATAATTCCTTAGGTTTTTGAGTCTAGGTTCCCAACCTTCTCCTTCTGGGTCTCACTCTCTCAGGAGTTAACCCTATAACTGTCCTAGCACTAGAGGCCCCCCTTTGTAGAAGAGGTTGAGGCTCTTGTAGATTCACATCTTATACTCATCTAGTTTATCTTATATGGGGAATCATAGACACTTGTATCAAATCTTATTGTCCAAAATTCCAAAACTAAAGTTAAATTCTCAATTCCGACTGTGGTTATCATAAACCTCATTATTAAACTCCTTGTCCATTCCATCAAATATGCCTATCTTGTGATCCAATAAACATTAACCCTCTTGCTTAGAACTAATCCCTACTCCAGCCTTGATGTCACATGCTTTCACATAGATGCATGTCTACCTCCTACTTGTTTTTGTGTGGGGACACACTTCCTATGAGGGCTCCTACTAGAAGGAGATTAGACTTTCTAGTCATAACTTGATCTTAGTCTTTAACTTCCTCATAGATCTTTTCCCCACTCTTGAATTGACCCACCTTAGGTTGGGATACCAATCGTAAAATCTTCACATACAAATTAAAGAAAATATTGTGCCTAATGGGAATGAAGGCTAAGAAGATACATGCATGCCTAAATGATTATGTGTTGAGATTGTCCAAAATGTGGGGCATCAAGGTATAAACTGACGACTTTAGGGAAGTTCAAAGTTATCTCTCCTACCAAGGTGATGTGGTATCTACCTATAATGCCACAATTGCAATGCTTGTTTTCCAATACCATGGATGTGGAGAATTTTATGGTGTCATGCAAAGGCAAAGAAAAATAATGACGAGATCTTAAGACATGAGTCTGATTCCCCATAATGGAAGAAGATTAATTTATTGTACCCTAAATTTGGTGAAGAAGTCAAGAATATAAGAATTGGGCTATGTACTGATCGAATGAATCCACATGGTACATTGATTAGACAAGATATCATTTGGCTTATTATGATTGTTATATACAATCTTCCTCACTGGTTATGTATGAAAAATAAGTACGTCATTATACCGTTGTTGATCAGGCACTAAGCAACCTAGCAATGATATCAATGTTTATCTTGAACCTTTTATTGATGACTTAAAGAAACTTTGGGGAGAAGGTGTGATGAACTATGATGCTTTATGCAGAGATAAATTTCATTTTCATTCTATGTTGTTTTGCACTATTAATGAATTTCCAACATATGGGAATATGTCTAGATACATCGTAAAAGGATCCAAAGCATGCCCTATATGTGAGGAGAACACCTGATTCAGTATGACTAAAATATGGTGACAAGACGGTATATCCTGGTCATCGACGGTTTCTTCCAATAGTTCATCCTTAGTAAAGGTTGTCCAAATCATTCAATGAATCGAATGAACAATGGAGTGCCCCTAAACCTATACTAGGGGAGGTTGTTCATGAAAGTGTAAAAGAATTTGTCAATGCATTCGGTAAGAGATCACAATGTACTATTCCCACACAAAATGACAAATCTTTATACAATAAGAGGTCAATATTCTAGGATCTTCCTTATTGGAGTTCTTTTACAACTAGGCATTCTATCAATGTCATGCATGTCGAGAAAATGTCTGTGATAGTGTCATTGATACTATGTTGAGTATACTGGGTAAGACTAAAGATGGAATCATATATAGAATGGACCTATGTGAAATGAGCATAAGAAAAGAATTAACAACAAAACATAGCAGTGATTGAAAAATATTATTACCTCCTGCTTGTTACACATTGTCTAGAAAGGAGAAGAAAGATTTTTGCAATTCCTTGCTTAATGTTTAGGTACCATATGGATACTCTTCCAATACCTGTAGACTGGTATCAATGAAGGATCTAAAGCTGATAGATCTTGAATCTCATGATTTTCAAACTCTAATGCAACCAATATTGCCCATGGAAACTTGATCCATACTGCCTAAGCATGTAAGGTTTGCAATCACCAGGTTTTGTTTCTTCTTCAACATTCTATAAAGCAAGGTTATTGACACTAAAAGTTTCAATAAGTTGCAAAGAGAAGTGGTCGTTACCCTATGCCATATTGAGATGTATTATCCTCCTTCATTCTTAGATATCATGGTACATCTTGTTTTCCATTTGACTAGGGAAGTGAAAATGTTGCGACCAATTTTCTTGCATTGGATGTATCCTTTTGAATGGTACATTAGTGTTTTAGAGGTGATTTTTGAAACTATTATCGGCTTGAAGGGAGTATTATTAAGTGTTATGTGGCTAGGGATGTTATGAACGTTTACAATGAGTTTTTGAGTTGCAATGAAGCTCCTAGAAACAACAAGAATATTGAGGATTATTCTGGCAAAGGGACTTGCATGAGTGGAAGTAATCTGTCATGAGCTATGGGAATAGGATCACTTGTATATAATACACAACATTGAAGAAGTGAGTATTATATCAATGAACATACCAATTTCATCAAGACAATATCCTCGAGCCAATTCAATGTGGCTTTATAGAGAGCATAATAAGATATTTACTAGGTGGTTTGAGATAAAGTCTTATAACAACTATCTCAAGCACCAAATAAAGTTGCTGAAAATATCAAATGACTCACCTTTAAACCAAAAATGAATGTTATGTCCAATGAAGGGTGTGACATATATTCATATTACACAAAACGTCAAGTTGATAAGAGTGTTTTATAAAATAGTGGGTTCACCCTTCAAGCGTCTTCATTGTATTTTTCTAGTGCGAAGCACATGCAACTAAAATGTCATATTATAGTGTCATTGAAGACATATAGGAGTTTGACTACATAGATTTTAGAGTTCTAGTCTTTAGGTGTAATTGGGTTGATAACACCATAGGAGTTGTAGTGGATGAACTGGATTTCACATTATTGAATTTTGAAAAGATTGGTGAGAGGGGTGGACCACTCATAATGGCATCAAAAGTGAGGCAAGTATTTTATATCAATGATCCTGCAAATGAAAAATGGTCAATTGTTCTTCATGTTAAAAGGTAGTTCATTGTAGATCCTATAGATGAAGAAGATTACTATGACAAGTATGATGACTCCAGTCCATTCTCAGTTGGCTTGCCAACACCATATATTGATGCTAACACTGACTTATATATTCATGGAAATCACAGAGAAGGAATGTTAATTGATATAAGATCCAATAAATATTAGAGGCATGTTTTTATCTTTTTAAATGTTAGATGTACATTTTACATTCGTTATCACTTATATTTCGTTGTTTGATTTTTTTTAAAATGTTATGACATTTATCAGATTGTGTCTGATCATGAGTATGATGAATGTGAGGATGATTACCATGCGTATGATCACCATGAAGATGATAGTGGTGTAAGTTGTATTGTTTTATTACATAGATGTGCATTTACAATGTCTATCACATTTATAAGTTACATTTTTAATAATTTATATGTGTTTCTTGTCAATTTTAGCATGTTGAGGGTTTGTGCCCTGAGGATGTGCACCCTAAGGATCTTGTTGAGCTTGCTAAGGAGTATCATGAGCAGCACATCAAAGAGGCATCACCATGATGAACAAGTCAGTAGAGCAAAGGGGTGAAGGACCAAAGATGGTCATTGAGTATGATGATCAAGGAATTCCTATTTGGAAGAATCATAGTTCTTTTGTGCAATATCTAGGGATTATTACTCGTAGAAAATCCGATATAAATGTAGAATCCTGGAACAAAAATGCTCAAGGCATGAAAGACTTAATATGGAAAGAACTATGTGTGAGAAATTATAAATTACAATTTTGTTTATAAAGATATTTACAATTTGGTTTTTAAGAATATTCCATTAAGTATATGAACTTCTACAGAGCCAATTTGATCTGGATGAAAAACTGCATTGTAAAAAGGTGTTGCAACATTGTGGGAGGGTACTAAGGAATTAAATGAAAAATATGAAAAGATAATACATATTGATTGAGAAGAAGTAGAAGTCATCCAGTCAACAATGGAACTATCTTGACCCAAAGGCGTGGGACACATTTGTTGCTAAGAAAAAAATTGATGAACTCAAAGTGTTAAGCCTCCTCATTTAGAATACATTCTTTTGAATTTATTGTATTATGTATTTAACATTTGTTTTGTATTAACTAGGCTTTGAGAGATGCTAAAAAAAAGGAGTGCAAAGAATGTGCACAACCACAAGATGGGTCCATGTGTCTACCCAAGGCTTCACCAACGGAGACTGGAGGTGTCTTCTTCTCAACATCCTACTCATGGGACTGTTGTGTCCTCTAGTATTACTGCATCTCTACCTTACCATGATCTGTCAATATCTACAAGGAAAATCAAATCTGGAGAAACACCTAACCCCACAAACAATTAGGTGGCTACAAAAATGGTAATATTTAACTCTCAGAGCAATTACTATTGATGATTGTTATGTTTTATCTTGACATTAATTGTTATGTTTTACTTACCAGTTACAATTGATGATGATTAGTGAGATATCTATGAGCAAAGCAAACAAGGAAAGTTCATCCATGAGGGCACAAGGGATGAATTGATAGTTGCTCAAGGTAATCTAGAGCATCTTGGACGTGTTAGAGGTGTTGGTGTTGGTATAAGAGCCTTGTTTGGACCATCAAAGCATAAGTGGAAATCTTTCCAAAAAGGAGGATTCTCAAAAGAAAAGGTTATCTCATGTGTATCTAGTTGTCTCGTATGTATTGGACATGACGAGAGGATATCAAGTCATCTCATATGTATTGGACATGATGAGAGGACATATATATACCTACCTAGAAAACTCGTATGTGTTGGACATGGTGAGAGGGTATATGTCAGATTCCAGTGACAGTTACTAGACTACCATGAAGAACATCCTTGAGTGCTCGTGAAGCACTAAAAAGATCAGTTCCTTGGTTATGGTAATAAGGAAGAGTTGGGTGTAAAAGGTTACACCGATGCAAGCTTCCAAACTCACAAATAATGATCGCAATTCATGTTTGACATTAAAAGAGAAATATAAGCTAGAAAGGATTCTGAGCTAATAATAATTGTTCAAATCTACAAAAAAAAGTCCGGTATCTTTGTGTTATGAGAACATCATAGGATATTGTATGGATCAAGAAGTTCATATGGGTGAAATTATGGGGGGTTCCAACCATTGAAGACATAGTAGAGATATTGTGACAATAATTGAGCAATATGATAGGTTGGGAATCTCAGAAAGCATACTACAACACTTCCATCTCATACAAAATTTCATACAACAAAGAGATGGGAAAATTTCAATATATCGACTTTAAGAAAACATTGCTAAACCCACTATAAAAGCGCTTGCACAGCAAAAACATGGTGGACATGTTAAGATCACTTAGAATACAATTTGTGTATGATTGGCTATTAGTACAAGTGGGAGTCTGTTGGTATGTATATCCTGAGAGCCAATCATATGATGATTGGAGTGTGGCAAGGTATACCTAATTTGATAATAATAATAAAGGTAATTTCATCTAGTATGTTTGTATCAGTCATGAGATGATGACACATACATAAGTAGATGCCTAAATAATGATAATACTCAATGACGTATGTCTTCAAGTACGTGACTTGAACAATGAGATCATACAGATGCTAAGAGTACATACATTCTTGTTATGACCCTAGTCAGATATTAAAGCGGAAGCAAAATAGAAAACAATAATACACATGACTATAGTGTGTGTTGACTGATGACAGATTCCCATTAGTCATGATATGTGATATCAAGTCACTCACATAGATACATGTTAGAGAACAGTGTATCGAAGAGACCAACCATGAGAGTGATACATGGAAACCATGGAATGGTAGTCAGAATCATCTCTTACAGTGATAGTGGTGATTGTGGTTCTTAGACCTACAGTCACTACGCTCATCACATGTCCTTGGGTATACTTTTACATCAAATGTAATCCTAAAATACGGGTTTCCATAAAGGTAATGGTTGGGTAGCTTTAACACATGAGGATTGACTGTGAGTAATGTAGATGGGATTTGTCCCTCCTACATGAGTTTGATATCTAGGGGCCTCTTGAGAAGCAAAACTGTGAAATGTACGATCATACCAATGTGATTCAATATGTGATATGTGAACTCATATGCATCTCATACAGTCATCTCTAGTTCAAGAAACATGGATTGAACATGGAAAGGATGATGATTCCATACCTCAAGTTCAATCTGGATAACCGAGACAAAGGAACTATACGATCATGGTAACACTAATCATATATTGTAGGTTGAAGTTGTTCTCCAATTTTCTGAATTACTTGGGTAGCAATGATGTGTGATTAGGCACCACTCTTTACTTGAGATGTCATAAGTTTGTTATGGGCATTCACTGCCAATGTAATTTTGATTTATAGGGTTACACACATAGGATACACTTGGATTAAAGGAGTATATTCATGAATAATCTTGAATTTGATTACATAAGGTGTTTAGGTATTCAACTAAATAATAGATCGATTGACTGCACTAAGAATCATCAAGTTCAAGTGTTGGACTGACAGACTGGATTGTTTGGTTGATTAGAAAATTTGAATTGGCTGATTTCACATGACTGAGGACACCAACCAATTGGCTCACACGGTGAACCGATCGGCTCAGGCCAGTGAGATGACCGGTTCACTTAGTGAACCGATCAACTCAAATAGGTCGGCTGAAGGTTATGGTGATTTTCTCAAATCATGAGAAAAAGTTGAATCGCTTCACTTGTTCAATTTTTTTTTGAGAAGAAGTAGAGCTTATTAATTCATCCCGTGCTCTACTTCGGGCCAAATACTAGAAAGTGAAATATTTACATCCATAGAGAGCCACAGAGGCTTAATATGAAAGAAATGATGAGCGGAGAAAGAATAAAGGGTGTGTTTTGCGATGCCATCAGCTACAACATTGTAACTGCAGGGAATGTATTGTAATTGCATGTTGGGGCAAGCCAGCATAATGGAGGCATATCTTCTCCGGTGAGGAATGAGGGTACTGGTCGGCCAGTCCTTGTTTGTCAGTGCCTTGATCACCACTGAGGCGTCAGAAAGAATAACAGGTGAGGACCATCCTTGCTCATGGCACATCTCAGCTGCCATTAGAATCCCATTCACTTCCGCTTCCTGGGCTGAGGATGCATACCCATGGCTGCCCACGCCCAAGGTACAACGTCCATCTCTGTCAACCACATGAATCCCAATTCCCATCTTCCTGGAATGGGACTGATAGGCGACGTCAACGAAAACAAGGGCCTGGCAGTCCGACGAAGGGCGAGCCGTCATCGAGGCCACATGTCTAATATGTTGCGTACGAGGTTTCAGTCCAAGGATGGCATTAGTTTGTTCTTTGATGGACTTGGCAAGCACAGCGGCCGGTTTACCCGAGCCACCATGGGTGATATCATTTCGGTTTCTCCAGATCGTCCAGCAACCAACACCGAACGTCGTACATTGCTCTGGGCTCATCGTGGAGGAAATTAGGAGGGCAAGCCATTCCCCTTCAGGAAAGGTGAAGAAGTCAGGTGGCATGCAAAGGAGAGACCATACGTCCCTCGCGATAGAGCAGTCTCTAAGGCAGTGAAGCATGGACTCATGGGCATTGTTACATAAAGGACAAATGCATGAGGTTGCAATATGCCGCCTGCATAGCTCGGTATTTGTGAGCAGGGCGCCATGAAGCATCAGCCAGCCGAAGGTTCTGAGCTTGAGAGGTAGAGGAAGGGCCCATAACTTCTTCCATTTAGAAGAGGATTGTGTTTGTAGCTGATTAGTAAGCCAATTGTAAGCTGAACCCGCCGAGAAGACGCCTGAGCTAGTGAAGGGCCACGACCATAGGTCATCACCGCCAGTGGTGTTAGGTGGGTTGTAGAATCAGAGGATATGCTTCGCTTCGTCAGGCAGGTATGTGTCGATGAAGCTCCAGTCCCATGTGTTATCAGGAAGTACCATGGTATTGACAGTGAGGTCATCCAGACCATGAGGTATGATATACGAGCCTGCCATGTCGATGACGGATCTGCCGTGCAGCCAGCGATCTGTCCATACGTTTGTATTCCGACCCGAGAGGATGGTTTTGTGGCCAATAGCTTGGATCCTGTCCAGGTTGTGTTTGATGAATGCCCAGGCCGAAGAGCAGGGACGTTTGCTAATTATGTTGTTCTTCATATACTTGTCTTGCATCACTTTGACCCATAGGGTATCAGGCTTTGAAAGGAAACGCCAGACATTCTATAACATAAGGGCCTCATTCTGCTCTCGCGAGCTCTTGAGGCCGAGGCCTCCCGACCCCTTAGGCAGGATGACCTTCTCCCATGCTACCAAGGACAGCTTGCGTACATCGCGACCGCCAGACCAGATGAAGGAACGAATGTGTTTGTCAATATCATCACAGAGGCTAGGTGATAGTTTGACGGATTGCATGGTGTGAGATGGGATGGATTGCAGGGTACTCTTAGCAAGAGTGATACGGCCTACGAGAGATAAACATTTGGACACCCAGCTGTTCATTCTGCCTTTGATAGCAGTGGTGATATTAGAATGTGTTGCCTTATTTAGATGATGATGAAGACCAAGGACCCCCAAGTACTTGCCTAGGTCCATAGTTTGAGGAATGCCGATGCGTCTGCAGAAAGCTCGACGGGCTCTGGTCGGTGTGTTGGGAGAGAAGAAGCATCTCGATTTCTCCTTAGAGAGGACTTGTCCAGAGACAGACCCAAACTCTTCAAGCACCTTTAGGATGAGCGAGGCTTGCGAGGGCGTTGCCTCAGCCATGAGCAGTAGGTCGTCGGCAAACATGACATGAGATAGGGGCACACTGCCTCGCGATAGAACAATGGGTTTCCATCTACCATTACTGACTTCATGAAGAATAGCTTGACTAAGCCGCTCCATACAAAGGACAAACAGATAGGGGCTAAGGGGATCCCCTTGACGTACCCCCTGGCTGGGGGCAAAGGCCTCCAGCTGTGATCCTTCCCATAAAATAGAGGTTTGCCCTTTGGAAATGATTTGCATGATAATGGATATCAGTTTATCAGGGAGACCCACTTTGATCAGCATATCTTTGATGAAAGGCCACTGCATTCTATCGAATGCCTTAGACAGGTCAATTTTGATACTAACCCATTCTTTGCCTTCCTTTTTCATTTTCATAGAATGGATTACCTCCTGGACAAGCAGGATGTTGTCTGCAATGCATCTGCCCGGTATGAAACTAGACTGATTCTCAGAAATCCATCCATTCAAATAGGGCTTTAGTCTTTCGACGATGACCTTGGAGAGTAGCTTTAAACAGCAGTTGTTAAGCGATATAGGTCTGAGCTCACTGCATCGCTGGGGCTGCGTCATCTTGGGTATGAGCACCATGAGTGATTGAACTAGAGATGGGTCTATCCACCCACTGCTGAAGGCTTGCTGCACTTGTAGGATGACAGAGGCGCCAACGTGGTTCCAATTATCTTGGATGAAGCCTGTGTGCATTCCGTTGGGGCCGGGGGCTTTAATAGCAGCCATTTGGAAGACAATGGTTCAGATCTCCTCCGCGGACGGGGTGCTTGCTAGGTGCACCTAGTCGATGATGCCTGGGAAAGAGCCGTGGTAGGCGGGTATAAGGCTCACAGCCAACGCTGATTGAGGCGCCGCTGTTAGCAATTGCTGAAAGAAGCTCCACACATAAGCTTTAATTTCGTCTGGCAATGTGAGCCATACTCTATCATCATTATAGATGCCGATGATTTTGTTATGATGCCTCCTGGCTTTGACATAGGTTTGAAAAAACCTGTTGTTTCCGTCGCCATGTTGGAGCCAATTAATATTAGCTCTCTGCTGCCAATCGGCTTCCTCTCGACGAAGGATTGCAGCAAAATCTTCTTGCAAGGAAATAATTTTGAGCTCATTAGATAAATTAAAGTGTAATTGGCTTCGTACCTGGCACCTGTTAAGGTCCTCCAAGATAGCATTTTTCTTCTTATGGTGTTGCTTCAGACGTGCGGCTTCCCATTTGACAGTAGCTGCTTGGAAATGGGGTAAGGCCTCAGCGAAGGATAGAGTGGCATCCCAGCAGGGTAGCAGCTCAGTAAAGAAGTCGGTATTAAGGGACCAGCTTGCCTTGGTCCTGAAGGAAGGCTTTCTTCTGGTATGCGCCGTGTTTCCAGCGATAAGAATAGGATTGTGATCGCTATAGATGCGTGTAAGGACTTGAATTTTCATCCCATTTTCAATGTTGAGCCAGCAAGCATTCGCCACCACTCTATCAAGTTTTTCACGGAGCCCACCTTTCTTGAAAGTAAAGAAATGTCCCGAAGGGCTGGTGTCTGTGAGACCTGTAGCTAGCAAGGTGGCATGGAATTTGTTGGTGCTGCGGCTGTCAAAGCCTTTACCTCCTTTCTTCTCTCTAATATCAAGCATGGTATTAAAATCTCCAACAACTTCCCAGGCTTCTGAAGGGGAAGGTGTTAAAGAGGTGAGCCGATTCCATAGATGGTCGCGCTTCTGCAGATTGGGGCTAGCATAGATGAAAGTGAGAAGCCAATAATTATTCATTCTGCAATGTATATACTGCCTATGGCATTGGAGAATGTCAAGTTGACAACGATTACTGTCCCAGAGGATCCATATACCTCCTGAAAACCCTAGGGCTTCAACTCGATGCGACGAGTTAAAACCGAGCTTCTTGATGACGTTAGTGGCCTTTTCACCGCTACACCTTGGTTCAAGGATAGCCAGGACATGTAGACGAAATCTACATTTATGGTCTTTTAGGAGATTAATTTTGTCCTTGGAGCAAGCTCCTTGGACATTCCAGCATATGATGTTTGTCATTTGCAACATCACAGCTGAGAGGCACAAAGAAGAGCTAGTTGATTGCAGTGAGAAGGCCCGCTACCTGGTCCTCAATGGACATGTCATTGTTGGGATTGTTTGAAATTTCCTCATCCTGGAAGGAGAGGGCACGAGACGCCGTCTGCTTAGTATGGGCGTCTTCAACAAGCTGGGCTAACTTGCCCTTTTTGCGGTCGCGACCAGGGCTTACAGTTTGGTAAATAACCCTGCGATTACGAAGAAGAACTCCTCCGTTACCCGGAGTGAGGCCCCAGTCGAAGGATGAAGGAAATTGTCCAGTGTCCGTGGCTTTATTACCTTGGAAGATGAAGGAAGCTGTGACTTCAGGGGCTGCAGAGTGACCGTCGCAGACTTTGTCATCCACAAGAGTGGTGACCGTGTTAGGATGGCTAGGGGGTTGTTTGGATGTTCCCGTGCTCTGATCCTTGGAGGCAGGCGGGGTGGCTGGTGGACGACTCTCGGCGACCATCTTTTTATTAAGTTTTTTCTTGCTTTTGCTCACCACGGTTTCCCACTCGCCCTCGTCTTTGTTGTTCGCGGGCTGGGGATTTGCTGCTGCCACAACTGGGTCATCAGTTGGGGTTTCTCCTTCTTTGGGACGGGGCTGATTCTTTTTCGTGGTGTTCTGCCTTCTTTGTGGCATCTTGGCATGTATAGCAGCCATGTAGGGTTGCTGGACCACGATGGATGTGGTTAGGGCTGCGGTGGGAACACCGGTTGAGAACTGTGGTATAAATTTGCAATCTGCTTCGACGTGCCCTATACGCCCGCACTTCATGCAGAGGGTGGGTTGGTTTTCATACTCCAGTCTGTACTGTGCGCCATTTAGGCAGATGGCTGGGAGCAGGGGGTGCCGGTGTCCACTTCAACAGCGATACGCGCGAACTTACCCCGGTTCCCTTGCTGTGTGTTTGTGTCGATCTTTATAGTCCGCCCAATCAAGTTGACAATGCTTTCAAGAAGCAGGTTTTGGTATAGGTAGATGGGCATATCCGCTATCCGCGCCCATACCACCAGTTTTCTAGGGATCAAGTCTGACGGACGGAATGCCGGTGACCAGGACTGGACGGACAGGTAGTGATTGAAGATCATCCATGGGCCACCCATCATGGCTCGGACGAAATCATCGTTATTGGCAAGTTGTATGATGTAATATCCCAAATCGAGATCAATAGCTCGGAATTCGCCGACGAGTTGCCACATGACGGCTATCCGATTCATGAGGACTTGGAAACCCACATTGGTGCCGATGACCTTAATAACAACATCATGTTTCCATGGTTCAAGGAGATGAGGCAGCCGATCTGGATTAACAGTGATCACAGGGAGGTTTCCGCCCTTATCCACGCGTATATCATCGGCCTGTAGAAGGTCCGGTGACACCTGCGCTAGGCCCGATGAGATCTTGTTGGTACGATTGATAACCGTATCCTTGTACGACTTGGTTGTAGTTTCCTGCGGGGAATCTTCCGTTCTTGCTTCCTTCTCTTCGATCTGCATGCCTGACGTCGAGTCTCTAGTCTCAGGGCGTGTTGATGGCGGGACGGATGGGCATGGAAGCGAGGGGGGTCGACCTGAGCCTCGTCCTCCATGGCCGCCGCTGCGGGCACCAAACCCTACCATCGTTTTTTCTTGGGAACAATTCTTACTTACTGTATTAACAATATATAAAATATAATGTACCTTCACTTGTTCAATTTGATTGGTACAAGGATTAATGTTGGACATTAATTGGAAACAAATTGTGAATTCAATTGCAGAATAGGAAACTACACGAAATAATCATCTTGTAGTTTGTAGGTTCTAGAACATTCATGATTATGGACCCTTCTACTCCCACACTGATCGGGAACCTTGATCATGGCCTCAACTATAAATAGAGGGGTATTGGGGGCTTCCCAAGACACACAATTGAGAATCAATTATTCTAAAAATTGTTGTCCTCTTTGGTTGCGGTAGCCAATAGAGAGTACAAGCAAGTCCTACCTGTTAAAGAGAGGGATAGCAAGGGAGAGAACAACTAAGGATCAGTTGCGGGAGAGCATGTCAGCGACTAGTACGCTGATAGAGAGGGACAACTCCTTCATGTTGGCTTTGGTAGTGCAACATGGAGTTACAGATGGTCTGTGTGGACTACTATAGAGGCGTGAGGCCATCGTATGCTGCTAGGAGGATAATGTCAGCCAACAATCTGTGGCAAGACCGCAGGAGCCACTGCAGCTATTGTTCCACTTTGATGTCCATGGTGAACACTAGGAGATGTACGATTACCCTCCAAGAGAAACTAGATGATGGTTGTGCATCTACAACAATGAGGAGTATGCCACTTGACTTTCTCTAGGACCATGTATATCCTTGAAACCATTCTTACCATTATATAGTTGTTGACATGATCCACTGGTTTATGGGGAATATGGCTATAAAAAATTATGCTACCTATATATGTGCCCAATTTCCCTACATATCTAGGCTCACCAATCATTTGGATCATATTGATGTTGGGTTTTAGGGAAAGAGGCACGATGTAATAACAAATTTCTTCCCTTTCTATCCAAGACATTTGATCTAACGTAGCAATAAATTGTCAGGGAATAAAAGAAATAAGAAGGTATAAAAATGGTACCTTTGTGCATAATATTTTTCCAACAAGTAGACATGACATATAGGTGAAGAACTTGATCCTATGCATCTATATACAAAATAGCCACAAAAAAGTATGGATAAATAATAAGAAAAAGATTTGGATTGGGCATCAAGAAACACATTGTTGTCATCTTTTAGCACATGTTATCCAAGCCTCTGCATGTATGCCTTTGCCTCCACTATTTCCACATGGATGAGGGAGAACATTATGCACCACTACAGTCACCAAGTCAAAGAGGACCATAGTTGCCAACATGTTAGGCATCTCAGAACTCCCTTTCTTCTCCTATCATGGGAAGCAATCCTTTGGGTGACTTCCTCTCCAAGAGAGAGACACTTAATGGACAACTTGTCTTACAAGTTGTCTTAAGAGTTGTGTCTCACCTTTTGGGACGTGCCCCCTTTATATGCGAGATTCATGGGCTTGGAAAAACCTAATTCCAATCCTTTTCCTAATAGAAATCTTAAAAACAGTTGAATGTTGAAAACTTTTAGTGGATTCATGTTTGACCGATCTTGTTTCATGAT
This sequence comes from Alisma plantago-aquatica, assembly GCA_963693085.1. Taxonomy (NCBI): domain Eukaryota; kingdom Viridiplantae; phylum Streptophyta; class Magnoliopsida; order Alismatales; family Alismataceae; genus Alisma; species Alisma plantago-aquatica. The sequence continues at coordinate 420,385,622 of OY856412.1, forward strand.
CGCTCAATCATAGTCTCTGATCGTATGAGCACATTAAGTTATCGGTTGATCACAACAGTATGAATCTAGATCTTATTTTGTTTCCAATTTCATACTTTCCCTATAACATTGTGATCGCTTGATCATGTGTCTTGATCAGTAGATCACATGTGTCTAATAGAAATCTCAATCGATCAATTGGCAATTGATAGGTCTATTGACCCAATCAACATGATCAACAAGTCATGCATTCTGGTCACTCGATCATAGGGCAAATAAACATGTTTATGATTCAAAACTATTATAATCATATGTTTGATCAAACTTCAATTCCCTTATGCATCCTTATGTGTGTGACCTGGTAGGCTCCTAATTGTTTGGTAGTGATGTTCAAAACAACACAAACAAAGCGATTGGTATCTAGACACACATCATTGTCACCCAAGTAATAGGAATGAGTTGGAGAACAACTACAACTTATAAAGTGATAGATATTGCCCTGATCATGTAGCCCCTGTGTCTTAGATATCCAGATTGAAGTCAAGGCATGGAATGTCATCCTCAAAACATTCAATCAATATTCCTTGAAATAGAGTAAACTATTCAAGATAAAGTAGATCAATATTATACATTGACTCACATGAGCATGGCCATGCATTTCATAGTATCACTTTTTGAGTGGACGAGGATATCACTCCAAAGAAGGGACAAGTTCCATATACATCACTTATAAAATTCCCCATGTCTCACAGTGTACCCAATCACCACCTTTTTGGCAATTCATATTTCAAAGAATGCTGGACTGGTGTCAAAGTACACAGAACAACATGTGTTACTTCAGTTACTTTAAGTCCAAGAATTACAGCCACCAATGTCACATTGAGATATGACTTTAACATGTCATTTAATGACATTAATGTGTCAATATCAAGGTGGGTTTGTCCTTTACAACTTGTTATCTAACAAGTACCCACACATCTAATTTGATATCCAATATCATGACTAAAGAGACATAGGTTATCACTCACCATACATGCTAGCCATGTGTATTATATTTATCATGTACTATCTACAATAATAACTGACTGGGGACATAAAAAGAATGAGAACTCATATTATACATATGATCTCATGTTCAAGTCTTCAACCCAAACCATATGGCATTGATTTAACATTCTTAGTACATTATTAGGTTTATCCATTATCTCAAACTGAAACAAATAAGTGAAATTTCCTTTTATGAATAATCAAATGAAGTACAAAATATCCCTTTTTACAATAATCACATGATGGATCTCAGGGCATATAAACAACAGAATCCCACTTACACTAGAGCCAATCACTCCTGAACTTAGGTTTAATGGATTTAGCATGACCATCATGTTTCTGTTGTAAAAGTGCTCTAGTTAGAGGATCAACAATATTGCTTTTCGTTGGTACTCTATAATGAGATGGTAACACCTGAGTATATGCTTGGTACATTGATTCAATATGGTTTCCTTAGCTTGTGCAATATCTCTATTGTTGTTTCAGTAAATCCCTTTTGTGTCTTCAATGGTTGGAATCACACCAAGTTTACTAATATACTTCTTGATCCATACTACCTCCTTTGTGGCACTAGAGGAAGAAGTATACTCAGCCTCTATTGTAAAATCATCCACAATCTTTTGTTTGAAATTTTTTCAACTAACAACACCACCATTTAGGAAAAACAAGAATCGGGATTGCAATCTATAGTCACCCTTGTTGATTTGAAAGCTTTCATTAGTGTAAACTTTTACAAGTAACTCTTCCTTACCACCATAAATTAGGTATTGTTGCTTAGTTCCTTTTAAGTATTTAAGGATGTTCTTTGGAAGTATCTAGTAACCATCACCTAGATCTAACTCGTACCTACTCGTCATGCTCATAGCATAAGAGATAGCTTGGTGATACATATCATTTCATACATGACAGATCCAATTGTATGGGAATATGGAATTTTACTGATGTATGCTCGCTCTTCCAAAGAGCTAGGATGTTGATTTATAGAGAGACTTATTCCTTGAGACATGGGTAATATTTAGCATTTTGTCAATGTTGTCTTAGGCCAAGAAGCCTTCTAGAGCTATCTTTATATATCTTTATTCCTAGAATATAAGATGTTTTGCCTAAGTCCTTAATGGAGAAGGTATTACCCATCCATATTTTGACCAATTGTAGGTTAGCTATGTCATTTCCCATCAATAGTATGCATTTACATACAATATGAGAAATACAATCTTGCTCACACGAACCTTCTTGTAAACACAAATTGCATCTTCATTTTGAGTAACTCCAAATTGTTTGACCATTTATCAAAACAAATATTCCAATTCTAAGATGCTTGCTTCAATTGGTAGAATGACCTTCGTAGCCTATAGACTTTAATGGCTTCATTTGGCATAGTTTAACCTTTGGGTTTTGTTTTTTACACATCTTCTAAAAGATTCCCATTACAGAAAGTGGCTTGACATCTATTTTCCAAATCCCATAGTCATGATAAGCTACAATGGCAGGCATGATCCTGATGGATTTAACCATGGCAACTGGTGAGGAATTTTCATCATAGTCAACACCTTGAACTTATTTGAAACGTTTTGCAACCAATCTATTTGTAGGTTTTTACATTACCATCCATGTCCGTCTTTATCTTGGAGACCTATGCGCACCCTATGGGTTTTACCCCTTCTGGTAGATTCACCAAAGTCCATAATTTGTTGGTATACATGGATTCCATCTCAAATCTCATGGCCTCAAGTCATTTCTCATAATTATTTCATCAATGGCCTCCTTCTTGGTAGTTGTCTCATCATCTTCGATGATCAATACACATCATCTCCTTGAGTCATTAGAAATTAATATCTCTCTAGCTCAAGACATGCCCTACTGGACCTTTGAGGTTCACGTCTTACTATAGGGACTTGAGGTTCCACAATTGTGGTTCCTCTTATTTTTTATCAACCTCCATAGGCTCAATGTTATCTTGTTGATCTTGAACTTATTCAAGTTCTATTTTCCTCCCACTTTTTCCTTCCTCTGGAAATAAAATCCTTTTTGAGAAATACAATAGTTTAACAACAAAAACTTTGTTATCAGATGGAATATAGAAGTAGTAACCCTTAGTATCCTTAGGGTATCCAACATAAGCTTCACTAAACGTTTCTTGAGCATAAGCTTCACATTTCCAAACTTTCATGAAAGATATATTGGGACATTTTCCATTTCATATCTCACATAGTGTCTTTTCAAAAAAATTGGAAGGTACTCAGGATTAAGTGTAAATGTAGCGGTTTCAAGAGCATGTCCCCAAAAGGAAATCAAAATATCAGCTAAAATCATCATTGATCATACCGTGTCCAAAAATGTGTGATTCTTTCTTACTGATACACCACTATTTTGAGATGTTCCAGGTGGATTCCATTATGATACAATACCATAATCCCTTAGAAGGGCCTAAAACTCTTGGCTTAAGTATTCATCACCTCGATCTGATCAAATTTATTTAATTATTTTGCTATGTTGATTATGTACTTCATTCATGATCTTCTTGAGCTTTTCAAAGTATTATAATTTGTATTTCATATGATACATGTGTCCAAATCTACTTAAGTCGTCAGTAAAATTGATGAAGTACTGTTAATCACATCTGGATATTGTACCAAAATGTCCACACACATAAATATGTAGGAAATCCTAATAATTCACTAGGTACCTCACTATAATAGCAAAAGGTGATTTTCTTATCTTGCCCAATTAACAAGATTAACATGTCTTTGTTGATTCCATATCAAATGAGTCCAGATAACCATCTTTATGGAGTCTACAAATGTGCTTCTCATTTATGTTCCCTGGACAATGTTGCCAAAGATATGCTTTGATTGAGTTATGAGTTATAACTTCTTGGTATTTATGTTGTATATATTTATCACAATATCTAATAAATAAAGACCATAAGACCTAGGGGAACTTCCATAAAAGATTTCATTTTTGGAAATGAAAATAGACCTTTCTTTATTGGAAACTCAAAACAATTCTTGCCTAAATAAGATATAGATTAAACTTTTCTATATATGACATGTACAAAATAATTCTTTAACTCTACTACAATCCCACTGGTTAGGATAAATAATAGGTTCCTACTGTAATGGCAACAACTCTTGCTTCATTTGCAACATGTAGTTCCACCTCCCATTTGTTCAGTGATCTACTTCTTTTAGATCTTGCATATTTGATCATATGTGAGATACACATTCAATATTCAGTACTCATGATGAAGAAGTAGATAAGTTTCTTTCAATAACATATATACTTGAAGTTAAGATGTCTATCCCTTGCTTCTTATTCTCATCTCCTCAAGGTAGAGAGGACAATTTCTCTTTCAATGTCCAGTTTGATGACAATTGTCTCCCTTAGCCACTCCTCTTTTTTATTTAAGTGCAAAAGACTTTTGATTACATTTAGAACCTTTCTTATATTTTCCTTTGCACTTTATTATCCCTTTGTTGACCATCATCTTAAATTGTGCTTGTCTTCCATTTTCCTCTCAACATTTTTCAACATGCCAAGAAACTCATTCAGTGGCTTACCAAAAATTTTCATGTTGTAATTCATGACAAATTGCTTGTATGAATCCAATAACAGTTGTAGTGTTACATATTTTCCCAACTCTTGACCTAAAAGAAATCTCTATCTTACAAGACTTTCCACATACCCAAATAAATTGAGTACATGGGGTCCAACTGGATCACCATCTGCCATTTTGCACTTAAATAGGACATTGGAAACATCATACCTCTCTTGTATTTCTTGTTTTGATATATGTGTCTAATATGTGTTATCATCTCAATAACATGCATGTTCTCATGATACTTCAGAAGCTCATGATTCATGGAGAAAACCATTAGGCATTTGATGTTCATAGTGTCATTATAATTCTTCTTATAAGCATCCCTTTCAATTCAGGATCTTTTCGAGTTGGTTCATTAGGTACTAATGTGTCCAAGACATAGATCTTATGCTCACGAGTGAGAACACTTCCCAATGTCTTGAACCATTCATTTATGTTCTTCTCATTAGTTTCTATTTCTCAAGGACAGATCACAGTGAAAATGGATATGGATTGTGTTTTCCACTGATCTACATAGAACATATTTTGAACGATTCAATTTATTTGAAAATTAATTTCATTAATAGAATCAATTTGGACTTAAATAAAGTAATCTCTCATTAAAATTAATATCTCTCACTATAAGTTTTGAAGATTACAACAAGCAATCCTCTAGTGATCTAAGATCTAAAATAATCAAGTCATTGGTTAGCCAGTTGTTGGCATCAATAATTTAATTACTAATACAAATAACAATTACCAATTCATCATATGTAATTACCAGATAGATGTTTGTACAACTCTGCATCAGTAATTCATCATATCAATTATATGCCATCTTTATGCCTTTATATGCTTAATCCTATTAAGATCATCTACTCAAGTCCAACCCAAGACCAATAAAATAAGTGTGTATCCCTCTTGGTAGGCCCACATACTTACTATCACACTTTTATGAGGTAGATAGTGCACCATGCTTGGCATTCCCACACTTAGTCGTATAAGGTTTTCATACTTATTGCACTTGGAAGGTATCTTCAACATTGATATTAATTGAGGGGTATATATATATAATTTATCTATATGTATCCAATCATCATCACATATATGCTATTATGTGCATCATATGCTATAACAGTCACAACATGTGATAAAACTGGGTATGGAAACTATTATAACAACTTGATCCAACAAGTGTTGTAGAAAAAACAACTGAGAGATTCACATCTATATGTAATCCCAATGCTTCTCTTTTTAGGGTTCCCAATCGCCCAATCAAGCAAGCTAATCGGTCGGTCAAAATCTCTAATTTGGGCATATATTGTGTTATTTTTGATCCATCAACTTGTCTTAATCAAGAACCCTCCAAGGACCATCCTATTTAGCATGGGCTTCTTATCCTCTCCTCCTCTCCATCATGATTCACTGGTGATGCTTTCACATCATACTATTCTAATTGCATAATTGAAATTTACATGGAGAATGAATAGAGAGATGCATGGCATGCAAGTCATATACATGTTACACGATGTTTGATCAAAATCAAAATAGCAATATTACATGTTTTATGTCACACCGTGACAATATATTTTGCATGTCTACAACTGACAAACAAATAAATTTTCAATGTGTCACATTGATTTATATATACATACCATATCATATATTATGTAAGGTGATTATGGATACATGATTGCATATTAGTCCAATGAATCATTTCTAGTTTAAAATCTAAACTAGAATTATAAGCATACTACATCATGACTAATCCATAGTTGGGTTTTAGGGAAAGGGGCGTAGTGAAAAAAATAGTATTTCTTCCCTTTTTGCCCAAGTTGTTGGATCCGTTTTAGCAATGAAACATCATTTAATAAAATACATAATAGGTATAAAGGTGATACCTTTGTGCACACTACTTGTCCAATAAGTAGATGTATCCTATATTAGTGAAGAACTTGATCCTTGGATCTATATCAAGAAAGGGAACTATTAAGTCTCGATATATAAGAAGAAGACGATCCAAATTGGGCACCAAGCATCAACTAGTTGTCATCTTGTAGAATGTGTTCTTCAAGAATCCACATGTATGCCTTAGACTCTAATTTTTTCACACATATGAGGGAGATTGTGGAGCACCACTATGACCATCATGTCGAAGAGGAACATGATTTGTCAACATGATAGGTGTCCTAAAACTCCCTTGCTTCTTTTATCTTGGGCAGCATTCCTTAGGGTGACTTCTCTCTCTCTCTCTCTTTTGACGACCAAATTGTCGCACAAGTTGTCTCAAGAGTTATGTCTCACCTTTTGGGACGAGCCCCCTTTATATAGGAGATTCATAGGCTTGGAAAAAACTAAATTTCAATCCCTTCCATAATAGCAATATTAAAAATAGTTTAATGTCAAAAACAAGGACTAGATTTGTGATTGACTGATTGATGTGCATCATTGTAACATGTAACAATCACTAGGACAAGTTATCCTAGAGTTTAACCTTCTAAGTATAGAAAGGTATCGATCCCTAGAGACAGCGATGAAGATGGTTGAGTTTAAAATCTGATTGCTAGAACAAGAATGTAAAATCCGTTTTGAGACTTTGTTAAAACTAAAATAAAAAATAAAGATACCAAATTAAAGATTAACTAATCAAAAGAAAGAAATATCGGAGCTAAGGGATTTCACTACCCTAGTCAATGTAAAATGAAAGTGAAGAAATTACATGATAAGAAAGATAAATGAAGGTATGTCAAACATTCATAAATGATTCACAAAAGATGAACACCCCATGAACCCATTGGTCCTAGCGTTTACGGATCCTAATTCAATCATCCTAATGGGGACTTTTCTGAGGTCACATCTAAGTCCCCATGTAATTGATTTGGTTGTTCTAAATCTTGGGTTCCACATGATGAAAATGAGAAATCATTTCGTTAAAAGCGTCAATATTCAAACCAAGAACCATTTGTCTAAAAAGTCATGTAAAACTTAAATCTAATCATCACATGGCTAGGGGGATACTCCCCTCACCTCAGTAAGAAAACTACTCACTCATGATAGTGGAGTAGAGGGAGACATAGGAAGAAAGGATACTAGCCATAGTCTAGACTTAAAAAGGAAATGAATCCTTATACTAGAGACTATCAAATGGCTGTACCCTTACTCCCTTGCTCCAAAATTATAGAAAGGGGAAGAAGAAGGAGATCTAGATCTAAAAAAGAAATGGAAATAAAAAGAAATTTGAAGAGAAATCTAAAGGTAAAACTTAACTTCAAGAACAAAAAGCTTTATTGCTACAATCTGAATGCAAATAAAAGAAAGAACAATTGCTCAGAGTTTTCTCTGTACAAAATCTGATGATGAATAATGGAGAATCCCTCCTCCTTTTATAGGATAAGGAGGGGATAGGCTTCTCTAAAAATAAGGGGAAAGGGGGGGGGGGAGCGACCGAAAGTTTAAATTTTTTTGGATCTAGTCAATAGACTCTTGATTGTCTTTAATTATCTTGACCATGTAACTCTCTTTAATGCAGATTCTTGCAGCAGAGATTTCCAGTGAATTCTCTATGTCCAGATAATTTAAAATACACTTGAAAGTATTTTTCCCGTAGGCCTTTGAATTTCCTTTCCAAATCATATTTGAACATTAAATTCTACCTTGGGATGTGAGAGTTATGCCAATTTTCGTGTAGGATATATATTTAAATCAGCATTGCGGGAAAATTGAAATGCATCTTACCTACATCTCTTCTTATCTTCAATAATTCCTAAAAATTGAGAGAAATCTCATAAGAATTCATAAAAAAATATTGAGAGGATGCATCTGCAATTGATTTCTGAATTAAACTAAAATTATCAAAAAAGTCTTAATTAATTATCTAAATGATGCATAAATTAATGATAAATATGCATTCATCACTGATCATGTTTCATGATCGCCCAATCATAGCCTCTGACTGCTCAATCACAACCTAATATTGCCCAATCACTTTATCTAATTGGTCAATACTACAATCAATATCTAGATTTGACTAACTTTCCAATTTTAGACTTTTCATATAACATTGTGATCGCCTGATCAGGCCTGATCAGTGAATCACATGTGTCCAATGGAAATCTCAATCAATCAATTGAAAAAAAATTGATCTATTAAGGCAATCAATATGGTCTATCAATACAACATTCTGGTTGTTGGATCATAGGGTAAATCAAATGTTTATGATTCAGGAGCCTTCTACATATGTTTGATTGTAAACTCCAACGCCCTTATGCATCCTTATGCTTGTGACCTAGTATGTTCCTAATTAGGTTGGTAGTAATGTTTAAAACAATATAATCAAATATTCATATCTAGTCCAACACATCATTGCCACCCAAGTAATAGGATTGAGTTTGAGAACAACTATAACATCTAAAGTGATCAATGTCTCCATGAACAAATAATATATTTGTCTCGGATACCAGATTGAACTCAAGTCATCCTAATTCTTCCTCTTAGCATTCAATCTATGTTCCTAATTAGGTTGGTAGTAATGTTTAAAACAATATAATCAAATATTCATATCTAGTCCAACACATCATTGCCACCCAAGTAATAGGATTGAGTTTGAGAACAACTATAACATCTAAAGTGATCAATGTCTCCATGAACAAATAATATATTTGTCTCGGATACCAGATTGAACTCAAGTCATCCTAATTCTTCCTCTTAGCATTCAATCTATGTTCCTTGAACTAGAGCAGACTATTTGAGACTATGTGAGCTTAATATCATATATTGACTCACACGAGTATGACCATGCATTTCATAGTCTCACGTATCAAGTGGTCAGGAATATCACTCTAAAGGAGGGAGAAATTCTATCTACATCATTCATATCATGCCACGTGTCATACTATACCCAATTACCACCTTTTTGGCAATTCGTATCTGGGAGCATGTTGGGCTAGTGTCAAATTACACTAAACAAGATGTGTAATTATAGTGATTTTAGGTCTATAAATCATAGTATCCATTGTCACATTGAGATATGGCTCTGACATGTCATTACATGACTTCCAAGTGTCAATCTCAAAGTGGGTTTATCTAGTACAAACTGTTCAGTAACAAGTACCCATGCATCTGAGTGGATATCCAATATCATGACTAAAGGGACATAGTCATCAGTCACCACACATGCTAATCTTGTGTATTATTATTGTCCTGTATAATCCGCTATAATAACTAACTAGGGACATAACAAGAATGAGAACTTTTACTATACATATGAGATCATGTTCAAGTCCTTAACCCAAACCATATGTCATCGACTTAACATTCTTAGGACAAAATTAGGTTTATTCATTATATCAATATTGAAACAAACATAATAAGTGAAATTTCCATTATTAAAATCAAATCAAGTACAAAATATCCCTTTTACAATCATCACATGATGGCTCTAGGGCATATAACCAACAAGTGAACCCTTTACAGATCTTAGTTCAGCCTTTATTCACATTACAGTACACCCACTCATTGAATCTTGGTTTAGCCTTTATTTGAATCATGTACAACCTCTACCTAAATTCTGGTGCAAATTTTATTTAAATCCTACCATAGCCCTATCTAAATATTGGTTCGACCCTCTATTGATCTCCCCTCTATTCTAATCATTGTGCACCCATTACTCCAATCCTGGTGCATCCTCTATATGAACCATGGCGTGGTTGTTGGATGGATGGGCTCTATAGTGGGGGTTTATATATCTAAAAACATTTGCGTGAAATTGGTTAGACTTTCAAGGTATATTGAAATGTGATGTCAACTAAACAAGCAAGGAAAGGATGAGAGAGATTGACCAAGCACCAAGGAAAATAGTTAATTAAAAAGTGCTTCCAACCTCTAAATCTAGATATGTACTACATTTCCTAGAGAGGTCAACCTCTAAGATTTTGAACTATAAGTGCCACCTTATATTCAATTATAAGATATACACCATAAGATCACCCCTTTTTAGATCAATAGTTAAACCAACTTTCCTTTTAGGCCAAGGGAGCCAATAATCTAATCAATAGTTAAACCAGTGTCCTTTTAGGGCAAGGGAGACAATAACCTTACCAAGGACTTACCTATCCACCAAGCAAGGATTTTCTGCCTTCTTCAAAGCCTTACACACCCTTTATTTGTATCTTTTGCCTTGAACCTTCACCTCCTTCACCAAGGAAGCAATACTCAGTTCACCAAACTTTGAGAGAATGTGATAGGGGGAGAACTTGATAGCTTGAAAAGAATACAATAAGGCATCTACCTCATAGGGTTTCTTAAAATCAAACTCTTAATGGCTATGGAATGTATTCAAACTTTTGAATTATTAGGAGACTCTAGGATCTTTTCACTCAACTATTACATGTAAGCATGAAAGGAAACCTTGAAATGTTGTCAAAAGGTCTAAATTTATAGTTGAGAGTGCCCACTATCCAGTAGACTATTTTAGGGTTTGAATCCTAGCCATTTCAGAGAGGTTAGTTTTTTTGTAGTAGAAATAAATCACTTTATCTCTCTCTAATAGTTTTTTTACACTTCATAGGTTATAGTGTCATCGATCGACATGCAAAGGGGTATATCTGCCTATGATGCTAAAATATAAGACTATTATTGTCATCAACCGAGCTACTACTATAGTTACCATATGTTCTGATGATCATGCATGATCAAGGCAACTAGCTCGTTGGCTGAGATAGTCTCGGGACAATCTCGGCTGATGAAAAACAATGTTATACAATTGATCATTTTGTGTAGAAGTGCATTATTATCGAACAAAAAAATCCTAAATTTCATTTAAGCTTAATCACAAGTCATAAAGTCTTTACAAATGATTTACAACAAAAATCTAAGTGACAATCTATGTATTCTTCAATTTGTTTTGTACTATTTTGACTAGTACTTTCACAAACTAGGGTTTGTGAATTTCATACTTTGAGTGTACCTACGACTCCATGCATATTATGGTGCATCCACTTTTTGAGCTCCATCTTAGCCTCTATTTGAATTACAGTGCAGTCCTAGTCAATGTTACTTCATCCCAATAGTTCAGCCTATTTGGAGCATAGGACCATGTCCCTGATTGGAAGTCTGGGGTCCACATCTCGATAGAACCCTGATGGGAAGTCTGAGGTTCACATCAAAATAGATAAAAGCAAAAAAAACTCAATAAAGGAAGTTTATTACCATTTGTGCAATGACCTAGCTAGTTGGGGGCCTCATTCTGAGATGTGTCATGTAATTCCAAAAGTTGATGTCGATTTATCCCTCTATATGATTCATACTACAATATTTGTATGAATTTTAGTTAAGCATTTATTCAAATCATGGATTAGCCATAATTTGAATCCTAGTACACCCTCTACTCAATTTCTAGTTTTTCTCTATTCAAATCATGGTTCAATCCCTAATATACACTATTAAATTCTAGTACACCATTTGTATTAATTATGGGACGACCTTATTCATCTCCTAATGCACCATTTGTTAGATTCTAGTTTAGAATCTATTCTAATCATGGCGCGCTCCATGTTTGAATCTTGATTTAGGACTTTAGTTTAATTCATATGCATCTATTTGATTCCTAGTGCAATCTATACACAAATCCTAGTTTAACCTTTATTTGAACTTGCACCTTTATCTGAATCCTAGTGCAGCCTCTGCTCAAATTCCCGTTCAAACTATTTAAATCTAGTGCAGTCCCTAATTAAATATTGGTTCCTTCTGCAATCCAACCACAACTGCGTTTCTTTTACTTACAGCTGGATTCTTTGTTATTAAATTACAAAATAAAATTATTCATGTTGATTGATTTTACCTGCTTTATCACGATCGATATTTTTACATATTTTATATATGGTATGAAATGAGGAAGAAAGGACTAAAAATCAATGACACTACCAACTTGGAGGTCCTAAAGCTCCTAAGGTATAGGATTAAGAACATAATCTTGTAGAAACCACATTGGACTGTATCCAGGGATCGCTCCAAAAGTCAGTGTTTCTCCCACTCATCAACTGAATTTGAATTTTCTTTTAGCACAAAATCCTTTGCGGTGTGCTTCCCTAACAAGAAATGGTCTACTTCTTAGAGATATTGTAGGAGTCAAAATTTTTCTTTAGCCCACACATAACATGATTTTTCTTCCGTAGAGCACATCCCAAGTATTCCTAAAAAATAACACTTCATTCCTATCTCTCATGGTTTTGAGTATAAGACCTCCCTTATCTTTAGAATATGTCACCTTACTGTAGGATACTAGCAACATGAGTTTGTCTTGTTATGGCCACCTCAAATGAATCATCTTATTGTACTATCCATCCTATCATATGGCTCCAACTTTAGATTCATCATTTGCATTATAAAAGTAGGAAAAACTGTCAATCTAGCTCTCGCAAGACAAACTTGTCTGCCAGAGATAAGCACCATGTCGACCAGGAATTCACCTTATTGGATACACTCGACGGTTCACTTGACTACATATCTTTGTTAACTATAGAGAATAAAATCCACACTCCCAAATATAGCCCCAAATCTTCCATTATTTTGGAATACTAGCTCGTTCCATGAGGCACAATTTTCTTCTTGAGATGCTGTTAGAGAAATAATTCCTTGTCCTCACAGCTAAAATGCCCTTCCCAGATGCCCTTTACATACTAAAATAGTCCTTGATGATGTTCATATGTCTCCATATTACTTTCACAAATAGGATTAGGTCATCTGCAAAACATACTTGTGATACCACATGAACTGCTACTCCTAGTTTCACTGATTTCTACTACTTCCTTTGAACTAAATCATTTATCTACTGAATAAGTTGTTCAAGACATAGAAAAAATAGATAGAGAGAGTGGATCTCCTTGTTTGAGTTCCCTACTAGCTTTAAAATCAACAGATGTGGACCCTTCCCTGCAATGGGAATTGATCCTCCATTGGTGAAATTCATGATATACCTACTGATGTTCTCAGGTATGTCAAGCTTTTTCAGACTATCCTCAAAATTTTGCTACAACATGAGGTTGTAGGCCTTGGTCAGTTCCTCACGTTAATAACCATATTCTTGGCACTTTTCTTCCTCCTCATCTTGTATATTAGTTCATGGACCAACACTATATTATAAGTAATTTTTCTACCAGGTAAAAATTGCTTTGTTCCCTAGAGAGCCAGTGGGGTAGGAATGATTTCAACCTCTCCACCACCACCTTTGAAGTTATCTTCAGTGAAATATTGTTTAGGGAGATGGGTCGAAGTTGCCCACATTTTTTAGGCCTAGGTACCTTCAGTGTCAACAAAATGTAGCACTGCAAATCTTAGAGTTGAGAGGAAGTTATGCGATACCCTGATTAATAGTTTGAACAACTGAGTCACCCACAATGTTCCATTTTTTATGTACATAAAAATGTTGGTGACTCCGTCAAAATCAATCTCTTTGTGAGGATTCATACTTTTGAGAACCCTATACACTCCCTTTGATGTGGATATTTGAATGCACTAAAAAATTCACTCGGGGTTGAAATCCCTGAGCTTTTACCATAACCAAAGTGCAATAATACCACCCGCAAGCGGAAGAGTCTTATCGTAGTATAGTTAAGGATCGAACCCAAAGGACAACGTTTTTAAGAATCCTTGACAGTTGAACCTAGCTCAAGTAAAACTAATATTTAGACCGATTGGTTGATTTGAGGTTATTTAAACTAATTGCAAGAAAGTAAAAGCTGAATTAAAGTTGGGTTGAGATCAATGATATGGGATCGCTGGGATGGTACCGGGTTTCACCACCACCACACATGCAAACATATTCAATCATGAAAAATCCAGGCAAGATATAACTATCCAAGTAGAGCTGCTGCAAAACCCCCCATACGGGCGTCAGGTCTGCGTAAGCATCGCCTTAGGCATCAGATGTCTCGTCACCATCTGGATCACTGTACTTACGGCTCTGAAGATACAGAAATCCATGGAGGTTGTGGGCCCCCTATATAGGCGTCAGGCACCCAGAAGCGTCACCAAAGGCGAGATGGCTTGTCCCCTCGCGGATCATACACTTACGACCTCGATGGAATCCCATCCTATTTCTAGTTTGGGAGTCAACCGCATTAACCAATAAGCAAGCAGGCGATTAACGTACTAGCTAACATCGATGATTAACAAGAAGATACAAAATCTAACTAAGGCTGTGAACCCCCCATACGGGCGTCAGGTGCACAGAAGTGTCACCGAAGGCTAGATGGCTCGTCCCCTCACGGATCATACACTTACGACCTCAAGGAATCCTTTCAGAAGTTCTCGTCAAGGAGTCTAACTTATTAAATGACGTTCGAACATATATATAGATGTTATCGCAACATAGGGAGCACAAAGATGAAAGCAAGCAAGTAACCAAACTACTAGCTTAACGGTTAACGACGAAATGAAGAGTTATATACATTGCCATGGAGAGTTTAACAAAAGAACACAGTTTGCATCAGCAGCGGGGCTAGTCCCCGCACCCCAGCAAAAAGATACTACTCGCTTATGGTGCGAGAAACAAGAAGGATGAGAAAGAAAGAGAGATCCTCCATGAGCTCTGTGCAGAAGGTACTCACAGCTCGGTGAAGAAGATACGCCCCTTGATCTGTCTTCCTTCTCTTCTCACCCTCCTTGGTTGTAACACAGGCAGTAGGTGGAGTAGAACTTGATCGAAGGTGTGCTCTGGCAGCCTAGCGGCGTCCGGATCCGATGCCCCCAAATGAGAACCCTTGGGGTCCTATTTATAGGCTCAGATCTGTCTCCAAACGGTTTGGATAAGTTGCTGGAAATATTTCTCCAGACCGTTTGGTGCCAAACGGTTTGAAGACCGTTTGGTATCAAACGGTTTGGAGATTGGCAGCTGCATCAATCGGTCTTGAGGACGGTCTCGGTCTCAGCGCGAGTATACAACAACCGGTCTTGAGTGCACGACATTTGATCTTCGATCGGTCTTCATGCTCGCAGCAAACAGTCTCAGAAACCGCATGGATCCAAACGGTCTTGGAGACCGCATAGACCCAAACGGTCTTGAGACTGCATAGACCCAAACGGTCTTGAAACCACATGGACCCAAATGGTCTTGAAACTGCATGGACCCAAACGGTCTTGAAACCGCATGGACCCAAACGGTCTTGAAACAGCAAGGACCCAAACGGTCTTGAAACCGCATGGACCCAAATGGTCTTGAAACCGCATGGACCCAAACGGTCTTGAAACCGCATGGACCCAAACGGTCTTGAATCCGCTATCGGTCATGCGGTTTGAAGCTCACGCGGTCGACCTTAGCAATCGGTTTGGGCATTCGATCTTCGTGCATTCCAGCAAATGATCTTGGGACCACATGGGCTCAAACGGTCTTGGGACCGCAAGGGCTCAAACGGTCTTGGGACCGCATGGGCTCAAACAGTCTTGGGACCGCATGCGTGGAATTGCTTGGTTACCAGCATTAAATGAACAATATTTAGTTAAAACCTTGATAATTGAATCAGCTAAGTAGTTTTACACATTATGATTCATATTGAGTGAAAATGGTATGAATAGGGTTGAATTTGTTTAAAAAAGATAACTGGATTCCATGATGAATATGCACTCATCAAAATTCCCCGAACTTAAACGTTGCTCGTCCTTGAGTAACACAAAATCTGAAACAGTTGCCAAATGAATATTTTCAATTCGTGTGATTGCTTCATCTTCACATCACGACTGTTTTCTTTCTGCTCCATATGAATCAGTATCTCAACCTCCTAGCACCACTAAACACATCTTACCATATCTTTGTTCCTGAGTTCGTTTTCCAATATCACTTCCTCCTCACTTTTTCCAACAACAAGCATGTCAAAGAGTTTTGTAAGAGTCAAGAGATACCCGCAGAATCAACAAGTGTGCATCCGATCTGACACTGGTGTTTTTCAGGATAGTGGGGCATGCATTGTGCCCTTAGGTAGAAAAAGGAGTGAAGGGTGGTATGGAAAGAAGAAGTGAATCTCTCTTCTATTCGACTCGAGATTTTTATTTGCTTCACAATTTCATTTATTGCATTTATTTGTTGCGAATCTCTCCTCTATTCGACTCGAGATTGCATTTCTTTTTGTGTGCACTTTGGCATCTTTTGTTTGCAAGTCTCTCCTCTATTTGACTCGAAATTGCATTTTGATGGTACACCCCTATTTATTTGCGAGGGGTATGGAAGAAGCGGATAAGGAGGGAGGTGACGTGCCACCCCGAACTTAGGGTTTGACACAGATTCGACTGTTTTTGTTTCTTTTTGATGAATGGAGGGGTACGAAGATGATGGAAGAAGTGTAGAAGAGAGTTCAGATCAGAATGCAACTTGATTTACAATTCAATGTACCGGGTTGTTCTCTTTGTCGTACTCTGCTCAAATAATGACTTGATGAGGATCCGATGGGGATTCCATGCTATTGTTCCACTAGTTAGTTAGGAAGCACGACGTGTTTGATCCCTATCAGTTTGACGGACACTTATCATCTTTACAAAAAGTATCATGAGGTTAGGAATCATAAGCTTCACAAGATGATTTCAAGCAAAAGGCTTGTTTCAAAAATTGGTCCTTTTGAGGATTTACTTCGAATAAGGGGGGTATAATGATTGAAAATGCACAGCAAGACAGTTCATGACTATTAATGAAACCAGGGAATGTCAAAAATTCATCAAGTATCTGTTCAAAAATAAAAATTTTGAACGTTTTGAATTTTTTTATCAAGAATGTGATAGTGAAAACTTCAGTATGAAAAGAGGGTGTAGGTGGAAAGTGAGGTACGTACCACCCACCCTCCACCCCGAACTTAGAGATTTGCTCGTCCCGAGCAAACCCTATATCCAAGATGGAGGGGAAAGATCATGCCAGAATGACCGCCGGGTGTGGTTGCGTTCCGATCAGCGTGCATCCTCTTATCTGAAAATTTCAAGGGTTACAATTTATCTCAGTTATGCTCGGGTTCAGTCAATTTTATTGGTGGTGGTAGATCTTCTATGGAGGTTTATCCCAGGATTGTCCTGGCTCAATGGTCATGATAGTTCTCTTGGAGACAAGTCAATTTTGGTTGAGTTTTTGTTGATGAATATGGTGCTTTCCTATTTTTAGAAGAAGTCGGTTTGATCATGAAGCCAAGTTGACTTTAATTAACTATTTGTTGACGAAGATGGTGTTATCTTGGGATATTATATTTCTGAGCATAACTCCTTTTGATTATCTGAAATTAGCTGACTTTATTGACAATTGTTCTGAAATGATGAGAGTAGAGTTTAGAAATGTTGGTTGGTTTATGATGAGATGAGGATTTTCTTGCTTACACTTCTTATAGAGATTACCTCTCATATTTCATGATCATGATAGATCTAAAGAGCTTTCGTTCCTTGATTGATGGAGTTAGTTTTTTAAACTTCTCCTAGATTAGTTTGAATTTGCATGTATGGTTTTCTTTTCTTCTCTTTGTACAGAATGAGGCGATGCATGTAATTATCAAAACACAAAAAATAAATACATAGGGCTTTTCTTACCAAAAAATTACAAGTTTATGAACCAAACATACAAGTTTGATCATGTACACTGAACTAGGATCTTACAGAAGGTACAACCTGAAAACCTGCTCACAAATCAACTTCTCTTGGGCTATCTAATGAACCTAAAACATACTAAAAGTAAGTGTATCAACATACAAGGTGTTAATTCATTGCATAAAGATACATATATTGAGATTTTCCTAATTTAAAAAGATTTGTAGAATTAAACAAACAAGAGCGATAAGAGCCAATTAGAAAAAAGAAAACCCATATTGTAGTCAGTTTACTCCATTATACCAAAAATATCATGTATCATAAGGCCTTTGACCAACTTCTCATGGAAAGGGGTCCACGAGGGTGCTTAAATCTCAAAGACATTAGATGACATGTTTGTCAATATGGTCTACCCTAGCTTGACAACTCAAGTAGTAAGCCTAGCCTCCCTATCGTGATAATACGTGGAGGCACACAAGCTTTGTATAATGGAGATTTACATTATGTGTTCAAGTTATAAAATCAATGAGATAAATCATTAAGTACCATACTACAATACTACATGGAAATATGTGCAAGTAAACAAGCATACATATGCATCAACATTCAAATAAGAAAACATAATCACATAATTATTAAACCCACATACCTGATCTAGAGGTTCTTAGCATAACCTTGACCATGTAGATCACTAGAAACACCTTATTAAGAACATATAACCCTCATTATGCAAGGTTCAACAAGTTACTTGTTAGATCCATATTAAGGTGTTGGTAAACTTAGCTTCAAATCTAGGTGTGAGAAAAACTCAGCTAATAACCGATTAACCAAATGGTTAATTTTGTATGGTTAAATTTTATTGGAAATTTTGTTTAATTTATTTTGGTTAATTGGTTAAATTATTACTTTTTCAATTTGAAATGTTTTTGTTTTGGCTAACTAAATTAACTAAGTAGGCTCAATTTATTCAGAAAAGAAATTTTCATACCCATAAATGTGTCTATATAGTTGTACTTTTATTTTATAAAAAACTCCACATTTATATGCTAGTCACATGTTCATAAACTTTATCTACTATTATAATATAATAATTGTACAAAAAAAAATTGAGCATTTGATATGATATTATTAAAGTGTATAATTGGATTAACCAAATTAACCATAATGAAATAACCCACACTAATTCAATGTTAATGGTTAAAATCTCAAGCCAAAAGTTAACCATTTTGCCAAACCAAATTAATCATAATTGACCAACAATTGAATGTTCACCCCTATTCAAAATTTATTTTCTATGTTTTCTATGATCTTTTACTAATTTAGGGTCCATCATGAAGGTTTGGTTTAAGTTTCAAGTCATTTGAAGGTTTAATATATTTTCTAATATTATTTCAAGGTATAAATCATTTACTTGGATTTTACTATTAAAGGAGTCATAATAGGGAAAATAAGATTAAGGTTCATCAAGTCATGATATTAAGACAAGATATAATACTAGATCAAAAAAATAAGTATACTATTACCATATATGAAGATAGGTGGATGTCCCCCATCATCTAGATATTGTAATCAATCATTGGTGTCACATTTCAACTTACATTTAATTATCAACATAGATCACTTATATAATTAGGGGTTGACATATGGACTATGTGGGACTTCCATCAAAGTGATCATAAGAAAATATATTTCTTGATTTGAAAGGGGAGTACATAACAAAAGGATCCATAATCTAGAGCATAAGAACACAAATCAAGGAACTTTAGACCACATTAGGTCATATATGATGGACTTTATGTCAAACGATCCAAAGATAGAAAAAAAGTATATTATTTTGGTCAAACATTTCAGATATCATCATATTGTTATTTATTTTGAAGTAAGATGGAGAGTGATGTACAATTAGGTCAAAGCTATCATTTTATTATAGAATAATGATTCAATGTCAGATATAGGTCAAATTATGAATATTACGTAACATGGATAAAATAAGAGAGCATGGGTGTCATGGGATGGTGGTGTTTCATAGAGGGGGAACGGTTATTGATTTTCAAGATTAGGAAGAGGTTGGATGACATAAATATGCAAAATTACAACATCGGTCAAGATTCATCATTTAAAGTCTAACAGAGGTCATCATTATGCAATAGGGCCATTAAAACTGCATGAAAGGGGTAAGGGTCTCCACTAGGCTCAAAACTAAAACCAAGTTACTGATTTTATGATTTGGAGGTAGATTTAGCATTAAAGATTTAAGATTTTATCATCAACATGCATCAATTGTATTTTAATCAAAGATAGAAGCTTTAGGAAATTAGGGAAACAAATTATGGAATTGGAGTATGAAACCTAGTCCATTCTATATATCTTTTTTCATTGATCAATTTGATATATAATTTATATATTTTGTCTAAGGGGTGAGAGAGATATCATTTTTAGAAAATTTATATCAAGAACTATATAGGAAACAAAAGGGTTTATCGTGTTATTTCGAGTGATATTTGGCACCTCAGATAGGGATCTGGTGGTCGGCTTAGGCACCCCTCACATGTGCATACGTGGCAGTTAGGTTGGGTTAGTAATGGTCAAAGGGATATGGACCAGTGCAACAACAGCGATAGAGAAAATACCCACAGTGTGATCTAGAACATTGGTGAGAGATCAATGGGATCCCCTTTGTCTTCCACCCACCCTTGCTGCACAAAGTAGTAGGGATCCCAAGCTAGAAACCCTCGCTAGAGCATGAACCCATGGTCCCCTGGTGATCATGAGATTGCACCAAGGGGCCGCTCCAACATACCAATGTGTCATAGAGGCAACACACCCTTGGGATCGCCCCAATGGGAATCATGGCACAGTTGTGCCCTAGGCCTAAGGCAGAGGTGTCGGATCAGCTATAGTGAGGAAGGAGGCAAAAGAGGTGTTGGAGACCTTAAAATTTGGGAAAAGAGAGAAAATATGAGAGGAAGAAGAAACAATAAGAGAGAGTGAGGAAAAAGAAGAAAAAGATGGCCAAAGGGGTTCATTATGTAGCCATATGGCGCATAGAGGTTGTCGTAGTGGCACCATCATTGGGTTGCTTATGGAAAATATCAGTCATTGAATCTAAGCTTGGATCCGTTGTAGAAAGATCCTAGGGTTCCACTTGGTCAAACAAACTAAAGTGGACTTATAGGGAAATACAGCCCCATGGCTTAGTAGTGTACGCACCTTGGGCTCAAGGAGGGGCTGGCACAATAACATATCAATGAGGTAGAAATAAGAAATATATCAAGTGGAAATTGAACCAACTTTGGGAAACCATATATTAGGATTGGAAGGTTTAATGAGACAATTATTGTGCCATAGGAATAATAATTAAAATATTTACAACATTACAGGCACTAGAGTGCCAAGAGAGTGTACAACTAGGGTTAAATGTTAATTTCAAGAGTGTGATACAATAAAAGCATAGAACTTAGTAGAATATGAAAAATTGGGCCCCACATAAGGACTTAAAAGAAATGTGACTACTATTAAGCATCAAATCACTCAAACCCTAGTGTATCCCAATATTCCTTACTTTTTAGATGGAGAAAACATGGGAGAGTGGGGAAAAGGTGACAGTGTGGACAAGGACTTTGATCCCAATGAGGGTTGGGTTCATGATCTGTGCGTAGGAAAGCAAGATGAAACAAGAGATATATGGGGGGAGTCTGGTTTGATCAGATCATCAACTTCTTTGAATCAAGGAATATCAACCAAGTTCTAAAAATAGTGTTTAAACTCAACTATATGGGAATGAGAGGAAATATGGATGTCGATCAAGGAGAGTTGAACCTGAGGCCAGATCAGGGGAACGGTAGTATGAATTTGGAGAAATGATCCTATAGTACACCATAGATAGAACCAAACCCCAGAATAGTTAGAGCAATTCCCAAAGGAATGTAGGGATTTATAACAATTTATCATTTAGCAATGTTGTTGCAGACTCTAGCAGAAAGGAAACAAGGATTTTCTTCCTAGAAAAACTATTTGAGGAGAATAACTTAGTGAAAGATGTTACTTTGTGTGAACTTGGTGGAAAACTAGCATTGAATATCATCTCTGAGGCATAATAATAATTGGAGATCCCCTAGAAGTATGTGGTGGTGGTGCAGTTGCTAGGGATAGAAGTGGAACGTATGGCTCTAAGAGATAGTTTGAAGCTTCTTTGGAAGATTTCTTGATGATTCAATATGTTCAAATTAAACAAAGGTCTCTTTTTAACTAGTTATCTTGCCCACGTTGTTATGAGTCAACCCTCATTGTAGCTCCCTAGAAGTTGTTTGGATGTATTGTAATCATTTGGGAATGGTACCCCACTTTTGTGCCATCAGATGAATCTCAGAATGGATAGTATATTGGGTTCTAATCACCTATTTACTCTTGCATATCTATGTAACCACAATCTTTGACTACATAGGGTAGGATTTGAGGAGGCTTATAAAGGTGGACACGTACGACCAGTAGGACTCAAAGTAAATTTTCTATGTTAGCTTTGGAACTGAATAACACAAGACCTCTCATACTTTCCATCTTCATTAGCCATGAAGAATATCAAGTTGAGTACAAAGGATTTTATGTGCATGTGCAAATTTAGGAAGAGAATGACACATATCAAAAATGGTAAGGAGGTGGATTGTAACATATGGCACAGTGCCAAGCAAGAAAAGGAGACTTCAAGGGAGGAAGAGATGCATGTTGATTCCAAAACATAATTGGAAGACACAAAGGAGGAAAGGTGGAGGAATAAGAAGGAAGACTGTAAAGGAGGATACATTATGTGCATCACAAAAAACCACCAATAAGTTTGTTGGCCTAGCACAAGATGACGATGATGGATCCCAGGAGAAGGTATTGGGTAACACAAGGACCACTAGGGTGACTGCTGGTATTGCAACTAGACTTATAAAGGTGTATAAGAATAAGAAGACAACAAATAAGGATAGGGAGGGAGGAGAAACTAGGGAGGCTCTTGGCGATATCACTAATGTTTTAGCCAATAAATCCAACAAGTCACACATGCCAACAATTGGAGTACAAAGTGGTAGTGCCAAGTTGGTCATACAGAACGGAGTACATAGCATGGTGAATCCAGGAAATGATGAGGTTATTGAAGTCTTTACGATTACTGAAATAATGAAATGCAAAGTGAGGAGATTGAAAACATGGAAATTTTAAACTTCAAGGCTAAGGAAGCATCTGCTGAAAAATAGGTAGTAGCCAGAGAACTTCCTAATATGGTGTACTCACTGTTGAGAACAAAAACCAAAAGTAGCAGGCCAAAGATGAAAAGGAAAGGAATAGTGAAACTCTCCCTTCACCTAAGCTATAATGAATAATTCCATGAAGGTTCACTATCAAGTTAAAGAACTCAAACACCAAATAAGATGTGGAGGAAGACATCCAAAAAGAGGCTATGGAAGATATTGTATATCACAATAGTGATGCATAGGTGGTTGGAGATGGGAAGATACTAGAAGAAGTGATGTAGTAATATCTGGTCAGTGTTTTTAATCATAGTAGAAGATAAATGCTAGACCTTTTATATTGTAATGTTATAGGTATTGAGAATGTTGATACCAGCAAAACTTTGAAAGAGTTTATGATTTCTAGAAGGTTGAAATAGTGAGAAAAATGTTGATATAAATATCAAAGTATTGGGGTTCAAGAACTTCCATAGAGTGAAAGCTAGGTGCTTCTTGGATGACATTCGGTTGGATGGGATGATTCATGCACTCTTGAGATTATAAGCAGTCATCTCAAATTCATTACTTGTAGTTAATTAATAGTTGGTTTGTAACCATTGTGTATGCTAGCCCCCATGCTCCTATCTACAACATGTTGTGGAAACACCTATTTTCTATGAGAAAAAAGATCTAGGAGTTGTGGATATTATTGGAGATTTTAATACCTTGTTGCAACCTAATGAAAAATATGGCAAAGACATCTTTCAATGATAATGAAGCAAACCATTTCAGTGAAGCTCTCATGGTGGCAGGGCACACTGAGTTAGGTTTCTTAGCAATGAAGTTTATATACAAGCATGCTTTTCAGCAAGAATGGCTCAATAGAGTTGTCGCAAATGATAAGTTCATTAACCAATGTCTGCATGTGTCAGTTGACCACCTACCTTAAATCCATTTAAAACACTGAAGTATTCTTATAAATTCAAATAGAAAACAATTTATTGAAAGGTGATTCATCACTCAGGATCTTGGCATTTTGAAAAGGAGTTCACAACATTCTTGGGCCTGCTTGGAAGAGAGAATAATATTTTGAAATAGCCATCCAATCTACAAAGGGGCGGATCACAGATTGGGATAGAAGTGTTAGGCCAGAGAAATGATAAGATAAGGAGATACTTATGTGAAACATCAACCAACTTCAGACTAAGTTGTCTTCCCAATATTAACCCATTACTGATAGACTCAACATTGACATGAAGGTGGAACTTGATGTCATACTAAGAATGGAAGAGGGTGACTGGTGACAACATGCCAATATCAACTAATTGAAGAAGGTGACAACAACACTGGATTTCATCATGCCCAGGTCAATCAAAGGTGTCGTTGTAATTTAATTAATACTATAAAAATGAGGAAGATGTATGGATAACTAATGATATTGAACTCATGAACCTTGTGGTTAGCCATTTTAAGGATGTACTGACTGAGCCAGGTGTAGATAGACAAACTTATTATAGTAGTATACCTAGAAGATTTATATCCCTTATGAGGTCATAGAGGTTTTCAATCAATGCAGAATCCACCAAGGAGGGTGATGAGTGCATATTCAACCCTATTCATACCATTTTCACTCAATATGAATCATAATGTGTAAAACTACTTAGCTGATTCAATTATCAAGGTTTTAACTAAATATTGTTCATTTAATGCAGGTAACCAAGCAATTCCACGCATGCGGTCCCAAGACCATTTAATCCCATGCAGTCCCAAGACTGTTTGAGCCCATGCGGTCCCAAGACCGTTTGAGCCCTTGTGGTCCCAAGACCGTTTGAGCCCATGCGGTCCCAAGACCGTTTGGGTCCATACGGTCCCAAGACCGTTTGCTGGAATGCACGAAGATCGAATGCCGAAACCAATTGCTAAGGTCCACTGCGCGAGCTGCAAACCGCATGACCGATAGCGGATTCAAGACAGTTTGGGTCCATGCGGTTTCAAGACCGTTTGGGTCCATGCGATTTCAAGACCGTTTGGGTCCATGCGGTTTCAAGACTGTTTGGGTCCATGCAGTTTCAAGACCGTTTGGGTCTATGCGGTCTCAAGACCGTTTGGGTCTATGCGGTCTCCAAGACCATTTGGATCCATGTTGTTTCCGAAACTGTTTGCTGCGAGTGTGAAGACTGATCGAAGATCAAATGCCGCGCACTCAAGACTGGTTGATGTATACTCGCGCTGAGACCGAGACCATCCTCAAGACCGATTGACGCAGCTGCCGATCTCCAAATCGTTTGATACCAAACGGTCTCTAAACCGTTTGGCACCAAATGGTCTCCAGACCGTTTGGAGGAGATATTTCCAGCAACTTATGCAAACTGTTTGGAGACAGATCTGAGCCTATAAATAGGACCCCAAGGGTCCTCATTTGGGGGCATCGGATCCGAACACCGCTAGGCTGCCAGAGCACACCTCCGATCAAGTTCCACTCCACCTACTGCCCGTTTGCAACCAAGGAGGCTGAGAAGAGAAGGAAGACAGAGCAAGGGGTGTATCTTCTTCACAAAGCTACGACTACCTTCTGCACCGAGCTCATGGTGGATCTCTCTTTCTTTCTCATCCTTCTTGTTTCTCGCACCATGAGCGAGTAGTATCTTTTCGCTGGGATGCGGGGACTAGCCCCGCTGCCCATGCAAACCATGTTCTTTTGTTAAACTCTCCATGGTAATGTATATTTCGTCGTTAACCGTTAAGCTAGTAGCTTGGTTACTTGCTTGCTTTCATCTTTGTGCTCCCTATATTGCGATAACATCTATATATAGGTTTGAACGTCGTTTAACAAGTTAGACTCCTTGGCGAGAACTTTTGAAAGGATTCCTTGAGGTCGTAAGTGTATGATCCGTGAGGGGACGAGCCATCTAGCCTTCGGTGACGCTTCTGTGCGCCTGATGCCCGTATGGGGGGTTCACAGCCTTAGTTGGATTTTGTATCTTCTTGTTAATCGTCGATGTTAGCTAGTACGTTAATCTCCTGCTTGCTTATCGATTAATGCGGCTGACTCCCAAACAAGAAATAGGATGGGATTCCATCGAGGTCGTAAGTGTATGATCTGCGAGGGGACGAGCCATCTAGCCTTCTGTGACGCTTCTGTGTGCCTGACGCCTGTATAGAGGTCCCACAACCTCCGTGGATTTCTGTATCTTCAGAGCCGTAAGTAAAGTGATCCGGATGGTGACGAGACATCTGATGCCTAAGGTGATGCTTACGCAGACCTGACGCCCGTATGGGGGGTTTTGCAGCAGCTCTACTTGTATAGTTATATCTTGCCTGGATTGTTCACGATTGAATACGTTTGCATGTGTGGTGGTGGTGAAACTCGGTACCATCCCAGCGATCCCATATCATTGATCTCAACCCAACTTTAATTCAGATTTTACTTTCTTGCAATTAGTTTAAATAACCTCAAATCAACCAATCGTTCTAAATATTAGTTTTACTTGAGCTAGATTCAACTGTCAAGGATTCTTAAAAATGTTGTTCTTTGGGTTCGATCCTTAACTATACTGCGATAAGACTCGTCCGCTTGCGGGTGGTATTATTGCACTTTGGTTTTGGTAAAAGCTCGGGGATTTCAACCCCGAGTGAATTTGTTAGTGCATTCAAATATCCACGTCAAATTCTGGCGCCATTGCCGGGGACAACGGAAACAGTCAGTCAAATCTAGTTCTTTTAAGACTAATCTAGGATTTTGCTTTTCTTTTGAAACAATTGATTATCTACTTGAACTTGACTCTACTTTGTGGATCTCATTCTCAAAATCTTTCTAATTTTCAGGTACAACTCAATGCATGGTGCATGCGCCGTTCGGACAGCCCTGGAGTCACAGCAAGCTTTGATCCCGAAATAGACAGAACTTTCCATCGTCAGATCAGAGAAAATCAAGCAAGGATGGCTCAAGAAGAAGAGGTAGCCCGAAGGGTAGCTTAAGCCATCAATGCACAAAGAGAGAGGCTCATGCAAGAAGTCAGGGCTGCGGTTCAACAGGAAATCCTAGCAGCACAAGCAACAACGCAAGCAGCCAAACTACAAAAGGATCTTAGAGAGTTCTCAATCCTGAAAGCTGCGAATGTCTATCATCCAGTACAGACTCCTCCCATCGATGCTGCCAATTTTGATATTAGAGCACATTGGATTACATTGCTTCAAAACAACCCTTTCTATGGCAAACAAGCAGAGGACAACCAAGGACATCTTCTGAGATTCATCGACCTATGTGTTATGACAAAGAAAAATGGAGTCTCTGATGCTGCCACTCGACTCCGTTTGTTCACGTATTTCCTTGCTGATAGAGCCATCAGTTGGTACAATTCATTGCAAAGTGAAATACCCATCACCACCTGGGAGAAACTCCAAAATGTGTTTCTGAAAAAGTTCTATCCTCCATCTCTTACATATGAAATTAGGGGCCGGATAACAAATTTCACTCAAGTCCCTGGAGAAACTCTCGCTGAAGTGTGGGATAGGTACAAAGAGCTCCAACGCAAATGTCCACACCATGGAATTCCCAAGAATCAACTCATAGAAATTTTCTATAGGGGTTTGGAGGATGATGTCAAGATGTTTCTAGATTCCTCATACGGAGGAAACTTCATGCGTCAAAGTTATGACAGCGCATGGAGAGTCGTCACCCTGGGAGCATAAAATCAAGCCAAATGGGGTAGATCTGTAAGTAAAGGAGTCTTGAAAGTAGCCATGGCTGAAGCTATTCTCGAGTACAAGTCTATAGCTGAAACTTAGAAGGTCTTAGTTGCCAAGCAAGATCATATTGAATCATCCCTAGCTGCTATTGGAAGAGGACATTCACCCACTCGGCAACCGGAACAAGTCAAGTCCACTTCCCTATTCTGTTAAGCATGCAAGAGCACCAATCATTCCACTTTATCATGCAATGTCCTCAATGATGTTATACTAAGCAATGCATGTGGACAAGGAGATAATGGTCAGATGGAAAATCTTAATGCTATCAACACTATTCCTGGGCAAAACTAATACAATCCAAATCAGAATAGGAATCACCCAAGTTTTCAATATGGAAACGCTTCTGGAGCTGTAAACTCGCATCAATTTGGTTCAAACAATCAATCAAGAGTATAATCAAAATTTTGGGAATCAAGGAAACTTCAAGGGAAACTTTCAGAATAGGAACTACAATAACTATCAAAACAACTCTCAGTATCAGAATCTTAATCAACAACAAGGACAACAAGCAGGACCCATCTCTTATGATGACAAGCTATCAACCATTGAAAAAATGTTGCAAACTTAGCAAACTATGATAGCCAACCAACAAGCTCAGCAGAAGGCTATTGAATCTCAACTAGCTCAACTTGCAGCTAGCATAAAGCCACCCACTGGAGTCTTTGCTGGTCAACCTGAGAACAATCCCAAGCACCCTGAATAGTTGAAGGCAGTCACCACCAGGTCAGGAAAAGACTATTTGGGTCCCCTAGTGGAGACACCTGTGGTTATTACAGACGAAGATGAACCCGTGATTATCCAAAACTCAACAACACCAGAGTCTAAATCAAAGGAAGATAAGACTAATAAGGGAAGTCCTGAGAAATCTACTGATGCAGAAATTGAAACACCAGAACTAGATATTCATGTATATAAGCCTCGTATACCCTTCCCATCCCACCTGAGGCAAACCAATTTCGATACTAGATTCAATAAGTTCAAAGAGGCTATGAAGAAACTTCATGTTGATATACCCTTCTTGGACGCTCTGGTTGAGATACCAGCCTGGACTAAGTATCTAAAGTCACTCCTCACCAGGAAGTATATAACTGAGGAATATGAGACAGTAAAACTGGCTACAACTACATCAGATATCATATTGAGCAAGATGCCAAAGAAACAAAAAGATCCGGGATCCTTTGGAATCTCATGTCACATTGGCGACTCGTCATGCAAGAAAGGACTGGCAGATCTCGGCGCAAGCATCTCTATTATGCCACTCAGCCTATGCAAAAGATTAGGGTTTGTAGAATTGCTTCCTACTGGTATGACTATTCAGCTTGCAGACAATTCGATAAAACGTCCGTTAGGAATCCTCGAAGATATACCGGTCAAGGTAGGAAAGGACACATATGTTCCATGCCACTTCTTCATTATGGATATAAAAGAAGACACCAGATATCCTCTCATCTTTGGTCATCCGTTCCTCGCCACTGCAAGAGCCCTAATTAATGTTGAGGCCGGTACCTTACTGCTCAGATTAGGCAAAGAGACTCTAGAATTCAAAGTTTTTGAAAGTATGAGAAGACCCAGTATACAGGAAGAAGTCTATCTGATCGATTGTGTTGAGCAAATGTCACATCTGACCCAAGAGTATCATGAATCGCACGATCCCTTAGAAATTGCTCTATCAGACCTATCAATCGATGATCCAATCGACAAACGAGCAAAGGATTACATCGAATCCCTCGACTCTGCTAAAGAAGACATTGAAGCCACTAGCGAAGAACTCAAATGTATGGAAACTACTGAAGAAGCAAGCGAAAAACCAGAGGCTCCCAAAATGAAGCCCCTACCCAAAGGACCGAAGTACATGTTTTTAGACGATCTCAAGGTTTGTGCAGTTATTATAAATTCCGATTTAACAACTGAACAAGAAGAGAAGCTTCCGGAAGAATTAAGGGAACGGAAGAAAGCCATCGGCTATAAAATGAGTGATCTCACTGGGGTTAGTCAAGCATTGTGTATGCATAAGATCCCTATGATGGAATATCACAAGCCGACTATTGAGCATCAATGGAAGTTGAATCCTAATATGAAGGAAGTGGTCCGTCGGGAAATCATTAAACTTCTCACAGCTGGAATAATCTATCCAATATCAGATTCACCATGGGTGAGCCCAGTACATGTAGTTCCAAAGAAAGGTGGAACAACTGTTATAAGGAATGACAACAACGAGCTCATCCCCACTCGAACAGTCACAGGGTGGAGGATGTGCATAGATTATAGGAAATTAAACAAGGCAACCTGAAAAGATCACTTTCCTATGCCCTTCCTTGATCAAGTCTTAGAAAGGTTGGCTCACCAAGAATATTTTTGTTATCTTGATTGTTACTCTGGATTCTATCAGATTCCCATACATCCAGATGATCAAGAAAAAATGACTTTCACCTGTCCATTCGGAACATACGCATTTAAAAGAATGTCGTTTGGTCTCTATAATGCACCCGCAACCTTTCAACGTTGCATGGATGCAATTTTCGCGGGGCTTACTGAAACTATTATGGAGGTCTTCATGGATGATTTTTTTTTATACGGAGACTCATTCGATTCATGTCTAAAGCACCTCTCCCTGGTCCTCAAACGTTGTGAAGAAGCGCATCTCGTGCTAAATTGGGAAAAATGCCATTTCATGGTAACAGAAGGCATTGTCCTGGGCCATAGGGTTAGTGTGACGTCCCCGGATTTTCTAAAGATTAATCTGGTGTGTGATGTCCAAATTGAAACCCTCACCTCAGCGAGAATCCCAATTTAAACATCCCACAAAAGGCTAAGAAGAAGAAAATTAAGGGAGTAAGAAGGAAACAATCAGTAGCACATGTACATGAACAATAATAAAACCATACACACATGTTCACCATTCAACATATAATTACAACATGAATTGTTACAACATTTGATATTACATATTGAAAGATAAACTATACATATACATGTACTACAACTAAACAACATGATCTTAAGATAACAGGTCCACATGTACATCAGCTCGCCACACAAATCTCACTATCCTGGATCTTCAAAGCATAACCACAACCTAAACAAAAGATTACATGCTGTACACGTCAGCACAATATTCAAGAATATTGCACTGAGTATGCCTACGTGTCTTTTATTTACCTCTAATCATATCTTGGCAATAAGATAAAACTAATACTTGGCAGTTATAATGAAATATAAGAAAAGCATATACTTGCACAAGGATATTCATTAACAAAAGAGAACACATGTTTTAAGCTCATTTTCCATTATATGCTCATGCATCTGCCTACCAATGGGATAGATGCATTCAGGCCTTATGATCTGCTTACCAAAGAGATAGATCATTGTACATGTGATCTGGTTACCAAAGAGATAGATCACTCACTAGCACTATGCTTACCAAAGAGATATAGTGCTTTCATATAATGGAACAGATATATTATGTTTCCAGTGTTCATAGCCATAAGTATAGAAAATCAAGCAAGTTATCATACAAGAACAATCACTTCACCCAATACCATATGCCAAGTATTCTACTACACATATAACACAAGTATATTGTATAATAAGCCAAGTAAGAGGTAATAGCGTACCTTCCAAAGAGATAGATCATCCTAATCACATATCACTGATGTCATGTATATCTTTGTTAAACCTGATCAAGACAGATCATGTACCATAATCAGGTTCTCATCATCTTACATCTCATCTTAACCCTAATCGTATTCATTAGAGTTTCTCTTAGTTCATTAGGATATGTGTATCATTACTTGGATTCTTATCTTATGATTATCTCACTGATATCATTTTCCAGATTACATCTCATTATCAAAGCTCGTTATCTGAACATTAGGTTCAATATCCTTTTTGTGCACATATTAACCCTAGTTACATGTATTACTCGAATTAGGGTTTCATCATATGTATTATGAGTCATCTTCATATAATATTAATTCCATGAATCTAACTGATATTCGAGTTACATATTAGTCTCACATTACTGATATGAGCTTACTTTGTAAATTTCATCATTTATTGAGCTTGTATGAAATTATTACATTTTATTTAGGGTTAAAATCCCTAATTAGCCATATTAAGCAAAAGGCATGATTTCATAAATCAACATGGCCATAACTGACATCATATGCATTATAAACATGAAATATGATTTACAGGTATTTTCTCATAATTTTAGGGCATCGTTTGATATTTATTATCCATCATATGAGCATTTCACATCTTACATATTATCACTGATATTACTACATCAAAATCCTGATATTATTGTTCCATCTTGTGCTACTCATTTTTCTGAGAATTTTGGTATATTATTTGTATTTTTCGAACATTGGAGATATTTTCAACGAATTAAACAAGATTTGGACATTATCTGGATTTCTTACCTTTTTGGGCCAATCCCGTCACGCCATGTGGCCACTAGGGTTCTAATGTTGGCGCTGAGCCGGCCGGTTCATGCCCTGGACCCGGTTGGCCTTCTTTCCTTTTGATCGCGTGCTCCTCAACCAGAGTCCACAGTGGGACTCTGTTCTCTACGAGTCACCCGTGCCACCACTGGGCTAGCTCCGGCGAGTTTGCAAGCTCACCAAGATGCTCCTCGCCAATCCCTCTGGCCACCGCAGTCTTCAACGTCAAACTACAGACCTCCACAGCTACCCGCCTCCTATGGTTTGGCTGTAGATCTCGACCTCCGCGAGGGCGCCGCCGTGGTCTTCCTGTGTGCCGCGTGTGCGGGCTCCTGAAAATGGCTGCCGCCGCACAGCCTCAACCCCAACAACCAAAGGCGTCGATCTCCTCCTGCTGCTTGGGAGTCTGGCGGGGCTGGCTGCCCTAGGCTCTAGGGATCTCGGCGCCGCTACAAAGCTCGGTCTCCGATTGAACGCCACTGCAAACTCGGTCCCCGACGGAGCACCGTTGTGAGGCTGCTCTCCGGCCAAAGGTAGGCTATGAGGTCTTCTCCTCGTTCCACTATGCCTCTGTTGGCTCCTCCATGCAGCTTCGTGCGAACGAGATCCTGTCTGATGCCCGCTTGTGAGTCCATCATGGGGCTTGATTCTGGCCGCCGTGATCCTCCTCGCGGTCGCAGTTGCTGGCAATAGAGAGACAGCAGTGGGGAGGTCTCGTTCTCTCGCTCTCCAACTACCTCATGCCTGAAAAGATCGTCTGACTAATGGCCACGGTCATCCAAGGAAAAAGAGTTCCCCGAGCTTATCACGCCACGATTGACAATCGTGGTTTCATGGGGAATCACTTGCCTCATCTCTTCAATTACATAACTGCAAGGTGGGGGACACGACCAATCATCTGATTCTACTCATACACATCATTTAGATAAGGCTACGTAGTGAATCCATGACACTTCAAGCCAGGGGAGAGTGTGAGACTGGATACTATCAAACCTTAGGCAGAAAGAATGAACCTTAGCCATAAATACATCAACATATTAAATATTTCACAAACTTTAAACCTCTATAGCCTCTGATTGGATGGTCTAATGATCACTAAGTTTTGAACATAGTTTCATAACCACTTAAGCTATATTCTCTTAAATTTTGGTGCCAAACAAAAGATATCATTACTTGATCCATCAAATATATACCTCAAAATGGCACATACTTAGGGGAAAAGACATAATATCGACAATAAAAGACTTTCAACATCCATTTTATTCCAAAATCTTGGAATCCTTGGTATAAACCACAAGAATAAACTCAATTGTCATTAGATGTTCAAAGATCCAAAAGTCTACTCCATCACAGTTAGCAATAGAGGAATTGAAGTAGATAAAGCCAAGATTGAAGTAATCTCTAAATTGGCTATTCGCACAAATGTAAAAGAAGTTCGTGCCTTCCTTGGTCATGCGGGATTCTATAGAAGATTCATAAAGGATTTTTCTAAGATATCTAAGCCAATGACGAACCTGCTATTAAAGGATACTGATTTCAATTTCAATGAAGAATGTGTCAAAAGCTTCAACACACTGAAACAAGCCCTTACAACCACTCCCATCATTAGAGCTCCAGACTGGGACCATCCTTTTGAAATTATGTGTGATGCCAGTGATTATACTGTGGGTGCTATTTTAGGGAAATATATAGAGAAGAAACATCATGTGATCTATTATGCATCAAAGACCCTCAATGAAGCTCAACGGAATTATGCTACTACTGAGAAAGAACTTCTAGCAGTCATCTACGCCTTTGACAAGTTCAGGTCCTACCTTATTGGTTCAAAGATCATTGTCTACACAGACCATGCTACTATTCGTTACCTTCTGGCAAAGAAAGATGAAAAACCAAGGACGATTAGATGGATCCTCTTACTACAAGAACTTGATTTAGAGATAAGAGATAAAAAAGGGACGAAAAATGTTGTAGAAGATCACCTCAGTCGCATCCACACTCTGGATACTGAGAACATTCCGATCAATGATTCCCTGCCAGATGATCATCTAATGAGGGTCTTGGAAGTTATACCAGCATGGTATTTAGATTTTGTAAACTACCTTGCTACTGGGGTCATCCATCCTCAATGCACCGGGAATGTACTGAGGAAGTTCATGCATGATGTGAAGCAATATCATTGGGATGAACAATATCTTTTTAAAAATTGTGCTGATGGTTTGTATAGACGTTGTATCACCGAAGAAGAAGCTCAATCTATTTTGGAACATTGTCACTCAGGACCTGTGGGGGGACATATGATCTCTAAAAAGACTGCCCTAAAGGTTTTGCAATGTGGATTCTTCTGGACAACCATATCCAAAGATTCTTATGATTTTGTCCTATCAGGTGACAAATGTCAAAGATCAGGCAATATAATGAAGAGAGACGAGATGCCACTGAATCTATGGCAAGAAGTTGAGATATTCGATGATTGGGGGTGGACTACATGGGTCCATTCCCATCTTCTCATGGATTTTCATACATCCTAGTGGCGGTGGACTACGTTCAAAATGGGTTGAAGATATACCTACCGTCACTAGTGATTCCAAACCCGTCATCAAATGATTCAAAGATATTATTTTCCCCCATTTTGGAGTTCCACGAACCGTGATATCTGACAGAGGGTCCCACTTCCTTGAAAGAAGTTTTGAATCTTTACTGAGAAAATACGGTGTAACACATAAGGTAGCCTCACCTTACCATCCACGGACAAGTGGACAGGTTGAGGTCTCTAACCATCAACTAAAGGCTATTCTAGAGAAGACTGTTGGACGTGATCGAAAGGACTGGTCAGCAAAAATCAACGACGCCTTATGGGCTTATCATACTGCTTATAAAACTCCCCTTGGGACTATACGTTTTCGATTAATATATGGAAAGGCTTGCCACCTGCCGGTCGA
Organism: Alisma plantago-aquatica; assembly: GCA_963693085.1. Lineage (NCBI taxonomy): Eukaryota > Viridiplantae > Streptophyta > Magnoliopsida > Alismatales > Alismataceae > Alisma > Alisma plantago-aquatica. The sequence continues at coordinate 420,421,116 of OY856412.1, forward strand.
ACTGGAACACAAGGCATGGTGGGCAATTAAACAATTAAACTTTGATATGAAAGAAGCAGGCCAGGCCAGGATTCTGCAACTCCAAGAACTGGATGAACTTAGGATGACAGCCTATGAGAATGCATGAAACTACAAAGAATGCACAAAACTTTGGCATGATGGACATCTGAAAAGAAATGACATACAAGTGGGAGACCAAGTTCTACTATTCGACTCAAGATTGAAGTTATTCCCAAGAAAACTCCGTTCCCGCTGGTCTGGACCCTATATTGTCAAAAACATCTCCCCACATGGTGCTTTCTCTCTATGGAGTGAAAAGTTAGGCGAATTTATAGCAAATGGTCACCGCCTGAAGAGATATTTCAACTCGATTGACACAGGCGCCGACACAATGTTGGAACTCGCCAATCCAAAGGACCCACCGTGAAGCTGAAGCATTTATTCGAGCCATCGATGTAAAACAAAGGCGCTTGTCGGGATGCAACCTGATCAATAAATCCGTTCTACTTTTCTTTTCAAAATTTTGTTTTTACCTTTTAGTAGTAAAAGGAAATACCTATGAATGATATCCCACAATTAAGTTTAACAGAGTTTAGTGTTATCATGCACTCCAACATGTCTTTCCTTATGCAACCATTACATAACACAGAGATCTAACACATGATGCTTTCTATTTCTATATTTAGTCAAATCAATGACATCAATTGTTGTACAAGGAAATCCAAGAAGTTTCTTTCCATATTTTGATAGAGTAATCAAAAGTGAACATGCAATGATTTGTGCTCCATGTGCTGTTCTTATAGAGAAAGTAATACGAGGGAGTAACTATCTCCATATTCCTTACATGGTTAGTAGTAGGGAGCCAGTCATGCCCCACTTTCTAGGCATGGATGTGAAAATATTTTTGAAACCTTGAACTTCCATATCCACTTAAAAATAGAAAAAGGAGTAGTCTTAGACCGAATCACATTACACACTGCTCTAAGCTTAATGTGTAATTCTCCTTAGATAAAATCTTATCTTGATAATCACTAGGCTCATTCAGGTTCATCAGACTGCCATTAATTCCCTTATGAAGTCATGTATCATAAACAATCCACTTTCCATTTTTGTTGAAATTTATCACTTTGCAATTTGGGTGGAATCCTAATCTTATGACACAATGCCTTACAAGCTTCTTCATAAGAAACCAATTTATTGGTATCCATGGTTCATCCTAGAAAGAAATATCACCATCATCACCAACCTCACAGATGACAAAGTTCTTGAGTTTATATATATCCCTGATAATCCTATTCAAATGCCATAAGAATGTGTTATTATTAGTAATAAGCTAAAATTAATTCTTTTTGAAATACTTCTTGTCAAGAAACTTAATCCATAGAAAATCAGCTTTTCACTGCAAAATTGCAAACTTGAAAACTATGGCAGATATACTTGTTTACCTTATAGATATGATGCCTCAGCCTCCTTACACTTTAGGCTTATTCACCTTATCCCACTTGGCCATATGGATAATTGACTTATTGTTTGATAATCTCCAAATAAAGTCTCTAATTATCTTCTCAATCTCATCAATGACAGAACATGGCACATGAAAAGAAGTTGTCCAATATAGGTGGATATCCAAATCCATAGACAACTGCTTGGCTTTCCAACCCTCCAGTCTAACATTCATCTTATCAATTAAATGACTATAATATTTCTTTAAATTTTTTCCAACAAACAAAGGAATGCCAAGGTATTTCTGACTAGCTTATCTTTTTCAATCCCCAAAACAGCGCTAACTAGATTTTATCTACTCCATTACTGAATAGGACCGGTCTCTTCTCAATATTGTTCGCTAGACCAATGATGTCATGAAACACATCAAGTATACTCTTTAAATACTTGACACTCGTTTCATTAGCCTCTAGAAAAACCTTATGATTGTCAATTAGATGGGTAATCTCCATATTGCTCAAAGCCTTTAGAGGGTTTAGCCTTCGTTCCTTTACAACTTTGTCAATAAGTTGTGAAAGGCTTGCATAAAAATAACGAAGAGGTAAGGAGACATAGGATCTCCTTACCTAACTTCCTTACTGGGTTTGAAAGACTCACAAGGCTCACCATTGATAAAAGTCTAATAGGAAGTTGTAGGAAAGATTTCCTTGAGCCACAAACCCCAACAAGATGGAAATCCCATAAGCTTAATGATTTGAGAAAGAGATTCCTAGGACACATAATCATAAATTTTCAAAATATTGAAGTTAGGACACATTCTATGCTTTCCCCGTTACTTTTTGAAATCATGAATTAATTCGTTAGAAAGAAAAATAGCATCTTGAATACTTCTACCTTAGATGAAGGCAACATGATTCATGCCGATGACAGAAGGAATAACTTGCTGAAGTCTGTTGCTCAAGATCTTAATGGTGACTTTGAGGAGTACATTACAAAAGGCAATGAGTCTCAAGTTCTTTAACCAGTGGGAATATTTAGACTTGGGAATGAGCATAATAAAAGTTCTAATTGTGTCTCTCAAAAGTATGCCTCTCTTGAAGAAGTGCAAGATTCCATTTATGACATACTATATAACAATACTTTAGCTACTCTTGAAGAAATGTTCATTAAATCCATTATGACTGAGGCTATTATCAGAACTCGAGTATCTGATCACTTCTTCATTCCCAGTAATTGTAACAAGTATGTCCAAAGAAAGTATATGAACATCATCTAGACTTTTAAAGTTCAAATCATCCAGACTATCAATATTGCCCATGTGACCAGTGTTAAAGATGCTATGATAGTAGTCCATAATGAACTTTCTAATCTCCTCTTGATTTGTGTTCAGAATGCAATTAATATCTATCTTCTCATCTTAGTAAAATAATAGAAAAAATTTGTAATGGAATCCCCTTCTTTGAGCTAGAGAACCCTAGATTTTTTCCTCATGGTGAATTCTTCAAACTTAAGAGCACTATGGACTTCTTTCCTATAAGAAATAGTATGCCTTTGCAAATCAACATTTAACATATTTCCATCAAGTTCCATTTGGACTTCAAGAGCTCTTTTTCAAGGAAATATTCATTATCACTAAAATTATCAACAAATTGTTTTCCCACTTCTCTAGAGCACCTCTTACATTTCTCATCTTTGAGTAAACAATAAACATGGGGGATAATTCTCTATTTATAAGCCATATGTCTCTCACAATTCATGATAATCTCCCCTTTTAGTCCATGCATTTATAAACCTAAAGAAGAAGTGAATCTCATTCTACTTCCAATATACAATTTTGAGATCTTATGATCACTCATTGTGTTGAATATGAGAAATCCTTCAAACCGGGGAAACTCCTTCATGAATTCATAGGTATAGATAATCCTATCAATAATATAAGTGAAAAAATTATCACCCTCTTCTATTGTCCCAAGAAAAGGCAGGGCCATTCGGTTTTAAATCAAACAAAGCAGATTTCAATAGGAAGTTGTTGAAATCTTCCATCGTCTTCTTTGAGGGGGGGTTCCTTTCCCGTCTTCTAACTCTCCTTCCTCAAAAAATTTAAATTCTCTAGAGTAATCCAAGAACTACACATGCCCTTATGAATAGCCTCGATGGTGTCCCATAACCTGCGTCTATCACATTCTCCATTATGGCCGTAAACAACTGTCAAATAAAAGAAGTTATTATCATCATTAACAGAAGAGTGTATGTGTTGATCAGATTCCTCTAGCTTAATTACACCACAACTATCTTCGTTCCACATGATAATAACCCTCCCCCAAAACATAGGAAGAATGGCTTGAAATGGAATAGAATTTAGGGAAAAATATCCTAATGAGCTTTTGAATCTTCCTTTCTCTCACTTTAGTTTCATTAAGAACCACCAAATGAAGTTCTATTCGTATTATTTCTTCTTGGATTTTATGAGCCTTAGTATTAATACCTCTAACATTCCAAGACATTATATTGAGTTTGGCATCAACCATTGAGACCCCCTTTATCCAGTACTTTAGTGGTTTCTAACTCCTTCAATGATTCCATATCACCTTCTTCATAATCTTCCTCCTCCAAGTTTTTAGATCTATTTCTTAGAGTAGCTGAACTAGGGGAATTATATGTTTGACTTGGATTCATGTTCTTTGTTCTCTTTGATTTCATTGGGACATAAAAATCCATCTGACTCCTCACTCAAGTTATATTCTCTTAAGACGTAAATAGAATTTGGAGGGGTTATCAAATCAACCACCCCCTAATCAGCAATGTCCTCCATTCCTTCGTTAATAGGTCTAAAACGTCCACTATTTCCATGTAATTCCTTCTTGTTTCCTTTATTTTTATCCTGTAATATAACATCATTATTTTTATCTACAATTTCATTTGTTTCCTTTATCACTTTTATCACATAGGTTTCTTACCGACCCATATCTTTTTAGGCTTAGGACCTTCCACACCTTTGCAATCCTCATGCCCGAATAAAATGCATACATGACATGGTTTAGGTGTCATACATACTCAAATAGAAATTTCTGAGGTTCTCCTTCTTCAATCACTACCTATAGAGATTTCAGAAATGGTGAATTAGATGATATCAAGACCTACATTCTCGCATAATCCAACCTCTTGAATTTAAAAGTAAGCCTGTCAGTTCGCAACAGAGTTCCCAAGTAAGAACCAATCCTTGCAAACATGTTTTTCTCCCAAAATCAAGAGACAATTCATGAATCTTAATCCACACTGGTACTTTGTATATCTTGAATTTGGTTAAAACTTGCCATGTACGTCATTTCATTAGCAACATTGGTTTATCTATGGTGAAATAAGATCCTCCATCCAAGACCGTCTCGATATCAAATTAATCTTAAAACTGAATCAAGAAAAATCACCAGGCAAGATTTAACACCTCAACCTTACCTTTGAGAATCCAGATATGAGATAGATACCTCTCAAGAGAAGGGAGAATAGGTATGAACCCCATGATAAATCTAACAAGACAATGACACCATTTCTCAATAGTCTTCAAATCCTCCTCCTTAGGGTAGATGAAAGTTTGTCCCTTGACTCCTATTTCAAACTTCTCTGATGAAGTGTCTCCCTGAAACTTCTTGTGGAATAGATCTGTCTCAATACTAGATTGAGATGGAATCGCCTTCTCATCGCCCTTTTCACCACTGGTAGTAGATGCACTTCTGATCATCTTCCCATAAACTTGTAATTAGAACTTTGTAATGAATTGTTGTATAATATACTTATTGAATGTTGAGATTGTGTTGATGTTTAAATCTAGATATTTTTTTATATATGCTAACCTTTTATGCTTTTGCACTTACTCTTTGATATCACCATACGAGGGATGCACACTCAAGTCTTTTCTCCATTGACTTTTTAGTTATTTGGAGCTTGGATTTGGGTAATAAATATTTATGTGGCAATTCATTTAAATGATGTACTAGGATTCAGATAGAGGTGAAGTTAAAATTCATAAACTAAGTATACTAGGAATCTGATTGAAGGATGAAATAAGATTCAAGTATGAAATACACATGGAATTGAATAGAAGGCTGAACCAAGATTCATATAGGGACTACACCATGATATTTATAGAGTCTGAACTAAAATTTGCATATAGGATGCACCCCGATTCAAATTAAGGTAATATTATAATTCAAATAAAGACTAAGCTAATATTCATGTAGAAGTGCCCTTGGAAATTCATAGATGTATGAATCAAAATCCACACAGGGAACGCACAAGGAATACACTAGAAGTGTAAACAAGGACCTAAATAGGGAGTGCCCTATGACTCAAATAGAAGGCAGACTACATTTTGAGCAGAGGCTACACTACGACTCAATTCAAGGCTAAATAAGGATTCAATGAGTGGGTGCACCAGGACAAGAACAGAGGTAGTATCAAGATTAAAATAAAGGGGAACTAGGATATGTATAATATGGGCATCATTGTTAAGTAGAGGGAATTTCAGTAGTGTTGAATCATGATAAATTTAAAGGGTACACTAATATTTACATAGTGGCTAAACAACCATTCACATATAGAGTGCACCATGATTTGGAAAACCCCATGAACTAAGATTTAAACAAAGGGTAAACCATGATTCATATAAATAATGAACTATGATTCAAATAGAATATAAATCAAAATTTTGTGTATAGAGCTATATAGGAATTAAACAAAGCAATGAACCAATAATAAAATAGAAGGTGGGACCAATATTCAAATAGTGACATCATCATGATTGAATTAGAATCTGAAAGAATTCCATTTGAGGGCACACTAGGATTTAAATAAAGGCCAGACTAATTTGTGAAGAGTGACTACACTAGGGTATGAATATAGGCTAACACAAGATTCATATAAGGGTGCTCTAGGGTCCAGTGATGGATGAACCAACATTCACATAGTAATTGTAAAAGGAATTAAATAACCCCTGAACCAATATTTAGACAATGATTCACTAAGATTCATGTTGATAATAAATTTTGATTTTGATAAAGGATGCACCAAGGTTGATGTCATGTTTTAACTAGGATTGAAGTAGCACATAGATGAAGATTTTTGGTATGCTGCATGAACCAAACTTGGGTTATATTTGAACTAGGACCCATGGGTAATGCATGAACCATGATTGGATTGTAGGTTGAACCAACAAACTTGGGTAATATTTGAACCAGTACCCAAGGGTAATGCATGAACCATGATTGGATTGTAGGTTGATCCTTGATCAGATTGTAGGTGAAACATGATGTAAGTTGGGGGGGTGGTGAATGAGGACACAAGAAGCACATGAACTGAGATTAACACGAATGGAACAAGTTAGCAAAAACATGAGACCTAAAACAATTTACATTGAAATATCATGTTCAATTTGGACCATGGATTTAAAAATGCCAAAATCTTCCTCTATGCAGTTCACTTTGTATTCGAGAAGTAATGGGAAAATAACCTTATGATACCATATTAGAACTACTTTTTTAAGAGTAAGGATACACACCACCCCTTCCATACCCATGTTTTTAAGAGTAAGGATACATACCACCCCTTCCATACCCATGTATACACATACATCAAGGTGCAAACTATTACACAAAAGAGTCTTAAGAAGTCTCTATCATATGTGAGAAAATGGAAGATAGTGGGAAGGAGGGTTATAGAGGATGAAGAAAAGAGAGAGGAGGGAAGTAGATGTGATAAACTATAAAATTATAATTTCCTTCATAGGAGAGAGAATATGATAACTAATAGGATATTGAATTTTAATAAAACATAGTTATATTTTTAGAAGAGATGGGAATGACACTAACTAAAATAGAACATATAAGTATATATAAAGTTTCGCTAGAATGCACCCGAGTGTACTGGAGACAAAATTCACTCAACTCATTTTTCATAATACAACTATCATTTCAAAAACCAAATTATTGCTACTTTTGAATGTATTATGAATTGAATATAATAAAACTTTAAATTATTTGGACAATAATGTCATGCATTTAAAGAAAACAAAAATGGCGCATTAGGAAAAAAGAATACACATTCCTTTTATTATTCATGAATGAGTGACTTACAAGCATCCAAATGAGTTCAAATTGGGTGTGTAACATGTGTTTATTATAATTATATCAAAAACTTGGATTTTCTAAAAAAAGGCTTGGTATGTAGGCTCCACTAGAATATATAAAATGATCTATACACTCTAGTGTATGGTGCAATATATACACTCAACTGTACTATAGAATCTCTCTCTCAACACAAAAAGTGGTGTGGTTTATATTTTATATAAGTAAATACCATAGTTTATTGACAAAAATACCTCACCAAGATTATCTCAATCTGAGCTCCTTTTCACCTCCATTATGGAAGAAGACCTAACGATATTTTCCCGCAGCTATGCCTATGTGTAGGTGGATAGTGGAACATGGATCTATTGTCTTTTGGTGTAATTGTTGGTGCTCCAAATATATATTCCATTATGCCTTTTTTTGTAGGGTACGTCAATGGTAATTTCATAGTGGTGAACTTGTGGCATGAAGAATGTGGTTGGGATTGGTCTTCTCTTACATATGTGTTGAATGAGTATGGTATAAGGGAGATAATTTCATATAACAATATGTGGTGAATCTTTTTAATTGGAGCGCATCCTTTGATGTCTGATTTCTCGTTTGCTCACTATGTTAGGTGATTACTCAACTAGGTATAATAACCATCTCAATAGATGGATATGGAGAAATTATGCGATTCTTAGTGCCAAATGATTGTATGGAATCTTCTAGACAATGCATTACTCACCAAAAACAACCTGGTCGGGTGAAATATTCACTTGGTTACTAGATGTTGTTGTTGTATGAAATCGAGATCAAAGTCTGGACATCATATATTTGTTAACAATGAATTCACCCATTTTCTATGCAGTCAAACTACTGGCCTCAGGTACCCAGATGGAAATTGGCGATATGGTCAGGTTCTTGACCTGCTATTTCTCTTTCAATAAAACTCTTATGTTTTGAGTTCCAAAGACTGATTGTTATCATGCCTCTAAACATTGGTATGTTGGATGATCTGTAGATTGCAACACAAAGTGAAATATGACCATGCAAAGCCTAACTTGGCATAGAGGTGGAGGGAGATTTCTCTTGTTCTCAATCATACGATGAAGTCCATAAGCTTCAAGAAAGTGGATAATGGTGCTTTATAGCCCACTCTCAAGCATAATGGAGTCTCTGATCCAAAGCTAAAGCTAAAAGCCATTTTACTAGTAAATTGGTATCCTTATTACATGCATAATCTCAAACTGAATATTACCTTATGCCTTGAGAAGGGTATAGATGGTTATCCTAGAATATAGAAGGTGGGTGTGCTTCAATAAAATAAAGGGAGGACCACTGTGTCATATCAATTCTAGTTGTCTATGGACTCACTTGACAAACCTTGTGCACATGATCATCATGGTGTTGAAAACAATCAACGATCACAACTTCAATGCAGGTTTGTTTGAATATAACACATTGAGGATTTTGAGCTCACCTAGGGAAAATCCCCTACATGTTGCAAGACTACAATGATGACCAGGGAGATCAAGAAATTTGTAGAGTAGAGAGATACTATAGCTCGTATCATCCCAAGATTGGTGAATTTAGTGGTTGCGGAGTTTGAATTTGAACAATGATGGTAGTTGTAATAGATCCAATCTTCCTCCCCAACGGTTGTTATTAATAACAAAAAGAATTAAAACACTAAACCTGAGACAATTTCATAAATATTGCTTAAATGTATATAAAATCAACATAAAATAAATAAATTTGTAATTAAGTACATGTAGAGATATAATTGTAATTAAGTCCCTAATAACAAATAGATAGAAAACTAAATATTAAAGTGTCACATGTGTCCTGTGTGATCTCTATAGAACCACTTCCCCTATCTTTCATTCTATCTACACTTACCCTACTCCATCAAACATGATTGACTACGAACCATGGTTTTACACCAAAACGATACATGATGAATGGGTGTGGGAGGGAATGTATTTCTTAGGTTGAATATGACTCCCTGAACTAGTATCATAAGAGGATGAGCTATAGAAGGATCTTGAATGTGCATCACGTCCTACCATGAACTTAGAACCCCCTTTTAGGTTTGAACATGCAACATATATTCCCAAATGACAAGGAAGGTATGTACTTTATGCCCTTATTAATTATAACTATTGCTAAGTATGTATTTATAATTGATAATTATTTCCAACTATGAATCCTATTGTCAATAATTATGAATTTCAAACACTAATTATGTGATTTTACAATACATCAATCCAATTGCATTCATGTTAAGGAGGATTGCAAATGTATCTTGTAATGCCCTTCCTAAGAACACACATGCATGTAGTGGAAGAAAAACATAGTTATTCATAACTCGTACACCTAATGGGGCATTACATAATAATGGAACTCCTAAAAACGATATAATCAATCCACACAAACTTGAAAGATAAATATTCTCATCATTGTTCTTGGAATAGGAAACATAAGTGCTATCAAAAGGGAAACTAATTTAATATCTCGAGACAAAGTTTTTGATCTAAAATTCTACATATGGAAATGTATATCTGAATCTATAAATTTGAGAACATCTATAGTTGGAATCCCAATAGACTTATCTTTCTCTATCCTTATGCTCGAAGACTCTGGATGCTACTTATGCTCCTTCTGCTTTCCTACGCACATCTCGTCCACAACCATGCATTGAATAATTAGTCGTTAAGAGTAAATGGCATGAGTACTCTAATATATCTACAAAATTGGAGTGAATAGACACTACAAAATATTCTTAAACATGATACACATGGAACTAATAATAATTTTTTTAATAAATCTCAAACATGAGTAATTGTTCTTTCTTTAACTTAGTCCATGTCTCTTTACTTATCTTTCTCTGGAGAACATTACTCTGGTACCTAGGTCTCATGACCTACACTATGGTGCCTTGGTCACATAACCTACAAATAGGGCATGATTTATGTATCCGAATTGGCATGGTCTCTATTGCCTGGGCATCATGAATTGCCCAAAGGGCTTGGGTCATGTCTCTTGAGTTGACATGCACTAGGTCATGGGTCTAACTCCATAATTTGATTTCATCTCTTATTAAATATGATCTTATATGAATCTTAATGCATTTTGACCTGATCTTAAATCTTAAATCTAAATATATAGAACTTAATAAAATCTTATCTTGCAAATTCATCATGACTTGATACATTAAAATATAATAATATTATTATAAATTTAATTCTTAGATCTTAATTGTCTAACAAATCTTTATAACATCTCTACTTGAGATATAAGGCACATGCAACATAACCATGAAAGTATGAAAATATTACTTGCATATATTAACTAAAGTACTTAGAACATTGGGTCATATAAATCATTAAAGACTTATTTAAGAACATGTATATGTAATGAGATTAATATATGAATACTCATGGAAATTAACTACTTACCTAAATCAATAGGAACAATCACTCCTAAGATTTTGATTGTTAATGTGATGGAGTGAACTTTTGGAATCCTAAAATGTCCAATGACATAAGTGAAATCATATGGTTGAATTATATTGAGAGTTCCAAGCTTTTGACAAAGTAGGTGTGTTGATGTGAGGTTGACATCATGATTAAGATATGTCTTTTTAATGCCTTTTTGAGGAATTTAATTGAATGGTCTAATAGCTGAGTTTCGTCACCAATTTGAAGTAGAATGTACCTTGAGAGGTAAGGAGGCTATGGTTAAAATTTGGTGGCATTTGGATGTTCCTAGATGAAGCTATGGAAGTTTGAAATTTGGAAAATGATGTGCTTTATTGAGGATTTTTCAGACCTAAGTTTAATACCTTAAACCTAGACTAGGCTGTGTCACGCTTCCCTGGCTTGAGGAGCCACAGATCGCTGTCGTGACCCTCAGATGGGTTGTATCTGACGGCTTGAATCTTGTTTGCAAGATCAGTTTGCCAAGGCAATGTGGGCAATTGGAATGGAAGCGCTGATCGTTGATTATGTGTGATTGTGGGTCAATCACGAGATCATGCCTCCAACACACCTCGGTTCGTCAAGATAGTCTAAATAAGCCCTCACTTGAGGCAAACTGTCACCCACACAGAGAATAGAGCAGCCTCTAACATAGTCTCTCCACCATAACTCACAGACCATGGGTGGGAGAAGGAGTCGGAGGTAGAAGGCAGTTCAAAAGGTAATGAACATAGGAATCAAAGGTCGAGGTCATGCAGTTCCAAGACGACATGCTCTATGGACCTATGTACCCGTTCCGATGGCCGATGAGGTGGAGCTTGTCCAGTTTTGAAGTCAGAAATTGGGAGAGGTATGAAGGGCATGGTTGACATTGTTTGAGAACATAGAGGAGTTCCTCGAGGCGATGCACAACCTTCGGGAGCTTCAGATTGACGTGAGGAGAAGCAGATGCAATTTGCCCCTTTACTCTGCTACAGCTAAAGATGGCGGCGACGCTCCCACCTAAATGGAGGATCAGAAGCAGAGCACCCGCGGCGAGTGGCCGACGGCGTCGAGGGAAAGAGACTGAAGCTTGGGTCATGGTAGATCTTTCGTGAGGAGGAGGCGACACCTGTTGCTAGCTCACGAGAGGAGAGCCCATGCGGCGGTGCTCTATTTCACAGAGGAAACAGAGGTCGCGGGATAGATCACGAGAAAGGGGGGCGGAGCCGATTGGGTTGGCAGATCTTGAGATCCACAGATCCCATCAGGGATCTGGATCGGGTGGCTAGCGAAGCGAGAGAGGGAAGCACCCTGGACACGTGTCACCATCTCATTGGCCGAAAAAGGTAAAACCCAATAAACTCGTAGATTTTCAATAATTCACAATAAATAGCTCAATGATTAGAAAAATACAAACAAACTACCGAAATTCTCAGAATAATGAGTAGAACACAATGAAAGCATAATATCAGATTTTAAAGAATTAATATTAGTGATATCATGTAATATGTGTAATGCTTAGTTCTTGAGTAATAAATATTAATTGATGATCTAAAATTAGGAGAATGAATCAGTAACTCTTAAATGAGTTTTAGAAACCATGTGACATCATATATGATCATGTTATGACACAAAATCATGTAATTTGTTCCACATGTCTAATTAGGGCTAATAACCCTAAATAAAATGCAATAAATACTTACATGCTAAATAAATGATGGAATTCACAGAACACCCTTATATCAGTAACTAGAAGATTATATGTAAATATGAGATCAATTTTGTACACGAAATCCATGTTATATGAAGATGACCCTTAATGCATGGATCGTAACCCTAATTTGAATAATGTATATAAACTAGGGTTAATATGTGTAAAAAAAGGATTTGGAGCCTAATGTTCAGATAATGAACCATAATCTGTAAAACGACATCAGTTCAATAATCCTAAGACAAGAATGCAAGTAATGATGCACATAGTACATGTATATGTAGAAGTTTGTTATTCAATATGTAATATCAAATGTTGTAACAATTCATTATGTAAATATATGTTGAATGGTGAACATATGTTGTATGGTTTGTTTATTGTTCATGTGCATGCACTACTGATTGTTTCCTTCTGAATTCCTCTAATTTTCTTCTTCTTAGCCTAGTGTGTGGTGTTTATATTGGGATTCTCACTGAGGTGAGGGTTTCAATTTGTACGTCAAACAGTAGATTAAGTTTTATAAAATCCAGGGACATCACAGTTAACCTTTAAATTTTCCTATCATTATAACCCAAACCCTAATTAGTCTCTTATAGCCCCCAACTGGGCCAATTATAGAAATGCGAGAAAGTAGAGTTAGAATCACGACTCCTGAACTTATTCAATGGTTAGATCTCAAAAAATCTTTCAAATTTAATATATAACTTGACCCCATTGGATATAACAATAAAAAATATGAATTATCTTGCATAGGCCAATTAAGATTTTGATAAATCAACTGATCTTAATCTAGGATCAGATAAAATAAAAAGTAAAATGATGAATGTCTCCTTAGAACTGTTACCCATTCATATTACATGACAAGGGGTTATTTCCTCACACATTACACATTGAACTGAAACCATTCATTCCTAGAATACAGATGTCTAAGCGTGACATATAATTGGGAATGCATGGGTAGCGTGGTAATTCTCATGCCTGGCTTCTTCGCCCATCCATGGCATCAAGTTGTTGTTACATGAAGCATGAGTCTCCAATCAAACAACAGAAAAACACAAGAAACCTCATTACATAGACTTGCCTAAAACCTTCCTCAAGCCATCCTAGACTTGACAAGCCCTCACAGAGGGTTTCTCGAGCTTTAGAGCTCAACATCCTTAATGTCCTCCCTATTGAGATAGGGCATCAACACTCAAAACTGGGTAATGGCACCTGTGGCATGCATAGAAAGAACTAAAAGTGTACAAAAATATGCTATGACACAATCAGGGTGTCACATGAACCCTGAGGCAAATAATCAATTTGGAAAGGACCCCATCGATGTACACTGTTGGTGGCCAACATGAGTGTTCCAAACTGGAACAATTGGGCCAAAGGAACAATAGAGTGATAAAGTGGAAGGATGGGTACTTGATAGAGGAACTGTGGAGATAATTTGGGTGGTGGTCGTTGGAGTTATTGCCATGAGTTCGTTGATAACAAGGAAGGAAGACTGGCTTTACATTCATGTCTGAAAGCACCGTGGTTAAAATTGATGATATCTAAGTTTTTTAGTGAGTCAAGTGATGGTCTAGGGACAAATTTCTCAAGGTCCTAATAGTCTTGACAAACTCTAGTGAGCTCCATGTCTTTCGGTCAATGAAAGGTGAAGGGTGGAGATTGGGCGTTTTGTGGACAATGCTAAATAGGTTTATATAAGGGGATTAAACACTCTAGAGAGAGTCCTAATTCAGTTGGGAAAGCTAGATTTTGAAAAGATGTCAAAGGGATGGAGAATCGATGGGAGGAGATCGTGCAGACTATGAGGAGTCCTGGAAGGTCTGGCTTTAGGTCAAGTAGATAGTGGCCCATCCTACAAATGGATCTGCGACCCAAATTCTGACTCAAGCCGGGTTATAGGTCTCTGTAACAATGTAATAAAGTCGTGACTTTAGGTTGGACAAGGAAATAAATGATACAATCAATTATTTTTTATTAATAATTATATTAGGATCTTTCCCAAATTATTTAGGTTATCAAATAAAGTTAAAATGATATGAAAATTAAACTATGAGCTATTTCGAGTGTCTGGAACCTAATCCATCTGATTGTATTTAGGTTTAGATTATCTTTTAATCACAAATTCTACCTGTGTCACTATCTTAATTTAAATACAGTAAATATAGGATAAATTGAATCCAGCTTTCTTTATTTATTTGAGTAAATTTTGACATTAGGGATGTTATCCACTTAAGATTTTATCTTGTTCAATTTTCTTGATCTTTTTGGGGAAATTACATTGGAGGAGATAGAAAAAGAGATAAGATAATGCAACTTTACTATTTATGCTAATAGTCATCTATATTTAAAAAAAAGTATTATCACTACTTGTGGTTGAAGTAATATATTTCATATATTCAAAATCCGAGTCTTTTACATTAATCTGCTATCTCTTTTAAAGTATCTAAAGTGTAGAAAAAAGAAAAAGATGGTAAAAATATTCTTCTTTTCTTTTGAAATAAAGGATAAAATACTAATGTATGAAGAAAAAGAGAAGCTACTTCTGGTTGTTTTATATTTTACTCATTATTCAACAAGAAATATTATTACTTGTACTTTTTGCATTAGGTCCATAAGTTAACTTGTATTAGGAAAGACTTCACTAAAGATTCTAAATAAAATACAAAATTTTGGGAAGATGATATTCTACCCACCTTATGGTAATTTTGTCATCAAAATTTATCAGCCCACCCACCGTAGGGTTATACATATTATAAATGTGCTAACTATAGTATCATCTTGAAGGTTCACTATAACTCTCAAGGTGTGACCTTCTCTTTGTTAAACATATAAATATGAGTAACATGTGAATATAGTAATAATGAATCTTGAGATATGTCTCACACCATCATGATTATTACACAGATCCTAGCTAGCCTCTCTCCTAATGGAGCTAGAAATGGGGTTTCAACTCCACCTTGAACCCAACTCACTTATCTATGTCAAATTATCTACCCTTCATATGCATGTTTGGTCTTACTATGTATTAGATCAGGTTTAGGTGACTACATGTCTCAAAACTTTAATTCCAACTCTTATTTTCTTTGTCTCCTTTGGATACATGCTGACTGGTCATATATCTAGAGGTGACATGTATTATCACACCTATATTAGCACCTCCCTAGTGTACATGTCCCATGCCACATGTACTTGAAAGGATGATACGAGCGTAGCTATGTACATAACATCCTCTATACAAAACCCCATAAGCTTGTGTCTCATATGACAAACATGTGAGAAAGAGAGAACATAAAGGTTAAAAACATCTAGGCACATAACCTAAAACTCATGTAAACTTTTATCACCTAACTAGACCTCTACTTTGATTTTCAATATCTTTCGCTTACTTCTTCTATACCTAAGGATACTAACTTTCTTTCTAATTATGTACTATAATCTCACTTGGATTCTAAAGTAAGAATGACAAAATTCATACAGTCGCCAACTATAATGTTGCTCTGATACCATATCATAACACCCTCCTAAGAACACACATGGTGTGACGTGTATTATCACACCCATATTAGCACCTCCCAAGTGCACATGTCCCATGCCACATGCACTTGAAAGGATGATACAAGCATAGCTATGCAAATACCATCCTCTATACAAAACCCCATAAGCTTGTGTCTCATATGACAAACATGTGATAAAGAGAGAACATAAAAGATAAAAACATCTAGGCACATAACCTAAAACGCATCTAAACTTTTATCACCTAATTGGACCTCTACTTTGATTTTTAATATCTTTCGCTTACTTCTTCTATACCTAAGGATACTAATTTTCTTTGTAATTATGTACTATAATCTCACTTGGATTCTTGAGTAAGAATGACAAAATTCATGTAGTGGCCAACTATAATGTTGCTTTGATACCATATCATAATGCCATCCTAAGAACACACATGCATGTAGCGGAAGCAACACAGAGTTACCCATAACTTATGCACCTAAGGGGATGTTACGCAAAACTACATTCATAACTACAATATCATCAATACACACAAACTAAAAAGATAAATAATCTCATCATTGTTCTTATAAAAGGAAACATAAAAGCTATCATAGGGGAAAAAATCCTTTAATATATTGAGATAAATGTATCTTCTCTAAAGTTCTAAATATGGAAACATGTAAATGAATCTAAAAATCTAAGGATAATCTTATAGTTGGCACCCACTAGATGTTATCATGCTCTATCCTTGTACTCCAAGACTCTAGGTGCTACTTCTACTCCTTCTCCTTGCCTACAAACATCTTGTCCCTAAAATATTCTTAAACATGTACACATGGAACTAATATTAAAATATGTAATCAATCTTAAACATGACTAACTCTTCTTTCATTAACTTATTTTTTTATCTCATTACTTATCTTTTCCTACAGACCTATACTATGGTACTTGGGTCTCATGACCTGCACTAAATTTCTTGGGTCACATAACCTGCACAGGATGGGTTTTGTATCTCAATTGGCATGTACTCTAGTTTTTGGGCCTCATGAATGGCACAAAGGCCCAAATCATGTCTCTTGACTTGACCTCTCCTGTGATAACCTAGGGTTTTCTCTCCCTATGAGTAATTGACATCACCTAATTTGAGATCAATGGTCCTAGTTGATCTATTTGATACTTAATCATGGTCTCCTTGCCCCATGTCTCAGTGTGTGACTCTAAAAATCAATGGAAACCCATGTTTTAATGCCTTCAGTGCATCATGCTTTTACTTTTCAGTTTGAACCCCTTATACTTGATCACCTTGATCGCTTATGTATAGTGTCGTCGAACTTTTCATTATCTTTGTAATGGTCCAACAGTCACCTCGATTGGACCATCATAACTTAATTTATGGCCATTTGAAATTGACCCAATTTTAGTTGATTTAAATCGATTTTATCTATTTGGTTATCCTTTTTGGGCCTTAATTGGAGGGTGTGGCCCAGTTGAGAGGGCACCCTCCTTAACTATCCCAATGATGGTTTCTCAGCCAATCACAATAGGGGAAATCTACCCCCACCAACCCAGACCGTCAGATTGCCTTCTCACAGCTTCCACCCTAGATCAAGGCTAATAGCTCACCCCTCCTTCTGTACTTTTCACCAACACCCTTTACGCCACCACTACCTAATCCCCTTTGGTGCCACCAATGATATCCCATCTTGCTCCATTTTGCCAAATTGATCCCCCATTCCAACTCATTCTGCCCCCCCCCAACTTCATTTCCCTATTGTGAACCCTAGTGCAACCTCCATCTTCCTCTCGATGGACTTGCGCTGCCTCTGATTTTGGGTGTCGGATCTCTAGGCTTCCATGGTGCAAATCAAAATCTTCTCATAGATCATAACTTGTAATACTCACAAGGTTTTCTTAACCTCTTGACCCAACTATGATATTATCTTGTTGGTATATATTCATGTATGAATGCTTGTCTAGGTAATTACTTGATTGAGCTATTGTTCCTATGATTACTGCTTTCAGGTCGATTATACTACGTTGAAAAACCTCAAACATAATTTAGAGAAATCCCTTATACAACATAATGTTGATATGATGGATTAAAAAACCTAAAACATTCTTGGTATTAAACAATGTCATTAAGTGTTCTCACCTTATTTCTACTTCTTTCTTATGAGATATTTTCTAGCCAAGCAACTTTTATATTTGTTACAACCCCAATGATGCATACGTTTTCATAATTGAAATGTAAAGATTTTATGAATTGGAATTAATTAAAAAGGTTGTATGTTTTGCTTCAAACAATGGGTTACTTTGCAAATATCCCTTTGAATAGGAATTTCGTGATTCCTATTATTATGTTAATCCAATAATGGATATAAAAGAGAAGAAAAGAAGAAAGTCCAAATAATTAAAAAATGATACAAGATAATGAATATTAAGAAAAATAAGTATGAGAAATATAGGGAAACATGTATGATTGATCACCATGGATGATATTTTGAATTCACATGTTTATAATAGTGAGAAGAAAATAATTTTAGAATTTGGGAATAAAGTTCCATGTATTAATCTGTCTCCCTAACGACTTTTTGGTTTGCCAAAAAGAAGACAAACAAAGCCTTCATAAGAAAGTCGTGGTTCCTTTTAGGATTTAAAAGTTTGTTGGAGGAATATATATATGTATATTCCTTTCGAAGACATGCCTTTCCTTTTAGTTGTATTTAACTGATCAAGCAAAGGAAAAAGATAAAGAAAAGGGATGTGTACAAATGAAAGTAAGGGGAATATACTTAATTATTTTCCAAAAATAATAATGATATACCAACTACGTATAGGCAGATCTCATCGATCGATACACCCAATAATATATATATATATATATATATATATATATATATATATATATATATATATATATATATATATATAAAAGGACAGACCTGCATGGATGACAACCCTTTTTCCCCACCATGTCATGGCTATGTACCTACTCGCCCTATGACTCTAGGGTTTTGCCTAGGATCTGCTTTCCCTTTCTCGGCCACGGCAGGCATTATCGTAACATGGAAGTTTGGTTGTAGGCTTGTCATGGCCTATGAACCCTTGAGAAGGGATGACAAAGGTCCATGGAGAAACTAAGCAATGACCTGGTCTTAGTAGATAATTTCGGGTCCTCTAGAGAAGCGGGAGGTGGTGGCTGCATAAGAAGTAGGGCCGTAAGGAGGCAGTAGGATGAGTATCTTCTCCGTTTATTGAAAGATAGGATGACCAGAGGGTCATGTTTCCTGTAGAGCCAAAATGCGAAGAAGCCGACTTAGAGTCAAGAAAGGAACTCGTGAGACCTAGGCGATGACCCAGACCTGGGCACCATGGGAAGCACCTCCAGGTAGCCGATCTTCCTCTCTGTTTTGTTAAGTTAGGGAACCGACATCTTCACAGGAGTCCTCTGAACCTGGAGCATACGATGGCTAGCCTTAGTGTTCCCAATCCGACAGAGTTGGGTAGAGGGCATGATGCCCCTGGTTGTAGCAGCGCGGCTGCACGCCCGAGACCCTAGGGAGTTGACCCCACGGCGGGGCTTCCTTCGTACGCGCAGGGCCACATCCGGAGGAAGACAACCCAGGGGGTTGTTCCCGAACTGCCCCAATTCACATGATCAATCTAATCACTACATGGAGGGTAGTCCTTCCCTTTCTCTTATTAAGTATGGGTGGCCAAGTTACATGATAAGTAATGAGTTATTGGCTGACGTGGCGTGATGCGATTGACCTATGTAAATGTATTTAGGAAAAATCGTATCTAAATATTGGTAGGTCAGATCTTGACAAGTTATATACGGAAATTGATCATAAAAATGCAAGGAATACAATAAAAATATAATTGAAGTCTAATTATTCTTGAAATTCAAAATGTGCTTAAAGTTTCTATCTTTAATGCTTCCTTGGATAAGAAATCCTAATTTGATGATTAATGAAATTGGGAACGGTCATTATGGATGTTTTATGTGAATATTAACTTGTTGTTAAAAAAAGAGAGAACTAGGTCTACAAAGATGATCTTTATGCCTAATTGGCTGATTTAGAGCAATAATGAACTTAGAAACCCTAATGTAAGTTTAGTGTTTTCTTATGTGGACTAATTTGAAATTCATAAGAGGAAAGTGATGATAAGTTGGTCCTAAGCCTATTAGGAAGATTATAATGAGGTAATTAGGGTTTGCATCTAGTTTTACTATTTTTAGGGTTTGTAGTTAAAATGATGGAGAGTTAAAGATAAACCCTAATGAAACCCTAAAAAGGAGTAAGAAACCAAGTTCAAGTCAAATAGATAGAATCTTGAGAAATTGTGTAATAAATAGAGTACATGTGCTTTTCAGGATCCTTGATTGTGTGGTTAAACTACTTACTTGGATTGCTTTCTTGGATTGAACTGCTACTAGCTTGTGAAATCCACTGAACAGGCATGTGGTTACACTTATAATTAATCTCTTTAGTTTCACGGTGATTCTCGAATGTTTTATCAGTTGCCTAAAAATAACTGCTTGGATGATTTTTATTTCATGCAACTATAAAGTGACTATGATTATCACCATAAATATGTATACATGACTGGCTCAGATCCTGGTCCTCCTCTGTGGCTTTGCTAATGATGAAAAGTGTAACCTAGTACATGGCCTACTTGTTAAGTAGGGCATCAGTTTATCATGAGTTAGAAATTGGGCTACCCACGTGTAGTGCCATGATACTCTTTAGCACACCATTAGTTAGGGAGTGGGATACTTATGGGTAATGCCATGTGACTCAACCCTAGAAATTGATTCACCTGTTAGGTAGGATCATGAGGGGTTTAATGGGGATCTAACATAAGGAAGGTAGCATCCAGGTCCACTACAGGGACAACGTAGAGGCTAGGGTATGTATGTATTGAGTAGTTATGTTTAAAACGTAAAGTTGTTTGATTAAATCATAATTGACTGCAATATGTTGTTACAGTTAATTGCACGATTATTGTTTCCCCCACGTACTGGCATATTCATTTATGCTGACCGACATTTTGTTTGTCAGCATTTTAGGTACAAATTGGAAAGGACAAATAGTAAAAAGGGATATTATGAAATTAAGAAATAAAGTGCAAGGAGGATTAGTTAGAATAGAGTCCAGATGTAGATAGAAGTTAGATATCCAAGTTTTTGAAAAAGGTATGCAAAATTTTATTTTAGTACAACTTTTCAGTATAATCATGATAGAATTTAATAATTATTACTGATTATTTGTCAAACCTTTGATCTGGAAAATTGGGATAACGACTCTGACCTCTTGGTCTCCCTTAATTGGGGGTTACCTGGAGGCGAAGTCATTACAATTGGTATCAGAGCCTAGGTTCCTCATTTAATCCTTAATAATAATTAAATTTTACAAATTCCATAGAACCGAGGGAGTTATTAGAGGATTTTATGAAAGACAGAGGTGTCTAGAAAAGGATCACGTCCGGGGGCTAGCAATATTTTCCTCCACACCGCTAGTCAGAATATGAGGACTCCCAGATTTGTGTGACTTCCTGGCCAATGTCTTAGGATTTTACTCGAAATAAGATACCTTTAGGACTCTCTCATCTTGTTCATCCCTTCTCATCACAAATTCTGTTAAGGATTTTAAGGATTAGGGTTTTTCTCTCTCCTCCTCACCCTCTTGAGGTATGGGTAAAGTTGATAAGGTTTAAGGAATCATCCACTAAATTAATGAAAAGCATGTAAATAAGATGTCTTGGACATAAGCTTAATAGATTAAGCATAAATTAAAGAATAGCTACATGCTTAGGTCGTATGACATATGTTGTCATGCCCTCAGGAGAGACCTGAGGCTAGACCTCCTTATCAGGAGGATGAGTAGAGCAAGTTAGTCATGGAGGTAGGGACCTCCATTATAAGTAGAGACATGACACATCCTCTAAGGATGATGCTAACCCTAACCCTAAGGGGTGGTTAGAGAAAGAGATGAAATGATGAGTTAGATGTCATGATAGACTGGGTGTGTGGGTGGACATGCTTTTGGATGCCCATGACGATATGAGCCATGTGAGGTTGGATGACCTAGTGCCTTTGGCAACCCAACTCTGGGAAGGGTCATGCATGTTAGAATGAAGGATAGCTCCTTCATTGACGAGGTTAGTAAAGAACCTATGAAAACCCAATGGGCTTATATGGGCATGGTATAATATGCACCCATAGTACTTCAGTAGTGCTGACAGTAGGATAAAACCCTGGCTAGAAAAGTATGTTGTATATCTTATGAGATAAGCATAAAGAGCTATGGATAATCTTGAGCAAACATAAGTTTGATCGATCATGGGTTTCACTCATGTAGGTGTTTGTATATGAGCTTGATCTACCTTATTAGAGAGAAAACCTCTAGTGGTAAGGTTGTTTGTAGGGTTAGTTCTAGAGAAAAAGGGCAAAACCCTAGAAAGAAGGATGACAGCTTAGACTCCGGGATATGAGGAACCCTGAGAAGCTGCATATGTTACGACTTAAGTGGATGGTTGTGGTTGCCTCGTGCATGGGCTTGATGGTATCTTGGTTGTCTTTAGAGGGACCAAACCCTAGAGGGAGGATGAGACTGCTGGTGCCTATGTGCCTATGGTATAGGTGTTTACCTTCAGAGATGGGAATAAGAGTTCCTTAGACCATGAAAAGGTTTAGTAACAAGTTGTGAGGCCTTATACCTAGT
This sequence comes from Alisma plantago-aquatica, assembly GCA_963693085.1. NCBI lineage: Eukaryota > Viridiplantae > Streptophyta > Magnoliopsida > Alismatales > Alismataceae > Alisma > Alisma plantago-aquatica. The sequence goes on from OY856412.1 coordinate 420,444,055, forward strand.
TGGATGTCCTTGAGGAGGACTCAACTCAGAGGTGTTGTAGGAGTACAAAGATAATAGGAAGTGCATACCATACCGTGTACAAGCTTGGTTCATGGTCAAAAAGGTTGAACATGCAGTTGGACATCCAAAAAGTGAACCTAGGGTTCCTAGGCCTAAGAGGGGAAGTGGTGTACCTGATGCTCATGATGAGATTTGAGTTTCCATAGATTTGAGCATGGTACTACTCATGTTTAGAGGAAAAGGAAACCCCTTGGACTAAGGTACATGTTTCATGAACCCCTCATATGTAGGTTGGTGACTTGTGTATGTATGATGTTGAGGAATGAGAACAAGTAGGACCTACCGTGGATACCTAGCATGGTTTCGTAAGTGGTCTACTTCCTAGCTACGTGCCTTAGTAGCTTGTTAAGGTTAAGTATGCTCATGTGGATATAAACCCTAGACATAAGGATATTTGTGACCTTTGTTACCAAGATGTAGTTTCCTCCCATCCTGGGAGAAGGACCCTTTTGTAGGGTGTATACTAGTTTTGTTGGTTTTGAGGTAACCGAAAGAGGTCTCCTAGGATCTTGAGAAGCTAAGTGAAAAAAATACATAGTATGAGAATGAATATGTAGACCCATAGATAACCATCTCTAAGTGCATGTGGATGTGTTACCATGGAAGTAACCGGTATGGGGCCTGACCAAGGTAGGAAGGTCGCCATGACCCCTATGAAAGGATGAAAGTCAACCCATGAATGCAGAGAGAGATGATGGAGACTTAGATGAGGTTATAAGTTGGACATGTACTATATTAGAATCCTAAGTCTATATCCTAGGGTCAGGTAGGGATAGGACCGATGGAAGTAGGAGTTGCCTAATTCCCTAGTTGCACATGACCATAGGGTCGGGAGGTAACAACTATCTTTGTCTGAGGGACATGGGTTAGGATATTTATCACCTTCATAAACTCATGGGACCCAAAGGGCAAATAAGGAGGGCACTCTTTGGATGCATAAGGGAAGAGGGATGACCCCAAAAGTGCTAGCACCCTACAGACCTAGAGGAGATGACCAAGGATTGTGTGTGGACCCAAGTAGGTTTGAGACCAGTTTTTCATGAAAGTAACCTTGATATCGAGATGTTCATGATGTAGAGACATGTGTTGCACGTTTCAACCTAGACTGGAAGGTGTACCAACAATGTGAGATGCACCATATCTACTCTTGGAATGGGAAGAACTCTGTATTTGGACTGCAGCCAAATGCTTATTTCCTCTTGTTATGGGGGTGAGAGATAGGGCAATATGCATGCCATACACCAAGGATAAAGATGATGTGAGTGGAAATGTCACTATGATATATGAGGATAGATATAATATCATACCTTTGTTGAGTGTACGATACATGGATGGTTTACAAACACTAAGAGAACTAAGGTAGTCATCTTATGAGGATGTTCTTATCATGAGCTATGTGGAATTTATGAGCTATACAAGGATGAGCTATGAGTTTTCTTGATAAAGATAGACTTAGAGTCCGAGATGAGATAGTAAGTGGAATACATGGAGGTGTATGTCTTCAACATTATCTAACACATAAGGATGTGAGGTGGTGATGGATGCTCTTATTGAGAGGCAGGTATCTAGCTTAGCTAGTGAACAAGCAGGAAGGGGTGGTTAGGTGAACCCTAAGTCTGTGAGATATGTTTGGCTAACACTCAGATGTAACGATATTGTTGATCGATTTAGTGGTTGCTTAGTTACCCAACCTAGGGCTTGTCATGATGGAAGGATGGTTGTAGAACCTCAGATGCACTTCTATGGAAAAGGAGGCGATGAAACCCTGATTAGAGTGTTTTAGGGTTTCTGAGGAATCACCCTTAAGGAATCAAGACATACATGAGATCATGATTTTAAGTTTACCATACACCGTGGTACTACTAAGATAGTAAGTTGTGGTAGTACTTTGGATACCTAAGATGAAGTTTAATGTGGCTTGTCACCATGCATGCCAGGAGGTGAATGATGAACACCAATAACCCAATGATTTGATATAGAGGATAAAGAGTCCCCGAGAGGGAATGTGAGTTCATCACTATGGATGTTGTGGTAAGTATCCCCTAGATCAAGGAAGGTCAAGATGTAATATGGGTTATGGTACATCGCCTTACCTAGATGACATGATCTAAGAGAAAGAGTGAATATTGTCAAGTGACAGATCCAGTTGAACTACTTGTAAGAGAGAGAGAGAGAGATGGTTCAACTACACCATGATGCGAGTTCAAAAGTTCTTGAGTATGACCTAAAGATTCACTTCCATGTGGTGGAAGTAGGTACATGAAGAACTCGATATTAGTACAGTTTAGCACCCCTAACTAATGGTTAGTACGATCCAGACTAGAGGGTCTGATGAGAGCATGTGTGCTCATTCAGGGTGATACATGGAGATAGTTCTTGTTCTATGTAAGATGTGATGATAACCACTATAGCCAGTATCGAGAAGTAAAGAAGCAATGTAAGGGAGGTTGTGTCGGTCACCACTGCATTAAGAAGATGTTAGTGAAGGGACCTTGTGAAGGTCACAAAAGGACCACAATGTGTGCATATGAGGTCTCTTTGATCATTCAATGGCTGAAAGAGAGCCTAGGGGTGACATGAGTTGTGAGCTGATGCAAAGTAGACTGACAGGCAGTTCACTATGGGAGAATATGTGATATGAAAATCCGACCCCTCTGAGCTTTAGCTGAGGAAGCTGAGTCCCCGATACATGGGTCCATTTGGGATGGATGGGTGGAGAAGGCTACATTTGACCTTAACCCTCAGGATAAAGTAATGTATGATGAGATCCATATGTCCAATTTAGAGCACTATGTGAGGTACCCGAGTCATGTGCTGAGCAATGAACCTAGTGAGCCCCAAGGGAGGCTAAAATGTCCTGAGCCACCTATGAGGATTATAGATGCCCAGGGTGAAAGAACTCAGAGAAAGAATTTTTTATGATAAAGGTTCTTTGGAAGCACCATGGATAAGGTAAAGCCACATAGGGGCCAATGATGGACATGGAAAAGTCTTATCCTGAATTGTTTGTTTGCTTGATGGAATTTTGAGGACAAAATTCTTATAAGAGGGAAAGGATGTTACAACCCCAATTATGCATATGTTTTCATAATTGAAATGTAAATATTTTATGAATTGGACTTAATTAAAAAGGTTGTATGCTTTGCTTCAAACAATGGATTACTTTGAAAATATCCCTTTGAATAGGAATTTCGTGATTCCTATTATTACGTTAATCCAATAATGGATATAAAAGAGAAGAAAAGAAGAAAAGTCCAAATAATTGAAAAAGAATACAAGATAATGAATATTAAGAAAAATAATTATGAGAAATATGGGGAACATGTATGATTGATCATCATGGATGATATTTTGAATTCACATGTTTATAACAGTGAGAAGAAAATAATTTAGAATTTGGGAATAAAGTTCCATGTATTAGTATGTTTTCCTAATGACTTTTTGGTTTGCCAAAAAGAAGACAAACAAAGCCTTCATAAGAAAGTTGTGGTTCCTTTTAAGATTTAAAAGTTTGTTGGAGGAATATATATATGTATATTCCTTTCGAAGACATGCCTTGCCTTTTAGTTGGTATTTAACTGATCAAGCAAAGGAAAAAGAAAAAGAAAAGGGAAGTGTACAAATGAAAGTAAGGGGAATATACTTAATTATCTTCCAAAAAGAATAATGACATACCAACTATGTATAGGCAGATCTCATCGATCGATACACCCAATAATATATATATATATATATATATATATATATATTAGAAGGATAGACCTGCACAAATGCACAACCCTTTTCCCCCACCATGTCATGGCTATGTACCTACTCGCCCTATGACTGTAGGGTTTTTCCTAGGATCTACTTCCCCTTTGTCGGCCACGGTAGGCATTATCGTAACTTGGAAGATTGGTCGTAGGCTTTTCATGGCCAATGAACCCTTGAGTAGGGATGACAAAGGTCCATGGAGAAACTGATCAATGACCTGGTCTCAGTAGATAATTTCAGGACCTCTGGAGAAGCGGGAGGTGGCAACTGCATACGCAGCAGGGCCATGAGGAGGCAGTAGGGCAAGTATCTTCTCCGTTTACTGAAAGACAGGATGACCAGAGGGTCATGTTGCCTGCAATGCCAAAATGCGAAGAAGCTGACTTAGAGTCAAGAAAGGAGCTCGTGAGCCCTAGGCGATGACCCAAACCTAGGCGCCATGGGAAGCACCTCCAGGTAGCCGATCTTCCTCTCTGTTTTGTGAAGTTAGGGAACTGACATCTTTGCAGGACTAGTCCTCCAAACCTGGAGCATCCGATGGCTAGCCTTAGTGTTCCCAATCCGACAGAGTTGGGAAGAGGGCATGATGCCCCTAGTTGTAGCAGCGCGGCTACACACCCGAGACCCCAGGGAGTCGACCCCGTGGCGGGGCTTCCTGCGTACGCACAGGGCCGCATCCGAAGGAAGACGACCCAGGAGATTGTTCCTGAACTGCCCCAATTCACAAGATCAATCTGATCACTGCATGGATGGTAGTCCTGTCCTTTCACTTATTAAGTATGGGCGGCCGAGTTACATGATAAGTAATGAGTTATTGGATGACGTGGTGTGATGCGATTGGCCTATGTAAATGTATTTTGGAAAAATCGTATCTAAATATTGGTAGGTCAGATCATGACAAGTTATATACAAAAATTGATCAGAAAAATGAAAGGAATACACTAAAAATATAAGTGAAGTCTAATTATTCTTGACATTCAAAATGTGCTTAAATTTTCTATCTTTAATGCTTCCATGGATAAGAAATCCTAATTTGATGATTAATGAAATTGGGAAAGGTCATTATGGATGTTTTATGTGAACATTAACTTGTTGTTAATAAAAGAGAGAACTAGGTCTAAAAAGATGATCTTTATGCCTAATTGGCTGATTTAGGGCAATAATGAACTTAGAAACCCTAATGTAAGGTTAATGTTTTCTTATGTGGACTAATTTGAAATTCATTAGAGGAAAGTGATGATAAGTTGGTCCTAAGCCTATTAGGAAGATTATAATGAGGTAATTAGGGTTTGTATCCAGTTGTACTATTTTTAGGGTTTTTAGTTATAATGATGGACAGTTAAAGATAAACCCTAATGAAACCCTAAAAAGGAGTAAGAAACCAAGTTCAAGTCAAATAGATAGAATCTTGATAAAGTGTGTAATAAATAGAGTACATGTGCTTTTCAGGATCCTTGATTTTGAGGTTAAACTACTTTGTTGGATTGAATTGCTACTAGCTTGTGAAATCTACTAAACAAGTATGTGGTTACTCTTATGGTTAATCGCTTTAGTTTCACGGCAATTCTCGGATGTTTTATCAGTTGCCTGAAAATAACTGTTTGGATGACTTTTATTTCATGCAACTATAAAGTGACTATGATTATCACCATAAATATGTATACATGACTGGCTCAGACCCTGGTCCTCCTCTGTGGCATTGCTAATGATGAAAAGGGTAACCTAATACATGGCCTACTTGTTAAGTAGGACATTAGGTTATCATGAGTTAGAAATTGGGCTACCCACGTGTAGTGCCATGAGACTCTTTAGCACACCATGAGTTAGGGAGTGGGATACTTATGGGTAGTGTCATGCAACTCAACCCTAGTAATTGATTCACCTTTTAGGTAGGATCATGAGTGGTTTAATGGGGATCTACCATAAGGAAGGTATCATCCAGGTCCACTGCAGGGACATCGCAGAGGCTAGGGTATGTATGGATTGAGAAGTTATGTTTAAAACATAAAGTTGTTTGATTAAATCATAATTGACTGCAATATGTTGTTATAGTTAATTGCACAATTATTGTTTCCCCCACATACCGGCATATTCATTTATGTTGACCGACGTTTTGTTTGTCGGCGTTTTAGGTACAAATTGAAAAGGACAAATAGTAAAGTGGCATATTGTGAAATTAAGAAATAAAGTGCAAGGAGGATTAGTTAAAATAGAGTCCAGATGTGGATAGAAGTTAGATATCCGAGTTTTTGAAAAAGGTATGCAAAATTTTATCTTAGTACAACTTTTCAGTATAGTCATGATAGAATTTAATAAATATTACTGATTATTTATCGAACCTTTGATCCAAAAAATTGGGATAATGACTCTAACCTCTTGGTCTCCCTTAATTGGGGGTTACCAGGAGGCGAAGTCATTACAATATTACTCTTAAAGTATGGTTACATGTTTTCATAGTGTACTCAATGCACTCACATTAATATATTTTGTTTATTGAATTAGTAGTTTCCAAATGAAGATCCCTTGCACTTAAGCTCTAAGCTCTAATATGAATCACCAAGGGGTGTACTTGAATAAAGAAATTGGTACATATTTCTTATCTCTTGTTTTAGTATCTTGTTATATCTTATTGTTACTACTTTTATATATTTACTACATGTGTGAAATATTTGTGCCATTATATGGATGGAATCCCAAGTCCACTTGCCTTTGACTTTGTAGCCATTAGGAGTGTGGACTTAGGGAAATAAATGGTTCCATGACTTATGGTATTAGAGATAAGAATATAAGCCTCTATATATATATTTATGGCATAACATGCCTTAAGAACCCATGGACGACTAAAATCCTTTCCTTAAAGTTTAGAGAGTCTTCTAGCATCTCATCTCTACTTTAAGGACCACCTAAGCCACCCAAGAAGATGATGAATAATTAGTCTTTTCATATACTCATGTAATTCTTCTTTGTTGACTATTAATCACTTGATTTCTCAATTATGGGTAGGTTATGCATGGGGAAACTAAAATTCATTTAAAATGATGGAAAATTAAGATGATAAGTATGTGATCTAATCTTAAATTGAAAACCCTATTTCATTTAGGTAACCACTCCTGAAAGTAAGGTAATCAATATTAGTAAAATGGATATAAGTGTTTCTATGTTTGAGGTAAATTCTTGATATGGTGAAATAAGATGGAACTCATGTTTCATACCTCGTGTTTTATGAGTTCCGGATTGATTAAGCCCATGTTTCCCTATTATCGATCAAAACTCAAACATAGTTAAGCAAATTCCCCCCCCATTTGATATGTACAATGATCATGCACCACTTAATGAATGTCTTTGGAGCGCCAGGTCATGATGTGAAGACCTTTACAAGTGGAAAATCCACTATTGCATATTATTCCCATTTTTAGATTCAATTTGAATAATATGATGGACCAAGATCTCAATATCACCCAATTATGCTCAAACTCTTCAGTTCTCAATTTTACTTCGCGATTACCAAAATCTACCCTTACCTAGATCTTGAAATCTTGTTTTGATGATGACCTTGATGATGTTGACTATAGCTGGCGGTCGACTTCCTAGAATGACCAAGGTCTAAATCATTCCTCAACCTCAAATACCTGACAACAGAATCGATGTTGATACCACAAAATGTTGCTTGATTGTTGCTCGATTAATGTATATGGATGAATGACCACGTCTAGAAAGGTGAGTTAACCAATCGGTTTAGGAATTGAGGTAGCCTTGAATCCCACCAAAAATTTGAAGGATTCAATATACAAAGCATGTTAGAACATACATCGAGTATAATTCACTGAGCCTAATTATGCCATCTCCAAAGGACATAAAAAAAATCACTGAAGGAGTGACTAACAATATGAGACCAAGACAAGGAGGGAAGGTCACCAAAAGGCCAAGCCTAGGAGGGAAGGCCATCATGGAGAACAAGCCAATGAAGGAAGGTCACCCAGAGTCCAAGCCTAGGAGGGAAGGTCATCATGAAGACCAAGCATAGGAGGGAAGGTCACTAAGAGGCCAAGCCTAAGTGGGAAGGCCACCATGAAGACCAAGACCAAGACCAAGAGGGAAGGTCACCATGAAGACCAAATCAATGAGGGAAGTGTCACTAAGGGAAGGACATCATGAAGACCAAGCCTGAGAGGGAAGGTAACCATGATCCCAATATTGGGACATAAAGTAAATGATTTGCACCCTAAGAGATGGAGAAAATTTGAGTTAAAGAACTACACAAAAATTAATGTGTTTGATTAGGAAGGTTGATCCCTAAGTCACCTCTAAGGTATAAGGTAGGAACCTAAACCCTAGCTTCAAATTGTTTTAACCTATGACTTCAATATCCAAACTTGACCCTCAATATTGCCTAATGAAATCTTAACTCATAATTAATGATTTCGATATTGATTTGACTCCTATGATCACCTTTTCTGGATCTTGAGATCACGCTCGATATATGATCGGTGACTTTCATGTTCCCTTATCTCAATAATTTTGAAAGGATGATTATGTCAACTAGGTTAATTTATGACTAAGGGGTGAACTCCATGGTGGACTAGGGTGGGACCTTCCATTGATTTTGAGCACAAAATCATGATGTTGAAATATGATGCTTGTCTCGAATTGTTGAAATATGAATCTCGATCATGGATCTATAATCCCACCTAGGACAAAGTAGAAGATAGAATCCTAATTGTGGGGAATGAAAGTCTTTCTATACTCTTAATTTAAGAACCAATTTTCATTTGACCTAAAATAGTGATCTCTCTACATATTAGTGATCTATGGGATAATCTATGCAAATTTGTGACTCATATGAGGATCTCTCCAATTTGATGATCTAGGTGACTATGTGTTGATTGTGATCTCAATTGCTCAATCTTGGAGTGACATTGATATTGTAAGTGGTGATGATAACTTGTGGGAATATGATGAAAAATTTGACGTTGTATACAAAATACAAAATCTATGTTTATGGATTGATTCATTTTTGGGGACAACATTTCTTTTAAGGTGGGGAGGATGTGATATCTTGGGTTTTTCTCTCCCTATGAGTAACTGACATCACCAAACTTGAGTTTAATGGTATGAATTGAGTGATATGATACTTAATCATAGTTGCCTTGCCCTTATGCCTCAATGTGTGACTCTAAAAATCAATGGAAACCCACATTTTAATGCCCTCATTGCATCATGGTTTTAATTTTCAGTTTTAACCCTTTATATGTGATCACCTTGATCCCTTGTGTACCTATGATGTGGAATTTTAAATTATATTTCTAGTGGTCCAAAAATCACCTTGATTGGACCATCATAGATCGAGTTATGGCCATTTGAAATTGACCCAATTTTAGTTGAATTAAATGATTTTGTTTGGTTATCATTTTTGGGCCTTAATTGGAGGGTGCAAATCAGTTGAGAGGGTGCCATCCCTAACTATCCCAATGATAGTTTCTCGGACAATCACTAAAGGTATAATCTACCCCCACCATCCCAGACCATCATATTGCCTTCTCACAGCCTACACCCCAGATCAAGGGCTAATAGCTCATCCCCTCCCTCTATATCGTTCACCAAAGCCCTTTGTGCCACCATCACCTACTCCCCATTGTCATCACCAATCACCTCCAATCTCACCCCTTTTTGACAAATTGAACCCCCATTCCAACTCATTTTTATCCCCACTTCATCTGCCCTCTCATCTTTTATGCTATCGCAAACCCTAGTGATCCTCCAACCTACATCTTCCTCTCCATGCACTTCTGGAACCACTAATTTTGGGTGCTTGATCTATAGACTTCCATGGTGCAAATTAGAGCACCCTCCACCTCTGTGAGGAGTCAAGGGTTCTGTCCAGAACTTCTGTAGAGCCCTAGTGCCCTGCATCCCCATCGTCATGTTTCTCTGACGAGACCATCAGACTTGGCTATCGCCGTGTAACCTACGCATGACACAGAGAGATGAGGGCAACAGAATAGCAGTGGGAAACATCCCTAGACCACATCTAGACACATCACAAGTGGTGGGTAGTGGTGGAATCTATTTACGAATATGAGCCAACTGCTGGGCCGTAGTCACGAACCAGAGTGAGCTTGCGGCCCACCTCCTTGGTGGGCATGCACCTAGGAGCCATAGATCTCAGATTTGAGGGTTGTCATTGATCACATGATTTTTGGTAGACCCCCCATTTCTCTAAAGTTTTTGATTTAAATCTTCCAAAAATGATAACTCATGAATCCTTTGGCCATTCATGGTCTATAATATATGCTTTTTGATCCTCTCGATGAGATCTATGTAATGGTGCAAATTTCATGAGCCAATTATGCTCGTAGTTCCACTTATGTGCTAAAGATGATAACTATGATACCTTTTTTCATGATTTAATCTATTTGATGCTCAAGTCTACTCTTTTATGCCTCAAAACCCTACCTTAGTCAGAAATCAATAACTTTAATCTACGTTAGACCTTTTTAATGCATGGGTAACATCTTAATGAACACGTAATGACTATCTTGACCTAAAAGTTGCTATTTTGAGTTTAATTGATTGAGGATACCTAATCAAGACTTGAACTTGGTTTCTATTTGTTAAGAAGTGTATTTTTTTGTATATTGAAATGTACACCCTTATCCTATATATAAAGGAAAGGAGGCTATTACAAGGAAGCACAAAGGAAGCAACTCAACCTTAATGGGCCATGGGAAATAGGCCCACATAGACAATAGAGTAATTAGCCTATTAACTAATTAGGATAATATTGCAACACTCCCCATCAAGCTGGAGCATGGGTGAACGCATGTACAAGCTTACCTGACTCGTTTGAACAATAAGAAATAAATGAAAAATGAAAGATAGATACGTCGCTCCTTGTACCAAAAATTATTGATCCCCCTTAAACAAAACTTCCAAAGAAGCTTACCTGACTCGATTGAATGATAAGAAATAAATGAAAAATGAAAGATAGATACGTCACTCCTTGTACCAAAAATTATTAATCCCCCTTAAACAAAACTTCCAAACAAAGAAGACATGAGACACCTCTTTGATATGTTTTCTACTGATTGGAGAATCTCGAGCTTTGAAGAAGGTCTTTCTCTTGAAGTGCATTTTGAGTGAAGAACATATGAAGTAGACAATCATAAATACCATGACTACACCATCTTCACTGGAGAGGAATGTGGAGTGGAATAAGCACACTCAACACATCTAACATATACAACACAGAACGAACACGGAGGCACAATGTCGATGTAGCAGTGGAGATGTCTTTGGATTGTCTTAGAAGTGTAGTCAATTGGTAGTGTAGAAGACTACCTACGTGCATAACGTGGCACGAACAGGCTGGGAAAGGTGCTGAGGTGTCGTGTCAACACATAGAAGTAGTAGATACAACTTGGAGAAGACATGATGAAGTAGCTCGATGAAGGTCACTCTGGATGAATCCTTGCAGATACAAAATCTACACAGGCTTGAAGATGACGAGCTTCATAGATGAAGAAGCAACCATCCAAAACACCAAACACAACATGAATGATCAGCTAAAATGTCATCAACACTAAAGGGACTAGAGGTTGGAACTAGCACAACAACTCCTATCTTTACGTACACAATGTGGTACAAATGCAAAAGGTTTGGTGTCAATGATGCAACTATGAAATCCTTCAATGCTATCTCACATGTAAAGTGATGCTAAGTGGGAATGACACACCACAAATACATCATGAAAGTAGATGTGCTGAAGAGCATGAAACTCCATGAAGATAGCCTGGAATATCATCTCATCTCATCTCTCTCTCCTCATATCCTCTCTCATGCTCCCCTTACACCCCCTCTCTATCTCTCTCTCTTCTGTTCCCCCACACACCAAATATGATGAGAGTGAGTAGAAGCTATGGAAAAAAGGGAAATATGACCCTGCCGTAGATGGAAAGATGCACACATGATGGACAGAAGGGTGGAAAAGGGAAAGGGTAAAATGGGAGGTGTAGTATGTAGAGAAGAATAAAAGTACTATCAAATGGAAACATCAGTAGAAAGAGGTGATACACTACTAGAATTTTGCTTGGTAGGGGAGAAAGTGCAATTCCAGAATGGCTCTCGGCATAAAAACTGATGATTGCAATCAATATGCAAAAAAACTTGATTAAGATCCAGATAGAGAAAATAAATGGATCTTTTCTTGACCCGTGGGTGTGCAAGAGCGGAGCCCATACAAAAAATTTTGCTGGGTCAAAAAATAATAACTGGATTCAATTACCATAAAGTATTGGAGGAGAGATAGACCTTTTGAAGGATGTCAAAACTAGAACTTGAAGTGGTCTGACTGCTTCAGACACGCCGTGTTTTGATCAAGACACACCATGGAGATTGTTAGGGGTGAGAGGTAGGCTCTTGATGACACGTCGTGTAAGATCATTGACATGCCATGTAGCTCCTTCATTGAAAATTGACTGACTCCTTGCAACATGCCGAGTGAAAATGCAACACACCATTTTGGATGTCATAGGTGTAAATTGGATGTCTGTCGACAAGATGTGCTCCAAGTGGACACACAGTGTCTGATGTCAGAGGCGTAACTCTAATGTCTACTGACATGTTGTGTTTGAGGAGGACACACCATGTATGTTTCCATCAGGAAGAGTTTTGGAATCCCGCTTACTTTTTGGAAGAAACTCTGCACCGTGAGGATGATTATTGGAGAGAGACACAGTGTGCTATTTGAATAACACACTGTATCGATGGCAGTTGATGCACGATATCGATGGGAATTGGCACCATCAAGAACATAGTATATGAGAATTAGCATCGTCTTTTATAATCCTTTGATCATGAAAAGCAGTGACTTCTTGCTTGACCATAACCAAATGTAGATAGGAATTAACACCATCCATGATCCCGAGAGGTGGTGTAGAAGTGGAGTGATGGATGGAAGATTTGATGGCGGATGTTGTAGCTGGATGCGGAGACAGTAGGGAAATAAGGTGACGAAGATGATTGTTGGAGCCAAAGGCTGATCTTCTTTGGCGAGGCTGCTTCAACGGTAGTGGATGGAGCTGCTTGATGAACATATCATGGGGAAACTGACGACAGACTGATAAATTTGGATAGGAAAGATGGAACTATCCAAAGACAAGGATAGACTAGGGTAGATAGTCGTGAAGGATGGTGCCAACACATAGATAAAAATCTACGTGAAAGAGGAAGAAGATGTGACCATGGAGGCCGGGATGTGTCTAGCAGGCGTCCGACCTAAGTCATGGAAGGGATGTCATCCGCTTCCCATAGGCAGGAACTCCCCCAGTTTTCCTCTATAAGAGAGGAAGGGGTAGCAGCTGATAGGGTTGGATGGAAGGCTGAGAGGAGAGGGAAGGAGGGGTGGCGGCTAGGGTTGTCTCCTCAGGGATATTTCTTTGAGTACCATGTTAATTATTGTATTCTTTGTTGTATATTGATATGTACACCCATATTCTATACACACACACACACACACATATATATATATATATATATATATATATATATATATATATATATATATATATATATATATATATATATATATATATAGATAAAAGAGCCTATTACAAGGAAGCACAAAGGAAGAGACTTAACCCTAATGGGCCATGGGCAACATGCCCATGTAGATAATCAACCAATTAACCTAATAAATATATAGGCTAATATTGTTACACTATTAATAATTAAATGCTCTTCTCATATTGAAATTAGTAAAGTTTGTGTTTCTTTGTGACATGTTTGACTAAGATCTTATGCCCCTTGCCATAATGCAACTCTTATGACCTTTAATACCCACTTTCGAACCTTGGTATGTTCTATTATGTGATGTTTTGTACTCAAATGATTGGATATCTAAATGGATTCTTATTGTTGAAACCTTTATGTCAACCCTAAAACAAGTCCTTTTGATGGTTTATGACACGAAATTTCATGTAACTTACTCATACACACTTGTGACATACATGTAACAACTAGTGTGATTTAAATTCATATGTTTCTTGTTATATTCTAATCTTGCAAGAATGATGCTCTAATGATACCAATGCTATCTTCGTGGATTCTAAAATCAAATTTTATCCTTATCTTGTAGCACTTGAAGCATAGATGGTTCCCCACACCTACGGTTTAGTGTTTATGCTTATACTATGTTGAATCTATACATGCATGTTTTCCAAGATGGGACCATACTTATCCTATATGGTATCTAGGTTTAGGAGAACATCCACATGGCATGATACATGTTTATATTAACAAAACCTAATGATCTAAGACCCCCTATTATGTCTTTGTATATCTTAGGTCCCCTTTGGGTTGGAACTTCTCTAGAATCTACTCATGGATCATAGGGATTCCTTGCCCCAACCTGACTCAACAAGGATTCCTCGCCCTAGCCTCTCCATCGAAAAAAGGGGTTTCTCACGTCCACTATTTCTAAACGTCGTTGGAATTCCCCTCTGTTCTAAGACAACAAACCTATAAATAGTCATCATTTCAGCAGCACTTGACCACAACAAGTTGTTTAGGACTGCTGGTTAATCCTCAGTTCCTCTGGTTTGTGTTGACGATGAGTATCCCTGCTATTCCTTTGTGTGAAAATGGGATCGATTTTGATGGTAGTGTGGAAGACACCACAATCATCCCTATATCTCAACTTGAACTCACTACATCCTTGCAATGCCTTGGAAGTGCTGCACTGCCAAATCTGAGGTATCAATCATGTTTCCCCCTTTGCTTCCTCTCTTCTAGGTTCTATCGGGTGTGCAATTTCGACGTTCCTAGTTAGTGTCCACTGATATTTCAATTTTTTTTGACTTCGATGCCCAATTTTGAAGTGTCGCATTCCTGTTTGGACCTAGCAAGACCACAATTTGTGGTAATGTGGGTGTTGAGGATTCCTCTCCTGATCAGTAATGGTGGGGGGATACACCAGTAGATTTCTCTTCATGATACCCTAGTTTCTGGAGATGGTTGACATCGGGTACTCATAGATGACTTCATTCTAGAGTGTCCTTGCAAAGGATCAATCTGCAATGTCATATTGATTGGAAGATTTGAAATGCCAGTGGAGTTATTCATTGTTTGAGACAGACCATGATAGGAAGATGATGATTTTCGCTAGGATTACATTTATTTCCTAGTTTAGATTTGGTATATGTCATAAACAGAGGGCCTCTTTTGTCTTTTGATGATTAATTTTGATGTACCATCACTGTTTGATTAAGCATCTGATTTTATTTATCTACCATGTTACACATCAAGATATTGATGCATGATACAGAGTCCATATGGTCCTTTTAATTTGACTTTCTGATTTAAATTTCAGTAAATCCACTTAATTTAGATAATTCATAAGTAATGCTATGTTTATTGAAAAATTATGCTAAAATATGTTCTAAAATTAGAAAATCAAGACCTATCTGATGGTATCATTTTTATATCCTAAATCCAAAGTAACAAGAAGTCAAAATTCTAGGGTTTGTAATACAGATTAATTAATGCTGTACATTTAATATGATATTAGATGAAGTTGCATTATATGGATCTAGGGTTGGACCCTGACCCGTTACATGCATCCTTAAGGTATGTTGCATTCTCTTATGTGTCATATTGGACAATTGTTTCTTTTCTCTCTCTTTTGACTTGTTGTGGCATATTGTTATGTATGTCACATGATTACACATGTTTGACATGATTGGGTCCAATGCCCTAAAATTGGTATTATGTACTATTATAATTGCAAATTGAATCATGTTCTTGTATATTGTTGTTATTTCACTCAATCTGCATCATGATGTCCTGATGAGATTTTTGAACTATGTTAAATGGAAACACTAATGTGTTGACCATCATAGTATAGTTGATCATGTTTGTGCATATTTATGATGTGTCTATTTTATTTGGACACTATATTTTGATCTAACTAATTTGACGCTTGTCCCTCTATTTATAATGCATGTTTTTTGAATAACTTGTATATGTACACATTAGATGGTGTATTCCTATTTTGTGTATTACCAACAGAGGGTGCAAATGGTGTTTCCTATCCCTAGGTAATTGTGATGTGATTCCATTACTCCCCGAAAGATTATGGTGATGATGCCATAGTATGTGGTTATGGTGGTGATGACATATACCTTAAATGTTACTATATTGGTTATTGTTTTGATAATGTACATGCATAATTCTTTTTATTTTTTGTTCTCTGATTTGTTATTTAAAGGTAATAATATTTCTGAACTTTATTGTTTTCTTCATATAATATTTTCACCTACTATATGAAGATTTCTCTTTAATATCCACTTGGATAGTACTTTTTTTTCTATGGGAAGCATTGCGAATTTATTTGATATCCTTTTCCCTAAAATTTTCAAATAACTATTATATGTACATATCGACTTTTATGTTGACAACATCCACTTTGTTTTCTAATATGGGGTATGCTTCCAACCCATAATTTCATGTCTGGGAAAGAATGGGCAGTGTGGTAATTTCACTCTTGGCTTATTCACCCAACCATGACGTCGAGCTGCTATTATGTGGAGCATGAGTCTCCTACCACAAAAAAAAGAAAATTCGGTACATAGACTTGCCCAGAACTTCTTCAAGCCATCCTTGGACTCGGCAAGCCCTCATACCTATGAAGCTGTAGAGTTCAACATCCATGTCACCATCCCTACTAAGATAGGGCATAGATACTCAAAACAGGGTAATGGCACCTACACGATGCACAACAAGAACTAAAGGAACACCAAATTCTGTTATGACACACTTAAGGTGTCACACGAACCGTAAGGCAAATGCTCAACCTAGAAAGGACCTAACAATGTACAGCAACAACATCCGACATGAGTGTTCCAAGTTGGAATAGGTGAGCCAAATAAACAATAAACATATAAAGCAAAAATCTAGATACTTGATAGAGTAATCTTACCACAGAGCTAATTTGGGTGGTGGTTGTCGGAGTTACTGTCATGAGGTTGTCAATGTTGGGGAAGGAAAACTGGCTTTGTGGCAATTTCTCAAATAACCTTGGTTAAACCTTATGCTAGTAAGTCTTTCGGTCAGTCATGTGATGCTCTAGGGACAAATTCGTCAAGGTTCGAGTAGGCTTGACAAACTCCAACAAGATCCATGTCTCCTAATCGATTGAAGAAGGTTGGGGATTGGGCATTCTTGTAGAGAGTGCAAAATAGGGTTTATATAGTTTCTTAAAACACTCAGGAGAGAGTCCTGATTCCATTGGGAAATCTGGATTTTGTAGAGACGTCACGAGAACATAGACCAGATGGGAGGAGATCGTGCATACTTTGAGGTGTCCTGGCAGGACTGAACTTCGGGTGAAGGAGTCAATCGACCAACATGTGGACAGTCAACAACCCAGAGTCTGACTCGGACTGGGTCACATGTCCACATGACAATGTATCAAATCTGTGACTATATGTTAGATAAGGAAATAAATGATATTATTGATTAGTTTATATTAATAACTATATAGGATTTTCCCCAAATCATTTAGGTGATAAAATAAAGTTCAAATGATATGAAAATTGAACCACAAGCTATTTAGAGTGTCTAGAACCTTCCCATCTGATCATATTTAGGTTTAGAACATATTTCAATCACAAACTCTACGTGTGTCATTATCTTAATTTAAATGCATTAAAAGATAGGATCAACGGAATTCGTCATTCTTTATTCAGTTATTGTAGTAAATTTTGAGATTAAGGATGTTATCGACTGAAGATTTATCCTGTTCAACTTTGTGATCTTTTCAGGGATTTTTTGTAGGGAGAGAGAAAATTAGAGAAGTTAATGCTATTCATCTTTTATGCTTACAAATATCTACTCTAAAAAGAAAGTATTATCACTACTGATGGATCAAGTAATATATTTTATAATTTTAAAATCCAAGTATTTTACCTTCATATTGTATCTCTTTTAAAGTGCCTAAGGTGTAGGTAAGTAAAGCATATTCTTGTATTCATTTGAGACAAAGGAAAACACATAATTGCATGAATAAAAAAATAAAATATTTGTAGTTCTTTTATCTTCTACTCATTTTTAAACAAGGAATATTATTACTTGGACCTTTTTGCATTTAGTCCATAAGTTAATTTTAATTTGGAGAGAATTCATTACAAATTCTAAATTATATAAAAAAAATTGAGATGGTACTTGTCTTCCAAGGAATGAATTATAATGACTTCTTCTGTATGGATAAGATGTCAAGTTGGCTTAATCCCAATATACAAGCCAGTGAAGAACAATCTATTGCTTTTATGATCACATGTAGGTATGATGGGAAGTAAAAGAACAACCATATTTTTTAAAGCTGTAACATGACTACAACTCATCAAATTAACTAAATCAAAAGGAGATAAGAAGTACTATGCATGTTTAGAAGAAAGATAAGATGAATATGCTGATAGTTAATAGAAGTAAAAGGTGGCAACAACTTGAACTAGGATGAATAAGATGAATAATAATAAAAAAGTAGTAGTATTGATGGTGTGAAGAGATGACATAAGTAGTGAATAGGTGGTTATACAATATTCATAGAGCCCAATGTGTCCTTAAAGTAGAAATGATAGCTATTGACATGGCTTTAGATACAACTATGGGTAGGATTTCTGATAAGATCATCACAATACGATGGCTACTCAAATGATAAAGTGCATGCCTAGTGTTAATCCCTATTATGTTCACTGGGTAATCAACATTCATCTAAAAATTAAGGATGATTGGATCACCAAGTTTAAATATAGAGAATGCAATATGGTCGTTAACCATTTGGATAAACACCACTTCAAAAATTCCAATGGCTCTCTAACATACTTGGATCTCACCACATGAGGTTTCATTTATTTTGTCTAAATGATGTAACAACATTAATACTGCCAATTTTTTCTCCTGTTATTAATCAAATAGTTGTAATTTTGATTTATATTTATTTGTAAGATGAGGGCCAGATGAGTAAAACCTCTTGACTTATGCAACCAAAAAAGTTTTCAATTGTATCGAATCCTAAATAATCACACTTAGAGAATATTAAATATGTAACCAAGATAATCATGGTCTGCTATTAAGCAAGAAAAAACCACATGTTTAATGCGATCAAAACTGATTAGGGTGAGAAAGTGTGAGAGAGCATCACTGGGAGGGTTAACTTCTACCCAACACCCCACTGGTCGGGGTCTACCACCAATTAAATAAGGGGCACGAACAAAGGGATTAGGGGTGAGAGGTTAACACTAGATCTGGAGAGAAGACATGAGGCGGAGAAGAGAGGATCGACGGCTAGTTGTGATGGAAGAAATGGTTGGGGAGGGGGTGCGTTTAGAGGAAGGAGTGAAGATGATAAATCACAAGGAAGTGGAGGAGGAGGTATTCCAGTTGGGGAGAGCACCACGAGAGGTACCCTCTTAGAGAGACAAGAGGAAAGATCTATCCAACCGATGGGGCATGTTCCAATGCTAGTGGATTCAACCTCATCTCGAGAAAGTGTTGTTGATGTGGATACTACCATCCCTACCCATAGCACAACTGCAGATTCTATTGGAAACAAGGGCAAGGGTAGGGTGTGTTGGGATATGGATGGTCTGGCCCATGTCCTAGTTGAATTTGGACTTGAGTAGGAATTGTCTTGTGGTGACAATCCTAATAGGAGTCAAATTAAAGAGGAAACAAGAAGGAAAGAGGATGCCTCTTTATGTGTAACTTGGAGTTGGACTAGGATTTGAGCTAGGTCTTGTACTAGAATTCTTGGTTTCAACCATATGCATGGAGGCCTATAAATAGAGGCTCTGGGGGAGGCCATTGAGACATCCCACATGTTGGTGTGTGATCCCACCAGTTGTTGGCGCCTTCTGTGGTAGAAGAGCCAAAGAACAATAACAATTGGTGGTTCTCTCTTGTGGTAAGAGAGGGTCAATAACTTTTCATTGAAGCGAAGTAATGGATGACAGTTGATGACACGCTAATAGTATAGCTCTCTTGTGAATAAGAGAGGGCCAATGACTTTGCCTTGTGGTTAAGTAGAGGTTGGCAGTCGACAACACAATGGCAGTGCATCGACAACAGAGGCGGGTCCGAGAAGCAGAGGACACACATCACTGGGAGGAACTTTTTTGGTGTTCTGACATCGACATCCACAAGGCTCTGTTTGATCAGGGGAGGATGTGCATCAATCAGGAACACTGAGGTGTTGCATCAACCACGATGGTGGATCCAAGCAGTGGAAGACGCACAAAGTTGGTGATACATAGGTGGCGACGTTGCTATGATTAAGGTATGCCCAATTAATGGAGGACACATATTGACCCTCTCATGTGGAGAGGTTTCTGGTGATACATTGAATTTCTAGTTGGAGGCACCAACTAGAATGAGTATTGAGAAGAAAGTGAGGTAGGTCACCTTGCTAGGAGAAGAGGCGACCTATTCAGTGGTCGACACAGTAACAAGAAATCCCAGCTCTGGTAGTGGTGTTGTGAGGAGAAAAAGTGAAAAGGGAGGGTTTGTACACATTGGGGGTAATTGTTTTCTTCCTTATCTTTGTTCTTAGGCAGGGGGAGCTTCTCAGATTTAGAGGTAATTAAATTTGGGTAGTGTGAGTTGTAATTCTGATTACATAGTTCTTGTTAGCCAATATTGCCCCGTGGTTTTTCTCCTCATCTTGGGGAAAGTTTTCCACGTTAAATCTTGTACCTTCAGTCTTGTAGAGAATCGTCACTTGCCCACCACATTTCCTCACAAGTGGTATCAGAGAAAGGTTTGAAGGATGTAGTGAGCGTAGGGTCGGAAGACAGGACGGACAACACTGACAATAAGAGATCACATAATAGTCACATGTGTGAGATGTTGGATTCAATCTGGAAGGGCAACAATATGTGGCACATTGGCTCCTAGTTAGACAAGGTTGCTCTGAAGCCTTCTTTAAGATAACATGCATGTGAAGAAGAAGGGAAATACAATGGGTGTTCAACTGTTACATCCAAAATAAAGGATCTAGCTTCTAAAGAGGAATTTCTTAGATAGCTGGAGCATCATCAAAGAGTTTTTGAGCCTTGGTACATAAGTTCAGAAATAGGTTTTTCATCCAAGATGGCTCGACCTCTTGATCAAGGGGAGGTTACAATGTTCCAAATGCAGACCTGGAGAGAGAAGAGACACAATCATGATACTTCTTCCCAATTGTCTGGGAATAGAGTGAAGTCATGGTGGGACTTCACCAAGATGGATGAAGACAACATTTTCTAACATAATTGAGAATAATGGATTCAGCACATGTGGTGGTGGGGTCTAGAATCTATTCCAGACGATCACTAAAGACAAATATCTCTCATGGGACAGAGGGGGAGATTGTTGGTATACAGATGGTCCTGCCCATGTCCTAGTTGGATTTGAACTTGAGTAGGAGTTGGCTTGTGTTTCCAATCTTAATAGGAGTCAAATCAAAGGGGAAACAAGAAGAAAGAAAGATGTCTCTTTATGTGCAACTTGGAGTTGGACTAGGATTTGAACTAGGACTTGTACTAAAAATTCCTAGTTGCAACCAAATGCATGGATGCCTATAAATAGAGGCCCTCGGGGAGGCCATTGAGACATCCCACATGTTGGTGTGTGATCGCACCAGTTGTTGTTGTTGGTGCCTTCTATGGTAGAAGAGCCAAAGAACAATAACAATGGGTGGTACTTTCTTACGGTAAGACATGGTCAACAACTTTGCCTTGAAGTGAAGTAGTGGCTGACAGTCGGTGGCACATTGGTGTATTGACAATATAGCACTCTTGTGGATAAGAGAGGGCCAATGAATGTGCCTTGAGATGAAGTAGTGGTTGGTAGTCGACAACACAATGGCAGTGCATCAATAATGAAGGTGGGTTTGAGCGACAGAGGACGCACATCACTTGGTGCACTTTGTTAGTGATGTGACATCGACATCGACAATGATTTGTCCGATCAATAGAGGACATACATCAATCGACAACACAAAGGTAGTGCATCAACCATGACAACAGATCTGAGTAGTGAAAGACACACACAGTTGGTGGCACACAATTAGTGACGTGGCTTTGACTACGGTATGTCCAATCAATGGAGGATACATATTGACTCTCTCATGCAAAGAGGGTTCTGGAGGTATGTCATAGTTCTAGTTTGAGGTGCCAATTAGAATGAGTGCTGAGAAGAAAATGAGGTAGGTGACCTCGCTAGGAGAAGAGGTGACCTATTCAGCGGTCGAAATGGCAACAAGCAATCCCAACACTGGCAATGGTGTCATGAGGAGAAAAAGTGAAAAGGGAGGGTTTGTACGATTGGGTGTAATTCTATTTTTACTTATCTTTGTTCTTGGGCAGGGGGAGCATCTTAGATTTAGGGATAACTAAATTTGGGCAATGTGAGTTGAAATTCTAATTACATAGTGCTTGTTATCCAGTATTGCCCTATGGTTTTTCTCTTCTCGTCTTGGGGAGAATTTTCCTCGTTAAATCATGTACCTTCAGTCTTGCAGAACATAGTCACTTGCCCACTGCATTTCCTAATAGGGTGCATGATAGAAAGACCACCCAGGCTACAAAATCCTTGTCCATCAAGGATAACATATTTTCTATGAGAAATAATTGTGTTGATGAAGGAGAGGCAGATCCCGAGGATCCACACTTTCTACTTTAAAAGGTTCCCCTCACCAGACATGTCCAAGCTTGACAAAACATCATATAATAGAGGCATACACTCTTATCTCACTTTCCATTCCTTGTCTTCACAACTTGCTAGTAAATCCTATCACTTAAGTTTGATTCTCCCTCACTTCAAGCTCAGTGGTTGAGACATCATCTACTCCTCATGCTGCAGGTACAGTTTGACCATGATCGACTGATTGTTTCCTCGGTCAATCAAACTACAAAGGACATAAAATCTCGATAAACAGATAATAATAACTATTATGTACAATAATGGGACTATTTTCTTTCTTCCATTCTTGTATTATGTACACCATCTCGATCATTCTTTTATCGTAAATAATAATTATTATGTACAACAACCAATTCACAACCAACTATATGTTTTCATCTTTTTTACATATTCACTACCGGATCTGGACATTCCCATGATGATTCATTATGTCCCCTGGATTTCTTCTTTCTAGTTGGGTCTGTTGCTGAACCAATTCCTATACGTTCTGCTACTCTAGCACAGACCTATCGCTGGCTCTCTGCTGGTCATTCAGTGTATATACAGACCTAATGTTGACCATTTTTTGTAGCTGGAGATATGTACGAACTCAGTTGGTAATTTGGAGAACAATTTCTCTCTCTCTCCCACTCTCTTCTCAGTTTTCTAGATGATTTTGAACATTTATATCTCTCTAATTTGAATTATATACATGAAATTTGAACACTAGTATTTCTCTGACTTGTTTACATAGATACATGTCTAGCTGTTTGGATTATATACATTCAGTAAACAATATCTTTATTAAGATTGAGGAATTTAGTTCATTAGAATTTTTTTTGAATTATCTGGTAAGGTAGTAATCCTACTAAGGATTTATCCTGAAGAAAGTATCCACAAGCCTATGTTTTAACCTTATGTGTGACACCAAACTGAACTTGATTGTATGGAGTAAGTCAGTTAGTGATGTCATACAAAAATGGTGGTGTGTATGTGTGAAAAATTTAAGTACTGGAATGAAGTTCATATCTTGATGGGGATTTCAGTTGTCTTAGATCCAAGGTTCAAAATGGTTTTGATTAGGTTTTATTAAAGCGCTATGGGACAAAATCTCAAGCTCATAGTAACAAAGTGCAAAAGGCATGATGTGATTTATTAGTTGAGTATCGAGCTAGAAGAAATACAAGTAACCATACATCTTCCAACTAGTTGGTATCTTCCCATTCCCCAGAAGTCCTAGTAGATCAGAGGTCCATCAATAGATTTGATGATTATGTCAGACAAGAGAGAAGGTCAAAAATTCTATCAAAACTGAGTTAGACATATATCTAGGGGAGAATGTTATTTCTAGAAAAGGAAATATCGATATCCTAGCATGGTGGAACACTCAAGGGCAGAATTAACCCACTTGAGAGATATGGCAAAAGACCTTTTCGCTATATAGGCATCTACAGTAGCTTCAGAATCAACTTTTAGCAAAGGAGGTCAATTGATTATCCCCCACCACAATCGACTTTGTCCTAAGACCACTGAGGCACTAACGTGTCTTCAAAATTGGTATTCAAATGTTGAGGGTAATGATAAAGTTGACTTAGTCTTTATTATATTCAAATTATTTTAATTATATCTACTTATATATTTATTTGTATGTGACAGATACTAGGATGTCCAAAAACATTACAAATTTTCTCAAAGATGTCGATGTTGATATTATTGGTAAGTAATTTACTTATGTGGATATTGATATTGCTCCTTATTTTTATGTCCCAATTGATTTTGAATCTTATTTTTCTTCTCTTCATGTGGAATCGGCTACTGCGAATGCTTGATTAGATTCATTGTCGTAGGGATCTAAGGTCAACTTCTTTCATCTCATACCTAATTCAAAAGTGTTATTCACTGCGCATGAATTTATATGGGCTATAACTTATAATTATTTTTAATCTATTAGTTTTTCAATCCTATATGGGCTATAACTTATAAATGTTTTTAATCTATTAGTTTGATAGTTTCCCCATTGAACACATCTTAGAACTATACAAGATGAAAGTATCAATTGCACCATTTTTTGATGTTCTTTATCTATGTTGATTATGTGTTATTAATAACTTGTTGAAAGACAAGATCTTGCAATTTATACTCATTTTTATCCCATATATCTGCTTTGGTGTGCTTGCATTTGAATCAATAGGAGCAAGCAACTATTGTTTCAAAAGTTGGCATTCCAGAACTTGGCTATGAGTTCAAACTGGCTCTTCTTGTTTTAATAAATATTTCTGATCTATTAGTTGTATTGCTATTGTAGGATATTGAATGTTGTTGGAGCAGAATTCTTATAGGAGATAATTTCATCTACCCAAGTAGTATAGCTTGATTGTTGGCTTCTCGATCATGCTTTAGAATGAATCTCTTGCTACAATTCTACCCAGAATTTGATTTGCTATTTTGAGCATAGTAGATGAATTTTGGGTCATTCTATAATGTCAATCTGAGAAGAGCTATGCAATGAATTTTCTATAATTATGGATCGAACCCTATAATTTCATGCAAATTGATGTTTTGAAAGCTTCATTTTGGACAATTATGAATTCAATTTAACTGCTCCAAATGGTTATTAGAGGTAATCTAAAATAAATTTGTAAATAATTTGAGCAACTTTATGTGTTGGATTAAAATTTGAATGAAACAAAGTGCCATGTTAATTAAATGAACAACAAATGTTGGATCATTCATAATGCCTTTTAGTTGTAAAATAGAAAATAAAAATATTTCCGGATACAAATTTAGTAGCGTTGAATTGATTAAAATGAGTTGTGATATATTTGAATCGACAACAATTGGTTAATAATATGGAAAATGGGGCACTAGTAACATGTAGCGTCTCAAATTTAGTCCAGTTCTAATTTTTAATCCAATTCAGGTCGGTTCGCGTGGGTTTGGTTTTTGTGTTCGAATTCACTTTTGATTTTGAGCTGTAGTTTGGTTTCGGTTTATTTCGAGTTTCAATGTTTTCAATTTGGTTTGGGTTTGGTGTGGGTTGGGAAAAACCCACCCATTTCCATCCCTCACATGGGGAGGACTGATTGGTGTCTATGGTCCCAAAGTCTCAGGATGACGAGATCTAGAATAAGTGGTAGAGTACAACCATCTTAATGTGATTGATGCATCTCCACATATTCTTCCTATGCAAGCCTGGGTACAACAAACTTGGAAACTGGAAGGCACCTAAAAGGCTGTTCATAAGGCTAATGGGTTCTTCTTTGTGTCGTTCACCGATGCAAAATATTGCAAGGACATTCTCCAAGCTGGGCCATGATTCTTTGATGGATGTTTGGTTCTGATGCAACATTAGAGACTGTAAACGTTGTTGGAAAAAGATGTGCTTTCCACAATACCATGTTGGCTTTGGTTTCCCACCTCAGGGTTGATGAATTCCAACAAAACACTGAGTGTGGCGGCAAGCTACATAGGAGAGCCACTGAGGATGGATCTCAGAACCACTAAAGGGGTGAATCCATACTTTGCCTGTGTTTTAGTGAAGGTATCCCCAAAGAAGAATCCAACACATGATGTGATGACCCGACATCAAATCAAGCCTTCACTAGTAATTACGTGGAATAACCATAAGCAGCAGATTAGCAAAATCACTAAAAATTAAAACCATGTTGTAAAGAGATCCATTTCTAGGAAACTCTTAAAGAAAGGACCAAAACTTTTTATACATCATGGTTCACATTGTACATACATTGTACCATTTTATCTCGAGGATAACATATACCAGTTGATTTGCCCAAACATATAGATAAAAAACATAAAACCTTGAGGCAATCAAGCCAAAATCTCAGTTCATTCAAAAAACCACTACGTACTATCTCCCAAGGACCTAAGAGTACAAAGACAACACATAGGACTTCTATCTACAAGACACGACAGACAGTACACTCAACCTGAGCTATTAGTGTTGTTCCTGCTATTGTTTTCCTTCCTCTAAAGTATGATCTCTACCACCTCGTGCACGTCCTCCTAAAAATTGGGGAACCTAAGGGGTGAGACAATTGTCCCAGCAAGAGATATAACTCTCCACCAACAATATTATTATCACAAGTAAATAATATAAAACTGAGCAGAGGATACTTTATGTAAATAAGCATGTTTATTTATAGTGCAAAGCAATAGCATTGATAAGATAGTTCAATATCTATAACAAAGCTATAAATTATTTATTTTCTTTATAAGAATATGAAGAACATGTATAACATCTATCAACTAAGATGTATAAAAGTAATGAAGCATCAACCAATATTTTCCACATTCAATCCTTAAGCAAATACACTACACGGCTGATTACATGTTCACAATCACACTTATGCCCAGAGGAGATGAGGTATACCACTCATGCTCCAACCAACCACGGCTACGTAAAGTATCAGTACCATACAAGGTCAAAGGAAGAGCTGACTTCCAAGACCTCACCCATATTGGTCAGTGCGACAGTACTGGCAGGACATCTTGTCTCAACTGCAACTAGCTTACCAGGGTATACTTGTATCTTTGCTATAGAGCTACATCCACAACATGCACTCTCTTCGGGATGATCACAAATCTCTCTTGGTTAACTTTTCAATGGGATGGTCATAAAGCTTTCCCAATTTATTTGGGGAGTTCACTGAGCAACCCCTGTATAAAGAAGATTACATATTCAACAATATGTATACCGAGTTAAACTCGTTCCACCATTCAACAAATCCTGACACTAAATGGATCTATGGCCTGGGCAACTACATGATCAGATTCCACTTTGATTAATTAGGTGTATTACAATATCTTTTAGCATCAACCAAGTTACAAGCAAGAATTATAACATATGCTACAAAGAAAGGTGTAACACATTTATCAAGTACTTTCATGATCTTTGGAACACATATAACACACATGATCTCAATCCTTTATCACATTACTAGGAATTCTCATCCCTTAGCATTATCATCATCATGATTGCTAGATCTGGCTATTCAAGCCCTTAGTTCATCACTGAACACTGTTACCACTTATCAGGTAACCATTACCTCTAGGTCCTCATACCAAGGTATACATTATACTTGTTGCACAAGTATTTCACATAGCTCATGAAGCCCATTTATTTGTGTATCATATGAACATCATAACCCATACCTGGCTATGATCACCATCTCATGATACCTGCATGGTTAGCATTTCATGATAACATCAATATCAAATACATATCATCACCATGCAATACAAGAGAAATACAACCTTCCAATTATTAGGGTTAGGGTTTCCTTCCTTACTGATTAGGGTTTCAAGTGCATACCATTACCCATTATTAGGGTTAGGGTTTCCCCTTATTAATCGATTAAGGTTTCAAATCATATCATTACCCTTCATTAGGTTTAGGGTTTCCCCTATTTATCTGATTAAGGTTTCAATTTCATATTATCAAGAATCAAACCCTAATTCATACTCCACTCATGTTAGGAGTATTAATGTATGCTCATTACATGATTATCACACAAGTATAAGTTTCTCTCTCATCCTCACTAGGATGATGTTTCCATCATACTCTATTGAATTGGCTCAACCCTTTCTTCAAGGTACTTTAGCCTACTTATCAAAATGCATTGAACCCTATACATCTTAATGTATCATTTGACATAACACACTTCATGTGTTACTCAATCAAGTACATTGAATTGAGGTGCTTCCACCATATCGAGCATAGAGGTGTGTACTTTCCACCATATCGTGCTTGAGGTGTATCCTCATCACCATATCGTGCTCCCATATAGGGTTGCTTCATCAGTAGGGTTTGCATATTGGGTTAGACCCTTATACTCATATCCCATCAAATCTTTATGCTATCATCCTACCCTTCATCATGTAATAAGTGATAGGCTAGATATCAGGTTAGTCTAAACCAAACCATGTGTACAAACCAATAGGGGTTTGGAGTTCCAATGTATATCGGGTTTCACATTACCATGTTGGGTTTCAACACCATATCAGGTTAGAGTATAAACTTGACTCCATGCTGTGCATAGGGTGTGTGCTTGACCCCATATCATGCACAAAGTATATGCTTGACACCATATCGTGCACAAAGTGTGCACTTCATCATCATATCATGCAAAAGGTACATACTCCTCACCATATCATGATAGTGGTGTGTTCACCTCACCATATCGGGTTAGAGGTGCTTCAACCCGATACAGGTTGGACCTTGATGATGTCATCATCAACAACCTCTAGACTCTTATTCTTACTATTCTAGTTCATGGACAACCGTCCTAAACAACTATTGGAACTCATAGGATCATCAATTATTCAAGAGAATTCGAAATTGAAAGTAGATCAACAAGTACAACAGAATTGAAGGTGAATACTAACATAATTCGGTCAAGTTATATAACCCGCCTCAAGAACAACTTAAAAGCTCCAAGATCCAAATATTCATGTTTCCAAGATTGAAGATGAGCTTCACAACTCCTCTATATGCAAAAAATCACCATGGATAAGTATTTAGCGAAGAAGAAAAGAAAGGAATATCTCAACCCTAGATCCATGCTTTAATCCAAGGTTGAAGATGATTGTGGCTTCACCTTAGGGTTAAGACTTGAGATCCTTCTTGTTCCTTATCACCATGCATGATACCTCATCACTCATGCACGATATCCCCTTCACTTGTGGCCGATATCCCTTCACTTGTGGCTGATATCTCTTCACTATAGCTGATATCACCTTGCTATGATCAATATCTCTTCACTATGGCCAATATCACCTTGATATGGCTGATATCACCTTGCTATGGCTGATACTAAGGCTCTATGCATGATACCCCTTCACCTATGCATGCTATCTAAGAGAAAAAGGGTGGTAAGATTTGAAAATTTTCACTAGTAGGTGAAAGGAATGATATATATAGTTGTGATTCATGAAAAAGAGTATATATGAGGTGTCATCATTTTACACTACAAGGTGCCACGTGTCCATGCATGGTTGACACATGTCCCTGCATGCATATTTATCTTGACATGAAAAACACTTGATGATAAACTAGGGATAAGATTTTGGCCCTTGGTTATCTTGTTGAGCAAGGTATTTCAACTCAACATCACTTAATTCACAAACTGATACACATTTTCTAAGGAAAGCTACAAGCTGTTACACATCACATTCTTGAGGTGCTTATCCCATCATGGACAAGGCCAAGATTCATAAACCAATATGAGACTCCCTCTATGGCTCCTTGGCCGATAGGCATTTTCATAACAAGTCTACAACTCAATAAAACTCATATAAGGGCTTCACATTCAACCCTTTCTTGGTCTTTTCATCACCAAGAGTACAATCACTCAAATTTGAAAATTAAACTCACAAGGAGTCTTAATTACTTTTTAAAAGATTAAAACAAGTTTATAAATACTTACTTAAGCAAAACTTCCAGGTTAGGCCATAACCCAGGTCAGGGATGTTACACATGAAGTGGACCTATGGTTCAAAGACTTGGGTGCTATTTACTTCCCAGTAGAGTATGTATATTACCCTAGGCATTGCTCAATCTGTGTGGCCTTTGGACACTGTAAAGAAGTGAAACCACTTCTCTACTAAAAATTTGAACAATAGAACCTCCAATCCAAACACACTCAAAAGGTGTGATGGAGTGGGTGTAAAATTTTCAAATCTTTATATAATGGTAATCAAAAGACCAATGTATAGCAGCGGAATAAAAACATGACTATATTCAATTACAAAACAAAGGGTTACAAACTAAAACTTACATCACAAGGATCCATGTAGAGGGAATCTAAACCACCTCAAGATTGTCTCCAAGCTTCATCATCACAAACTAAGTCCAGGTCAACATGCCATGCATCCAAGTCTTCCACCTAGGGTTGGAAGCATACCCCAGCAAAAGAGAAACAAAAAGAGACATCAGCAAAGGCTGGTATGTGCATACTAAAAAGCACATTGAGAAATATAAGGAATAAGGGACATCAATTGTAAAAGGCTTCCCAAGCAAGAGATAAGTATCACCCAAACGGGTATCAAGTGACAGATTATAACAAAAAGGGATACTTGCCACAAAGCAAAACATATAAAAGGATTGTGCCATAAATAAATCCACTACCATGGTGGTAAACAAAGCACAAGTAGGGCACACACCCCACAATCAATATCCTGCATGCATTGTGAGATAAACATAACACTAGAACAATATAAACACAATTGGCAGCCAAGGCTTCACATCCTTGCAAACCTGATAGAGAATGGCTCACCGCCAAACTCCCAAATATAAAATGGGTCAAGACACACATCTTGCCCTGGGTACAAGGTTCCTTGCCGTCCCAAAAAGAGAAGGAAATATCACATCTGCTACAAACAAAACCAATGCACTTACACTACTCTAGTGCTACTGAATCACATAGCATGTAAATATAGAGGCAAGTAGAAAAGTATAGTCAGAATTATCAAGGTTGCCATCACACAATGGACAACATAAACATATAATCATCCACATCACAGTGGGCATATATCAACAAGTAAAATCCACATCACAGTGGGCATATAATATCAAAAGTCCAACTTGCACCAAGGCAACAAGATAAGATTCCAAGAGAATATCCATGATCATAATAACAAAATAAGATACTTCACATGAAGCATGATTTCAAGAGAACAAGACAATGTGTAGGCTAATGTCAATAGGACCAAAAGAAAGATAAAGATAGGCTATTGCTCAATATAAAATAATATGGGATGCAAGCATACCTCAACTTCAGAGTCAAACGATCCAGGGTCACATCTAGGTCCAAGCCTAGGCCTCCAAAGAACCTATTAAGCATATATGTGGAATTAGGGTTAGGTTTCCATTAATATACAAAACCCTAAAAATCACCTTTTTATTATTATATGAATTAGGTTTCCAAAATGATTCCATATTTTAGATTATATTTTCCTGAGTTCAAAACATATTTTATTATATTTTTCTGACTTATAAATTATTAGTTATGAATTATACAAGTTATTATCTTATTTAATTAGATATATTAAAAACACCTGTTATTAATCTTCGGATTAAGTTATCAAAACCTGTACCATTAGATTGGTATTATTTTTTTGAATCCAACGAGTCTTTTTGCATATTTTTCTGATGAGCAGATTATTAGTTATGGATTTTATAAATTCGACCAATCAGGTAATTACTTAATGCCACATAGGCGAGAAAATCCACAAAACAGACCGGGCCCGCATGACCTGGCCCAATCAGGGTTGGCCAAATCAGCAGGTCAAGGTCTCGTTGACTCGATCCAAAACAACAGACAAAAGGTGAAAAGACGATAATACCCTTAGTCGTGAAACAAAACGAAACAGAAAAGAACGAGGGTAAGAAAGGGAGATCACAACTGGCAATCTTGGCCGCCCGTAACCTCGCGCCATGGCGCTGGGCAACTCCAGGCACAAAGCCACAGAGAGCAACGACATCCAACGGGCTCTGATCTCAACTCCATGAGCTTCGCCCAAACATCACGAAGCCAAAGAACCAAAGGAGAACCGCTTTGCACTGGAAAAGCTCCAAAATAGGACCCCGCCATGAGCAGAACCAGAGAATACAAAAGCTATTGGAGCCGCAAAACGCCGACAAACATAGACCCAAGAAAGAATCCTTGGAGGTCCACAAAGCGCCAAAGGTGAAAACAGGAGTCGAAGGACCACCACACTAACCCAAACGGTAACCGGAAGAGCAGCTTCATCTTGACTATAGGTCTGAGTGAACGGAGGCACAAAGAAGCCAACTAAGAAAAGGAAACTCCTCCTAGAAGGCTTAGGAAGATTACCATCTAGTCAATTGCACCCGCGACGGTGCAGAGCATGCCGGAAAGAAACAGTTCGTCAGAAACCCAAGTCGATCAGGTCTGGTACCACCAAGAAGCGAACGACCAAATTGAAGTGAGGAAAGCAACAGTCCTAGGTTGAGGGTGCTTCAGGGTACCATAGATATAGGGAAGCAAGGGTGTAAAGTTGTCTGTGAAAAAAGATGGGGAGAGGAGAATTGGGGTTTTCATATATATAGGGCTTGAGGGGTCGATCGAGGGATCACTAGGTTCGGAAACGAAAAAGGAAACCAACCGAGAAAGAATTTCGGGAAACCGATGTCTGTGGACGGAGAACGGTGGAAGAGCAAATCGCCTTTACTGTGCACGGAAACAGGGAATCCGATCCAAGGTAGGAGACAATCTCGCTACCCTTGGATCCAAATCCGATGGTCACAGATGAGTCCGAAAAAGGAAAACCAGCGTGACAAAGAAAATAACAGAAATCATAGCCCAAATGTGATTAGGATTAAGGTGTCATTATATTTAATTTACCTTTTTCTCTTTCTTAAATTGAGGGCTCAAACATTATCCAAATTAAACCAAATTTTGCACAGAGGCCAATAAAGGCATGTAGATTCCGATTATGTACTTAGTTTTGCCTTTTGAAAACTTTTAATGTGTTAAATAAATCAAATCATATTTTCTCTTTCCTCTTTCATTTATGGTATTAGGATTATCCAATTTTTATGAAACTTGACACACAAGTCATATTTAATGTGTTGGATACGAATTTGCCATCAATTTTACATATTGGATATATTTGAGTATTTAATTATCATTTTGAAGATTTTATACACTTTCTCTCTCCTGATTTCACCCTTTAAGCAAACTTTCTCCAAATCGGATGAAAATTCACCCAAAGGCTATATTTATTATGTAGATCACGAATCTAAGATCATTTTCCTATTTTGGAGTCAATTATTATATTTATTTATTAATGACACCTTTTAGGCAATTTCTCTCTCTTAATATTACCATATTATTTCAAGGTTGTCTAAATTAAATGAAAATTGATATGTAGGCTTATTTTGATGTGTAGATTACGAATTTGAAGTCTATTATTTAATTTGAGGCTTTCTTACATGGGTTACATCATATGGCCCATTAGAGGCCCATTAACTTCATTATGCATCCAATTAGGTTATTTATCATCTTATTATCACCAAACAAATTATGTGACATATTAGATTACATTATTCATGCATTAGATTATTAGGATCATCCTAACCTCAACCTTGTTTGGCTAGGACTAAAAGGTCAAACTACTAGGGTAGGGTTCTAGATCTGGTATGTTACAACACTCCACCCCTTAAAAAGGATTTCGTCCTCGAGATCTAAAGATCCAAACATCAACAACTAACTACTCTCCACCCCTTAAAGGGTTCAACCTAACAAGTCAAACTAAACAACTACCCACATCACTTAGTTGTGAAAGTTTTAGAGATTTATATTTTTCATGTATCCAACTATCAAGTCACCATCTAGGGTTGAGCTTTTAGGTCCTTGTGTCTCTAACCTATCAACCCTACATGAACATCCAAAAAGTCATAGGGTAGGTCAACTACATCATTATATCAATCCTAGTCACAAAACTAGGGTTAGATTCTACTCAACTATAGTTTCTCTTCATTGTGACTTAGTTCGAGAAAACATCAATAAATCTGAGAAAATTTTTGTACATATAGTAATATAATTGAAAATAATTTTTGGCAATGAAAAACTTTTGAGATGAAACCAAAATGTGGATCCAAAATCAATTGCGGAAACCAAGTCACAATATTTCCATATTTAGATCTCCTAACATATTCTCATCCTCAAAACCAACCTTATTGCATATAAAGATCATCATTGATCAAATCTAAGGTCAACATCTCACTTAAAGGTAACTAACTAAGTCAAGGGTTCTAAAGGGAGACAAAATTGAAATAGTCGATTCCGACTACCATGGGCTCTGATACCATGCTGTAAAGAAGTGAAACCACTTCTCTACTAAAAATTTGAACAATAGAACCTCCAATCCAAACACACTCAAAAGGTGTGATGGAGTGGGTGTAAAATTTTCAAATCTTTATATAATGGTAATCAAAAGACCAATGTATAGCAGCGGAATAAAAACATGACTATATTCAATTATAAAACAAAGGGTTACAAACTAAAACTTACATCACAAGGATCCATGTAGAGGGAATCTAAACCACCTCAAGATTGTCTCCAAGCTTCATCATCACAAACTAAGTCCAGGTCAACATGCCATGCATCCAAGTCTTCCACCTAGGGTTGGAAGCATACCCCAGCAAAAGAGAAACAAAAAGAGACATCGGCAAAGGCTGGTATGTGCATACAAAAAAGCACATTGAGAAGTATAAGGAATAAGGGACATCAATTGTAAAAGGCTTCCCAAGCAAGAGATAAGTATCACCCAAACGGGTATCAAGTGACAAATTATAACAAAAAGGGATACTTGCCACAAAGCAAAACATATAAAAGGATTGTGCCATAAATAAATCCACTACCATGGTGGTAAACAAAGCACAAGTAGGGCACACACCCCACAATCAATATCCTGCATGCATTGTGAGATAAACATAACACTAGAACAATATAAACACAATTGGCGGCCAAGGCTTCACATCCTTGCAAACCTGATAGAGAATGGCTCACCGCCAAACTCCCAAATATATAATGGGTCAAGACACACATCTTGCCCTGGGTACGAGGTTCCTTGCCGTCCCAAAAAGAGCAGGAAATATCACATCTGCTACAAACAAAACCAATGCAGTTACACTACTCTAGTGCTACTGAATCACATAGCATGTAAATATAGAGGCAAGTAGAAAAGTATAGTCAGAATTATCAAGGTTGCCATCACACAATGGACAACATAAACATATAATCATCCACATCACAGTGGGCATATATCAACAAGTAAAATCCACATCACAGTGGGCATATAATATCAAAAGTCCAACTTGCACCAAGGCAACAAGATAAGATTCCAAGAGAATATCCATGATCATAATAACAAAATAAGATACTTCACATGAAGCATGATTTCAAGAGAACAAGACAATGTGTAGGCTAATGTCGATAGGACCAAAAGAAAGATAAAGATAGGCTATTGCTCAATATAAAATAATATGGGATGCAAGCATACCTCAACTTTAGAGTCAAACGATCCAGGGTCACATCTAGGTCCAAGCCTAGGCCTCCAAAGAACCTATTAAGCATATATGTGGAATTAGGGTTAGGTTTCCATTAATATACAAAACCCTAAAAATCACCTTTTTATTAATATATGAATTAGGTTTCCAAAACGATTCCATATTTTAGATTATATTTTCCTGAGTTCAAAACATATGTTATTATATTTTTCTGACTTATAAATTATTAGTTATGAATTATACAAGTTATTATCTTATTTAATTAGATATATTAAAAACACCTATTATTAATCTTCGGATTAAGTTATCAAAACCTGTACCATTAGATTGGTATTATTTTTCTGAATCCAACGAGTATTTTTGCATATTTTTCTGATGAGCAGATTATTAGTTATGGATTTTATAAATCCGACCAATCAGGTAATTACTTAATGCCACATAGGCGAGAAAATCCACAAAACAGACCGGGCCCGCATGACCTGGCCCAATCAGGGTTGGCCAAATCAGCAGGCCAAGGTCTCGTTGACTCGATCCAAAACAATAGACAAAAGGTGAAAAGACGATAATACCCTTAGTCGTGAAACAAAACGAAACAGAAAAGAACGGGGGTAAGAAAGGGAGATCACAACTGGCCA
This sequence comes from Alisma plantago-aquatica, assembly GCA_963693085.1. NCBI lineage: Eukaryota > Viridiplantae > Streptophyta > Magnoliopsida > Alismatales > Alismataceae > Alisma > Alisma plantago-aquatica. Next base: position 420,480,271 of record OY856412.1, read on the forward strand.
TCTTGGCCGCCCGCAACCTCACGCCATGGCGTTGGGCAACTCCAGGCACAAAGCCACAGAGAGCAACGACATCCAACGGGCTCTGATCTCAACTCCATGAGCTTCGCCCAAACATCACGAAGCCAAAGAACCAAAGGAGAACCGCTTTGCACTGGAAAAGCTCCAAAATAGGACCCCGCCATGAGCAGAACCAGAGAATACAAAAGCTATTGGAGCCGCAAAACGCCGACAAACAGAGATCCAAGAAAGAATCCTTGGAGGTCCACAAAGCGCCGAAGGTGAAAACAGGAGTCGAAGGACCACCACACTAACCCAAACGGTAACTGGAAGAGCAGCTTCATCTAGACTATAGGTCCGAGTGAACGGAGGCACAGAGAAGCCAACTAAGAAAAGGAAACTCCTCCTAGAAGGCTTAGGAAGCTTACCATCTAGTCAATTGCACCCGCGATGGTGCAGAGCATGCCAGAGAGAAACAGTTCGTCAGAAACCCAAGTCGAGCAGGTCCGGTACCACCACGAAGCGAACGAACAAATTGAAGTGAGGAAAGCAACAGTCCTAGGTTGAGGGTGCTTCAGGGTACCATAGATATAGGGAAGCAAGGGTGTAAATTTGTCTGTGAAAAAAGATGGGGAGAGGAGAATTGGGTTTTTCATATATATAGGGCTTGAGGGGTCGATCGAGGGATCACCAGGTTCGAAAACGAAAAAGGAAACCAACAGAGAAAGAATTTCGGGAAACCGATGTCTGTGGATGGAGAACGGTGGAAGAGCAAATCGCCTTTACTGTGCACGGAAACAGGGAGTCCGATCCAAGGTAGGAGACAATCTCACTACCCTTGGATCCAAATCTGATGGTCACAGATGAGTCCGAAAAAGGAAAACCAGCGTGACAAAGAAAATAACAGAAATCATAGCCCGAATGTGATTAGGATTAAGGTGTCATTATATTTAATTTACCTTTTTCTCTTTCTTAAATTGAGGGCTCAAACATTATCCAAATTAAACCAAATTTTGCACAGAGGCCAATAAAGGCATGTAGATTCCGATTATGTACTTAGTTTTGCCTTTTGAAAACTTTTAATGTGTTAAATAAATCAAATCATATTTTCTCTTTCCTCTTTCATTTATGGTATTAGGATTATCCAATTTTTATGAAACTTGACACACAAGTCATATTTAATGTGTTGGATACGAATTTGCCATCAATTTTACATATTGGATATATTTGAGTATTTAATTATCATTTTGAAGATTTTATACACTTTCTCTCTCCTGATTTCACCCTTTAAGCAAACTTTCTCCAAATCGGATGAAAATTCACCCACAGGCTATATTTATTATGTAGATCACGAATCTAAGATTATTTTCCTCTTTTGGAGTCAATAATTATATTTATTTATTAATGACACCTTTTAGGCAATTTCTCTCTCTTAATATTACCATATTATTTCAAGGTTGTCTAAATTAAATGAAAATTGACATGTAGGCTTATTTTGATGTGTAAATTACGAATTTGAAGTCTATTATTTAATTTGAGGCTTTCTTACATGGGTTACATCATATGGCCCATTAGAGGCCCATTAACTTCATTATGCATCCAATTAGGTTATTTATCATCTTATTATCACCAAACAAATTATGTGACATATTAGATTACATTATTCATGCATTAGATTATTAGGATCATCCTAACCTCAACCTTGTTTGGCTAGGACCAAAAGGTCAAACTACTAGGGTAGGGTTCTAGATCTGGTATGTTACAGACACAAACTCACGATGCCCAAAGAATCAACTTCATATCCATAATGCTCAACATAGTCAAGGAAGATCCAAGTCTAGAGAACACTTAGCTTGTAGTTCATCCAAATTGACATCAACCACGACGGTGGTCATGGTAGGGGATATCGGCAGCACACCTTCCAACATTGGAGGAGGAAACATGATGACGGGTAGCACACCCATATAAGAGACACATGTGGGGAGAGTCCAACCAATAATGGATGCTGTGATACCACCGAGTATCTTGGTTGACGTCACAAATGAGACAATAAAAGATGCTCCTAATCACGCCATCAAGATAATGGCATGCTCAAGTAATCATAATTTTGTTGACAGAGTTCTTAGCTCCAATGATGTCACACTAACAGTGGGTTCAATTGATATCAACATGGAAGGAGGTGAGCTGGCTAACCCCAAAATTTTGGGTGACTCATCCCAGGATAAATAAGTAGTGGCTACTATGCAAGTTATTGATACTATTTGTGCGGAGAAAGATGGAACGAGATTGGTTGAGAATCTGAATGAGATAGAGAATTTTTCAAACTAGCCAATAACACTCTAGCTAGGCATTAAAGATATTGATGAAACATCACAAAATGGGATTTTTCTCCTTTAATGGCTGACAAGGATGACACTGTGGATTCAGGAGGGGAAAAAATTATGTCATGTGTGGGTCATGTGTGGACTAATGCTCTAATCACGATGGTATACCTAATACTCCCTCAACACATTGTATGACCATGCATTATGAACTTGCCTTCAGATCTGATTAATGCCACCTATAAAAAGGTGTGCACCAACCATCTGTCCAATTCTATTCCTACTAGTGAGAAAGGATCCTCTTGCTCCTCATCAATCCCTATTCATGGGTCTACTAGAATGGCGGGAGAGGAGAACAACCCTAATGAATCCTTCCAAGGGGAAATAACCTCATCCCCTCTAATCAGAGGACATCTATGAAATGAGATTCCTAGGTCTGACAACAATGTGGAAACACCCTTCCCTTCCGTTGTGGGTCTGTCTACCCCACAATTTTGCAAATCCATCATCCGTGCCCTCCCTAGCTTGAATGCTACTCCTACAAAGAAAATAAAATGGAGATTATGCATCCTTGGGAAGTAGATGAGGTTTAAAGGACATCTCAAAATCCTTGAAGGAGGATGTGGTCCCCCTCGACCCACCCACCAAGAATAATGGTGATGAGGTTGAAGCCTAGAAGGATAGCAGGAAGACCAAAGAAAGGCGAAAAAGGCATGAGAACCAAGTGTTACAGAAGACATAAAATCAAGACATCCACAAAAGGTTCACAGAAGAGGGTTCTCAATGACCCTTCTCACATGGAATGTGCATCACGGAGCAACGACTTACTACCAACATGAAATAAGAAGGGTGGTCCCTCGCACAGATGCACCTATGGCCATTACCAAGGAGACTTTAATCTGTATGACAGACCTAAGTAAGTCTTCCCATTCTTCCCTAATGGATGGGGCCTCTTAACTAACCATGAGAAGGTACACAGAGAGTGTATTTGTTGGGGTTTGACCTTAAGGTGAGGCAAATTATAGTGATCAACTCCAATGTCCAAACTATTACAACTCACTACAACAACTCTGGAGGTGTTAACTGACGATGACAACATTGTCTGGATACACTACACCAGCCAGAAGATGCGATCTCTAGATGACGATCACAGACTTGGCACAATCCATTAGTGGCCCTTGGGCTTTGATGGGGGACTTCAATTGCACCCATTTTGTTTGGGAAAAAATGGTGGGTACGAGAGAGGTTTGGGAGTAGTAGAGGACTTCATCAATGCCGTGGCTACATCATGACTCATTGAAGTTCCTCTTTACAGAGGAAACTTGACATGGAAAAACCTCCAATAAGTAGACTGGTGCATAGCGTGCAAACTAGACTGTGCATTAGTGAACGATGAATTCATAGACACATTTGTATAAGCTTTCGTAGCTTTGGATTTTCCATGTATGCAAAGTGGTCATGCTGCCCTTCTTTCACACCTTGTGAGGGATGGCGAGAAGAGACCATGCAAACCCTTTCACGTTCTCAACTACTAGATTGGATGGGAGGGTTTTAATGAGTCAATCAAGAAAGGATGGTGCTCAAATATTGAAGGTAACCCACTCTACATAGTGGAAAGAAATTGCAGGCTACAAAAGACGCCATCAAGGATTTTGAAGCAACAAAATGCAACATCTTTAGTCTAAAATGCAATGCACTTAAAACTTTCTCAACACTCAATCAAGCACTCCAAGTCTATCTTGTTGATAATGGCGTTATATGTGAAGATAAAGAGCTTCGAGAATGTTTCAATGCTCTTTCCAAGGCTGAAGAATGTCTATTTTTTAATGCAGGCGTGTGGCATGGGTTAAAATGTAGAGCGCAACACTATCTTCTAACAAGGGGCTTTCAAGCGAAAGACAATCACAGACTCTATACATGAGCTAATAAATGAAGAAGGGGAGAAAATCAATGTTTGCGGTTAGTTAGAGACGGAGGCAATTGATTTTCTTCTGGGGCCAAATGGCCAATGTACAACATGAGCAATTCAGAGTCCAACCCACACACAAACTATCGACTGCCAGAACAACATTCTATTTATGTCAATATGTTATGAGGAGGTAAAAGATGTCATGTAGTCTATTAAGGAGGACAAGGCATCAGGCACCGATGGTTTCAGTGCAAGATGGTTTAGACATGCTTGGCCGATCATAGGCAACAATGTATACAAAGCAATAAAATGGTTGTTTGATGGGGGAAGCATGGTTTGGCAATGCAATCATGTGTTCCTTGCTCTAATTCCAAAAACAAACAATGCCACTACCATGGGGGACTATAGATCCATTGCATGTTATGGGGTTCTATAGAAAATCTGGTCTAAGGTGCTTGCCCTGGGATTAAAAGTGGTCTTACCGACCTTGGTATCGCCGATTCAAGGAGCCTTTATACCCAGTTGTAATATATCAGATTTTGTGCAACTTGCGGATGAATTTCTGCACGGGATTAATCTCAAACGTCCCAAGCCAATGGCCTGCATCAAGCTCGACATTTTAAGGCATATGATCATGTGTCTCGAGAAGGTCTTTAGGAGATCGTAAATAATTTTGGCTTCAATGAAATATGGATACATTGGATAAAGGAATGCGTGCAATCGACTTCCTTTGCTATTATGATAAATGGACAACTGGGTGGGGTGTTTGGGGGGGGGGGGGGTGAGGGAGGGGGGCTTTTCTCCACTAGTCATCGAGGATTAAGACAAGGTGATACATTATCACTATTACTATTCACATTGGTCATGGAACATCTCTCGCTCGTGATTTTATAGAAAGAACGTTTGGTACTACTCAATGCTTTCAAGGTCCGAAGAACTACGATGCTCTTGCACTTAATATTTGCACATGATGTGATGCTTTTCTGGATGGATCTATTCAATGCTTCCAGGCTGCCAAGGATACTCTCTCAACGTTTGGAAGGTGCTCGGACCTCCATGATAATCCAGGTGCTCGGACCTCCATGATAATCCATCAAAATCGTCACTGTCTCTCTTCAAGGTAGTGTACAACATGAAGGAAGTCTTTACAGAGATTATGGAGATTCCGAGTGCGACTGTACTCTGCACCTATATGGGATTCCCTCGTACCGTGGGAACCATTTTTGCTCAACATTACGCAAAATGATTGATAAATGGCCAAAAAAGCACTTCCTTTGTTGGAAGGATGGTTCTGGTTAGATCCAATATACTAGGCTCATTCTATATTTGGGTTATGCAAGGTTATATACTATCGGTAGTTCTAGAAAGACTTCAAACTATTACTGCAAATTTTCTCTTGGGAAGTTTTTCTCATACTATGTCTTGAGAAATGATGGCTTTGCAGTTTGATGAAGGAGGTCTTAATATCAAACTATTCAGTGAAGCAACCAGATAAGGCACAATTAAGAAAGTTACTAAATTTCTCACCAACACTGATTGTATATGGACCATATGGATGAGGATGTGATACGGCTGCACATAAGAGGATAAACGTGATCATACACAAGGATTTTCCTGCACATGGAAGCGTATGGTAGGAAAGTTCAAGAATTTTGCACTTGTGTTCAAGGTAATACCACATCGGAACTTTCTCGGTTGAGGAGGATGCACCTACACCATGAGAGTTTATCAGGTTGGGAGGAGCACCATACCAGCTAGGCCAACGACTATGGAACACCAGCAACATCCCATGTTAGGCCATCACAATATACAAAGCTAACCATAAAGCTTTATCTACATCAGATAGAGCTTGCCGCTGGGCACAAAATTTTGTCTGTGCAACTCGGAGGATGAGAGTGGAGTACATCTGTTTTAGATGCCCTTTCGCCGACACACTTTGGGAAGTGACCACCATTCTCATATATTGACTCCATTCCTGAGGATCGGGGTAGAGAATCGAAACACTCATAATTACGACCATGTCTAGAGCCACATACTTCATTTGGAAGGAGAGGAACAACCAAAGACATGGCTGTGCTACCCGCAGCGCTATCAGGAGCATACTCTTCATGCATCACGAGCTGAAGAACGACCTTCCAGCACGGGTGCAACTAGCATGGTATGTACACTAAGTCTTGTAGGCCATGCACGGGCCATTTCTGCTTGTTCTGTTTGTCTCGGTTTGGCTTGATCGACCTTGCACTGGTTGGAGGGTCGCTGACACATCCTGACCCGCCATATGAACCAGTTTTAATCAAGGAGTATCAAAGGAAGAATAATTCTGGGCATAACCGGTTGCCCACCCTCAAGCTCATCCGACTGGGCTGGTGCAGAGCCCAATGTGTTTTTTTTTAATTGTTAAATAGGAGGGAAGTAGGAAAAAGAAAAAAAACCATATTGCTCATAACTTTTCAGTCATAATGAATTTTTCAATGAAATAAAAAATACGAGAGATTCGTAATAAAAAGTACTTTCCAACAAGACTAATGGTGACACACTTTGGAAAAAATAATACGAGTATATATAATACATGTAATGTGGGCATAATAACTTATATTCTAGGTATAATACCCGAGAATATACACTTTGTCCCGTACAACCACAATAATAAAGGCAACAAAAGTATAAGAGAGAGGAAATAATTTTGTCCATAACTTTTAGCCCGGAGCGTCTTTTATAAAAAAATCTGGATTCTTTGTAAAAATTACTTTCCAACAAGACTAGTCTTGGCATGTTTTGATAAAATGATAATGTGAGAAAAATATAACATCTGTATTTTGGGATACCATACACATTTCTAGGTACAGTACCCGCGGTTACATGTTCTGGGTAAAGTACCAGTGTTTTGAGGTACAATACATATCAAGTACGTATTCATATCGTACCTTAAAGCCGAAGTAATATACCCCGAATCACACTTATTGTACCCCTTTTATTTATCTCACGAAGTATATCACCAATGTTTTGAGGTGTATACACATATTTTGAGGTACATTACTCTCATTTTGGTAGGTACAATACCAATGTACTCGTTCATGTACTGTACCCCAACATTTACATGTTCTGGGTACAATACCCGTTGTTTGAGGTACAGTAAATTAGCAAGTACACATTCATATCGTAACTCAAAGCTGGAGTAACATACCCCGAATCACCCGTACTGCACCCCTTTTATTTATCTATCTAAATATATCACCAAATTTTAAGGTATATGCACATATTTTGAGGTACATTACTCTCATTTTGGTAGGTACAATACTAATGTGCCCGTTGATGTATTGTACCCCAAAAGACGTACAATACCTATTTTAGAATACATTACTCTCATTTTGGAAAATACATTACGAATGCTTTACTGATGACGTATTATACCCAAAACACAAGTATTATACCCCCAAAATAAGGGTCCTAGATACTGTACGCAAATATGATTTTGTAACCCAAGTACAAGTATTGTACCCCAAACACGAGTATTGTACCCCAAACACAAGACATGCATCTCAAAATAACAATTGAATATTGATATTGTTCTCCCAAATCGGTAATATTTATCTCAAAACATGAGTACTACACTCCAAAATATTGATAGTATACCCGAAAGTATAGTATACTTTTTGGAGTACATTACTCACATTTTGGAGGGTACAGTACGAATGTTTACTGATGACGTACGATATCCCAAAACACATGTATTGTACCCCAAAACATATGTATTGTACCCTAAAATATGGATATTATACTTCTCTCATATTAATAATACTCTAAAATATATTAACATTGGTCTAGTTAGAAATTATTTTTCATAAGGAATCTAATACTTTTTTTTCATAAAAAAATGTGTTCGAAATTAAAAATTATGAACAACATTGTTTTCTCTCTCTTCTTTTTATTCCTTTTTAATTTTTTAAATGGGCTTTTCTGCCACATCAGCAACACCCCTTCCAACCACCAGGTGGGCATCCGAGTGGGGTAGCGAGGGTGTGTAACGTTACTCCAAAGGAAAGGTGTGCTAACATGAGGGTCCCAATTGGGGCTTAGGGTTGCATTTGGCGCATAGACAACACATGTTTACTTACCGTGGACATATAAATCAGCCTTTAGTTTATCTGCCGCAAGGATTTGATCCGTCACTTTAATAGAGAATTTTCCGGTTAATTTACCGTGCGGCATCTTATTTATCTCCTAAATGGAATAATAAACAACAGTTAATCTAATCTAGACAAATTACCGTACCGTGCCGGCCGTCTGTGCAACAAACGCACCCTAGGTCTACATGTGGTAGGACATAGTTCGGCGTATCCACCTATGTGAAGGTCGATAAATAACAATCCATGTGTAGCCGGGGATGGAAAATCTGATTGAAAACCACGGGCTGGGATTGGGTTGAGCCATGGCGATGGGCTTTTTCAGAAGGCGTCTTAGGCAGGATAGAGTTTCTATCTCGAAAACTTCCTATTAGGCAACTCGAATGTTTTACAACCAACAAGAATATCTGCCGGTGTCCAGATTTAATGAGGCATTCCAATCAGAAATATATCTTGCGAAACTTAAGATGCGAAGCCAGTGATACGTTATCCATTTTCGTGGGTAATCCTCTGATGCAGTCGCTCGTGGGAAAATCGCAAAACGGGTTGCAAAGTCTGTCTTTAATGTTTGAGGATTTCGAAAGATACGACGTGATGATAAAATTTATGACCTAGAATTAAATAAATCTTTTCGTCTTAGACTTATGCCCCGTTAACCAAATGAAGTTCTAACCTGTAAAGATATGTGATTTTCTTACTTCCACGAACAGGTCATGCCTTCCTCGGCTTGCATTGGATAAACAAAAAGTCAAACCTTTAGACTTTAGAGCCCTCATGTCGCACCAACCAGTGATAGTTGTGTGGGCCACCTTTTCGGGTTTCCCGCATAGGAAGTCACATATGCTTTCACTTTATTTATGCCTTGATGGAGATACAGGAATTTATTGTTAAACGCGTATTCACAAGTCACGAAACACGTGAAAGTATGAGTAAAAATTTATGATAGGACAATGAACTGAAATGTTAGATACATATGTTTATAATTTAAACCAAGTCTAAACCGTTTAAATAGAAAAATTCTACGCATAGTACCCCATATACCCGGCCACATACCCGGTCCATCGGGAATCATCAACTGCTGTATTCCTCCTGCTGCTGCGCCAGCCACTGCCACACCCATTAACCTCTGCTGCCGCATGCACAATTAAATGAATATCTGCAGCAGTGATTATACATGGTTTTACATGCAAAAAGGATGCATGAAATAATTATCTCGCCACCTACTCCATGCAACTGTCATGCAAATGGCAGATATCAATCCACTATAACTTACAAAAAAATTCTATTGCATATTTATCCCCACTGCAGATTACGTAAGTACTGTACGTACAATAAATACATATACATTCACAAATGAATTTGAGAGGTACTGTACTTATATTTGACAAACTGGGTTGAAAATTAATAATTGAGTACAATACTTATAGATGCATTTTATAGTTGATTATGGAACAGATGTGCACTACATTTTTGTAAAAAAATTATGTCCAGGCGAAAAATGTTGTTATTGGAATCCGTAGGTACTGTACTTATGCCTCCAGATCAGTTATACAATTATGCTTGATTTTGTAATTTGTTAAGTACTGTACTTATGCTTGGTTTTATAATTTGGTAAGTACTGTACTTATGTTTGAAAAAACTGAGTTGGAATTAACAAGTGAGTATTGTACTTATTTTGCATGGATTCCGTAGGTACTGTACTTAAGCTTCCAGATCAGTTATACAATTATGCTTGATTTTGTAATTTGTTAAGTACTGTACTTATGTTTGGTTTTATAATTTGGTAAGTACTGAACTTATGTTTGAAAAAACTGAATTGGAATTAACATGTGAGTACTGTACTTATTTTGCATGGATTCCGTAGGTACTGTACTTAAGCTTCCAGATCAGTTATACAATTATGCTTGATTTTGTAATTTATTAAGTACTGTACTTATGCTTGGTTTTATAATTTGGTAAATACTGTACTTATGTTTGAAAAAATTGAGTTGGAATTAACAAGTGAGTACTGTACTTATTTTGCATGGATTCCGTAAGTACTGTACTTATGTCCAGATGACAAATGTTACCACTGGATTTCATAAGTACTGTACTTATGCTTCCAGATCAATGTTGTTATTGGATTCCGTAGGTACTGTACTAATATGGGAATGCAGGTGGGTGGATTAGAATGAGAGAGAATAATTACAAGAGAAAAATCGAATTAATACACTTTGCATGGACTTTGCATGGACTTTTCATGAGTATTAATATTCTGGAGAGAAGAGTGGAGAGACATATTGTTGCATGGACTTTGCATAGACTTTGCATGAGTATTAATAAAAAGACAACTGCAAATGCTGCAGCTCTATTTTCCCAAAAAACGGGTGGGTGGCCGGATATAAGGGGGACTGTGTGTAGCCTAACTTTTTAAATATTGTTTCAAGCGGACAAGTTGTTGAGGCCATCGGTAACTGTTTGGGCGGGTTCGACCGACCCACTTGTTTACAAATTGAGGAACAATTATACCTGACGGCGCCCAATTTGGGAGCGGTGCTAGATGAATCGGATAGTGAGACACACTTAAAATTCCAACAACTACATCTTATTATACCCTATTAAATAAAATGCAAACTAGAAAACATGACATTTAAATTCCTTTTTCTCAAACTGCACTCTACCAAACAAGTATTAAGTAATATACATATAAAAGAGAAAGGAAGTACTACAATATGAGGGAAGTAAAGGAAGATAGGAGGACTGGAAGTAGGAGAGTAGAAAAAATAGGAAGTAGAAAAAAGAGGATTGGAGTATTAACACTATGCGGAAAAAAAGAGAAGGGACCGAGGGAGGTATGTTTAGCAATGTGCCAAAAAGAGATAAGAAAGATATTACTAAACTATGCAAAATAAGAGAGATGTGGAAAATATTATTAGTACTATACAAGATACTCCAGTCCACTCGGGCGATTCGAAAGGCGACTAGGGCACAAGTTCCCCAGCTCGGGGGAGGGAGCTTCTGGCTGCGACTAGCACCACCCCGCTCCCCCAGGGCCTCTTCCGAGCCCGATCTTCGTGGACAACTCTTCGCCTGGTGGTCGCCCTTCACCCTTGCCGCCTTCACTTCTCTTCTCGGCGGCGCTAGCGCCGTGAGCTGTGCCCCTGGCGGCGGGGCTTCTGTGGCCCTTGCCACAACCCTGTTTTGGGCTCCAGGCCGTTGTGAAGAGGTAGGATTCTGGTGGGCGTCCACTCGGCTTGAGTGATTGACAAGTTTGGGTGTATTTTGTATGTTTCGCTAGGGAGCAAGTTTCAGGAAAGTCATCTGTCTTGTATCGCTGTTTATCGGTGTCTGCTTGCTCCTTTTGAATAAGGATTGTCGTTCATCAGTTTAGGTTAGTTCTGTTTAGGTGGTTAGTCAGTGGCAGGTTTCTATTGCCTTTTTAATCACCGACAATCGACGTTTCCTAGTTGTTAGGTTTGGTTTTGGTCCTCCAGTGAGAGAGCTTATTTTATCTGTAGTGGTCGTTTGTTGGTCGTGTCGTGCCTCCGGTTCTTTTTTGGGCAGACGGTGAGCTCGGTCACCCCTTGGTGCTTCAGGCAGAGGAGGAGTAAGCTGGGTTTGGGCTTCGTGCGGATCTTCCGCCCCTATTCGCAGTGGTGGTCGGGAGTGGTAGTGGAGTTCCCAGCACCCTCTACTTCCCTCCTTTATATCTGCATGAGCCATCCTTCCTCTGTATCTGCATCGTTGGGGTTTGGCCTCCTTTCCGGGTCTCCTGGTTGGTGCAATCTTAGTGCTCGTCGCTGGTTTTTGTGTTTCTAGTCCAATTTTATGGGGCGTTGTGTCTGTGTTGTTACTTTGTGGTCGACCTCTTTTTCAAGTGATCTTTCGTTGTCTTCATGATGGTAATCTCTGCCAGCGGCTTTGCAAACTCCTCTCCCGATGTACTAAGAGGCTTGTATAGATTGATGAATTCCATCCCGGATAGCTTTTTTGGAAAGCCACTACAAGAGGTGGACTGTGCAGAAATGTACCTATCACATTCCAATCTGAGCCTTGTGCTATGTCTTTCCGCTAAAGGAGTTGTTGCTTGGTTATTTGATGAGAGATGTCTATCTTGTAGATGTCGTATGGCTTGCTTTTAATGATATTGAGCTATTTTAAAAAAAAAAAGATAAATAGAGAGGAGGGAAGTATAATTAGCACAATGTAGAAAAAAGAAGAGGGAAGTGTTATTAGTAGTGAAAAGAGAGAGAGAGAGGAGGGAAGTATAATAAGTACTGAGTAAAAGAAAAAGAGATGAGGAAAATATTATTAACAATATGCAAAAGAGAGATGTGAAAAGCATGATTAGCATTGTGGAAAAAAATAACGAGGGAATAATTTTTAGCATTATGTAAAAGTAGAGAGGAAGGGAGTATTATTAACACCGTAGATAAGAGGAAAGTATGATAAGTATCGTGAAAAAAAGAGAGAGACAAAAAAATTATGCAGAATAAAAGGGATGGATGGAAGTATTATTAGCACAAAACATGGCGGAGCAGAGAGAGAAAGAATATTATTAGCACTTTTTCTATTAGAGGAGGGAAGTAGAACAAAAGAAAAACTAATTTTTGATAATTTTGGAATAAAATATCGACAAACTGGTAAAATACATATATTATTAGCAATGTACTATGGAAACTAAAAGAAATAGTGTGGTGTACTTTTTTTAAATATTTATACATCAATACTAAACACATACAAATTGGTACTGTAACTATCTTATTAGCACTTTACTAACAGAAAGAGGAATGCAGTAGGAAAAGATAGGACATAAGTACTTTTTAGTATCTATATAAACATTAATATAATAATATCTTCATTTATCTCATTTCACACCTCATGTCTTATTTATTATTTTCTAACTCCGCCTTCTTCTTATTTAATCTTTCCTTTTTTGACCTTCCTCTTTATTTATGTCTTCCTCTTCTTCTACCTCCCTCCTTATTTATCTCCTCATATTTATTCATCATTTTTTTGCCTCTTCTTTTTACTCATTTTTTTTTCTTTCAATAACTACAACTATTGGATATTGGATAGTGGATAACATAACAGAGCGTCTCCCAAGTATTGCATGGGCTCGCTAGGCTGAGAAAACTATGATTAGAATTACTCATATGGGCCTACAATGAAGGCATGGACCATCCATATAAGTGTTGGATGAATTGATTCAATTAAGGTAAAAGGTGAATCACTGGCCGAATGATGTATTATGAATGAATGAGTTTGTAGAGATGAACACACTTTCGTTTATAACCATCTACGTTCAAAAGAAAAATTGCAGAGAAAATAACATGGAAGTATTATGGGGTATGTGTTGGCAAGGAGAAGGGGAGGGTTGCGAGTGGGGGACGCAACACCCCCTCATCTGTTTAAAAGTAAAATAAAATGTGGCACATACATAAACATGTATGCTTGTATTGAATATATAGATATACTATTTTGTTTATGCTATTGCTAGAATTATAATGTTAGTGTTGTAGGTTCGGTTCCCGTTGTAGGTTCAAAACTTGGTATAATCTATTCCAGATTTTATGTGTACTTTTCAATCAAATGTTGTAGAAATTTAAAACACACCTTACACTTGAAGACAATCACATTTTCTTTAAAAAATGCCTTCATAGAAATGATAGGTTCATATCATTTTTAAAATACACTTGAAGAAAATACTAAACGGATTATCTATCACATTTTCTACAATACAAAATCCGACACCCACACCAACCAAATAGTAAAAAAGCCTCCTACATTTGAAGATGAATCACATTTTATTTATGATTGCCAATAAATTTAAAAGATTATATTATTTTAGAGACAAAGTTATGTACATGCTATAAAGACATTGGAGATGATATGTTCTATTGTGATTTACCATCTCCCAAATCATACTTTCATGGTCACCTGAATGATAAATATTTTCTTATTATAGTCAAATATTTATAAGAAAAGAATTTAGAAAAACACTTATATTTTTGATAATTTGTATGACACCTGATATTTGAGCAAGCCAGTAGTATAGAAAGAATCCTATACTTTTTATATAGGACAACCAATCACAATGCAACATCTCCTTCTCACTCATTTTTAAAACCCAACGCCCTAAAAAAGATAAGGACAGAGAAACATAAATTGTCAACTATAACACAATCTGATTTGATCCTATGGAATTTCTATAGGACACGTCTTATAGAAAATGTGTCGGATATTTGACAATAAATTATAACCAAACTACAAAGATAAAAAAAGTGTGCTCCATAAACTAGACTACGAAAGCAACGGGTGGGTCGAAGAGACAAAGTTACTATTTGTATAATCCACGTAAGTAAATATAAGAAATGAGAAGTCATAACGTGGATGTAAAGGAAATGACATTATTCATTATTGTAGTATTGGTGTCATTATTGTAGTTTCTTTTATTAATAGTGAGTTGATGAACCTCCAATCTTTTCGTTATCATGCCTATTACTACCGAACAACATTGATACACTACAGTTGTAATTAATATAAAAATAAACATAATTTTAATATCTTATAAATTTTCATTTAATTATTTTATATATTTTACAAATATATAAGTATATCATGTATAAATCATTATATCTATGTTTTTATACTTAAATCAAGAAATCCAATAATTATCTAGCAACTCTTTTCAACCCATCCATATTTGTTTTGTAGTATAATAAATTGATATATAAGTTAGTTTACGTCATCACGATCTAGATTATCCTATCTCTGAACCATGAATGAAAACAAATATTTTTGGTTTTTATCTAGTGGAATTATTTTTTAAAATAGAAAAAACATATGTAAATCTTGATTATAATTCATATTCAAGTTACATAATTTTTTTATTGTTAGTAAAAAATCACAAGAAAATGTGTACATACTTCCACAAACTAATCTTCTTATGTGAATTGCTAAAACAACGAGTTTGTGACATGTCAGCATGTATAGTTATGTGAAATTGAAGCTAAATGAATTTCTATTGTCATATTCTTCAAAGAAAAAAAAGACCATATATGAATTCATCATACAGTTGAATACATATATGACCTAAAATGTAGTGAACTACAACTTAGTCAGAATGCTGTGCTATTTTTCAGCATTACTATATAAGAGTAATGTATTAATTGGGAAGAGGTTCCCACACCATTGTGCCATAAATAGAGAGAAGAGAGTAGATTCTAGAGAAAGAGAGATATCATATTCTTCCTTAAGCATCATCTCAGGTAATATCCACAGGTACACACACTGGTGAGCACCTGAAAGGTCCCATGTTCTTGATGTACTCTTGGAACCTGACTACACCTCCTCAGCTCTTATCTCCACTGATACCTAATGTATAGGATGAACATAACATCCATCCACCCAACTGATCCCCTCTCAATTCAATATTTTAGATGCCTTCTCATCTATACAAGCTTTCACTCTCTTCGTGCCAAGGCACATATAATATAGGTAGATAAGAGGAAAGTATGATTAGTATCGTGATAAAAAGAGAGACAAAAAAATTATGCAGAATAAAAGGAATGGATGGAAGTATTATTAGCACAGAACATGGCAGAGTAGAGAGAGAAAGAATATTATTAGAATTTTTTCTATTAGAGGGAAGTAGAACAAAAGAAAAACTAATTTTTGATATTTTTGTGATAAAATATAGACAAACCGGTAAAATACTTATATTATTAGCAATGTACTATGGAAACTAAAAGAAATAGTGTGGTGTACTTTTTTTTAATATTTATACATCAATACTAAACACATACAATTTGGTACTGTATATCTTATTGGCACTTTACTAACAGAAAGAGGAATGCAGTAGGAAAAGATAGGACATAAGTACTTTTTAGTATCTATATAAAAATGAATACAATCATATCTTCATTTATCTCCTTTCACACCTCATGTCTTATTTATCATTTTCTAACTCCACCTTCTTCTTATTTAATCTTCCCTTTTTTGACCTTCCTCTTTATTTATGTCTTCCTTTTTTTCTACCTGCTTCCTTATTTATCTCCTCATATTTATCCATCATTTTTTTGCCTCTTATTTTTACTCATTTTTTTCTTTCAATAACTACAACTCTTGGATATTGGATAGTGGATAGAATGATAGGGCGTCTCCCAAGTATTGCATGGGCTCGTCGAGCTAAGAAAACTATGTTTAGAATTACTCATATGGGCCTACAATGAAGGCATGGACCATCCATATAAGTGTTGGATGAATTGGTTCAATTAAGGTGAAAGGTGAATCATTGACCGAATGATGTATTATGAATGAATGAGTTTGTAGAGATGAACACACTTTTGTTTAAAACCATCTACGTTCAAAAGAAAAATGGCAGAGAAAACAACATGGAAGTATTATGGGGTATGTGTTGGCAAGGAGAAGGGGAAGGTTGCGAGTGGGGGACGCATCACCCCTTCATCTATTTAAAAGTAAAATAAATTTGGCACATACATAAACATGTATGCTTGTATTGAATATATAGATATACTATTTTGTTTATGCTATTTCTAGAATTGTAATTTTAGTGTAGTAGGTTCGGTTCCCCGTATTATATTTCTTGGTTGTAGGTTCAAAACTTGGCACAATTTATTCCAAATTTTATGGGTACTTTTCAACCAAATGCTGTAGAAATTTAATACACACCTTACACTTGAAGACAATCACTTTTTCTTAAAAAAATGTCTTCTCTGAATGATAGGTGTATATTATTTTTTAAAATACACTTGAAGAAAATACTAAAAAGATAGATCTATCATGTTTTCTACAATACAATATCCGACACCCACACCAACCAAATAGCAAAAAGCCTCCAACATTTGAAGATGAATCACATTTTGTTTATGATTGTCAATAAATTTAAAAGATTATACTATTTTAGAGACAAAGTTATGTTCATGATATAAAGACATTGGAGGACGATATGTTCTATTGTGATTTACCATCTCCCAAATCATACTTTCATGGTCACTTGAATGATAGATATTGTCTTACTATAGTCAAATCTTTATAAGAAAAGAATTTCGAAAAACATTTATATTTTTGATAATTTGTATGATAGCTGATATTTGAGCAAGCCGATAGTATAGGACGAATCCTATACTTTTTATACAGGACAACCAATCACAACACAACATATCATTCTCACCCATTTTGAAAACCCAACCTAGTAAAAAAGATAAGGAGAGAGAAACATAAATTTTCCGCTATAACACAATCTGATTCGATCCTATGGAATTTCTATAGGACACGTCCCATAGAAAATGCGTCAGATATTTGACAAAAAATTCCAAACAAATGACAAAGATAAAAAAGCGTGCTCCATAATATAGACTATGAAAGCAACGGGTGGGTCGAAGAGACAAAGTTACTATTTGTATAATCCACGTAAGTAAATATAAGAAATGAGATGTCATAACGTGGATGTAAAGGAAATGATATTATTTATTATTGTAGTGTTGGTGTCATTATTGTAGTTTCTTTTATTAATAGTGAGTTGATGAACCACCAGTCTTTTCGTTATCATGCCTATTACTACCGAACAACATTGATACACAACAGTTGTAATTAATATAAAAATAAACATAATTTTAATGCCTTATAAATTTTCATTCAATTATTTTTGAAATTTTACAAATAGATAAGTATATCATGTAAAAATCATTATATCTATGTTTTTATACTTAAATCAAGAAATCTAATAATTATCTAGAAACTCTTTTCAACCCATCCATATTTGTTTTGTAGTATAATAAATTGATATATAAGTTAGTTTACGTCATCACGATCTAGATTATCCTATCTCTGAACCATGAATGAAAACAAATATTTTTGGTTTCTATCTAGTGGATTTTTTTAAAATAGATGAAACAAATGCAAATCTTTATTATAATTCATATTCAAGTTAAAGAATTTTTTTGTCATTGTTAGTAAAAATTCACAAGAAAATGTGTACACATATATTTCTACAAACTAATCTTCTTATGTGAATTGCTAAAACGACAAGTTTGTGACCTGTCAGCACGTATAGTTATGTGAAATTGAAGATAAATGAATTTCTATTGTCATTTTCATCAAAGAAAAAATACCATATATGAATTTGTCATACAATTGATTACATATATGACATAAAATGTAGTGAACTAGAACTTAGTCAGAATGCTATGCTATTTTTCAGCATTACCATATAAGAGTAATGTATTAGTAGGGTAGAGGTTCCCACACCATTGTGCCATAAATAGAGAGAAGAGAGTAGATTCTAGAGAAAGAGAGATATCATATTCTTCCTTAAGCATCGTCTCAGGTAATATCCATAGGTACACACACTGGTGAGCCCCTGAAAGCTCCCATGTTCTTGATATGCTCTTGGAACCTGACTACACCTCGTCAGCTCTTATCTCCACTAATACCTACTGTATAGGATGAACATAACATCCATCCACACAACTGATCCCCTCTCAAATCAATCTTTCAGATGCCTTCTCATCTATACAAGCTTTGACTCTCTTCGTGCCAAGGCACATATAATATTGGTAGGATCCACACTGCTACAACATTATACGTCAACCTAATCTTTCTCTCTCCAGACTCCTTCATATAGGATTGCAAAATTTAATTTTCATATGCACTAGCCTCCTTTGTCATCTTATTAACTTTCACCCCAACATTTCCACTTCCCCAACACGCACCATCACTATTCATAATATGCACAAGGAAGGAGTACTTGTGAATCACCTTTCACGTTCCACTATGTGACCTATCCTCATGCAAAAATACAAAATCTTCTTCATTAATTATAAACATCCTCCATACCACTCATATAAAAAGAGGAACACACACTCTAAGCTTGATCGTCTAGTTACATTACCTTCTAACAAGCATAAACACTTCAAGTAAATTCATGAAATGATCAACGACAACCTCTGTTACCAACTTGAAATAAATTCTTCATCCACCTGAGACTTACCCTTCCACAAAATTGGTGATACATGCAACCAAACTTCAATTAGGTACAGATCATCTTCATCATTAGTTTCCACCATTTTAGAGTCCTCTTTCACATCAATAATCACAATGGTCTTGTTATGGTTTGGAGATGGAGTTTCCTAGTAAGAGAACCCAGACTTAGTAGGGGATGGTATATGGAACTACAACCTATTGACAACAACAACATCTAATTATACATCCTAGACGAGATGACACACACTCTACGACTCCACCCAATTTTCTAAAGATCCCCGCCACTAGTAATTTGAATCGTGCAAACCAAATATTGGAATCACAAATATCTTTATTGTCAACTGCTATGTTTGATGGATATATGACCCCTTTTCTTACTGTTGACAATCTAGTGATAGACAACAAGAACAATGAACACAATATAGATGGATACATAAAAAATTACTTGACAAAGATCTCCTATTCCACATATGAGGTACATGAACTTGTCTCGCTACAACATGGTCCTGATGAGGGAGCAACATAGTCCCAGGGTCCTCTAACAGCATCCGCTCGCCCATGATTTAGAATCCACACGTCCTTGGCTTGACTCTTGTTTGCACAAGGTAGCAGATGAAGTTACTTAATGAGGCATTTGGTGCAAGGATAAATGAGGTGATGGAGGAGCCGAAGGGGGTATGGGCTAGACGTTTGAGTTCGGTCTGATACAACACACGTGGTAGTGGCCTCAGTTGAGATTGGGGTGAAGCATGGTGAAAGTGCCCAACTCTCATCGCCATGATAGAGCCGGCGAGCTTGTAACAACCCTAAAATTTAATCTTAGCAATAAACCTAATTGCAAAATACTAGTCTCAAATTTCCTAATGTTTAACTGTGTGAAACTATTTTATTATAAAAGCAACAATTTTTTCCTAGTGATGGGGAAATCATGGGTGCGAGGGGGATGCGAGAAAGATAGTGATTAGGTCAAGAACCCTTTTGATGGAGGGCATCACAGAAAGGGATCATACAGTCATGGCGGCTCGAGAATAGAGGTGGAAACGAATGGAAACATGGGCATTTTATCATCTCGAGGAAACTAGGGTGTGGTTGTTAATGTCCATATGATATGCCTATCCTTAGCCTATTTAGCATGCAAGGGTTTCAGAGACTGCGCCACGATGAGCCGATTGGATCAATCTTCAGATGCTGTCAAGGACAAGTCTTCACATCTAAATAATGAGAGTCAAGTGGTTATCCCTAACCCTAGTGCAGGTTTATCAATGGTGCAAGAACTGATGTAGACGGTGGACATATCTCGTATAGTAATGTTGTGGAGGGCACAAACCGACATGACTCTCAAAGTATTTCTTTAATAAACTTATTGAAGACAACTTTTCAATTAATTATGTGACCTTAGGAGAGACGGAGGGCAAACTGTGGGACACGTCTCGGAAAAATGAGATCACTGAATGCGGAAGCGATTAATTAGCAGCGGAATTATTTAAAATCACTAAAAATTTAAAACTTTTTATAAAGAGATCCTCAAACGGTGAAACTCTTTCACAAGGAAACATGATAAGTTATTTACAATCTGATCCATCATTACATTTCTGTAAAATCACATCTCAAGGATTATAAAGATCAACTACCCTGTTAACTGTATAAGGCAAGATACAAAAATCCCAAGGCATTACGCCAAAATCATAGATCTATATTAAACATCTACTGACTCCTAGGACCTGAGAGTACAGAGACGACACATAGGACATTCTATCTATAAGGCTTGACAGACAGTGTTTCCACCTGAGGATCACTGCTGTCCCTGATGTTGCTGCTGTTGTTGTTGCTGCTCACCCACTGACGGGTTCCTTCGTCCTCGGCGTCTACCTAATCCCACGGGGATGAGACAATTGAATAATTGTCCCAGCGAGAGTTATAACTCTCCGCCAGAAGCATTATTATTGCAATAATGGAATAACATTGAGCAGTAGAACTATAAATAATCAACAGCAGGTAAAACATTGTATAAGCTAAGT
This sequence comes from Alisma plantago-aquatica, assembly GCA_963693085.1. Classification (NCBI taxonomy): domain Eukaryota; kingdom Viridiplantae; phylum Streptophyta; class Magnoliopsida; order Alismatales; family Alismataceae; genus Alisma; species Alisma plantago-aquatica. The sequence goes on from OY856412.1 coordinate 420,501,626, forward strand.
AGAACAGTATTTTATAAGCAATCATTTCAATTATAACTTAACTGAATGATAAGACATATATCAATAAGGAATATGAAGAACATGTATACTAGTTATTCAACTAGAGCACTATAAACAATGTATCATCAATCATTATTTCTCGTAGTTCAACCTAAGCAATTATGCTATATGACTGATTATATTTTCCAAACATATTATGCCCTGAGGAGATGAGTTACACCTCTCATACTCCAACCGACCATTATGAAATCGCAATCAGTACCATACATAGGTCATCAGAAGAGCCAGATTTCTATGACCTCATCTTCCTCAGTCAGTGTGAGGTACGACATGCAGAACATCTCGTGTCTCTTCCATAATAGATTTCCAGGGTATTCTAGTAACTTTTCTATTAGAGTAACAGTGGCGTGCTGTACTCTCTTCACCATCGAGGGATTTCTTATTTATCTCTCATCGATGCGGCATTAACAACATCATCGGGAGATTAGTGATACTTCATCTCGACATCAACATATAATGAAGGATTGAGAGATTAAATGTACATCTCACATCAATTCCTACATTCGGACGTAAGGATATTTGCGTCCATAACCCCCACATACTCAAAAGTATGCTCTCCAGGAGTTCCCTTAGGAAAACCTATTTCACCATTATTTAACTTCTGATAATGATGGATCTATGGTCAGGGCTCTACATGATATCATTATACTTGATTATTTAAGTACATTATGGCATTCTTTTAGCATCAGGCGTGTTTTCAAATATAAACCAATAAGACAATTTCTATAAAGAAAGAGTACTAATTGTATCAAGTTCATATTGCATATTGTTAACATTGGGATATCAATCCCTAACTATCTTTATGATTCAGGAACATGGGTGTTGAAACCCTTAGATCATCAAAACACTTGTTACCAAGTAACATATTGCCATCAAGTCATTTAACAACATGAACATGATTGTAGAAATGCAGATATTTTTCATGGCTCATACAACCTATCGATCTCATATGTTACCTCTTATTAGGCAACATATCATATCATTACTTTCAAAGCTTATAAAGTGCTTTCAATGAATATATCATCATAACCCTTACCTGGCTATGCTCACTTCTTTATAAACATATGCATGACTAACACAATTAATAACATGCACATTATATCTATATCAGTACAATACAAATTATTTCCAAGTCAAGTATAAAACACCACAGTCGTGCAACCAAGAACAGCCGTGCAAGGGGAAGCTACCACAACCATGCTACCTTGCACGGTCGTGCCACAGAAGGTTACCACGATCGTGTTACATCACCACGGTTGGTTTCTAGGGTTAGGATTTCTTATTCAATTCAATTTAGGGTTATCCAACCCCTTAGCTTAAAAGGGCATAGATTCCTTATTTCATAATTCAATCATAGAGTTTCATGCTTAAAAGCATAACCCAGATTTAGGGTTTACTGTTCATATGATCACATTTCCCTAGATTAAGGTTATCATTAATATCTCACCATTAGGGTTTACTATTCACCCTAATTAAAAATGATCAATAAGGTGCCTTTAATTTAAGGATTACCATGTCATCATTGTGAGTTAGGATTATATCATCATCATATATTAGGGATACTCCCATTATTTCCCTCAATTAGAGTTATGACTCATTAACCATAATAATTAGGGTTTCATGATCTCACTAACATGGATCATACCCTAATTAGGTATTCATTCATGTTGAATGTCCATTACTTGATTAATCATTCAAATAAGAATTCTTCTCTCTCATCTTTCTATAAGTTGATGTTTGCATCACCTTTGATTAGGCTTTTGACATCATGGGTTATCTCATTACTATTATGATCATTAAAGTTCACTTGATCAAAGGGTATTGGTCATTCTATCCCATCAAGGTACCTTTTTAATGATCACCACTGGTTATAGCATGTATTAATCAACTATTTACTTGGTCCCTTAATCACTTTAGATATCTATGAGGTTTGGGTTAATCAACTACTAAACCATCTTGACCACTAAGGCATCAAACGATTTTAACCTTTTTAGACCTCAAATGGTCTTGTACACTAAATCCCCAAATGGTCATGGACTGCCTTTGAGACCATCTGGTGATGAAGACCATTTGGTCAAGTTTGACTTTGAAACCGCATTGACATACCCAACCTTGAAACTGCATGAGATCAAACAGTTTGGGATTGTTTGGTTCCAAATGGTCTTGAGACCGTTTGGTCCAAACCACCTCAAAACCGCAAGGTCCGAAAAGTGTCTCAACCACTTCAATTGAGTTAGGGTTTCCAATGTTGAACCCCTCAATCGATCATGCACTTGTTAGCCACTCATCAATTGAGTTAATTAGGTCAACCCTCAACTAATTTGACACTCAATTGATCCTCAATTGATCATCAATTTGGGCTTCGATAAATTGGATAAGGGCTTGGAATCAGTTGGATAAGGGCTTGGAATCAATGACCCTTCAACACACTTTCCTGTGAGTCCAATTGATTTGAAATGATTGAACCATTAATCAATTTGATCATGACATGACCCCGAACGGTCTTGGGATCGTTTGGATGACCTCCAAACGGTCTTGAGACCGTTTTCTCAAGTCCACATCAAAAACCAACTCATCTAATTAAGGTTTGACTCATTGGATTGATCACTAGGTCAACAATCAATTACACTTCAACTTGTTACCTTTAGATCTTCAACCACTTAACCATAGTCAACCCTAGGCCTCCAAACGGTCTTGGGTGACCCAAAATGGTCTTGAGATCATTTGGATATCCTCCAAACGGTCTTGAGACCGTTTGCCCATTATTTCATCAAAACCAAGTCATTCACTTAGGGTTTGAATCCTAGGTTTAGTCACCAAATCAGCAATCAATAATTCATCAACTTGATATCATGAGACCCTCAATTAGTCAACCCTACTTAACCATATACCTCCAAACGGTATTGGGTGATCTACAAACGGTCTTGAGACCATTTGGGTGATCCCCAAATGGTTTTGAAACCGTTTGGGTCACTCAACCCAAACTTCAACATAATTCAATTATTGAAATCAGCAATTGACCCGATTAGGGTTTAGATGATTGATGGGCCTTAATTGGTGATTCACTTGGAATTAATTGATGATTTGGTAGGCAATTAGTCTACATTATTCAACAGACCTTCAAACGGTCAGCGCCTGGTCAACGCCTCCAAACGGTCTTGGACCGTTTGCTTCCATGCGTTTTTGGTTGAAACCATTTGCATTCAAACAGTTTGAAACCGTTTGCTCCCAAACGGTTTGGAAACCGTTTGAGCAAGGGTTGGAGATCGTTTGCTAAAGTACATTTTTGGATAAATATAGGAATTAATGTCATCATCTTCTACCTCAGGAACAGAGGATGTTCTTCATGTAATTGCTAGCAAGAACACAAGAGTAGCAAAGGAAGAAGAACAACTAACAATTTTTCATGGAGATGAAGATGCATAAACAAACTCAAGGTTTAGAGTTATAAAACCCGCCTCTAGGACTGATCCAAAGCTCCAAGCTTCGTAGATTTAATGGTGGCTTGAGCTCCAGTAGGTGTCCAAGGTCCTTTCTTCATGTTTTGGATGGAGAAGATGGCTAGAAAGAAGAATCGTGTGAAGAAAACCAATAAACCAACCTTGTTTTATGGTTTCCACCATGAAATCGTGGTAGATGATGATCAATACTTACCAAGTCAGCTTGGTCGTCCTTCCTCTGGTCCAGAGCTCCTTCTTGGTCAGCCAACGCAAGAAGATAAAGAAGAGAACTAAGGGAAACGATCCCTTGCTTTGTTGATAAGGATGCTTTATATATTTATGGGTATTTTCAAGGAAAAAGGAAAAAGAGAATTATTTCCTTGTATCTCTCAAGCATATCCACCATAGCTTGCTCCATCCTTGGCCACATTTCCTCCTACTAAACTTATGCAAAACTCCCCATTTATCCAAGGTTTAAAAAGAACTAAACACCTTTTAAGGGAGATATATCAATATCCACCCTTATTGGGTATTATTCAATATATTTTATTATTGTGAATAGTTTCCACTTCTACCATGATCATCCAAATGAGGCGCCCCTCTCATTTTCTTTGCTCTACTTGATGCCAAGAAACATGAGAGATCCTTTAGAGGGTATATATTACATGTTGGGCCCTAAGTTTTGGGTAAATTGTACTTTACACCAAAACTAGGTTTTAAAGCACAAGGATTGCTCTACAAGCTATATCTTGGTGCTCAAGCTTGTGGAATCCATACCACCACATCATATTCATTCTTATGAGGTCTCAACATCATAGGAACATCTTCACATGTGCACTTTGGAAGTTAACCCCTCTACTTGGGTAATTTGAACTTTAGTCCAAAATTAACAAAACAATGTCGCAACATTATTCAAAAAGGACTGAAACTGAAATATAGGTTCCTCAAAAGCCTTAATTACTGTTCAAGAAGTACAAGCAAGTATATAATCACTTAATTAAGCAAAATACCTAGGGTTAGTACATAACTGAGGTCAGGGATGTTACACAAACCTTCTCTGAAGATCATACCATAGGCAGAGGAGAACCTCATCAACAGATAGATTTAAGCTACTGTGGAAGATATCATGTAGATTCAACATGTATGAGTTAAATCTGGGCCATTTTGTAGTTTAATTCTTATATTCTAGATACTATGAGATGGTGCTTATCGGCGACCCATGAAAGTTGTTCAAATATAGTATAGTTGTATGGGAATGGATCCCACATTCTTTCCCTCAAAAAGCTACCCTGAATTACTAGTATCGTGGGTCTGAATTATAAACCTCCCATTGCATTTGTACGTCCCCATGGTGCTTAAGTATATAGTCTTATCCCTTGGAAATCCATTAAAAGTGGATGAACATACAACTAGTAGAACACAAAGCAAGTTTGCTATATTGGCCCTAGAACTGGACACGACTCAACCCCTCATCCCGTTCATCCGGATCAATAGTGTCAAATATGAATTCAAATATGAAGGTCTTCCTTGGGCCTGTAATTTTTGTGGGAAATAAGGCCACACCTCCATGAACCGCATGGAGAATGTTGAAGAACTCAACACAGAAAGTACCTAGGGAGGCCACAAATCCCAAGAAAACAACTGTAAAGGGGAACACCACCAACAAAATTCTTAGAGAACACAAAGTATGAAGGGAGGATATATAATAAGAGGAAGCCCTCATGGTGATGAATATCCAATGAAAAGGAAGTCAGTTTTGCATTCAAAAGCTTACCGCAGGAGGTTAGTGAAGACATTGAAGGTATGTAGGAAATTGGAAGGGAAAAAAAACAAAACCACACTAACACTAGCATCACAAGATGGCCACTGAAGATTTAGAATAGGAATAATAATGCAACAAGTAACACTTAGGCAAATACGGAAAATGCAGTACTAAAACGTCACAAATATAACAACTCACATAAACAAAAATGTGGCCAAGGCTGGAAAGCCAACTAAAACTTTCATAGATGATCATAGTGTCATTAATCCAGGAGTCAATTGAAGTTGTGAAAGTGCTTGAAAAAGTAGAAATGAATTAATATGAGAAGACAATAACTGAGCGCCAAACCAAGGATAACCTAACTTCCAACATAGAGGAGTCAGAAGAAATGCTGGCCTTTGTCGCATCCTAATTGGGGAGACAACGTAAAAAGAACATCACAAAGATGAAGTGAATACAAAAAGCTAAACGTCCTCCCCATCAGTTGAAAGCACAGTTCCGCAGCTCGAAGAGGTAAATTGCCAAAGAAGCAACATCAATCACAGGTGGGTTGGTGGGTGAAGTACAGAAGGATGGCGAGCAAGTGCAACCCAAAAATTCAGGGGAAATCAAGGATAAGTCTGATAAATCTGAGGAGGAGTTCCAATAAGAGAACTCCTGATTATAATTGTTTTCTATATTATTGGATACAATGTTGAAATACTCGGGGCATTAGAAATGATGACAACTGAAATACCCTAAAAGAATTTATGGAGTTGAAAATACTGAAGTTGATCTCCATATTGGAACCTCACATGAGTGGAAAAAAGTAGTCTCTACAATCAAGAAGCTGGGGTTTAGTAAACTCAGAGAGTTGAGGCATGTGTATCTGCAAGAGGCATATGGATCTGTTAGGATCCATCTATCTATACTTTGGAGGTGATCAATAGCCATAGACAATTCTCACACTATCATATCAACAACTCTTGGCTGGATACCTTCCAAGAATGCCTAGATAGATATGTGGAAAATGACTTATTCATTCAACAATTCTTTGATGTGATCCTAGAGAACCTGCCACCTATACATTCCGATCATTATCCAATCCGCTTAAAAATCCAAAACACAATACAATGACCTTCATGGCACAAGGAGCAAGAGTTCTCTGAAATGCTAAAGAAAGCATGGCATGATCCCTTCCTTTTGGTATGTCTTTATAGGAGGAAAAAGGAAGTATCTCAGATCGTGACTGAAATTTTTTGAAGACTAGGAGACCAAACAAAGAAAGACTAATGCACAACATCAACACCCTCCAAACAAACCTCACATTCACTATGAAGAAGTTACAGATAATCTCTATAACGAGATGCAAATGAATCTCGATGACATTATGAGAAAAGAAGAGGAGGATTGGAAACAAAGAGCTCACATTGATTGGCTCAAGGATGGTGATAATAACTCTAAGTTATATAACACTTAGGTTAATCAAAGGTGCATAGGTAATATGATATGTATGCTAAAAATAGTCATGGAGAATGGGTTTCTAATGACCATGAGTTAGTGAACATGGTATTTGATCACTTTCAGAAAGTGCAAACTGAAACAGGAAAAGACCACCAGAGGTATTTTAATCAAATCCCTGGTCGGTTCACTAGCCCCAGCAAAAAATAGAGAAGGACAATTTCTATTGCACCATCCAAAGATGAAGTTTATAAGATTCTAAAAAACATAAGCCCTCATAAGGAAGTGGGGCCTAATGGTACGAGTACACTGTTTATTCGAAAAGAGTGGGATCATGTGGGCTATTTGGTACACCATACTATGAGGATAGCTTTTACAGGAGAGCCACTGAATCCCAATTTCTATAATGCTATGATTGTGATGATTCCTAAAGTTTCTCAATCAAAGAAGTGTGGATAAATCAAGCCACTTTCCTTGAATAACATTGTACTGAAACTCATATGTAAGGTGGTGCTGGACAGACTAAAGCCGATTAGGCCAACTTGGATCTCACAAGAATAAAGTAGTTTTGTGCCAAGGAGGAGGATAACAGACAATATCACACTCGTTCAAGAGCTAGTTCATAACATGAGGGGAAAGCAAGGTGCCAAAATGATTTCCATAAAAGTCAATTTGACCTAAGCTTATGACATGATGTCATGGCCATTAGTAGAATATATAATTTCACAGCTCGATCTGCCAAAAAATATTTGTTGCCAGATTACAAACTCCATCCTTGGTGGCATCATGTCTATTTCTAGTAATGGGAAAACTTAAAAGGAGTTTATGATGAGTAGGGGACTCTACATGGGGGACCCTCTATTGTCTTATATGTGTGTTCTATGTCTAGAATGCTTGAGTCAACTTATTAATGACTATTCCCAAGAAAAGAAATGGACACCCATCAAGTAGGGGGCGTCACAACCTACTACTACACATGTGTTTGTTTTGCTAAAAATTTATTTTGTTTGTAAAAGCTAGTGTTGAGAAAATGAAAAATATAATGGAATACTTTGGTAAATTTGAAAAAGCATCATGTCAATTAATTTTTATCACTAAGACTAGAACTTATTTATCACACAAAATTGAGTGGTCTGTGAAGACAAGAATTGAATGACTGAGTGGATTCCAAGTAATTGGAGATCTAGGAAAGCATTGAGGCATCCCTATTATCCACCAAGAGTCAAGAAAAATACATACTCAAAAATCATACTTAAAATGGAAGGCAGGATCAATGCTTGGTCCACTCGTTGCTTATCCATGGCATGAAAGCTCTATCTAGCCAAGATTACCTTGTCAACTATCCCCACATAAATAATGAAAATTATAGTAATTCCATTTACACTATGCGACATAATCGACATTTTGATCAAGTGCTTCATTTGGGGGATGGTCATAAGGCCCACTCGATATCGTTAGTTGCATGGAACAGGATTACTAGTCCCAAAGATAGAGTTTGTCTCAACATTAAGGCAATGAGAGAATGGAACGCAATGTTACTTATGCGTAACACCTAGGATCTTCTGTGTAGTAAGCAAACTATTTGGTTTAGAGGAATGTACAAGGGGTTCACATCCTTCACATCCCAAATGGTAACAATGACATCAAGACTAAAGAAGTTTGTTTTTTAATGTAAGGATTTCATCATGCAAAATGCCAAAATCCAACCTATGAGTAGAATGTATGTGAATTTCTATTCCGACTTCTGGGTACGACCCAGGTTCAAACTTGAAGATGTCACCACCAAACTAGTCCACTAGTTTTAAAAGACCTACTTGTTGCTAGCGTCATCAAGGAGGACATTGAATGGGATACTATTTTCCTAAATGATTGGTTTGAGCAGGAAGAGGTGAAGTCCATTAGAAGTATGCATCCTCCATTTGACATGAACCATAAGGATGTTTGGATATGGAGTCATACAATGACCAATAAATATACTACCAACTCAACATATGAAATACGGAGGAAGCATAAGAAAATTGAAATTAGTGGTGAATGGAATTGTATTTGGGATTTGATAGTGTCCAGTCACATTCAGTTATTCATCTAGATCATAGCTCATGGAGCAATTCTCACAAATGCCATGAGGAAAGCACACAATATTACCGATAATGACAGTTGCAGTAGATGCCATTACCATGAGGAGACAATTCTCCATGCACTTAGAGACTGCATTCACATCAAGATGGTTTGGGAGAGGATGATGGGGAATGAAGAGTTGGTATATTTACACAACGCCTTTGATGTCAACACATGGTTGGGAAGCTATATGAGAAAACCACTAAGTATACATATTAGATTCTTCATTACCTGTTGGAATATATTGAAGAATAGAAATTGACATGTGATCCGAGAATGAATGTTGGCCTACATTGCAACAGATCTGACAAATCAAGCAAGAGATCCAATTAATAATGAATGTCGGGGACCTAAATGCGGAGGTGAAGGATACTAGTATATTAGGGAATTGGTCCAAACCATTGCAAGGGTGCATTAGATTCAACTCAGATGCAGTGATGGGGAAATATAATGCACGAATGTCTTCATTGCCCATGACTAGGATGGTAAATGGTTGCGTGGGAGAGGTATAATGTAGAAATATTTGAATGCCATGAAGGTCGAGCTGATTGGAATACTTTGTGCCATGGAGGATGCATCAGAACAAAATATAGAAAGGGTCTATTTTAGAACTGTCTCTAGCAATGATATATGAATCATTGATGAATCAAAAGATAATAATCTGAGATTTTTCCCATGGACAATGAAGATTAAAAGTTTAATGAAAGAAGAATGAAGGATTCTACATGCATACTGAGATATAAACCATGCTTCAGATACTCTGGCAAAACACCACCTCAAAAACAAACACCTATTTTTCCATTATGTTATTCCACCACCTAGTGTTGAGTCAATCATTAATTTAGAATTAAGTAATAGTAGTATTACTACTGGGGTTGATTATGCAACTGATAGTAGGAACTATAATACTGATTTGAATCTGCTTGTAGGAGGAAGGCAAGATGAATAAGATTGCTTCTTGACTTAATTGAAAAAAACTAGGTGAAATTCATGAGTTGACCTAACTTGACCCTCATATACTCAATTAATTACAGTGAATCCCACTTTGGTCCTTGTTATGTACTCACATGATTCAGAATAATTACAAAACATCATTATATGCTTGTATGACCCAAGTAAATGATGATTCAACATTATATCATATCCTTTAGAATTAGTGCAAGTGAGTTGGTCCTAAATATGTAATAAAAAACAATGGGGTTTAAATCGAAATTGACCCCATATATGTCAATGATATGTTCCTTTAACTGTACATGAGTGTCCATGAGACTTTAGAGCCTCGTTCAAATTTTGGCAAGGTTAATACCTAATAGTAATTATTTACACATAGATCATACTAAGTAGCTAATAATAAAAAAACATAGATTTGTGTAGCTCAAATGTAAGAAATGAGTAAATATTTGGATTCCTCATGCTCAAATTAGCTTAATTACTTAATTTCCTTTAGTTTGAGTAACCATGGATATGCCAAATAGTGCTAGGAAGTAAAATAGTAGAAAATCTTTTTGTATAACCTATTTAGCTCCTCAATTCAACTAATTTATCTCATTACATCTATGTTATTGATTTATGACCTACGATGACCACGTCACACAATTTTGTTACTTTAGTGAAAATTTGGATCAGGCCATGTTTATCGAATCACATTTTCATAGTATGATCTAATGACTGTGCACCATCTTTCTCACATGACTCCACAATCCTCATCACTTCACAATCATGCCCTCCTCAGCCTCTAGGACGCTCTCACTACAATGAATCTCAAAATCTTTTAACATTTCCATGACCTTCACCTCACACTAGGGATCCAAAAGTGCCCTAACTTTCTTGGGTTTCATTTATCTAAGAATGTGGACAAACCCCAACCAATTTTCATCCCATGTTTCATCACTAAAGCCAACTTCAACAAATTGCAGGTCTCCATGACCATGACTGACCCTTTCTCCAGAACCTTGTAGACTCAGAGGTAATTTAATACATGCCAATCATTCCCGTGTAGCCTAGAGACCAGCCTACAAGATCCACATGTATTCGTCCTCATCCAAAGGTTGGCAGTGACATATTAGACCATCGGGGCTCCTATTGTCAACGTGGATCATCTTGCTTGGCCTTGAAGGACCTTATACAAACCTCAATATGAGCCTTAAAGTAGTAAGTATTGTTCCCCCCATTTTATTCTTATTTGTACAATTTTCAAATCCATTCACAATTTTGATAGTTGATGCTTCGTTTCCTCTGTTGAACCTACTAGAGTTGCCCAAGTACATTTTGTTGGACATGTTTCATTATTGTTCTACCTTCATGGATTCCCTCTATTTTGTTCGTGGTGGATGGAGGTTCTAGGGATTATGGACACCTCACTTCCTATTTTTGGGATCTTTGAGCTTGAGAAAGCTTGGCAAAGTAGTAGGGCATGTTTCCCAATCCTCGTTTACTATGTATTTGGAGTTGTGATCTCATTCTTCTGGGAGACCCAATTCCCAATTCAAAGCCAAAGAGATGATCATGTGTGACACTATCTTTTCAATCACATCCCTATGTGTCACCAGATCTAGGGCATATAAGGTTTTGTGCATATTTATTTTGATATCAGTCACATTTCAATTTGAATGGGTTACGGACCGGAAGAGTTCATGTCACACCCTTGGTTGCAAAAAAAGAGGAAAATTGGTTTTTGTACTTTTAATCTGAGATTTTGACAGTTGTTTTATGGGATATATTTTGATGCTGATTGGCCAATTTTATTTTGATTTTCAACAAATAGAAGAAATTAATTTATATCTCAAATTGGGCCAACCTTACATGGATTTTGATCAATTTTTTGAGATCTAGCTATCAGTGTAGGTTTTAGAACCTATTTTGGGTTGGTATTCACGAAGCATAAGAGTTATTGTAATTATAATTTAGAATCTTAATTAAGAAACTTGGGATGACTATCACATGTTGACTAAAAGAGAAAAATCAATGATCTTAAGAGTGTTGTTTTCTGAAATAGGTAAGTGGTCCATGCCCATGAATATTGAATATTTATTATTCTTAGTATGTTTACATGTTTCTTAGTTGCTAAGTAAGATTGTCATGATTATTTGATCTCATGCTTTAAGATTTCGAGTTAAGAATGGAAATAAGATTTCAATGTAATGGTATAAATTAATTATTACAAGTACACGATAACATTTTATTAAGATTCACGATCTAAGTCTGTGATAAGATCTGAAGATCATATTGCATTAATATTTATGTTAAGATTAGAATTAAGATGACATCAGAGTTTGGAGTTAGACCCAAGCCCTTAGTGCATGTCAACTGTAGAGACATGACACATGCCCTTTGTGAAAATCATGAGGCCCAAATACCTGAGTGCAAAATGACTAAGATATAAGACCCAGACACCAGAGTGCAGGTCATGAGACCTAGATATCAGACTACATGTCTCCAACATAAGTTAAGTAAGAAGATGAGAAGTAAGACTACAAAAAGATTATATATTCATGTGAAAGTTTGTACATATTTTCGTGTTGTCTTTCAAGCATAATGTTTTAGAATAATGTATAGTATTTTCTGATTCTAGTTATGTCATATCTAGAATACTCATTTCACTTAATGACAATCATTTTTCCTATGCATGACTGGGGATGAGATGTTCGTAGGTAAAGAGAAGGAGCGGAAGTAGACCCAGAGACTACAATAAAAGGGACATAGTGTAGTTATAGAAAGTTCCTTGGTGGGGTGCTGCTATCCATATAAGTAAGTCTTATGTTTTAAGATTTGTTATTTATGTTGAAGTTTTTAGACAATGTCATCAATTGTAATAAGTATCCTTTTTGGTGAAGTTTTGAAAATGAGAATGAAAAGTATGTCATGTGATGGTTAAGATTTAATTATTTCTTATGTATGATATTTAATGTATGTGAAACGCGATCAACATGATGAGTAAAGAATTTATGCTTTCACTAATTTATATGTGTGTAAAACTTGGGGTGTTACTACTTGGTATTAGATAAAAAAGGATAATTGTCCACCAGGCATTCTCAAGGTTCTCAGTCAGCTTAGTATCCCTTTTATTCCGCTAGGTTTAGATTTAGTTATGATGACGATATTGAGAAAATTAAGTCATGAGATTAGGATGAAAATCTTGATTATTTGAGGAGTGGTAAAATTAGAAAAACCTGATTAAAATATAAGCCTTGAGGTTTGTATTAAGGATACTTTATTGCAAGTTTGTATCTTGTGTATTAACCTTCACATATGACACATCCTCTTATTTCTCAATGTTTTGGCCAACCAATTGAGATGTTAGAGGCTATTCCATGAGAATAAAGACTTATTGTGCATCTCTTTCCCACTTACTAGTGCATGTGGTATGGGACATGCACACTATTAGGTTGAGGAGAGTAGCATAATAAGGTCTCTTATGAATGATTATTCATCCTAATTTAACTTACATTTTTAGCTTAATTTAACATTCAGTTCCATTTTTTACTTCAAAACTAGCTTACATTTAGGTTTTCTTATCTTTATACTAATTTGTAGGATTTTATCTAATTTCCTGATTTTCATGGTAGATTTAAACTCCATATCTCATGCACCAGTGTAGGAAATGGTGGTCCCATTAACCGACTAGAGGGCACAAGTAAATTTTGAATATATGGACCCTTTTTTCAATAAAATATTCTTGCACTAGTTGATTATTCCATAGGTTGATAGTTCTTAGGTGTAGACACCAAGAAACGTACCAATACACACCCCTGAGGGGTGGAGCTTGCATCTTCTAAACCATTGATTTACATCACATCTGCCAAGCCATCAATTTATATCACTCCTCCCTTCCATCGGTTGACAATCAAAGGAAGCCAAACACAACCTATTGGTTCTCACCTTCTGATGGTATGTATACACTCAACAAATAATGGCTAAGCCTACATTAAACAATTGATGAAAGCACTGCACTCAACTTATGATGGTTTCTCTGCATTTGCCTATCGAAGGAATCTCTATGTCCACCTTTAGATGGTTGTGCTACATTCACCTTATGATAGTCATCTTTGGATGGTCATCAAGAACGCTCCTGTTTATGATCATCTTTTGATAGGTTTCATGCTCATATTCTAAAGGAAACTCTTCCTGTGCCAACCAATGGTTCTCTAGATTTCACATTTTGATGGTCTTTTTGACCCCACCTTCTGATGCTCATGTAGACACCATCTATTGATGGATGAAATGCAATTAGAACCCGATGGGAGATCCATACTCTTCCTTCCAAAGAGACTCATGCCTCTTATTCCATCAAATATAATAATATGGGTGACAAGATCCATTGGATTCCTCGTACCTCCATTGTCTCTTCCTCTCGACGATGACTAATTGTTAACTCTAAGGTAGTTGGGAAGGGTTACAAACCCTAAACTCTACTATAAATACAAAAACACATCCAACAACAAGGGATTCTCTATTGACACCGCCAACATGCCACTTATTTTGTGAGCATTCCACTCCAAAATCCGTCAATCATTTCCATTGTTGATCATTCCACCTCTGCCACTAGCAAGGTTCCAAGGTCCCAACCTCAAAGGAGGTTTGTTCTACAAATCTTGTTTCCATTGGTAGACGACCTCTGCCATTGTTGACCTATTGCTCTCCCCTCACTAGCGGTCAGATCCATCCTTGGAGAAAGAAGATGGCGCCCTTGAGGTCTCTTTTGACGAAAATTAGAGGCAGAGTTTTGTTGCTATGTCACCTCCATCTTCTACTGTGATGATGACTTTCTGTCTTTTTTCCTCTATTGTTTCTGTTACTCTTTCTATCAGCAAGTAGTCCTCTCTCTAGGATGTGAGGATTCTCCCCTCTACCTCATATTATTTCCCTTACTACATCTATTATAGTATGGACCAATATATGTTTAGAATCAATCATTTTATGCTTGTACTCTTACTTGATCATGAAGTATATATGTTTTCTAGATTTTGGGTGTAGATAACTTTGAAGCCATAATCTATGATATTGATTTGATTCTTGTTAAACCCTTGATGAGAACTTCCAATAGGTATTTTCTATCACAATAGATAATTGATCTTTAGGGAACAACATGGTGAGCTTAGATAATATGTGTCCATTTTAATCATAATGTCGGAAGGGGGATTTAATTGGTCTCAATATACATTTGTTCATGTTATTTATGATGTAGTGGGAGAGTAAATGGTAGGTAGAGGTGGTGAAACCCTTTCCACTATTGTTCCCATCCATATGATAATCAACTCTTAGTCTAGCCCTTTTATTATCTGCAAGTTTAGTTTAATAAACAACACAATCCAATCTGGTGTTACATACTAGTTCTTTACTAGTTACCTTGATCATAATAATTCCTATAAACATTTTGCTAAAGATTGATCCTGAAATATACTACTATATGATCTATCCTCTTGTGGTGGTGACCATAATACACAGTCTAGGTAAAAATCTAAGGACTTCTCCCTAGGTGAAGTTGTGTATGCAATAACACACACATCGGTCTCACATTGTTGGGAATGTGCTTGATCAACACAAATCTCGGGATGTCACCGCGATGGGTAGTACAAAAGACCAAAATTAGATAGTCATCTAAATCCAATACATTAATTGGTGAAAATCCTTTCTATATGCCAAGATTAGATGTTCAATACATATATGATTAAGTTATGAGGATGGAGATTCTATGCTAAAGGAGCTATTGTTGAGAATTAAGAACAAGAAATAGTTTAATAAAAATAATAGTATTAGTGGTATTTGATCCAAAGAGTAATAGAGGAAATGGATCCAGTGTTCAATCCATGTTATTAATTTGAATATCAGGAGTTTATGAATTTGCTAATGATATATAAATGTGCAAAATAATGAACCTTTCTAACGTGATTAATGTAGTCAAGTACAAAGAGGTACGTCAAGCCCTAAGGTAGGTGTTACTATGTCCGCACACAAGAAATTTAAGGATGAAAGTTCTATAAGGTGGGTATGTTGTAATATCCCCAAAATTTCATTTCAGAAATAAACCTAATTGAAAATCCTTAATCACAAATTTCCTTATGTTTAACTAGGTGTAATTCATGAATTAACCTAACTCAACATTTATATACTCAATTAACTATGTTGAATCCTACTTTTGTCCATGTTATGTTCTCACATGATTCTGAATAAATGCACAAAAATATTATCCCACTCGTATGACCCAAGTACATGATGACTAAGCAATATATCATGTACTTTAGATTTAATGCAGATAACTTGGTCCTAAACATGCAATAATGAACGATGAAGTTTAGATACAATATGACCCCACATATGTCCATGATATGCTCCCTTTAATTGTACATGAGTAATCCCTGAGACTTTATCCTCTCTCAAATATTGGTAAGGCAACTATTTTTTTAAATACTTAGGCATAAATCATCCTCAGTATCTAATAATAAAAGGCATAGATTGTGTTTCTCAAACATACGAAATGAGTAAATATTTGGATTTCTCATGCTCAAATTAGATAAAGTACTTAATTTCTTTTAATTTGAGTAACCATGGATATGCCAAATAGTGCTAGGAAGTAAAAAAACAAAAAAAGCCCACTTTATAGCCTTTTTAGCTCCTCAATTCTACTTTAATTTAGCTCGTTACAGCTAAGTTATTGATTTATGTCCTAGTTTGACCAGGTCAGACACATGTTTAGTTTGAATTACAATCTGGATCACGCCATGTTTGATGAGTCCTATTTTTTCATGGACTGGTCTAATGATTGTGCACCATCTTTCTCACCTGACTCCATAGTCCTCATGACTCCACAATCATCCCCTACTCAGCCTCTCATGCTCTCTCACTACAAATAATCTTGAAATATGTTGACATCACCATGACATTTGCCTCACTCCAACAATCAAAGAGGGCCTAACTTTATAAGGTTACGTCCATCTAAGCACATGAAAAAACTTAACCAATTTTCATCCCCTGTCTCATGACCAGAGCCAACTTCATCCATTACAGGTCTCCATGACCATGTCAGACCCTTTCTCCAACATTGTGTGGCACTAGAAGTGATTAACCACATAACAATTGCCCCCTCGTAGCCTTGAGACCAGCATGTGAGATCCACCTATTTAGACCTCCACCAAATGTTGGAAGGGATGCCTCATACCATCAGGGCTCCTTCTATCAATGTGGATCATCTCACTTGGCCTCAAAGGACCTTCTACAAGACCCAACTCAAACCTTAAAGAAGTATAATTTCCACTTTTTATTCTTGATTCTACAATTTACTAATCCACGGAGAGAAGCTGCACCTAAAGTCATAATTTTGGTTGGTTAATGCTTCTTTACCTCAATCTGAACCTACCGGTCACCCTTAAACGTGGGTTAAAAGTGTGAATAGAATTTTCCAATCAACGGTATCAGGCTTTGAATGTATACTCAACTCTAAGGGACGTATATAACTCTATAGAAAGTGTATTGTAGATATATTAGGCCAAACATTGGATTAAGGCGAGAGATCATCATAGGAAATTATAAGGCTTAGTTTAATAAAAAAAATAGAATTTGGGTGTTCCAATTAAGGAAAGAATTAATCTACTCAAACAAATAAACCTAAGTTATAAAACTCATTGGAAATAAATAAAATTATTATTATGGTAAAAGGGGACTTGGTTCGAATTTCACCAATAAAACAAATCTCAACCATGTAAAACATTCTCTTCTATTCTATATATATTGTTGAAATATTTTTTTAGCAATCATAAAATATATCTTAACCCCTTCCCTCTCTTAAGATTAGGGTAGATTTCTATATAAAGGAATCTCTCTCTTGAGATGATAACCAACAATTTAATGATACACATATGACTTTTTGTATAGCAACTCCTCACTCTCGTGGCTCATCACTAATCTGTACTATAGATCTTCTTGAACTTTTTCTCTCTAATTCATACAGATCAGTCATCACAAGAAGGTAGTTAATCAAACAAGTGATGTATTTAAACATAATTATAAAAACAAACTATAAGAACATATGTATTTAAATAGAATAAGGTAAAAATACATGGTTGGGAGTGCCTAATGTATACTTCCAAGCCAAGTAATGAGCTTATCCATGGTACAAGAAGAAACAAATTAAAAATTGAAAAGTTCATAGTTTTAACAAAAAATAATGAAATAGTAAGGGAGAAGGAAAGAGGTTAATGCACAAGTAGATTGGGTTGAAATGTCGATGTACCCACCTATTGGTTGAATCTGAGTGAGAGGTCGATCACCTAAAAAGGTTGATTGATCTACCCAAAGGTTGATTGATCTACCCAATCAACCTTTAATGAACCTAAAAAATTTAGTTAGGAAAAAAATTTGACATCTAAGTGCATAATGAAGAATTTGTGATATTTATATGCATATGAAGATAACTTTCTTGAATGAAAGAGAGATAAAATATTCATGATAATCAATGTTATCAACTCCCCCAAACTTAGCATTTATCTAATCCTCAAGAGAAAAACATAAACAATCATCATTTAAGGTTAGAACAGCAAAAGATGATATGACTGATAGTTGATAGATATTTTATGTCAACATCTTATCAAAACCTTTATCAATTCTTGAAATGATGTTGTGGTGCATGCGTGGGACATACACACTTGCTCATTAAAATTTAATAATCCTAGTCGATGACACACTGCAAATACAAAAGACTCACCTGCAAGCGCGTGGGTTTGTTTTGTAGTATAGAATGATGAGAAGATAAGGATCGATCCTAAGGGAGAGGGGGCAATAGAGCTATGTTAGTTCATCTAGGTTTCTAATGTGGACTCTAGGATTGAATGTTTTGGTTTTGAATTGGATTTGATTACACTAGTGATGAACAAGAAATTAAAGAAAGCAAGAAGAAAAGCCTAATCTTACCCTAAACAATTAGTTGGAATGAGCAAAAAAAGGCAAGATAAGTAATAATAAGATCAAATTACACTAATGCAAGTAAGGCAAGAACTAAATCTAACACTAAACAAACAAAGCAATTCTATTTAACTTTGTAGATATGGAAACTAGTTGGATTAGGCAAGTAACTATACTAAACTAGAAAATTAGGAAGAAATGTAATTAATGACAAAATCTATCAAGAGACTAGTAATAACAAACTAATTCACTATGAAGGAAATTAAAGTAACTTGCTAAGCAATCATTACAAAACACGAGGAATTAGGATTTTAAAAAATTATGTGAAGTGTGCGTTGTTTCTCAGAATGTACTCGTCAATTGAGTTAGGGATGACAACATGCAAACATTACTCTTTCATATAACCAAACCAAAAAACAACATAGATACTCATGAATTGCCCTACATTGCTAATCAGCCATGGGTGGAGTAGGGTGTGTATAGGGGAACTATACTCCTACCACCCCCTATATAGACTTAAGAGTCTCCCTTTGATAAGGATTTAGGTGGAATTCAATTCAGATCTAATCAAGTTTAGGTTTCTAGAATAGAAGCATCTAGGGAAATTGGGGGTCGAGGGTAGTAATGGAGGGTGGAAATGAGGGTTTTACACCTCACATCACCTTCCATCTAGCCTTTAGGAAGATCCAAGACAATTGCACTAAATGCCTCTAAACTAGATACTTAGATCTCTCAATTAGGTGTAGGAGATTTAATTGTCATGTAGGAAGATGGGTAGCTATCTAGGGATCCACTAATTGGACCTAGGAGCGATTCCCAAAACAACCACATGTAAGCAATTTCCCTAGAATCCTAGGTGATTTCAAACACAAGACAACTAGTAGTTCATGGTAAATGAGATGAAAGTAGAATAGAATCACTTACACATGAAATTACATTATTTACATATCACTTTCCCCCAACATGGTATCAAAGTAACATTTTTAATCCCCAAACAGCCCACCTAGGGACCTAGCTACTCATAACAAAGTAAAATAAAAAAATGCAGAAAGAAGGAGTAGAGGAGTTAATAGTCATAGTAATTCGATGGAGTCTCCTCCTTCTCCACCTCCTAGAAGCATCAGCTTGAGTACCTCCCTCCTTCAAGGTAGGATGATATGAAAATGGGGTGGAAAATGGCCTAAACCATAATAAGAAATGTTTTGGGTGGAAGGTGATGAAGTGGAAGTGGAATGGAGTAGTGGGTGGAATGAATTGATAAGGGGGTGCCAAGAGTAACCCTAAGGTAGCTAACCTCATGCTTGAGCTACCACCCAAGTATATATAGTTGGTGGGAAGCACTAGGTAAAGTGGGGGTATAATCATAAATGCATTGCAAAACTATGCTATTGTTTCTATCCACCACGACCATTCTAGACACCACAGTCATGATGGCTACAGTGCAAAATGGCTGTTATGGGGTGGATATGTCATGATGTGAAGTGGGTGAAATGGCATGTTGTGGAATGGGGTTTAAGATCTTGGGTGGCATGTCCATGGTGGGAAGGTGGCCGAACGATCGTGTGGAATACCACAATCATACCAGAGTAGGGAGTATTGCCCGTTCTTAGGAACATGGACATGTTAGATCCTTGGCACAACGATTGTGGGAGGATGGACAACCATGCTGGGTATTGCTTGGCATGGTCGTGGCAGTTTGCACGGTCATGCGACTGAGATTATCTTCAACTACTGTGACTCTATGATTCTACTATGAAAATTACTTTGATAGAATGACCATTTCTTGGTACCACAGGTGTGTTGAGGTCTTCTAAGGAACTTTGCTCTTCAACTTTGGATACATGGACTTCTTTGCTTGACTTGACTCTTGGCCACTAGGGGTAGGTTGGGGAAACTCTTGGACCTTCCTTAGACTCCTCCAATGTGAAGGAACCTTAGGATAACCCTCCTTATCTCCCATCCATCCAAAACATGGTCCAAGACCTGAAAAATATGCAATGAACGTCCATAAGTGTATTTGATAGTAATACACGAATTAGGGGATATACATGCATTCTAACAGGTTTAGATGTGATTCAAATACAAGAAGACACAAAATGAAGCCTTAAAATAGTTCTGCATCACCACTCCAATCTTAAAACATACTTTTCCACAAGTATACTCTGACTCAATCTCTCTTCAAATTTTTAGTTAGAAAGAAATGACAAATGCATTACAACATATGCACATTGACTGGATGGGCTAAATGATAACTAAGTACATGCATTTCACCTCTTTCATCTCGTCTTTCTTAAACCAATTATTATTAAAGCACTAAGCATACAAAATTCAAATATATGACATTGAATTAATAAACAATTAATCCATATGACTATCATATATCTCTAAGTAGACCGTTTCATGATGGTGGCAACAAAAAGTGACTAGGATTGCTGATATACCTTCATGCATTCTATCTCATATGTCAAACCACAACAAATCACCTATATGTCTGTGAAAAAGGGTGAAGTGGACTAGGTTTGGTGTTTCCTAGCTTAATGGTCATGAAATAGAAGAAAGGGGTTGCGGTAAGAGGTTGGAGTGCTAGTGCATAGGAGCAATCATCTTTTTTAGATGTTAATATATAGGAGAATCTTTAATTTTCTTTTGCATTTAGATTTTTCTTTTTATTTGCCTTTAGTGCAAGTAGGGAACATGGTGGTCAGAGTGAAGTGAAGGCATATAGATATGACCACCCCAACATTTCTAAAGGTGAACAAGGCTGATATATGATCTTTGGCATCTATTCATGAGGCAGAGAGGCAAGAAGTGGTGAAAGAATCATTAGTCAAAAAGGGGTCACTAGTGTGAGCTTCAACATGAGATCTCCTGCATGAAAATTACTCCAACAACTTTATCAAAAAATGACACATCACATGAATGAAAAATATGAAAACCACATTTTATCATGAGATTCGATAAGCCCTAAGTGTTTGTGGCTTGCTTAGATCACGTCAACCAAAATTTCCACATGCATGAAAGAGGTGATTTACATGTAAAAAGTCAATAATTGAGACCATTTAGCAATAGGCATGAGAATGTATCATGAATTTATCAAAGGTCAACATGTTCAATTTCATATATAGAGATTGGTTAAATTATGCTTTTAGGCAAGAAATTCTAAATTTGTAAAAAATTGGCCAAAACGGTGGCAAATTTCCTTCAATCACATCTAAACCTACCTTATGAAATTACAAGAAAATTCTAGCTAAGAGAGAAAAAAATAACAAAAATCTACATGAGATGAAATGCATGGCATGAAGAGCAATTAATTTGAAAAATTATGCAAATATGCAAGAGAATGAACTTCATAATATGCATTTATACAAAGCAAATATAAATATAATATAGATAGCATGGTGCCAACATCATAAGTAAGTCAAAATAGGTGAAATAGGGTGAAACATGTATAATCAGGATGAGATGGGAGAAAAAGGGCATGTACCAACCTACCACCCCAATCTTTTGAATCATGGTGTCCCCAACATGAAACTAAAGCTTAGGAATGACAAGGTAGATGTCACTACTGTGGTGGTGGTAGATCCTATGCAGGTGGATCTCCCTATGTTGGAGGATTGCAGTAGTAGTGGCCCTAGTAGTCCACCTGTGAAGACATTTATGACTCATAATATCCAACAATGGCACCCCAAAAGTCCTCCTCCCATTGGGGGTTCCTATACACTTGTGTGTACTGAAATCAATACATGTGGTTTATTTGATGGTGCATTTGTTGTTGACCCAAACACATGGCATAATGTATCCTATGAATGCCCTCTTGTGATATTTGAATGCCTTCTAGTTGTGCCTGCATAGTAGAAATGTCATATACATTCACTGTGGGCTATTGCGGTGCCATCTTCACCTCTCATCTCCTCACTCTACACCCCTCTATTTCTCCGCCACTCTCCTTTGGTCCTTAACAAGTGACTCACTCAAGGCCTAAGGCAACATCATAGGATGTTGTTTCCATGTATCACTAGGATGCTCCTCTTCCCATTTCGTCAAATTGTCCAAGAAACCTAGAGGTGGTCCATACGCATACAAGGGAGGTGTAGAATGGTAAGGTATCTCAAGTGAGACTCCTAGATAAAGGGAGTCGACCTGGTATATGATCATTCTATCAACCACTAAATTCATAGATGAGAGAACAAGGTACTGTAGGTTCACTATCTTGCCCCCTTCTACCTTTGTGTATCCATCAAGTCATTATCTATGGACATGTAAATTGAAGTCACAATCCCTCCCATAACAAAATCATTCTTTCTCTTGGAGAGAATTGTTTTCATATGATCAATAAGAAGCACCCCTAGCTTGACATGCTTGCCTTGTTCCATCCATCCCAACACAAATAGATATTACTTTGTGCATCTCCCTTGGATCTGGTACTGTGCAAATATGATATTTTCTAAAATCTTCTGAACATATTGCAAGTAGGGGTTACAAATTACTCTAGTTTTTTATTTCCCCACCAAAAAATTGTTGTGACTAGTGAAACTCTTCCACAAAGACACATAATTCACATTAGAGTCTTTGTTTGTCCTTCTTCGATCAAGGAGAGTTTCTAGTTGAAGGTTGGGAGAAAAAATCTTGTTGAGTATGGTGGTAGTGAGGAGGCAACTTTCATTCCCTAATCTAAAACGGAGAGCTTCTTCCACTTCCCAAGTTACCTTCTCTAGGGTGGCAAAGAATTGGCATGTAAAATCAATGTTGGTCTCCTTGACAATGGTCAGAACATCAAACAGTCCTAGGGGATTCATGGTACCTGGGAATAAGAAAATTACCCAATGCCTCGATTGTATTCTTGCAAGCATAGCATGTAGCAATCATTGTATGTGTTAAATACTTTGGATGCCTTGGCTTTATTAGTTGGTTGTCTCTCTTGTTTGGTACCTCCTCATGATGATAATATTGCACATCCTCATGCTTTCATGCGATTCCTCTTCCATTGCCTCCTCCTCACCATCAAGTATTAGTTGCTGCCTTTAGGCTTGTGACATGTCAGAGGAAGTGGAATGGAAGGATGATGTGCATTGTGGTGCTTCTTGCAAAGAAGATGGAATTGTAGCAGCTCCCCCATATTGTGTCTACTTTGTTGCCTCTTCCATTGTGGGATCTATCAATGTATCAAAATCATCCACCGAAAAGCAAGTTGTTTTACAGTGAGAACCTAGATTTGACAGTGGTGGTGGAGTGAGAAATGTAGATGGGGTTGTAGAAGAGCCCTTTTTGGGGTGATAGATGTAGGAGATAACAACCTTGGCTCCCTCCATGATTTCTTCCCCAGTGCCTTCATTTAGAATGGATTTTGGGCTAGAAATGTGAAAAAAATAGGTTTTCGCATTGCTATATAGGTGGGGCGGAATTGAGAAAATGGGGAGATTTGGTGATAAAAATGCAGAAGAAATAGTAGGTGGACGTAGTGGAAAGGTTGCTAGAGGTCATCAGAGGTGTATTTGAGATGGAGTACGAAGAATTAGAGCTTGGAGTAGCTAGAGTAGCACTGCACATTCATCTGGTCATGCGATAGGTCAAGCATTATTGTTCTAACTTGCAAAAAAACAAAGTGAGTTGTTGTTGGATTGGGTCTCTTAAGTGGAGTGGGACCATGGATGAATGACTATGATGCATGCCACATCTATGTTGGCTTGTTGACGCCACGACCGTTCTATACCACACAACCATGGTGACTAGCTTGCCCCACAATTGTGTAGTTAAGCACACACATTTTTATGATTTTGCAATTTCTTCAATTTCTCTGTTGAAATGGGAATATCACCATGGCCTTTCCATGGTATCATAGATACTATAGCAGGTCATTTCAATAAGAAAAATCTCTAAACATCACATTTTCTAACCAAAGTGATTTTTCATCAATTCACTTCCACATTTTAGTTGATTTTTTCTCATATGATCACTCTTTTCACCTACACATCTAAAAACTATTAAAAACAAGTGTGTCTGTGTTTTCTTGAAAAAGTATAAAAACAACCAAAAAGTATCAAAAATTGGAGGTTGGGTGAAAAATTCCTAAAACCTAGGTGGGTTTCCTTCCACTAGCTTTAATGATTTTAGTTGGGCTTCTTGTAGTTCTCTCAATCCCATCAAGAATTTAGGAATCTTGTGCGTCCATTTAGGAAATAGACACCTCCCTCATTCGTATTCAAACCTTGTTCCCTATCTCATTGATCATACAATTTTCCAAGAAGTGTTTCATTTGGATCACCCTCTTTCAAGTATACAATTAAATTCTTCAAGTGATCATGCTCAACATCCTCGCCTTTCTTGCAAGGTGGGGGTCTTAAACATATTGATTTTTATAGTATTGTCCATGAAGAGATTGTCATTGTGACACTAAGAACATGTATTTTGACATCAACTATAGATAGGAAAGGTTTCCTCAAGATGATGGGAACCTTCCTATCCTCTAGATACATGTCAAGAATAATGAAATCCATCAGGATCATTGCTGTCTCCTTTTCATCAATCATCACTAAGACATCATCCACTCTTCCTGTAGGCACTTTGAAGAAACAATCTACCAATTGGATAGTTCAATTAGCCTGTTTCAACTTGCCTAAACCCATCTTCACATAGACACTATATGTCATCAAATTTTCACTAACGATATTGGTCTATGTGATGTCCCCCTATGTATCTAGGTATGAGTGTGTCTTCAAGGTCTTTTCTCTCCAAGGGAAGTGCATTGTGAATAATAGAACTCACTTGTTCAGTCAACTTGATCTTCTTAGGCATCCTCCCCATTCACTTCCTCTTGATAGTGCACATGTCCTTGAGAAACTTGGTGTAACAAGGGCTCTTCTTGATAACATCCAACAAAGGGATATTCACCTTCATTTTCCAAAATATCTTTATAATGTCAACATTGTGTTTTTGGATTCTCCGGCTTCTCTC
Organism: Alisma plantago-aquatica; assembly: GCA_963693085.1. Classification (NCBI taxonomy): domain Eukaryota; kingdom Viridiplantae; phylum Streptophyta; class Magnoliopsida; order Alismatales; family Alismataceae; genus Alisma; species Alisma plantago-aquatica. The sequence continues at coordinate 420,527,291 of OY856412.1, forward strand.
TAACAAAGAGACGGATTCTCCGGTGTTAAATCATCTTGAAGGACAAAGCAGCAGAGTCCAGTATCCCCTTCTCGGTGTTAAATCATCTTGAAGGAGAAGAAGCACCTGCAGGTGCTGAAGATAGAAGAAGTAGAAGCCCCCAGCATACCAGGAGTGCTACTACTAAGGAGAAGAACAAGCCCAAATCCAGTGGAGGAGGAGGGCCTAAAAAGAGTAATTGATGTCGATACTCGCATGGAATGTGCGAGGGGCCTCTTTGCCCATATCACAAAGTAGGCCAAGGAAGATCTTGAGTAGGGTAGATGCAGAGATAGTCTGTTGTATGGAGACAAGGATTCAGAGAGTTGTTGCTGATAGGATGACAACATTGTTCCCCCCTCAATGGGGTTTTATGTCTAATCTGGATAAAGTAGAAGGAGGTAGAATTGTCATTGGTTGGGACACGAACAAATGGCAGATTGAGTTGATCAACTCTAGTGACCAAGTCATCACCGTCATTTGTTTCAACACAGGGAGTTTCTCTTGTATCCTCTCTACTGTCTATGGGGATAATCTTGAAGTGGACAGGGAGAGCATCTGGAAGGAGATGGAGGCTACGACACAACATGACATACCTTGGATTGTCCTAGGTGATTTCAATAACATTAGGAATGCGGGAGATAAATGGGGCGGTAAATGAGTGCCGAACAGAGTGATGGATAGATTCAACTAGTGTATGGATGCGGCTGAGCTTCATGAGCTTAATACAGTGGGAGGTAGTACCACTTGGTCTAATAAACAGAAGAAACGTATCGCCAGTCGGCTGGATAGAGGACTGGTCAATAGCGCCTGGTTGGATTGCATGCCTAATGTAGTGGTGAAGTTGGGATCTCATAGATTCAACGATCATGCTTGGATGTATGTGAAGCTCAAAGATACAAAAGCCAAACCCAGACCGTTTCGGTTCTGTAATTTTTGGACTAAATGGGAAGGTTATAAGGAGGTTATCAACAGATGTTGGACTGAACAGATAGATGGTAATCCTCTATACAAATTCCTAAAGAAGCTGTAGCTTTTGAAAAGAAATCTGAAGGTCTGGAGCAAAGAAAAAGTTAACATTGAAAACCTTTTGGCGAAGGCTTGGAAAGAGTATGAAGATAATGCAGCTCTGCTAAGGGACCAACATCTTAATGAGGTGCTGCTAGATGTGGAAAAGATGATGGAGGAGAGAGTTCGCAAGATGGAACAAGCTGAAGAACAGTTCTTGTGGCAAAGAAGTCGATTGAGGTGGATTGAAGATGGGGACCGAAATTCTAGAGTTTACCACACAGCTATCAAGAAGAAAGAGATGAGAGACACCATTTATGAACTCATTAATGTGCAAGGTCAGACGATTGATTCCAGAGAAGAGATTGTAGAGGTTGCAGTAAAGCACTTCACCAATCTTTACAACAACAGCCACGTTTCTTCTAGCACAGATGATTTACCCAAAGATCGAGTCACAGATGCAATGAATACACATTTATGCAAGGAGACTACTGAGATGGAAGTCAAAGAAGCTTTGTTCTCTATCCACAAGGCTAAAGCCCCTAGCCCGGATGGGTTTAATAGTCACTTTTTCCAAGAAGCATGGGACTTGATCAAGGATGATCTGTGTGAAGCTGTGAACTGGTTCATTAAAGGGGGCAGCATGGTGAGAGCGGTGAATCACACTTTCATCAAGCTGATACCTAAGAATAAGGATGCCAGAAGCATAATTGACTTTCGCCCTATCTCTTGTTGCTCGGTGCTATAGAAAACTATAGCTAAGGTGCTCTCTGGTAGACTCAAAGAGATCCTTCCCCACATTATATCCTAGGATCAAAATGCTTTTGTGAAAGGCAGAAGAATTGGGGACTGTTCTTTGTTGGCGTCCGAGTTCCTTAGGGAGTTTAGCAACAAGAACACTGCTGCCAAATCCGTCATGAAGATCGACATTAGTAAAGCTTACGACCATGTCAGTTGGTGCTTTCTTACTGACATAATGATAGCTATGGAGTTCGATAATAGATGGATTGGTCTCATGAGACAATGTGAGGAGACTTGTTCGTTCTCTGTGCTAGTTAATGGTGCCCCCGAAGGGATGTTCAGATCAACTAATGGGTTGAGGCAAGGTGACCCGCTGTCACCCTTGCTCTTTACTATTGTGATGGAAGGGCTTTCACATATGATGAAAGGTGTTGTTGAAGAAGGAAGGGTTAAAATGTATGAGGTTAAAGGTGTCAAAGTGAAACCGATGCTTATTTTTGCGGATGATGTGCTCCTATTCTCTAAAGGCAACGTCAAAAGGCTGAAAGAAGTCCAGAAAATCCTAACCTCGTTTGGCAAGCTGACGGGGCTCTATATAAGTACAATTAAGTCGCGTGTTTTTCTGTCCAAATCGTGTGATAACAGAAGAGGCCGTTTGAAGACTGCTATAGGGATGCTGTTGGGGAGATTACCAACCAAGTACCTGGGCATGCCCATTAATGCAGGTAGGGTAAGCTCGAAGGACTTTAGTATAGTCCTTGACGAGCTAAGGAACAAGATTGAAGGCTGGAGTGGGTTGAAGATTTCATTTGCTGGCAGAATTGTGCTGATTAGATCTGTTGTGCAAGCAATCATCCGATTTTGGGCCACCATGGGGGATATCCCTAACCCCGTCATCTCTTTTGTGCGCTCTATGTCTGCAAATTTCCTTTGGGATGGTAAAGGACATGGCATATCATGGGAGACAATCGCCAAACCTTTTGATAAAGGCGGTTTGAACTTAACTGATGCAGGTGCTATCCTAGCTACTAATACGAAGAATAGAGTTGACAGATTCTTCGAAAATAGCAACAATATGTGGACGAAGTGGATGCATAGCAGGTATGGGGACTTACCGCTGTTAGATGAGAGATTAAACCCCTCCACAGTCTAGAGGAGAATGTGCAAAGTCTTTCAGAAGGATTACAAGGTCGATGGCAATGGTATCTGGTCTGCTATAGACCAGACAACACTGATCAACAATGGTGCTATCCGTAATCCGGCTGCTACGGACGCTAAGAAGCTTTGGGGCAGGATCCAATGCCCCAAATGGTGCACCCTTGTCTATAGAATTCTTCTTAACAAACTTCCTACTAGAGATAGACTTCTCAGTTGGGGTTTGCAAACGGAGGAGGTGTGCCCTTTGTGCAAGACGATGAACGAATCAAAAAACCATATGTTCTTTGATTGTAAGTTCTCCAAACAACTATGGACTATTGTTTGTATGAGAAACGGGTGGAGAAGAAAGAATATCACGAATGTGGATGGCAGTTTGATCTATATGGAGCAGCTCTACGGAAACAACAAAGCTGGAGTGCATTTTGCTGTTCTATGCATTTCGGGCTTATGCTATGCTATCTGGATGGAGAGAAACAGAAGAATCCATGGGCTTGGGGCACTGGAGTACCTTAAGATTTTGGAGAGTTTCTCGAGGGTGTTATGCATACAGGTTAACCATAGAAAGGACCTGCTAACAAAGCTGAATCAAGATACATGTATGTACTGGGGGTTTTGTTGTTACACCCATGTATAGTTTCTATTCGGCTTGTGCCTCACTGGTGTAGACTTGCCCCTTTTTTGTAAAGTTTGATAACCTTTTTGAAATATATTTACCATATTCCAAAAAAAACATTGTGTTTTTGCCTCCATTTTGATAATGGAGGCTCATCTAATGCCTCAGGGAATTGTGGATCACTTGCTTTTATTTCACTTAGATCAACATACCCTTCTTGTTGCATGACATGAGGTGGAACACTATGGACTGTAGAACCACAAACGAAGTATAAGGTGGAACCCATGGTGTCATGTAGTCAAAATGAGGTTTTACATGATCATCTTTAGTAATTACAATCACGGTATCAGAATTTGGTTCCTTTGTCCTTGTTTCATCAACACGTCATTTCTTTCATGATCATTTCCCAGTTTATTCTTGGATTGCTCAATGACTTTTCCACTTCTTAGAACTGTCACATTATTACCATGCTCATGGTGGAGAGGGGGAGCATGTTGTGGTTGTAGAGAAGATGGAGGTGGCCCTTGGTATTGTAATAAAAGTGGAGAAGAAAGTTGAGGGTGGTAAGTGAAGTGGTGGGATATTTGTGGTGATGAAGGTGTAGATAAGTATAACGCTTTGGATGACCAAAGGCTTGGTCACCATCATTAACCATTCCAGAATCTTGGTTACTTGAAGTTTCTTCCATGTTCTCAATGACCACGACTCTTTGTGTGGTTTAGCCATGAAAGCACATCCAAAAGAAGAATGCACTATTGCTTGTCCCACTTGAGACAAACTAGAGTAAAATGATTGAAGAACTTACCATAAAGCTATTTCGTGGTCAGACACTCTCTCAACATTTTTTGAAATCTTTCCCAAGAATCATGGAACCACTCATTAACCATTTGGATGAAACATTCTATGGAATGCCACGTTTGTGTTAAACTTGCAATGAAGTAGAATTTCTTCAAAAGGACATTTTTCAGGTCTCCTCAACTCAATATGTTTGTTCTCGAATCATACAAATCTTTGACCATGTATTTGAGTAAGAATCAGAACAAAGTGAGTCAGATGGAGTCATCACTGGTTCCAATATGTTGAAGATAGAGCATACTTCAAGACAAGAATCTAAGTGCTTATAGGGGTTCTCACTCTCCTAGCCATAGAAGGTGGGTAGGAGTCCAAGAAGAGTGATATGGATGGAGAATTTCTCCCTTAACAATTGATCAACTCTATTTGCAATTGGTGATTTATAGTTTCTAGACATGCAACATTCATGAAGTGGCTAGTGAGGTGCATTTTGGTCCCCCATGTTGTCTTCAACAGGTTGCTCACAAGGCTCGACCAAACAAAAGAGAAACATTTAGCAAACCAACATGCAAACATAATACAAAGAATAAACAATAGCAATGCTGAGGGCTGTAGGAAAAGAAGAAAAAAACTAACTAGCTAGGCCGAGAAATTTTCTGCCTAGAAAGGACACCAAAAATTCTGGTGCACACACGGGATGCATGCACTAGTTCTTTCAAATTTATAACCCTAGTTGATAACACATTGTAAAATACACAAAGACTCACCCGGAAGTGCACAAGTTCATTTTATAGTATAGGATGGGAAGATAGGAGTTGATCCCCATGGACAAAGGGGCACTAGAGCTATGTTAGTTCAGCTAGGTTCCTAATGTAGAGTCTAGGTCTATAGGGTTTGGTTCTGAATTTGACTTGATTACACTATTGATGATCAAGCCATTAAAGAAAGCAATTTTTTGCCTAGCAAGGACACAAAAAAGCCTGGTGCACACGTGGGATGCATGCACTAGTTCTTTCAAATTTATAACCCTAGTCGATAACACACTGTAAAATACACAAAGACTCACCCGGAAGTGCACAAGTTCATTTTATAGTATAGGATGGGAAGATAGGGGTTGATCCATAGGGACAAAGGGGGCACTAGAGCTATGTTAGTTCAGATAGGTTCCTAATGTAGATTCTAGGGATGTAGGGTTTGGTTCTGAATTGGATTTGATTACACTATTGATGAACAAGCCATTAAAGAAAACAAGAAGCAAATTCATGCCACAATGGAAATGAAGAGACAATATTGGGCGATGATGATGTGTCTTCAATGCTCAGTAATACCATTGGCAGAAAAGGGGTCTGGAAAAGTTCATTATTTCCATCCGTAGGTGAGGGATCAAGATGACCATAAGAAAGAAAAATAGAAGTCCATTCACAAGGTGGAATTAGAGAAACTATCACAAGTTGATGCATAATAACTCAATGTCATGTGTCATAGGGTCTGTGCCTATGAAGCATCAATCGATGGAAATGAACACCTAGGGATGAACGACTCATCAAAATATGGTCCATATTTTCAAAATTTCTTTTTCCTTCTAGTTACTTTGAGGGACTACCACCTCCTACACTCCTGTAATGAAATGAGTCTTAAGCCTCCCATCAAAACCAAGAAATTGGATCAAAACTCTATAATTTAAAATAAAATTAAGAAATCCTAAATGCAAGCTAGTTCTAAGATAAAATAGTGGAAATGAAAGCAAAAATAGACTAAAAATATAGCTTAAATTAGGATGAATATGCTTGCACCAAATAACCCTGAACTTAAATGTTACTCATCCTTGAGTAACACAAATATGAAAACAGTCCCTAAATGAATACTTTCGACCCATGTGATTTCCTCACCTTTACATCATGCACATTTCCCTACCACCTGATATGGCCAAGTTATCCAAATTCCTGAGATAAAAAAACACATCTATCCATGACTTCATTTTTTATTTTTCTTCCCAAAAACACTTCCCACTGCTATTCCCAATACCAAGAATATTAAAGAATTTTCATGAGCATTCAAAGAATCTCACAAAACAACAAGTATGCATTATGATCCCACACTGGGGTGTGTGAAAAGGATATCAAAATGGGATATTCGTTGTGTCTCTAGGTTAGAAAAATGGAGAGAAGGGGGTTCCAAAAGGAAGATGAAAATCTCTCCTCTATTCAACTCGAAATTACTTTTATTTTTGCAAATAGATAACTACAACATTTTCTTTTCTTTTTGCACATTGACATATTTTCTTTTTGGTGGTGCACCCCTATTACGTAGAGGGGAATGCGATAAGAGAATAGAGTAGGAAGGGGGTGTGCCACCCTCGAACTTGGATTTTGACACTTTTTATGTCTTTTTATTTTCTTTTTGATGAATGGGAGGTAACAAGATGGAAGAAGAAGTGTAAAAGAGGGGTTAGACCAACATGCAAATTGACTTACAATTCAATGCAATGGGTAGGTCTTCTAGCCTCACTATGCTAAAATAATGACATGGTAAGAGAAAAAATGAAGATTACATGAATTTTTTTCATGAGTCATTTGGAATATTGATGTGTTTGATCTCTTTCTGTTCCTCAAATATCTACCATCTTTTCTAGGGATACTTGATGTTTAGGTACCTAGGCCACATTGGGTGATTTCTAGCCTTTGACCGTTTTAAAAACTAGTCATTTTCATGTGTTTCTTTGGGTAACATGAGTTAAATGATGATGATATGCATGGATGCAAGTAGGAAATTTGAATCTAATCTAGTTGGATAATGACTATGATTACTCAAAAGAACATATTTTTGTAAAAATTTTAGCTAATTACAATGCAGAAATGTGGCGATAAGATTGTAAGTTACAAATAAATAGGTGTCAATACCACCCACCCTCCTCCCCAAACTTAGATATTTTCTCATCCTTGAGAAAACACTAACTTCAAGATCGAGGGGAAGAACTTTACTAGTTGTTCTACAAGTTGTGGTTGTTGTGCATTAAGCAAAAGTCAATTCACCCACAATCAAAATTGTTAGAACCTAGTGTATTGTTATGATATGCACTAAATAACTAAATGCAATATGGAGTAAGATGTCAAAACAACTAGAAATGAAAGTCACACTCAGTTTCCTCCTGAGGAGTGCCTTTACTTAACATCATCAGATCGATGCTTGAAGCTCAATTATGATATGCTGGAGGGAGAAGTGAGAGAGGTTGGTTTTTCTGCATATCAATGATAGTTAAATAACATTTGAATCATTGTCCATTGAACGTGAATTCTCCCATATTCTCACACCAAATTATAACAGCTCCATGAGAGAAGATATGCTTAATAATGAATGAACCCAACCATCAGGTCATGTGATTTCTTGGAAAGATGCAAAGATAAGAGTTTTGCAATAACTAATTAGTGAGACCACCACCTCCTACACTCCTACCATGCAATGAGGCTTAGTCCTGCCATGAAAGCCATGAAACTAGATCAAAAACCTATAAATTAACATAAAGGCAATAAATCCTAAATGGAAGATACTTCTTGGCTAAAATAATGGAAATCAATGCAAACCTAGACTAAAAATGCAACTAAAACTAGGAAGAATATGAATTCATCACTGACAAATGATTATTGAACAAATAATCTACAAGGGACAGTGTGGCTTATAGTACCACCAATTCTTGTCATTGGGCATCATGTTCTCTCGGATTATGCATGTGAGCATAGTGAGAAGAGATTTATTGATTTTGTGTGGCTACAGAGAATGTTGCACAATGCATGTCTTGTAAGAGATTGGGCCTCATGTTGTAGATGATCTAGTTTCCATTCATCTGTTCATCTAAAATACATGTAGGACAGAGGTATCCCAAACTTGCATCCCTTGTAGGTAATAAAGATCCATTTGTTCACCTTGTGATAGATCTATATAGGAAGTCAATTCATGACCGACATGATTAGTAGGTTTGCACAATGTTCAATAGATTTGATTCTAGACTACCATTTTCTTTATTAGGGGAGGTGTGTCCTTCATATATTGGACTGGCTGGACTAGAATTCATATTGGGATTGTTACCCAGGGAAATATTAGCTTCCTTAAGATAAATATTTTCACTTTAGAGCAATTGGATAATATCCTTCCATAATAGCATGCAACTGGCATAGTGGTTGTTCTTCAAAAAAATTTGTCACTTGGCTATATTAGAGAAAGAGGCATGTTGTCGAAAAAGTTTGCATCGACGTCCTTAGATGGGATAACATACAATGGTTCTATAGAAACATATTTCCCTATGAGAATGTTGACTGGAGGGATTGGGGGAGGATCAACCCGGGGTAGGTTCTCTTGGATATCATTTTGAATAGCCGCATTAGAAGCGGAGGCATTCTGACCATTGTTGCTCAGGATAGTCTCTGGAAAAAAATAATCTAAAAGCAGGTGAGAATATTCAGTTGAGACTTCTTGTGAAGGATGTTGACACTCATCTTATCCATTTCTCAAAGTTTGTGAATCATAAGAGGGCTCATGTGATGAAGGATATGTGTGAGCTTTTCCCTGATGGTTATAGGGAGCTAGCCACTCACATTTGCCTAGTTGTGTTTAAACATGCTTCTCCTATTCCTTCTAGATATTTTACTCCTTGTCTTTCTGGGAATCATTCATCTCCCATTATAATGCCATCATTTCTTCCATCTGCTGGGGGACAGTATCTAAAGTGTAAACTTTGTGATCCAATTCTTCTGGGGAGGTGGTGCAACTCATAGGGTGTATTGATGAGCTTAACCATCTGAGCATATGTACCATGCATAATTTTTGTGAGGTTAGAAATATCATTATGTTTTTCATAGGTACCTAATGTAGACGGTTGAAATCATGACCAAAGACACCACCAAAAGTGTCAAAATAATGATAGTTAGAGGAGAGATGAGAAAATAATGGTGGAGAAGATGGTTCTTCACGTGGAATAATACTTGTCGTAGAAGGGCCTGATTGATGCTATATTTGTTGTTGTGGAAGACTAGGAAGGATATCGTGAACTCCATGGATGATGGGAGGTGAAGGATAGTGGTTTGAGTGTATTTGCACAATCTTTGCTAAAAAAGATGTAGATTTAGGTTAGGAGGGGGAGTCTTTTTTGGGCTTTAGATATTGCCTTGTGATCCTTCTTCTTGTACTTTCCTCTATGCGGGAATATCTTGCTTCATTGTAGGAGGAGTCCTTGGCTTAGATGGAGGTTGAGCAATATTGGGGATGTGATCCTCATGTTCATCTTGTCTACTCTCTTTATAATCTTCCACTATGATGAAGAGCGGCTCAGGGGGCATAATGGCACAAGATGGTGTGGAGAAGATGATACATGTATGTCTCTGCCAAATGTTGAAATAGGTCCAGGAGGTTGCAGAAGTAACTGATGAGATAGTCTTCCATATAAAGGAGCTTCTAGGTGTCATAATTGATGAATACATGTAGTGGAATGAGAATATTGCTTCTCATAAAGTGGTGGTAGAGCTTTCCGCTTTGGCACACCAGGTTTCTAGTGGTGTAGACCAGATACTTTATATCGATCAACCATTTGATTTTTATTTCAATCAATGTTTAAGGGGTTTTTGGGTGGCCAAATGCCCGATAAATTACACACTTTTGCAACTAATTCCTACTCTTTACCAGCCACAAAAGAGCACCAAACAAACCTCTTCTTTCATGGACGCAAAAGAGCACCAAACACCCCTTGTTTGAAAGACTGGGTAGAGCACCAGATTGCCACCTCTTCTTTTTCATCCAATGGAAGAGAACTTGGAGAAGACTCCTTCTTCTCTGAAGACTTAGACAACCTCCTCTCCTAGGAGTAGTCCAATCCCAACTACACATCAACAAAATGAAGATGGGAGAGAGGAATACACCAAGTAATCTCAAAAGTGTCCTTATGAATCAAGTTTATGGACCAAACCATGAAGGATATATCACTTTTCAGTGGTGGTAGGGTAAGGTAAGGAAAGGACACGAAAATGGCTACTGTGAATGATTTCAAGTGTGGTGCTATAGATAAATTTGCTCAAGATATTAGGTATACAAGTGTGGAAGTTGAGATTTGGGTGTCCTAAGACCACTATTATTTCTAGGAATGGATGATAAGTGGCTAGGGCAACTTAAGGGAGTTTCTAGAGTGTTCTACATCAAGAAATAGCCATTATGTTTTATTCAATGTAGTTGCAACAAATAATATGGTCGTAATAGAATTAGCATTCCAGAACCATTTTCAATCGACAAATTGTTTGAACAGAACTGCCTCCGTCAAGAAGTTCTAGACTGAGTGTGTTTTGAGTGCGTAATTTGGTTTTAACGAATAAAATTTATTCGAACTTCTTAGTCAATTGGTTTAACAGTCTTTTCTTTATGCATGATATATTCAATCGAGATTGTGTTGGTCGACAAATATTTTCACTGAGAAGGAGTCAGAGCTAAATGTATTGTAAAAGTTCTTCCAGTGCTCTGAATTCTTGACTGAGGGGATTCTATATCCTTAATCTCTTTAATGAGTGTGTCTCGGTACACAAGTTTCTAGACTGAAAAAATCCCTGTAAATAGGTTTGCAAATTTTAGAAAGACTATATAATGATTTTTCTAATGTGACCTACATATTCTAGAAACTTAGTTTTTACATATAAATAGGTTTGGGATAGGTGGGGTTGGTCCATATCTTGATTTTACATGACTTTTAAATACTTGTACAGTTGTATTACAAATAAACATATATAAACAACAATATAAGAATTTGATGCTTTGATCTTGATTAATTTTTCTCAAAATATGCTTGGTACTTGAAACACTTAGATAAAATGTTACTTCCACAAATAAGAAATGTTTGTCATCATAAAAATCAAGGATGAGTTAATGTCCAATTTAGCCAACAAGATAGATGTTGGGATCCATCTATCTATCTATTAATATCCTTCCAATATGGAATGTCTCCCCTCCATTATAGATGAGAGAACTACAACTCCTTGTGATATATGTTACATGTCCCCGGTTTGGTAAAGAGGACATTGGTGATGATTTTGGGAAGAATACGACACGAGCCGGATTTGATGTTATTTTCTTTACAAGCGCTCTATGTATCTTTCCTGTGAGCTTCATCTAGACTTTTTCAATTTTGAATGATAAGTTTTATTTATCAAGATTTCCGATGTTTGCCAATGTTTCTTCTTCATCATTTTTGCAAAATATTTTGACCAACATATTCTTGGTAAGAATCTCCTCTTTGTTTAAAAGACATACTTGGATTTTGCGAGTTCTACTGCAAGCTACCAGGTCTGCTGGTGCAACAGAGTTCTCCTTATGCAAGACATGAACTCCCACGTGAGCTCATTATAGGAATGTGGTGCTTTAAAGAAGATATGGGCATGGTTTGAACCATCAAGAAGTTTTTATATGCAATACTTATTACCAAATTCATGGAGACTGGGTGCATCAAAAAAAGTTTGTTTCCATGTAGTCTTTTCCTTTCATGTGAGCATATGCTAATTTGTGCTTATCATCTCGAGGGTGAAAGGTGCCTTCTTGAAGCTCTCAACTAGGGTTTTCCTCCCTTACTGTATGGGAAGCCTCAAGATCTGTAATTTGTGGCCTCTTGCTTGACTTAAAAGTTGAGGGATCTAGTTGAGTCCCCTTAATTACCTATTATTGTGCTTCTTAAGGTTGTTGCCTTTTGTATGCTCAATCCCCCTATTTTCAGCATCAGTAGTAGTGGTAGTGACAACAACAATGGAGGTATTAGTGGTATACTTATCAAGGAAAACCATTTGGGTGGTGAGTTTGGTGTGCGCCATTGTCAATTCTAAAAAGTCATAAAAGATAGAGTGATCAAATTTTGATTATGTATTCGATAAGTATAGGGTGAATCAAAAGATTGAGTAAATAGTTTGTCTCCTAGTAAAGCAAATGTATTCAACCAAAAACACTTTTGGTGGATATAAGAGTTAACCAGCTAAAGTAGACTAACAATTGAATGGGTCAATATATAATAAAATATATACTCATGGCCTATCGAGCTCGAATCTTGATAGGACATATTTAGGGCAACACAGTCGAACTTCAAGAGGTTGATTGTTAGGAAGCTATTGTGCTACACATCGTGAGGTCAGTAGGATCAAATAAAAAGACTATAATTATGTTGAGTTTGATAGTTTGTATGTAGAAAACTACACTATCAATCTTTGAGAGCTTGATTAATATAAAGAATCAAATATGTCTATCGACCTAGAACAAATGTATACTGAAGTACATTGGTTTTAAATCAACCTACTCGAAAGGTCAATAGGTAGAGTTTCACACCTTTATTATAAGATATACCTTAAGGCTGGAGAGAGGGATGGATCATAAATCTATCGATCTCATTATCTATTAGGATACGAGGTTGATTGATAATAGAGAAGGCAAATCTTGATAGACAAAAGGAAATTTCAGTTGAGCTCTACGGTAAAACTTAAATGAGTGAATACAAATTACTGACCTTGTCACCCTTTTATTGCCAAAAGGTAGTTAGTGGGTGGGGAGGCAGAGAAATGGACACATCTCTTATTGAAAGGTAATTGATGGAGTTAAATGGACTCTATACAATGGAGCTCAATAAGCCCATGTTAGGTCGATCAATGGTTGTCAATAGGCCACAAAACCAAAGATCAAATGGGAGATTGATAAATCATGTATCGAGCTTGGAAGATCAAAATTCAAGGTGATAGGTTCTTTTGAGAGAACTATTAACCTATCACCACTTTTAAAATTATTAGCCTATCAAGGTTGATAGGTTACATGATCTAAAGTAAAACAAAATAGGGGTCAATTGATAGGTTGATCGAGACCCTTAGAACTAAATAAAACTAAGGAAAACTTAGAGAAAATAGAATAAAATGAAGGGAAAAATAGGTCTTCAGTTGCCTCTGAGGTGTATCTTGTTTAGAGTTAGTTAGTTTAACTATACAATCTCATTCATAAAACAATAGGTGGCTCTAAAAGGGCCATGTTAGTTCTTAATGTGAGTGCCTTGTATTCATGATATCGTTTCAGTTTGTCTCAATTGACATAAAAAGTATTGGAATTTTCACTACAAATATCCATCATACTGGAAGGATAAATTGTAATGTCAGTGAACGGTACTCTCCAACATGACCGTAGTTTTACATGAAAAAAAGGAGGAATTGAAAAGTAGAACCTTATCTCCTTCAAATATCTCCTTACCCTTGATGTGATAATCATGCTAGGTTTTCATTCTTTATTTATAAATTATAGGGTTCTCATAATCCTGAAAAATTAGTCCTTCTAACTCTTATAACTTAAGGAACCTCTTCTTAGCTAGGTTTATGTCCATATTTAGGTTCTTTATGGTCAAATATTCCTTATGCTCTAATTTCATGAGAAGTTTGCATGGTTTTTCATTAATCAGCTGATAAGGAGTTGTTCAAATGGGAGTCTTATCTACAATTTTTTATTCCCAGAGAGCATCATTGAGATTTGAAGACCAATCCTTCCTAGATTTCTCAACAATCTTTTCAAGAATATATTTAATTTGGTGATTTCAAACTCTATTTGACCGGTCATTTGAGGATGATATGGGATGAAAATATGGTGTCGTACCCCATATCTTTTTAATATGGCTTAATTTTTTTTGATGAAATTGGAGCCTCCAAAAGTAATCATTGTTTTGAGAATCCAAGTAGTGGAAATATGATCTTGTTGAATGGGCGCATGATAGTCTTTTCATCATAAGTGGGTGAAGCTATTGATTCGACCCATTTGGATAAGTTGTCCAAAACAACTAGAATCTATTCATTCCCAAAAGATGAGTGGAATGGTCTCATAAAATATAATCCCTAGATGTCAAAGTTTTCAACCACAATCCATTCAGAAAGAGGCATCATATTTTTTATTATTTTGTTGTTCACTGGCATGCATCACAAGCCTCGACATAATCTTGTGAGTCCTTGAAAATACACAGACCAATAGAAACTAAAATGTATAACTTTCATCATTTCCTTGTGAACTCCCAAATGTCCTACATATGGAGATGAATGACACTTATCAATAATAAAACTAGTATCTGTTGACTCAAGGTCAATTAGGTCAATGTTGACTCACGTCTAAATTGACTAAACCCGTGTTTTGATGATGACTAACCATTCCACATATTGGTGTATAATGCTTCTACTTGAGTGATTTCAGGTTAGGTATAGACACACTCCAATTGCCCTAACTCGCGCATATCAAATTGGAGAAAAGACAAGTCAAAGTCAATACAAGTGCACGTTTTTGTAATATGATGTATATCAATTAGAATCATGCTGTAAATCACTTGTACTGATTGTATGACTTGTAATTAAGCTTAGAAAAATATCAGGAGCAGTTAGATCGAATTTTAGAGCACTTTAGATGCATCTTTGAAAATTGATTACAGGCACTTTGTCGGTCGAGTTTCTTAGCCTGAAAACTCGACCGATCATCCTTGATCAATTTTCTGAAGATTGCATCAGTCGAGTTGTGTTTACACAGAACTTGGCCGATGGAGTAATTGACCAAATCGATTTTCATTGGTCGGTCGAGTTTCCTTAGGACAAACTCGACCAATGGTCTGAATATCGACTTTGTCTTTTACTCTATCGGTCGAGTTACACTTATAGAAACTCGACCGATTGCACTGTACGGAAAAGTGCTGAAAAGTGTTTCTAGCCATTGTGGAGTTGCAACAAGTGAAAATAGATCCGTTGTAAGCCACAAAACGGCTAGTTTTTGTTCACAAGTGTTCCCAAAGGCTAAGAGGCATCCCCAGCTATAAACAGGACCCCTTGGGCTTCATTCCAAGGTTGAGCATTCATTGCAAACTCTATGTGAGGTTCCTATTCTATAGCTGAGTGCTTCCTACAGCCTCCTCTCCCTCTCTAATCTTAATCACTTGCTACATCCATTAGAGTGAGTATGAGATTTGTAAGAGAGCTAGTTCTATATGTATATCTTGTGAGGCTCTCACTTCCACCACCTCCCCATCTCTCAATTTGCAATCATGAAGATGAAGGTTCTCTCTCTTGTCCAAGAGAGGTGAAGAAGAACAAGGGAAGGAGTCCCTTGGTGAAGATCAAGGTTGAAGGCTTGGAGCTAGAGTGGGTAAGCCCTTGGAGAAGGCAGAAGACTCAAGCTCAAGTGGGTAAGACCTTGGTGGAAGCGTCTCCGAGTGAAGGTGAAGTCAAAAGCTGAAGATTCAAGAAGAGTGGGTAATTCCTGCAAGGCTGAAGACTTGTGCAAGAGTGGGTAAGTCCTTGGAGAAGGTCGAAGACTCTTGCAAAGTGGGTAAGTCCTTGGTAAGGTTGAAGACTCTTTGTCTTGGATAGGTAAGTCTTTTGTTTGGTCATGCATTGTATGTCTTATGAATGAATATAAGAGTGCAATAGTTTGGAAGTCCTAGAGGTTGACCTCTCTAGGCAAGTGGACTGACACACTTCTAGTTTGAAGTGTGGAACCACTCTAAATAGCTTGTCTAATTGATGCATGTTCAATCTCTCTCTCCCTTTCTATGTATGTTTTAGTTATACTCAAATTACCTATTTAGCAACCTTATCTTTTCATATATCTTGAAGGTTTAATGAGTTTTGTTTAAGTGCTTTCAGCTCTATTCACCCCCCCCCTCTAGAGCATCTAATCACCCATCTAGGATCCAACAATTGGTATCAGAGCGGGTCTTCTCCAAGCATACTTCCACAAGTAGGAGAAGATGGGTGACTACCAAGGAGGGAGAATCAGCCTACCAATCTTTGATGGGAGCAATTTCCTCTATTGGAGAAGAAGACTTCAATTCTACATCCAAGGATCAAGTCTTGAGATGTGGCAAATGGTGAATAGCCCATACATGCAACCAAAGACAAAGATTGAAGAATGGGATGAAGCCGCCTTGATGAAAGTAACCTTGAATGCTAGAGCCATGCATATCCTATATGCCTCCATGACCCCCACCGAGTTCAACCAGATTTCTTCTTGTGAGATGGCCTATGAGGTATGGAGAAATCTTTGCATCACTTATGAAGGGACAGATCAAGTGAAGGAAAGCAAAGTCTACATGCTCAAAGGGCTGCTTGAGAACTTCAAAATGGGAAAGGAGGAGAGCATAGCCAACATGTACTCAAGGCTCAACACCATTGTGAATGGTCTTGCTGTTCTAGGACATCCTATGTCTAGTGGAGAGATCAACTCAAAGATCCTTAGAACTCTCCCCAAGAGGTGGGAACCCAAGGTGACTTCTATTGAAGAAGCAAGGTCTCTTAAGGATATTCCTATTGAAGAGCTCATTGGAAATCTACAAGCACATGAAGCCACACTTGACAAGAGGGAGGAAGTAGAAAGACAAGAGAAGAAAGAGCTAAAGAGAATGAAGAAGGCTGAAATGAAGGCTCAAATTGAAGCTATCATGGAACAAGTCTCTCCATCCTCTCAAGCTAAAGAAGATGCCATGTACTCCAAGGGTAAATTCTACAAAGGCAAGTCCTCCTCCATCCGGTGCTTCACATGTGGAAAGAAGGGTCACTACAAGGAAGATTTCCCACAAGGCAAAAAGACCCATCTTCGCAAGAAGGAGAAATGGAACTCAAGCTCAAGTGACTCCTCCAACTCAAGCTCAAGTGAAGATTCATGTGAAGGATCAAGCTCAAGCTCTAGTGATGAAGTAGAATGCCATTTTGATCTTATAGCATCAACAAGTGAAGACTCAAGTGAGGTAAATCTAAACTCTTTAGATAAAGAATCTTTGATTGCTATTATTCATGATATTTGTGCCTCTCTTAAGTCTTCTAAAAGGAAAAAGAGAAAGCTTGCTAAAATTGTTGATAATTTGCATGTAGAACTAGATGATCGTGAACATGCTAATTCTTGCTTGCTTGATGATAAAAATGATTGTCTTAGCCAAGTAGACTCTCTTAAACTTGAAAATGCTAGTTTACTTGATAAGATTAGATTTCTAGAAGCTCAAACTTTTATGACTAGTTCTAATGAAGAGCATACCTTAATTGTTGATTCTCTCATGCATGATATTGATGTTCTTAAATCTGAAAACAAGGACAAAGATTTTGTTTTGCAAGAATTAGAAATAGAAAATGCCTCCTTGCTTGCTAAAATCAATGGGCATGAATGTTTTTCTAGTTCTACTAATAGAGAGAATGATGTTGCTGCTCTTCATATTAATAGAGATTCTTATTTAACTAAAGCTCTTTGCTTAGAAAATGATCTTTTGCATGCTAGAGATAATATCAATAATTTGTCTTCTACTATTGCTTCTCTTAAGCATGATAATGACAGTTTGAGATCTTCTTTGCAAAGATTCTTAGTTGGTAAAAAGAATCTTAATGATATCCTACACCATACTACCAAACAAATTGGTAGACATGGTTTAGGATATGATAGTAGTCAAGGGAACAACAAAGATAAAGGACCTCCATTATTCCATGGAGAATCCTCTAGTTCCAATACTATGGGCACATGCAACTATTGCAATGATCAGGTCATTATTCTACTTGTTGTCCTTTTAGGAAAGCACCCAAGAGCAATAGGATTTGGGTTGCTAAACTAACCCCTCCGGACCCAAAAACATGATTGGGGACCATTTCATCTTTCTTCTTGTAGGTACTTGCAAATGGATTGACTTGAGCTATTGAATTGCAAATTGACTTCTCAATTCACATGAAGGAAGAAAGGTGAGATGTGTAGAGGGTGATAACAAGTGGAAAAAAGAAAAAGGAATGGTAAGCACAAAGGTAATGTTCTTCTTGCTTATAACCAATCCTAACTTGTTTCATCAAATAGTGTGCACTATACATATGGTTTTTGAGTCAAAAGTGGTATTTTATGTTTCTCTTAACACTCTTGCTCAAAAATTGTTTCTAATGCTTCTATAGTGCATTAATTACTAACTTGATTAGACATGTTTGGATATGGTTTGTATATTTAGCATGCCTTTAAATATGTTTTTATGAAATATATGTTCTTCTTGACAGCTGATCTGTCGGTCGAGTTTGCCCTATTGAAACTCGACCGATAGGCACCAATGGTTGTTGCCAACAGTTGTCATCGGTCGAGTTTTCAATGCTCAGAACTCGACCGATAAAACTGTGCATAGAATATACATTTGGCTTATTGAGTGAGAATTTTCCCTCTCAACTAGATTTTCTCAACCAATAGCCTTTTTCTTTGGCACTCTCATTTGGTACCTTTATATATACATATTTCTACGTTCTAAATTGCCTATCTTGCTTACAACTCTATCTTTCAAATTGCTCTAAATTGGTATACCTATATCTTGCAATAACTTGCTTTGAGTTGTTTTGTAGGTTTTGATGATGATCTCTTTGGATCTCTTGGTTGTGTATTAAATTGCTTCCGTTGTGCTCTAACTTGCTACATCTATCTAGGTGTATATCTTGTTGTGATACAACCTTGAGGTTCTTAGGGGTAATCATCTTATGGTAAGGATGCATATCTAGTGAGTTATATCCTTTCATGCTTCTAAAATTGCATATCTCTTTGTTTGGATATATCTATACATCTAATCATAGCTTTCTTTATCTTGTGTATCTTTTGGTACCTCTTGCTATGATCTAGATCCTACTAGTAGTCCTAACTTGTGATATCATCTACTAGTAGTTCATATACATGTAGTTCTAACCTTGTTTATAATTGGCATCTTTGCTCATCTATATGCTATGCTTGTATCTTGTCTCATACATGCTCAAGATTGTTCCTTGAATTGCATATCTACTATCTTGAGTTGCTTGCATAACATTGTGATGCAGGGTACATAGATCTACATTATATGTAGAAATTGGAGTATTTTTTGGATTTTATGCAACTTTTGCTCCAGTTCCAGTTTTTGGTGCAAGACTAGTGTTTTTCATGCAGAAACAACCTTCTGAGCAAGACTCATCGCTTTGCCATGAGCTCCGATGGTTTTTTGTCAAATTCCATCATCTTGAGGGTCAAAATTGCGATTTATTATTTTTCTGCAGCACTTTATCTTGCATTTTGGGTTGTTCAAGTATATGCTTTAACTTACTTTTCTTTCTATGCTTGGACAAGCCCCTATCTGTGCTCTTCTACTCTCCTTATATATATTTTGTGTTATCTTTTTTCTCTTTAACAAGTGATGTTTCTTATTTCTTCATACCCCCACCTTTTTGAAATGACAAAGGGGGAGAAAGGTATGTCTTCTTTTAAAAAGAGGAAGAAGGCATGTCTTACATGAAGAGGAAAAGTATGTCCATGTAAAGGGGAGAAGGTAAAGGGGAGGAGACATATATGTGTAGACATATATGAGTAGAAGACATAGTATTCTATAAATGTTATGAAAGCTAACCATGCAGGAGAAATAGCATCAATTGAGGGGGAGTATGAGAACTCCATGCACATCAATTGAGGGGGAGCATATGAACTCAATTCTATTGAGACCCCTAGGTTTCTCCAAAGGTATGACTTTACTTAAAAGCTTTCAATACATTTATGGAATGGTTCGTCATCTTCAAAAAGGGGAGATTGTTGACTCAAGGTCAATTAGGTCAATGTTGACTCACGTCTAAATTGACTAAACTCGTGTTTTGATGATGACTAACCATTCCACATATTGGTGTCTAATGCTTCTACTTGAGTGATTTCACATTAGGTATAGACACACTCCAATTGCCCTAACTTGCGCATATCAAATTGGAGAAAAGACAAGTCAAAGTCAATATAAGTGCACGTTTTTGTAATATGATGTATATATATTAGAATCATGTTGTAAATCACTTGTAAAGATTGTATGACTTGTAATTAAGCTTAGAAAAATATCAGGAGCACTTAGATCGAATATTAGAGCACTTTAGATGCATCTTTGAAAATTGATTACAGGCACTTTGTCGATCAAGTTTCTTAGCCTGAAAACTCGACCGATCATCCTTGATCAATTTTCTGGAGATTGCATTGGTCGAGTTGTGTTTACACAGAACTCGACCGATGGAGTAATTGACCAAATCGATTTTCATTGGTCGGTCGAGTTTCCTTAGGACAAACTCGACTGATGGTCTGAATATCTGCTTTGTCTTTTACTCTATCGGTCGAGTTACACTTATAGAAACTCGACCGATTGCATTGTACGGAAAAGTGCAGAAAAGTGTTTCTAGCTGTTGTGGAGTTGCAACAAGTGAAAATAGATCCGTTGCAAGCCACAAAACGGCTAGTTTTCGTTCACAAGTGTTCCCAAAGGCTAAGAGGCATCCCCAGCTATAAATAGGACCCCTTGGACTTCATTCCAAGGTTGAGCATTCATTGCAAACTCTATGTGAGGTTCCTATTAGAGTGAGTAGGAGATTTGTAAGAGAGTTAGTTCTATATGTATATCTTGTGAGGCTCTCACTTCCACTACCTCCCCATCTCTCAATTTATAATCATGAAGATGAAGGTTCTCTCTCTTGTCCAAGAGAGGTGAAGAAGAACAAGGGAAGGAGTCCCTTGGTGAAGATCAAGGCTGAAGGTTTAGAGCTAGAGTGGGTAAGCCCTTGGAGAAGGTAGAAGACTCAAGCTCAAGTGGGTAAGACCTTGGTGGAAGCTTCTCTGAGTGAAGGTGAAGTCAAAAGCTGAAGATCCAAGAAGAGTGGGTAATTCCTGCAAGGTTGAAGACTTGTGCAAGAGTGGGTAAGTCCTTGGAGAAGGCCGAAGACTCTTGCAAAGTGGGTAAGTCCTTGGTAAGGTTGAAGACTCTTTGTCTTGGATAGGTAAGTCTTTTGTTTGGTCATGCATTGCATGTATTATGAATGAATATAAGAGTGCAATAGTTTGCAAGTCCTAGAGGTTGACCTCTCTAGGCAAGTGGACTGACACACTTCTAGTTTGAAGTGTGGAACCATTCTAAATAGCTTGTCTAATTGGTGCATGTTCAATCTCTCTCTCCCTTGCTATGTATGTTTTAGTTGCACTCAAATTACTTATTTACCAACCTTATCTTGTCATATATCTTGAAGGTTTAATGAGTTTTTTTTAAGTGCTTTCAGCTCGATTCACCCCTCCCTCTAGAGCATCTAATCACCCATCTAGGATCCAACTATATCATCTTATGGGATAGATCTTTGATATACATTATCTGCACAACTCTTGAAAAGAATGGGATAATTTCAATAATAGGTCTTTAGGTTAGTGAATAACTTCTTATTTTTGTTGTACGTCATATCAAGTGGTAGCTACTGGCATGCCAAATAATTGCATAAGTCTGCATGCCATGGCATTACAAGATCAATCTTTATACTACCAATAGTGACTCATCTTTATATGAGTCATTAACGGGTAAAGATTCATCTTCCTCAAAAAAAATTCTTGAAAGGTGGTCTGATAAGCCATTTTACACCTTTGTTATCAATGATTTCATGGTCAAATTCTTATAAGAAGAGAGTCCATTGTAAGAGACATGGTTTAGTATATTTTTTACATTAGAACTTTTTGTCTTAGAAAGTATGAATAGAACTTTTTAAAGGCATATATGATCATAAGCATATCCTTTTAGATTTCTAAGTAAGTTCTTTGCACTTCATCTAGTGTTTTACCAGAATAGTATATTACATGATGCCTTTTGTCTTTATTTTGTACAAGGACAATTCCCATAGAAAAGTTGCTAGAATAACACATGAGTTTGAAAGGAATACCCTAATTAGGAGCTTGCATAATGGGTGCTAAGGTAAGAGCATTTTTCAAGGTGTGAAAAGCCTTTAGACAGTCTTCATTAAAAATAACTCTCTTTCACCAAAAATTTTGACAAATGTTCAGAATAATTGGAAAATCTTTGATAAAACTTCTATAATAGCATGCATGTCCTAGGAAACTTCTTGTAATGATGCTTAGTCAGATAATCCATCTAATTAGGGTTTTCTTTGATGATTACATGCTTAACCATATTGAACATTATTTAACGTTTGATTAATGATGGTATTATAATCATGATTCTATAAACATAGTGAGAAACTCTAATTATGATTTTATTTCAAATGATTAGGGTTTGATAATTGAAAATCCTAATCAGCCAAAATTAGGGTATTGGTAGTATATGATAAGTATAGTGGAACACTAAATATTTTTTAGTATTTTATATACAATTCTCATTTATTTAAAATTTGGATATGATATATGCATTGATAATGTTGGTATAGTTAAACGGAATGAGCGCCCAGGGTGCTGAAGCTACGGCGGGTGAGGCCGCCGCTGATACGACGGCTTGCCTGTTGTTGGGGGCCTGGGCGGAGAGAGTGAGCAAGTCGTTTAGGGTCCAGAAGGCTTGGCGTCCGGAGGTGGAACCTGATGATCCAAAAGAACCTTTCTTCAGAAACAATGATGCGAGACCTTGGCTGAAAATGCCTAAACCGGTGATGGAAGCCATGGAGGATTACCACAAAACCTCGGTGGTGGTCCAGGTCTTCGGAAGAAGATGCATACTACAACAACTCTATGGGTGGATGCAGAGAACGTGGAAGCCAAAAGGAGAGCTACAGATATCACCCCTGAAGGATGGGCTGTTTCTAGCTCGGTTTGCTAATGAGGAAGACATGGCTGTGGCTATGGATAAAGGACCATGGTTCTTTGACAGTAAGCTGGTTATCACTTGGAAATGGTCGCCGGAGGGGGATGTGAGTCGGGCGGGACTCACTGCGGCGCCAATTTGGGTTACCATACCGGATCTGGGAAGGCATTGGTCGAGGAGGGCTATGTCGATCATGGCTTATGCGATTGGAACACCGAAAGTTATCGACTTCGTCTCGGAAGGCAGATACATGGGGGCGCCTCATTTGTGTGTCGAGATCACAGCTGATAAGCTACCACCACCGACTATCATGTTGGAACTTCCAGGCGAGCGGGTGATGGAGGTGAAGGTAGTTTATGACGCTTTGCCTGACAGATGCAACGCCTGTAAGGTGTTTGGGCATTTGACAGAATTATGCCCAAATGCCCTGAAGACGGGGGAGATGGAGGCTGATGCTCGAGGCAGGTCAAAGAGTGTTAGACCAAGCAGGAGCAAGGGGAGGACAGCTTCCGGTAAACCCAGGCTACAGCAATCGACAATGATGGTTCAAGGCGTGGCTTCAACAAGTACCAATGGAGACTTACAGACGCTTGCACTAGGTGGGGTGATCTTGCAGGGGACAACTGCTACCAACGTTGGAGTGGTAGTGGAGAAGGAAGGTGAAGCGGTACAAGACCTGGTAGTGGGTGTGGCTGATACCGCACTTTCTCAGGTACCAGGGACGACTGTGGTATCAGATATCCCTTCGGCAGACAGAGTAACTGTGTTGGCAATGCCTAGAGAGTATAAGGGGACGGAAGGGTTGGGTGTGGTGTCTAATTCCTTTCAGGACCTGGAGGATTTGGTAGAGGAGGGGGAGGTAGATCTGGGTAGCGCTAAGCGTACTACAAGGAGCGGTACGCAGGTGGAAAGGGGAGGAAGAGGAAGGGGAAGGGGAAGAGGAAGGCTGGGGTCTGTTGTCATCTCCGGAAGGGGGGGGCAATCTAGCTGTTCCAAATGAAGGTGATGGTGTGGAATGTCCGTGGGGCTTCTCTACCAGCCAAACAGAGAGTCCTGCGGAAACTTTTGGAGGAGAAAGGTGTTCAGCTCACAATTTGTTTGGAGACTAGAGTTAGAAGGGAGGTAAGTGAGAGGATCACGACCTTGTTTCCGAGAGGGTGGGAGTGCACCTCTAATCTGGAACAAGTGGACGGAGGCAGAATTGCGGTGGGGTGGTGCCCTGTGGTTTGGGATGTGCAACCAATCTTCGAATCTGATCAACTGATAATGCTTAGTTGCATCAATAGGGGTGGTTTTCATTGTGTAATATCAGCTATTTATGGATCTAATGCAGAAAGGGAAAGAAGAAGGCTTTGGGAGTGTATCAGGAACACGACTCAGCAGGAGCTACCGCATTTGGTGGTGGGTGATTTCAACAGCACCAGGAAGGCTTGCGAGAAGAAGGGGGGGCTCCCTGTTCCGGACTCCATACTTGGTAGATTTAATGATGCCGTTAATGAAGCCAATTTAATTGAGTTGAACATGAGAGGTGGAATCACAACATGGCACAATAAGAGAAGCCCGGTCAGAAGAATTTCCAGCAATATAGATAGGGGTTTGGTGAATGTGAGATGGTTGGAGATCTACCCAAATGCATCTATTGCTTTAGGTGCACACCCCAACAGTGATCATGCATGGATGATGATAGAGTTGAGAAATACGAGCATGCCTAATCGGCCTTTCAGATTCTTAAATCACTGGCTGGAGTGGCCAAACTTCTGTGAGATGGTCAAGAATGCTTGGGAGGGGGACATTCAAGGCAATCCTATGTTCGTAGTCATTGAAAAGTTGAAGAGGGTGAAGCAAGCACTGAAGATCTGGTCCAAGGAGCTAATCAATTTGGACAACCTGGTGAAAGAGTCTAGAACAGAATTTTCAAAAGTGGCGGAAGCATTAAGGATGGACCCCAATTGCAGCAGTAAAATGGAGGAGGAAAGCAGAGCTGGTAAGTGACTCACACAGTTAGAGAAGGCTCAGGAACTTTATTATTGGCAGAGAAGTAGGTTAAAATGGATTAAAGATGGTGATACTAACTCAAAGGTTTACCATGCGGCTGTTAGGAAAAATGATATGAGGGATCACATCCATAACCTCATTGATGAGGAAGGAAATTTGGTTGATGAAGTTGATAGAATGGCTAAAATTGTGGTTGATTTCTTCTCGGACAGCTACAACTGTGATAATCTGAATGAAAGAAATAGAGTGGATTCCAAACTACAGAATAGAATGACAGATGAGATGAACAGAAGTCTGCTAAAGTTAGCTGATGATGAAGAAATAAAGAAGGTTGTTTTTTCAATTGGTGCCTCTAAGGCCCCGGGGCCGGATGGGTTTAATGCGAAATTTTTTCACAACTGCTGGGAGACAGTTGGTGCTGATGTTTGTAGAGCAACCCGTTGGTTCTTGGTTGGTGGAAGGATGGTGAGGCAAGCCAATCATGCGTTCATCAGATTAATTCCTAAAAAGACTTCTCCCACTGAGATCACAGACTTTAGACCGATAGCGTGCTGCAATGTGATATATAAGATCATTTCTAAATTGATAGCGTCTAGATTGAAGCTGTTGCTGCCGGACCTCATTTCCCCAAACCAAGCGGCCTTTGTGAAGGGACGGTACATATCAGATAATACACTGCTAGCCAAGGAGTTTCTGGTTGATTTTGGAGTTAAGAATTCCCCAAGTAAAGCTTGTATTAAGACGGACATATCTAAAGCATACAATCATGTGAAATGGGATGCCATCTGGAGTTCGCTTATAGCTTTGGGATTTTCACAAAGATGGATCGATGTGGTCAAACAATGTGTGCAGACTACATCCTACTCTGTGTTGATCAATGGGGTGCCGTATGGGATGTTTAGGGCTTCAAATGGCCTGCGCCAGGGTGATCCTCTATCCCCGCTTCTATTTACTATTGTTATGGAGAATCTTACAAAGCTGAGTGATAGTGCGGAAAGAGATGGTCAAATTAAAGCTTTCAAGGTAAGGGGAGTTAAAGTATTAACACACATGATTTTCGCAGACGATGTCTTGTTCTTTACAAAAGGACATTACAAATATCTCAAGAATGTGAAGGGCCTGATGAAGGAATTTGGGCTGCTGTCCAACCTGTATATGAATGCTATTAAATCCAACATCTTCCTCTCTAGATCGTGTGATAGTAGAAGGGGGAGACTGAAAGACGCAGTTGGTATTCCTTTGGGGAGATTTCCTACCAAATACTTAGGAATACCAATCTCAGGGGGTAGAGGAAGAGGAGTGGACTTTAAGGAGTGTGTTGATAATCTCAGAAGCTTGGTCGAAAAGTGGAGTGGACTTAGAATCTCGATGGCTGGGAGAACTGTTCTCATCAAAACGGTCCTTACTGCGAAGATTAACTACTGGTTCAGACAGACGGAAATGCCGATGTTCATTCTTGATAAATTCAGAAGTATCATGGCTGGTTTCTTATGGGGTGGAGGAGCGCATGCGGTGAGCTGGAGCACAGTGGCTCAGCCGTTGTACACTGGGGGGTTGGGTATCTGATGTCCCAACTCCATAGCATGGGAAGCTGCTGCAAAGAGAGTAGATCGTTTCCAAAACATTTTGGATTCCCCTTGGACGAGATGGATGAAAGAAAGGTATGGGCAGTTGGGGGATGATTCCAACATAGGGGAATCGTCTGTTTGGTGCAAGATGAATAAAATATATAAGGAGCTGGGAGCGTATTATCAACTACAACAGCAGCATGGGTTCAACGACCCGATTAGCAAACCGTGGAGGATCAGGAAACAGCTACCGCAGGTCATGTGGTTTGACGTGTTTTGGATTAAACCCAGATGTCCGAAATGGAGCTTTGGTTCCTATAGGGCGATCATGCGTAGACTGCCCACAAGGGACAGAATCATTAAATGGGGGTTAAACTGTGATCCCACTTGCCTCCTTTGTTATAACGCGCCTGAATCGCATAAAAACATCTTTTTTGAGTGTGATTTCTCAGCTTATCTGTGGAGAAGAGGGTGCCTTAAATGTGGGTGGGGTGGTTTGGCTCCTCTTAACTTGGATGAGGCTGTGGAATGGCTGATCGAGAGAACAAGGAATAATCTCAAGAACAGATTTTTGGGGGGAATCTTCATTACTTCACTCATTTTCCATATATGGGGTGAGAGGAACTATAGGCTGCATAGTAAGAGACCAAGGGATAACATGATAGTTTTTGATGTAATTAGTAATAGCATTTTGTGGTTCTTCAAAGCTAACCCGAGGAGCATGGCGGGTATAGATAGCATGGCTCTGAGGAGTTGGGGTCTCTTGTAAAACTGGTTTAGTATACGGGATTTTGTTGTGTCCCCTATACTTTGTTGTTGAGATAGTAATATTTTACCTTATCCAAAAAAAAAAATTTGGATATGATTGGATAACTCAAATTATGAATTCTTGATCAGAATTTTTAAATAACTTTATGACATGTTTGCCAACCGAGTTTCCCCGGGACAAACTTAGTCGACCTTGTATTCAAACTAAAATATAGCAGTATGGTAATGAATTTATCTTTTTTATTAGTACATCCAATTCATATGAAATTTTAACTATTTTTTGTAAACTCCATTATATATTTTATTATAAATTAGCATAACTTTTGGATGATGTTTTATCTCTACAGAGAAGAGTGTAAAGTTTCCCCAGGATAAACTCGGTCGACCATGCATTCTGGTTGAAATATAGAATTCTAGTATTGGATTTTTATTTATTTATTGGAAAATATAATTTATATGAACTTTTTTATTTAATCTCTGAAATGTTATTTCTGAAAACATCATTATTTTTCATAATTTTAAGATGAGGATCTACCTATTCAGTAAATGAGCTTGTGTAACATGTTTTATGGTAGAAAAATATGTTGAAATAAAACAAAGTGTAAAGTTAGGTCAATAAGAAATTGACCAAAGCACCTTAATTGAACTATATGAGTTACCTAGAACCCAAGGAGCTCCCATAAAACATTATCCATTCTAGAGAAATGAAATCATAGAGAGAAAGGAGAGATAAGGTTCTGAGAGGAGAAAGTGTGGAGATGTTGACCTAGGGTTTCACTATCTAAGATATAATTAAATCAAGTAAGTCCATCTTTTTTGCATACCCTTTCATGGTGATTCTTTTCTCACATGTAAAGATTCTACCTCTCCTTTGATTTGATTTAAAATGATATCAAATCTCCCTCTTTTCTCACTCTTTCACTCATATTCTCCATTTCTAGGGTTTTTGAGTTGAGAGAAGGAAGAAATGGATTCAATCTCTATATTTTAATTGGATTTCTCAAAATTCAGAGTTTGAACTACATTTTCAAGGTTTTTGTCACCTTAGCTGGGTGTTTATCTCCCTGCTAAGCTCTGTATTCATCTTGAAATTCTAATTCTATTTGGCCAAAATAATCAAGAACCTTGCTTGTATTTGTATGTGATTGAGTATTAATTTTAAATAAGTTATTAGGAAATCAAATTCTTTGATTATTTCTCACTGAATTGAACTTTCTTAGCTCCTAATATAATGATTGAAATTCTATGCAAAATTCAATGGATAAAGGACTATGCTATCTCATGTGAATATTGCCTAAAAATCTGCCTAATGCCCGCTATGGTTGGGAATTGAATTGACATGTAAATAATCATGCTTGAATAATATTAGAATCAATTATGCAAGTGTATTATTGAATATTACTAAAATTGAATTTGATGTATATATAATAATCAATATGAGGTGGTGATATTCCCTGTTTGGGGTTTGTGTTGAGGCATTGAATCAAATAAGTCATTTAATCAATGCCTACTATATTTGATGAATAAAATATGTAAAAATGTAAACTAGGGTTTCCATGTGTCTGAATAGCCCTAATGAACCCTTGTGCACAATGATGAGATTACTGGATGATATGATTCTTATGAAATGTTTAACTAAGAATGAATTCAGATTGGATAACTCAAATGTAATCATTTTTGAAATAATCATAATTTTTAAATATTTTTGTGCCTATTTGTTGGCCCCCTTTTCCCAGGACAAACTCAATCGACGATATTCACTCTATAATATAGAGTATGACATTTGAATTTTATCTTTCTATCGGTATATCCAATCATCTCAAATTTGAACTTTTGTTTGGAAACTCCATTATAGATATTTTTTTAAATTTTCATAATTTTTAGATGATGTTTGATCTCTACAGAGAGGTGTGTCGGCCGAGTTTCCCCAGGATAAACTCAACCGACCATGCATTCTGGCTAAAATGTAGCAGTCTAGTATTGGATTTTTATTTATTTATTGGTAACTTAGATTGGTCTAAAAATTTTATAGAAGCTCTAAAATGTTGTTTTAGACAACATACTAATGTTTGAAAAATTTTAGATGTGGTATGACCTATTCAGTGAATGATCTTCAGTAACATGTTTTAGAATAGAAGAGTATATTGAAATTAATTAAAGTGTAAAGTTGGGTCAATAAGCAATTGACCCAAGCACCTTAATTGAACTATATGAGTAACCTAGCACCCAAAGATCTCTCATATTTCATGATCCATTCTACAAAAATTAAATTCTAGAGAGAAAAGAGACCTAGGGTTTTGAGATGAGAAAGTGGTGGAGATGTTGACCTAGGGTTTCACTATTTGAGATATGATGACATCAAACAAGTTTAGCTTCTTTGCATAGCCTTTCGAGGTGATTCTTCTCCCACATGTCAATATCCCGCCCCTCCTCTAATTTAATTCAAAATGATATCAAATCTCCCTCTTTTCTCACTATTTCTCTCCTATTCTCCATTTCCAGGGTTTCCGGATCGAGAGGAGGAAGAAATGGATTCAGTTGCTAGAGTTTAATTGGATTTCTAGAAATTTAGAGTTTGAACTATGGTTTCAATTTTCTTGTCACCTTAGGTGAGTGTTTGTCTCCCTCGTAAGCTCTGCATTTATGTGAAAGCCTAATTCTATCTGGCCAAAATAATGATAGACCATCCTTGTATGTGTATGTGATTGGGTATTGATTTGGAAAGATAATATGGAATCAAAATTTGATTATTTATCATTGAATTGAACTTTCTTAGTTCATGATATAATGATTGATGTCATATGGAAAATTTAATGGATAAAGGACTATGCTATTTCATGTGAATATTGCCCAAAAATCAGCCCAATTCTTGTATGCTTCGAAATTGAATTGACATGTATATTATCATGTTTGAATAGTATTACAATGAATTATACAAGTGTACTGTTGAATCTAACTGAAATTGAATATGATATATATAAGGATCAGTATGAGGTGGTGATATTAATCAATGTATACTTATGATTGATTAATGAAATATGTGAAAATGGAAACTAGAGTCTCCATCTATGTGAATATCCCTAATGAACCCTTGTACGTCATGATGAGATTACTGGATGATATGATTCTTATGATATGTTGAACAATGAATAAATTCTTAGGAATATAGAATTTTATTAATAAGACAAGTATTAGTGTTAAATCTAGAACTTGTATATTATGTTGTAAATGTTAAATTGTAGGCATTCATACTTCAATTGAAGATGGTAAGTGCTTCTAATATGATCTAAGCCTATTATATCTATTTTAGTGTGACTTTTGAATTGATGAGTAAACATCACATGACTTTGAGTCCTATTATACAAGCTACACAACAATGAATTGGGAAGGATGATTAGAGATTATGATAAGATGTAACCTAATCTATTCTTTTAATCTAAAGTGAGTAACATGATACAAGACAAAATGATCTTTGTTAATTAGATGAATGCCATTGGAAGTCAATGACATGATACACACAACTAATTACAAGAATGGAGAAGGACAATATTAACTACATGGTGATGACAAGTTGGAAATGAAATTAATGAAATGTGTATGACGAAGTATATAGTCTATATATTTTGATTACATGTGTGTTGACAAAAATTGCATGAAATATATTAAAATAATATTATGAAGGATTTCAATGAGAGAGAAACTTTATATATAAAGTAAATTTATAATGATTTATTCCTAAAATAGTAGTGAACATGAAATTAAAGATGTTAAAATTAATGAATACAACATGAAGGGAAAATGATGACAATTAGTACATGTATCTAATAATCTAATCCTTACCCTAAAATAATGAGCTATGTGATGCTAGTGAATAATGATCTCAAATGAGGGATCAAGGACTGCTTACAAGTATGGTTTAATTAAACTACAAGATGAGGTACAAGGATATGAATTGGTTTAAAAGAATATTTTCTTGGATTGTAATTGCATGTTAGGATACTTTTATTCCAAGGATGGCCTTTCTTGATAGAATTCAAATGAGATCACTTATGTGTTAAATAATATCCCTAATTACAGAGTGGTAAATAGTAAGAGGAAAGTATTAAATGTGTTATGCATGTTTACACTTAACATTCATTCATATATGTAGAAATTGGATAGAGTAAGTATTTGTTACATTCTAATCTTCATAATGAATGACATGAGATGCCCATATGCTTATATTGTTGTTAGTTCTAATATCGATGTTAATACTTAATGATAATAATGATATGAAATGAATGGATAAGAAATATGTTTAGAAAGAATTTACATTCTTTGATTACTTTTGAGAAACCGTGATGAAGGTAAATGCTAGACAATGAGATTATGTTCCGGGAATGAAAGCCCACTGATGACAATAAAACCTTGATGGGGTTAAATGTTGGACAATGAGATTATGTCTTGGGATGAAAGACCACTGGTGATGACTGCATGAGATGATGTGGAAATGTAAAGAATTATGTGTTGCAAATTACATATTTTTGTGCTTCTCGTTTAGGTCATTGTCTTTCTTGATAAGCCTAATATGTTTCAACTTTTTCTAGCTACAAGAGAATAGACACATATAATATGTGATGTTTTGAATTCTTTAAAGATGAGTAAAAGAGTTTAATAACAACTGAAATGATGAAACATCTAGTTAGGTACCCTGAACACCATGAGTTTTCCCTGAGGTCCACACTAGGGAAACAAAACAGATCTCCTTGTAGTAATCGATAAATTATGAGAATGATTTTCGGAGTGTGGATCGAGACCTTAAAGGTTAGACCACCAAGATTTAGGAATGAGTCATTTGGAGTGGCTATGCCCCTACATCCTTGTTGTGAAATTCTATGTCCGTGAGGAATAGACTCTGATGAAATGAAAAATGTTTAATATGAAAATATGAAAAATGTTGTGATATGTGATATATTGTTTTGTTGTTTCCTATATTGTGTATCGGAGATGAGAACATGAGCCTCTTTAGGCAACCCTGAGGTGGATATGGTCTTTTGTTGATATCTTAGGGTGTTCAGTTAAACCCTAAGTTAGTAATGGTGAGTTGTTGATACTAGAATCAGGCGTGGTAACTTTTACTTGGTGAGGTACAAGCCAAGTAGTTTTAGGGCAAATGAAAAAAGGATGACAAGCCATGTAGAATGATTTGAATGTTTGTGAAATTCCTTATAGTGCTACCTACTGATTTGCCATTGTTGATTATGTTTCTTATTGTAGAAAGTAATCATGTTGTTGTAGATATTATCTGTTTCATATTTTGATTTGTTTTGTTGACAAGTAGTAAATTTTGAGATTGATATCCACTGAATATGATTTGAATTGCTTGTTGTGTGATAAATTTTTTTGGTAGACATGTCTTATGTATACTTCAGCTAAGGACTGTAGGATGTGTTCCTGCTTCAGTTGGTGGAGTGTTAAAAAGATGATGTTATTATTATATATTGATTCAAAATGATTTGATCTTGACCTGTTACTCATGCAGAAGAATTGTTAATGTGAACTAAGAAGTATCTACTGATTTGTTCATAGACATGCTCTAAAAGATGTTTAAAAGCTATAAATGGTTTAACTGATTACCTCATCTATTTGATTAGATTACCATTGTAAACAAGATTTGACTTACGCTAGAACTATTTGATCGACCTTTCAATATCTTCAAGTTTCTTTTGAGTTTTTTATAGTTAATCTGATGATGATGCATGTACCTAGATTGAGTGGGAGGTAGCTTCACATACCTTGAAGTGGCACTTGTCCCAATTTAATACTAATTGTTTCTCTTCATATCTTTGTAGCACTCGAGACATGTTCCGAACAAATCCTCAAAGGAACATCATATACTGATAAATCATTTATAAAGACTCCATAGTTTCTTCAATGAAGTTAGCAAAAATGGTGAACATGCACCTTTGAAAGGTTCCTAGAGCATTGCAAAGGTCATAAGGAATTCTACAGAAAGTGTAAGTTCCATAAAAACACATAAACATGGTCTTTCCATGATTATCAAGGTGAATAGGAACTTCATAGAAGCCATAATATCCATCTAAGTAAGAAAAAGTGAGAATGGTGCACTAGGTGCTTAAGAACTTGGTTGATGAATGGTATCGGAAAATGATCATTCTTTGTGGCAGCATTTATCACCCTATAATGGATGCACATTTTCCAATTTGTAACTGTGCAACTTTTCAATTATTTACCATCACTTCCCTTAGAGACTATTATTCCTCCCTTATTTGGGATGATGCAAATTGGGCTAACCAAACAACTATACTTTGGCATAGATGATTCTTGCATCATAAAGCTTAACTTTACACATTTTGTTATTCACTTTCCTATATCCTTGTATGTGAGGTCTTAAATTCTCTTCATTATTAATTTGATGCATTTAAACAATGTCACTGAGTCCTCGGTATCATAAATGCAATATCCAAGATCTTTCCTTCTCAGCTTGAGCTCAGTTTGATGTTGTTCTTTTTAATGGGATGTTTTCATCGTTAATAATTATGTGGTTTTTCTTCTCATCATCAGAAACTCATACTTAAGGCCCTTCAAGAAGGGGCTTCAATCTGGGGGGAGGTTTTGGTGCTTATATGTCTTCTGGCTCTCTCTGAAGAGAGATGTATTTTGATATTTCAATCATCCCTTTTTGATATACCTCTTTTTCACTGGTTGGATCAAGATAAGCCCTAACTTTACCTCATTTTGGATCAGTGATCCCACATGCCAAATTAAGAGAGCTCCTATTAGGGGATCTTCTATAGTATTGTTCTCTTGGATCTCTGCACATAGTTGGCTAGAACAATATGCAATCTAAGTGATCTCCATGGAGGATGACCGTTTCATATGATCCATAATGTTGAAACCAATGTGCTCATTTTCTACTCGAATAGTAATCATGCCATGTACAACATCAAGTCCAAGCATGCACAGTTGAAAGGAAGGGTCTATTAAAAATCATTGGACACAAGGGATCTTCAATATCATTGATGATTATGATGTCACTTGGGATAAAGAAACTTCCAACATCTTCAACCAATCCAACCAATCTGGTATAAGATTTATCAGCTAGTTTTATCCTCATATGAGTAGAAACTATATCAATTAATCATAATATGATCTCCACAGAGTATGACATAAGACTAATGCTCATACCTAGTTCATCCAGGTTGTGTCTTTCCAAAGTGTCCCCTAGTAGGAAAGGGATGGTAAAAGAACCAACATCTTTCTAGTTAGCTGGCATGGTGGACTGAATAAAAGAGGTTTCCATTCTGGATAATCAAATAATTCTAATTTCACCTCTTTTCTATTTCTCGGTAATAGAATCCTTTAGGAACTTAGCATAGGTTGGAATTTCAACAATATAATCCACAAAGGAAACGTCAATATATATCTTATTAGTAGTATCAATAAACTAACCTTTTCTTAAGATGAGACTTGATAAATCAGTGAGGAAAACATACTTTGAAATAGTGCTCAGTAGGTTTACTCCAAGAAATTGCCTTCATTGTTCCTCAACTTTCTTCTTTGTTGGAATACCTTTATCTATAGAAATTTTTATTTCATATCATCTTCTATTATGAGTTGTGATAGTCGAGGAGGTGGTGTACTTAAAGTAGTACCAAATTTGACTATTGCCATCCTTGGAGTCTCATTCCTTAGTTTCTTTCAGTACAAGATGGTAATTGACCAGTTAAATTCTATTATAATTCATGAATTTCTAATTTTCATATTCCCAATCCCTATTTGATGATGGTCGTAAGATCATTGTTTCTTAGGATGCATTATTGATGTTCAATAAGCAAGTTTAGTTGATTTATGGAATTTTATTGGTGCATGATAAAGCTCCGTCTTTGTGGGCCATTGATATTTCCCTATTGGTTTGACATCCTTTTTAGAGGAGGAATGTTCTTTCGATGGAAACCTAGAGGATTTCCTCTCCCTATAGCTTCACCTCTTCCTTTGTCATGAGGCAGTTGGTTCAGCCGATGAGAGTTCTCTACCATAGATGTGCTACCATAAGGAAAACTAGGATGGGGTGGTCTTTTGTAATTCACATTTGATTTTTTTTTGGAAAATCTACTTTGATAATCTTCTGATTCATGAGTGTATATGCAATTCTCAACTCCATTCCTACTTTCTCCGCACATGAGATAGTTCATAACAAATTATTTGTGATGCCTTGATTTGACGTTTGTCTTTTTTAGATTGTGAATGTTTGTAGCCATCTTATCAAGTTTGGAATTTAGAGAAACAAGAGTTTATGAATAAAGGTGGTACCAATAGATGATACATTACTAGTTAGTACCCTATCATAGTCCAACCTTTCTTGAAGTGCTTCCATGTTATTGGTAATTTCCTTAGAGCACTTGGCATTATGCCCAATGAAGTCACTTATGGATACTTGATTGATGTCAACGTTCTTTCACGTGAAGTAAGCCCATCATATAAAGTGGTAACCATATAACCTTCATCAAAGTTGTGATGTAGGCATTCCCTATGATATTCATGATACCTTTCACAAGACTCATGCAATTTCACCAAATTTCTATCTCAATCTTGTTTCTGCAATGAATGACCTTTTCAATTGAGAAGAACTTATTGAAAAAAGCTTCAGTCAAGGATACTCATCCAATAAGATATTCATGTTTCAAGGAATGATACCATGTGAGGGCCTTATCTTTCATAGAAAACTTAAAGTCCTTGCAAAATATGACCTCTTGTGGAACCCTATTGATTTTTAGGGTGTCATAAATATTTTTGAAGGTGTCAATGTGGTGATAAGGATTATCATCAATCGAGGTCCCTCTTAAGGTATGTTGTTAAACATGTTGAGGAAAGCTTTTCTCAATTTTAAATTTACCACTTGCATTTTGGAAAGTACTATGGTTGATTGTTTGCATAGTCGTGTAGTTGCCATTGAGCATAGAGATGGGCCTAACCCATTTTGGCCGACTCCACCTTGAGAATCCATTGTTTCTACTATTAGTGGAGAAAGATAAGGATCTCAAGGTTAATGAGTCACACGATCAACCTAGAAATAATCAAATAGGACAAGGTTAGTACCCAGATTCACAAGTAAACTTTCAATGTAATAATGTGATCAGAATAACTGAGTGTGCAATTAGATATATTTCTAAACTTAATAGAATTGATAAAGTATAAGTATACCTTGGATCCTTAGTGGTTTTTGATAATCCTATCCCAAACAACAATGTCAAAAGTTGATTACCTTTAAATGTGGATCAAAAGTGTGAACACAATTTTTTGGTCAAAGGTGTCACACTTTAAATTTATACCCAAATTAAAGATGCTTTCACAACAAGTAAGAGTATATTGTAGTAATTTAGGGGTTATTACAAGGATAAGGAGAGACAACATTGTAGGAAACATGAGCCTTAGCTTGATCAAATCAAAAGATGGAATTTAAGTTTTCTGGTTAAGGAAATATTTAATCTACTTAAGGCAATAAACCTAAGTTATAAATTTAAAGGTAACAAAGATACTTGTTATTATGAAAAAAGGGGACATGAATATTGTTTCACCTATCAAACCAATCTTAAAAATGAAAAATCTTCTCTTGTAATTTATTTATATTCCTACATATTTTGAAAGTAGTCATAAATGATATCTAGTACCTTCCTTCTCTTGAGATCTAGGTAGATTTCTATCTAAAGGCACTCACTTTTGAGATTATAACCAATATATTAAGGATACATGTATCACTTTTGCTATAGTAACCCCTCACTCTCACAGATCCTCACTAGTCTGTACTCTAGATCTTCCTAAACTTGTTCTCCCAAATTGATTCAGATCATCCATCAAAAGAAGGTAGCTATTCAAACAAGTGATGCATTTAAACTGTAGTATAGAAACCAAACTACAAGAATATAAATATATTTAAAAAATAATAAAAAAAGATTACATAGTTGGGAGGCATGATGGCTACTCCCAACCCAAGTTAATGAGCATAGCTACTCATGGTGCAAGAAGGAAACAAATTAAAAACTGAACAACTCATAGGTCTCACAAGAAAACATTGAAATGGTAAGGGAGAATGGATGAGGTCAATACATGAGTATATTGAGTTTAGAGATCAATCTACACACCTTTCAGATGAATTGGACTGAGAGGCTATTTCCTAAAAAGGTTGGTTTATATATCTTATCAACCTTGGAGGCCAGTAGCCTTTACTTTGGCATCTGGTGGTACTTGATACAAGATGGGTATATCGAGCTTGATGGATGAAGTGAATGGTGGCAAAGTCAGGAGGTTGACCTCTCTCGCAAGGTCGATAACTCTTAACATTGGTCCTTGTGCTATCTGGTAGTGTTTCTGGCTTTTTACAGAAGACAAAAGATGTCTTATAAGTGATGTCTTTGGGTCCTTTCTGTAGGGTTTGACCGGATTTGTATCCACATGTGATTGGTCTACATGGAATTGACTCTTAGGCTTACTAATTGAGCTTGGGAGCTCAATGGAATTCTTGCTCAATGTCTATCACATCAACCTCAAGAACAAATTGTATGAGAGGTTGATTGAGATTTGCCACTGCTCCAAGCTTGTTTCTTTGGGACATATTTACCTAAAGTTTCATACATGGATTGGACTCATCCACTTGATGGGTGTACTATTTAGCTTGAGGGCTTAATGGCCTGATCGAGCTTTGTATTTGGTTCAATTTAGTGAATGGTACTCGATGCAGTGTTCCAAATCTTTTCCTAACTTCTGAATTTGGTGAATCATTCCACCTTGAGGTCGATTAATATAGCTCGATGGATTGGCTATCGAGCTTCCTAAGTGTTCAATCTTGATCAAAATTCCATGGTCGATTCAGGTTATTTTCTTCCTTTTCTCAATGTATTGGTATACATGATGCCAAACCTGGGAGGTCAATAGCTTATCCATCAAGCTTTATGAGTTGCGGTCCAATTTTTCTACATTTTCCAAATGTATTTTAATTAGAATAGATTTTTGACATCTAATTTCATAATGAAGAATTATATGATATTTATTTGCATTTGAAGATAATTTCCTAGAATGAATGAGACATAAACTATTCATGAAAACTGATTTTATTGATAACACTCGAATCCATGCAATATTGCTATGTGTTTTACCTTAATTTTTGTACCGTTATTGGCCATGCAATTCCTTTAATTGTTTAATTCATTTTCACAATTTGTCCTTTTTATATAACACATGTTTAATACATCATCCAATTGAGTGAATAGGGGTCACAAATTCCTTCATTTTACACTTAGTCAGCAAATACTTAGTTTGGACTAAGTTCTTTAGCAAATTGTAAAAAATGAACTCAAATTTATGAAAATCGATGGCCTACCCATCGACCTCCAAGATTGATAATCAATTATGAAGAAGATGTCTACCTCAATAAGAAATCACAGCCCATCAAACTCTCAGGTCAACGAATGAACCATGATCAAGAGATCAATATATTGATCTATCAAGACTCTATGTTGAGAGAGACATTGACACTCACAACGATGGATTATAGCTCGACACTCAGAACGATGGTTCCAATCTCGAATAAGACCCATTGAGTTAAAGTCTTGCTGCATACCATCGACCTCCAAATTATTGACAAACAAAACATGACCCATTGAGATATTAGTCAAATCACTGTCGACCTTCCCTATTCATAGTCCATTAAAAGGCATCCATAAACCTCTAGTGCGAAGACGTATGACCTTCCCAAAGAATGGATGGAAAAGACCATAATGGGAAGAATCAAGAAGCCAAGAAGTTCTATCCTCGACGGGGAACCAATCTCCTCAGACTCAACTGAACAATGACTGGAAGCCTAAGGGTTATCACCATGTGGACCAATCACAGATCGATAAGGCACAAGTCAAATCTTATAAATATACCCCAAATGAATTAGTTCAAGACATCTTATTTTTCATTCGAACAAGAAAAAGGACTGTCACAAAGACCAAGATCAAGTCTAGAGCAGTTGACCCATCTAGATCTATTAATCTAGCTATACCCATCATCCTCTAGACTTGCCACTAGTCACTTTTGTAACATATTAGATCTCAGACCCTACCCTGGAAGTTGACAGTTTGGACTTAGCCAAACAAGGTTGAAGGTTAGACCTAAATAGATGTTTAGTATAACCCCAATGAGCTAATGCATGTATAGATCACCTTAATTTAACCTAATGTTCTAACATTAATCTTAGGTTTATAATGGATACATAAAATATTCCACATAACTCATGTTGGTGGTAATATGAAGATAAGAAACTTAGTTGGATGAATAATTTAGATAATGGGCTGTTAATGGGCCATATGTCATATCTCATTAAAAGAAGTCTCAAAAGTGGGAACAAACTTCAAATTGGAAATCTACATATCAAAATTAGCCTACATGTCAAATTTCATCTAATTTGGACAACCTTGAAATATTAGGATAAGTTTAGGAGAGAGAAAATGAGTAAAAGACATAAGTAATAAATAATATGATTATATAACTTCAAAAGATGGAAATAATGGAAAATTAATATTCAACACATGAAACATAACTTTGTGATGCAGGTTGATGATGATTGTAGGGGTTTGTGGCCTACTTTCTTTACATGTGCTTGTATGGCACAATCTTTATGTTTTATTAATGGAAAGTATTCTTTTGTTATCATATGATTTCAATTCCTTTTCTCTTGATACCCACATTGGGTGGTCCTTATCCTTTCTATGGGAAGCCTTTTATATTTTTTGTCCTTTATTCCATATATTGCTCAATTTCCTATTTGGTATGCACATACCAGCCTTTGCTGATGTCATCTATTTTCTCTTCTTGATGGGGTATGCTTCCAACCCTAGGTGAAGGACTTGGATGATAAAGCATGAAGTTTTGGACTAGCTTATGAATTTAAATCTTGGAGACAAAGTTGTTATGGTTTAGATTTCCCTCTACTTAGATCCTTATGTTGTATCATACATGTAAACCCTTATGGGATATTATGATGTACTTTTGTAATCTTTTGTGAAAACTGAATATAGTCTTTATTTTTATTCCGTTGTTACACTTTGGTCTTTTGCATACCATTATAATAAATTTGGAAAATTTTGCACCTATTCTAGCATACCTTCGAGTGTGTTTGGAATGGATGTTTTATTCTTCAAATTTTTAGTAAGGGGATGATCCTGCCTCCTTACAACTTCCTCCATCATGTTGATTGACCAACTCTTGTTCAAGATCCACTAGCAAAAGAAGTGGAGATGATAAAACTCCTCAAGGTCCATTGGGATATCTATCGATCCCTCTGATAGATTGGTCTCCTAGTCAGATCCAGCCAAAAGGTGGGTAGATCGACCTCTATCTTTGATCTACCTTTGTATTTTCTTCCCCTACTTCTCTTGTTATTTCGTAATTTTCATTTGATAACTATGAATTGTTCAAGCTATAATCAGTTTTCATCTTGCACCAAGAGTGGCTTAACTCATAACTTGGGTTGGGAGTAGCCATTAGGTCCTCCCATCCATGTAGTATTTCCTTCTTTAATTTCATACATATATTCTTACAATTCTATTTCTATACTCCCAACATAAGTGTGTCACTTGTTTTATTAGCTAATTGCGATGTTTGATCTTGATTTATTTGAGCGAACAAGTTAATGATATCTAGAGTATGTAGTAGTAATGAGATATGAGAGTGATAAGTTACTATAACAAGAGTCACATAGTTATTCTTAATCTTTTGGTTATCAGCTTGAGAGAGATACATTTGAATAGAAATCTACCAAGATCTTGAAAGAAGGAAGGAGTAGATATCTTTTATGAGTGTTCATAAAGAATGTCAAGAACATTTATAAATTGAAAAGAGAAGGTTTTGCATGGTTGAGGTTGGTATGATCAGTGAAACCCAATCTAAGTTCCCTATTTACCATTTCAAAATTATCTTCATTTTGTTTTATCTTTCATAACTTAGATTTACTATTTTAATGAAATTAGTTCATTCCTTAATCAGACTTCCTATTTCACTCCTTTCAATTAGATTAAAATAAGCAAGAATTTTCTATTCTAATTCTGTTGTTTTCCATATCCCTGTGTTTGACCCCATGTTACTACAACAAACTTTGTATTGAATTTTGAATGTATCTTGTAGTAGGCTATAAGCTTAAAGTCCAACCTCTCTTACTTGGAAATCTTTTTTACAATTTTGACCCACTAAAAAGATCGAACAACTTTTTGCACCATTGTTGGGTATAAGGCAACAAGAAACCACTAAGAACTTGAAGTCTACTTAGACTTAGTCAGTGTTATTAAGTTTAGCAATAGACTTGATTGCACACATTTTTTCTTCTTTCTTTCTTTTGATTGTTTCCATTGCAGCAATGGATTTGTCCATCACAAGATAGACCATCTTGTCCACTTTCTCCCCTAAATTTTTTCGTACTCCACATTTTTGGTAGAGCATAGAGAATCATGTCGTTCAGTTGGTAGCCCCACATAAACCCCCACCAATTTCTTCTACTTCATCATTTTCCACTCTTGATTATTTTGTTACAACAAAACATGTTGGGTTTTTGACCCAAGATCTTATGAGAGAAACTATTGATGCAAGATCAAATACAGACACACTCAAGTTATCCATGTCTTCCTACTTCCAAGAATTTGTTAATCCATCTTCAACTATGATAGAGAGGCAAAACTGCATGATCCAAGAAATGATAGAGGTCCATGCTTGCAATAGAAGCATCATATACACGGGTGAATAGAGATTTACTAAAATACCCTTAGTCTATATAGTGGATCCAGACTCACTTTTCATGTATGAAGACTTCAACCATCTTGCCCAATCTACTAGTCCCGATAAGGAACTCATTTCACTTTCCTACTCGAACATCAAATTGGACTTGCACTGAAATTTTAGTGAAGATTCCCCTAGCCAGGAGAGTCCTTCATTCCATCGATATGATCCAATCCAATCTCTAGAGGAATAATACCCTTATATTGAAGTTGATGATGGATATCTTCACATACCCATAGAAAACCAAGAAGCCATATATCGATGTATAGATCAGTTTGATGACTCGCTTGATTGGTCCAATTTATTTTCTATCCTAACCCAAAACAACATTCCACATGTTGAGGATTGTCATTATTTTACTAACATATTATCTACTTTGGGTTGGGATAGGATATATGATGATGGGGATGACAATTACTAAAAATTTGGGGAATGTGATCTTAATTATGACGACCACCAATTAACTTCACAAATTTCTACATTCACTTCACGCCCTTGAAGCGTGATGATAGTTTGGGGGAATGCAGTTTTGACAAAATTCCATAGCATGGTTGCAACTCATGAGAGCATCCTACTCCCCTTGCTTAGTGAAAATCTTGGGGTGAAGGATTCACAACTTGATTCACTTAAGATTTCCCAAAATCTATACTTTGAAGGATATCTTGAGGTTGCTATGCTAAGGCATTCATTTCAACATCAGTATGCAGATGAAGTCACAAAGTCCTTGAATTTCATTGACCAATTTCATATCTGGAAAGATCCACCACTCTTTATATTCTACTTATACATTGCAGATCTAATCAAAACGAAATAAGTCATCTTGCCCCCAAAATTTAGGATTTGGGATCCAAGTGTTGATAATGTTGGGAGAATCCTTCCTTTTTCTTGTCATTGGGAGATAAATGATTGGATGAATGCAACACATACCATAACCACTACCCTAAGTTTAGGATTTTTTCGAGGATGAGCATAATTTTAATCTTGGGGTGATCGGGAAGTATATCTATCTATCACTTCTATATTTGTCTTTCATTTCATGAATGTATCCATGTTTACTTTTATGCTCATTTAGGAATTAGTTGTGTATCTTTTAGTTCTACAATTGTGGCTATGTTGGTATGAATGACACATTTGATATTCATCTTGTATTGAATCACCCCATTTTCATTATATTTTCTCGACGTTCAACTTCATTGATCACATGGACCCCTAACTACAAGTTTGGTGTTGGATTCCAAGGTATACATTTCTACCCACAGTTTAATGTTACGTGTTTGCATGTTTCA
Organism: Alisma plantago-aquatica; assembly: GCA_963693085.1. Classification (NCBI taxonomy): domain Eukaryota; kingdom Viridiplantae; phylum Streptophyta; class Magnoliopsida; order Alismatales; family Alismataceae; genus Alisma; species Alisma plantago-aquatica. The sequence continues at coordinate 420,570,614 of OY856412.1, forward strand.
TGTTATGAATGATGTACCTAAGGTTTGTGCTTGATAGTTGGAGCTAGTGTAAGATCAACACATTGAGCAGTGTGTTCACAGTTTTCACAATATTCTAAGGATAAATAAACAAGTATTAATAGATGTTTTTGAGTGAGTGATGATGCAGTTTGAGTTTAATCAAGGTGGATTGGTTACTGCAATAATCTTCATGCCTTCCCACATTAAATTGAGTCAAAAATATCAAAAATAATAAAAAATAGGCTTGGCCACCCAAAAATCCCAAAAATAATTCAAAAATCTATAAGAGATGAAAATCCTAATAAGCCAAAGATAATTCTGGTGGCTACTCTCCCACCCTAGTGCTACTAGGGTTTCTTCCTCCAGAGGCGGCTGGCTGGGGGGAGGGGGATTTGACCGCCGTAAAGTGGTGTCCCGCTCCCCCTTAGCCTCTTCTCGCCCGTCTTTAGTAGGGTCTCTTCTTCGGGAGGTGTGCGGGCGTGTTGTCTTTGGAGGCAGCAGTCTTCTTCCTCCCTATCATAGAGCCCGGCTGCGACGAGTTTCCTACCTTCTTTCTCTTTTACTTGCCTTCTATTTAGACTAGGTTGGTCTCTTATTTTGTCTCTCTCGATGTTAATCAGCACTTCTGTCTCTTCTCATAGTAGATTTATTTTTCTCGATCAATTTTGTTGTGGTGTTGTATGGCAGCAAGTGTGGGGACAATATCCTTTTGGAACACCGATCTGGCACATATACTCTACCACATATACATACTCAAGTTGAAGGTATTCCTCATAGAAAGTTGTGTTATCCAGCGAAGGAGAAGAGGGATCTATACATCATTGTTCTTCTCAAATTACGATATGAGTTTTTGTGGTGGTTTGTATGTGTTCTTGATCTTTGTGTGGTCCTTTAGTTTATTTTTCTCCTCATGTTGATGTCGTATGGCTCCTCCATAATTAAATTTGTCTATTTAACTTCAAAAAAGAAAATCCTAATAATAGCTAGCACTCATGCTTAATTAATTAGAATGTAGTGTTAATAGTCCGAGAGTGAATAAAATCATGAGTGATTTATTTTCCCTTTTTAGGATAGTTGAGGATGATGCCCAATAGAAGTATGAATGTGCTCACAAACATAGGTATTTCATGTTTGGTAGTATCATTCAAAAGACATTAGAGAGTCTTTTAGGGACCCCTAAGAGACGGATGTGACTTTTCCAGCATAAGGGTTGGTTTGAGGATGGTATGAGGAGTTCATATCACTACTTTATGCCAACTGGTTTGGATTTTAGGAATCATTGTTTGTTACATGGACCAAACTACGTATATCGGGAACTTCATAAGTCATAAGAGTCTTTTTCCTTGAATTTTTCATTAGGAAACAAATAAGTGGGAGGTGTATTGCACTTGGATGGTTTATAGGAATTCCTTATGACACCTCACTACTCACATTTTTTGTTTTTTTGATTTCCTAAGTGACTCTGCCTTAGTGCTTACATATATGGTTTGCATCCCTACAAATCTTGTTTGATTATAGTGACATCACTTAAACATGCTCGGTAGTTCTCTGATCATACATTAGGACGTTTGTTTGTATGGTGGAGGTCCATTCTGCTATAACATGACATGGACAACTTTGGTTTGAAACTATTTTTCCTAACATTATCATTTATTTCATGCAATTTGGATGGTATCATCAAATCTTTTAGTTTGAGTCTTTCTTGAGGACAAGCATGTTATAAGCTTGGCGTGGTTGATAACACATAATCATGCAATATTGCTATATGTTTTACCTTAAGTTTTGTACCTTTATTAGCCATGATATGGCTTTAATTGTTTATCTATTAGTATTTTCATAATTTGTCCTTCTTCTAGATACACATACTTCATAAATATAAGTTACTTGTCTTGCAGGAACCCCAAAGCATAATTATATGTGTCCATTAAATTATATTCCTATCAAGGTGGTCATTGAGATTAAAGGAAACAATAAAATTATTTTACATTATTTGGAAAGCACAAAATCTCATTAATATACCTGACTTTAATGGAAAGTACAATTTCATTTAAGTGGAAGATGAGTAGACCCAATGGAAAAATAAAAACAAGTGGAAATATCCAAATTTTTGAACTTGTCAATTATAAACAAATTGTCAATAAAATTGATAACATCAATTTTTATGCATATTTCATAACTCTTTCATAATATAAAATCATTTGGTTAAGTGATTAGGGATCACAAATTGCTTTATTTTATAGCTAGTCACCAAATACTTAGTTTTGACTAAGCTCTTTTGCAAATTGTAGAATGAGCTCAAATTTGTGAAGATTGATGGCCTACTCATTGACCTATAGGATTGATCAACACTTATGACAAAGATGTTCACCTCAACAAAGGATCATAGTCCATCAGCCTCTTAGGTCGACAATTGAACCATGATCAAGAGATTGATATATTGATTTATCGAGCTTCTCCACTGAGAGAACCATAAAACTCAAAATGATGAATTCTATTCCAATACTCATAATGATGGATTCAAGCTCGACAAAGACCCATCGAGCTGAAGCCTGGTAGCATACCATCAACCTCTAGATCGATGACCAACAAAATAAGACCCATCAAGATAATATACATACTACCGTTGACAACCATTACAATGCATCCATCAACCTATATATAGATGATAACAAGCCCAAGGGTGAGCTCCACATGAACCGATTACAAATCGACAGGGCACGAGTCAAACCCTATAAATAGACCCTAAAGATGTTAGTTCAAGAAATCTTGTTTTTTCTTCAAACAAACCAGAAGTCTATCGCAGAGACTAAGACCATCTCTAGAAAGGTTAACCAAGGTAGATCTATCAACCTAGTGATGCCCATCGACGTCTACACTTGCCACCAACCACTTCCTCCATCAGGTCGACATACCAAGTCTTGATCAAGATCCACTAGAAAAAAAAGTGGAGATGATTGACCTCTTTAAGGTTGACTGGGATATCTATTGACCCCTCTCATTGGTCGATCTCCTAGTCAGGTCTAGCTGAAAGGTGGGTAGATCGACCTTTGGCTTCGATCTACCCTTATATTGACTTCTTCCCCTACTTCTCTTGTTATTTCATAATTTTTATTCAACAAATAACTTAATCAAAATATAATCCATTTCCTTCTTGCACCATGAGTGGATAAACTCTAACTTGGTTTGGTATTAGCCGTTAGGTCCTTCCAACCATGTAATATTTCCTTATTCTATTTAATACATGCATTCTTGTGGTTTTGTTTCTATACTCCAATATAAACGAGTCATTTGTTTGATTAGCTACCTTCTTATGATGCTCGATCTAGATTTGTTCATGAGGATGAGCTCACTAAGATATAGAATATGTATTATTAACAGGACATGGGAGTGAGGAGTTACTGTATCAAGAGTCATACGCTTATTTTTTATCTTTTAGATATCATCTTGATAGAGAGATATTGTTTATAGAAATCAGCCTGGATCTTGAGAGAGGGAAGGAGTAGATAAATTTTATGACTATTTGCAAACCATATCAAGAACATATATAAATTAGAAGAGAGGGATTTGCATGGTTGAGACTGTGATGATTGGTGAAACCCAATCCAAGTTCCCTTTTTACTATTTCACATTTATATTTGATTTGTTTATCTTTTATAACTTCGATTTATTGTTTTAATTAGATTAATTTATTCATTATCTCGATTACCTATTTCACTCCTTTTGATTAGACTAAAGTAAGCAAGTCTTTTTGCTCTAATACTGTTGTTTCCTTATCCATGTATTTGATCATGCATTGCCATAATATAATCGGTATTGAGTTGTGTATGTCTCTTGAAGTCGGTATAAATTTAAAGTATGATATCTTTGACTAGGCAATCATGTTTACACTTTTGACCAACAAAAAAGGGCGATAAGTTATTACGTACTAGAGTTTCCCAAGTAAATGTTTCTAGACTTGTTCATTGTTGTTCCACCTTTAAGGATTTCCTCTACTTCAATCATCAAGGTGGGATGTTCTAGGGCTTCTAGCCACCTTGCCATCTGTTCTTAAGCTCTCTGGGCTCAGTAAATTCAGGTGAAGTAACATGGGATGTTTTTCAATCTTGTTGCCTCTATATATGGAGCTATGATTTCATTTCTATGGCTGAACTAGTTACCATTTCAAACCTGAAGAAGACGAATCATGACATACATTATTTTCTCAATCATGTCCCTATCTGTATAATAATATGTCACACAACCTAGCAAATTTTTGGGTTTACACATAACTATTTCGATATCCAATTACATTTCAATTTGAGTGGGTTAAGGATTGGAAAATTCCATGTCATGCCCTTGGTTGGAAAATAACGAAAACGACATATCAGAATTTGCATTATTTTGAGCCATGACTTCAACAATTGTTTTATGGGATTTATCTCGATATTAATAGGTTGATTTTACTCCGGTCTTCAATAAATCATAGAAATTTGTTTATATGCCATATTGGGTCAAATCTTATATGGATTTTGATCAAAATTTTGAGATATAGATAATGGTCTAGGATGTAGAACCTATTAGGGGTTGGTATTCACTAACCATCAGAGTGAATGTTATTAGGTTTTATAAACTTAACTAAGAAACTTTGGGTGTATATCGTAGGTTGATTATGAGAAATGGTCATGGATCTTAGGAGAATTGTTCCTACTAAAATAGGTAAGTGGTCCATGCCTGTGAGTATTAATATTTATTATTCTTAGTATTTTTACATGTTTTGTAATTGCTAAGTAAGAAGGTCATGATTATGTGATCTAATGTTTTAATATTTCAGCTTCAAAATGCCTATGATACTTCCATATAATTATCAACATTCATGATTAATACTACAAAATGACCTTCTACTATGATTGATGTTCCTATTCCATGACAAGCTTTCAATATCATTTTTCATTACAAATTATGTTAAGATAAGAATTAAGATGATATCAATTATGAAGTTAAACCCACACCCTTAGTGCAGGTCAACTCAAGAGATATGACCCATGACCTTTGTGTAAGTCATGAGGCCCAAACACTAGAGTGGAGGCTGGATCAAATATATGACCCAGGAACCAGAGTGTAGGTCATGAGATCTAAGTAGCATAGTAAAAGTATCCAACATAATTTACGTTAGAAGATGAGAACTAAGGCAAAAGAAATATTGTACATTCATGTACAAGATTCTATAGATTTTCATGTTATCTTGCATGCATAACGTTTAAGAACAATTTACAATCTTTTCTTGTTCTAGTTATCTCATATCTATAATACCCATGCCACATATTGATAATCATTTTTCCAATGCATGACTGGGGACAAGATGTTGTCTGCAGGTGAAGAGAAGGAGTGGAAGTAGAGCTAGAAACTACAAAAATGGACATAATGTAGTTATAGATAGTGCACTGGTGGAGTAATGTTATCCATATTACTTAATCCTTGTGTTTTAATATTTTTTTATCTATGTTTATGTTGTAAAATAATATCATCAATTCTAATAGGTATCCCTTTTGGTGAAGTTTTGAGTTTGGGAATGAAAATTATGTCATGTGATGGTTAAGCTTCTGTTATTTCTTATCTAAGATATTAAATGTATTTGGAACCACTCAAAATTATGATTCAAGAATTAATGCTTCTTCTCATTTATATGTGTGTAATATTTGGGGTATTATAGAGCTTTAGGTACAAGATGAAGCAGTGGAGATGGGTATAAGGTTTGATCGGTTGTGAAAATGGGTGGGAAGAAAATAGGGAGGTGTGTTGGAGGTGATGGGGTTAAAAGGGAGATCGTCAAGGCAAGGACACAATAGATTTTTCCCCTTGTCACAACCATAGTGGCTAATGAGGTTGAAGGGGGTGCTTCATCACCCTCCTCATATCTGATTCTATCTAGAAATTATAGGATGGGGTTGAGTGAGGTAGAAGAAGAATTTCACAACCTCAATTGGAATTGAGGATCATTGTGGTATCTTGCTACTATCTCGGCCAAGCCCTAGGGCCACCGTGGCACTAACGCCAAGGTAGGAGACAACATCTAATCCTTGCATGATGATCCATACTCGTTTATTGTATGATCCAGAGGTGAGGCACACTAGTTCAGCTGGCATAACTAGAAAAATTGTTGGATCAACATCCAATAATCCATATGAGCCAAAAAGGAATAAGAAGGATAAGGGAGGGAATAAAGAATCAAAAGAGTTTTATTTTTAAAAAAATCATAACTTCATATTTATATCTTCAATTTGGGTGAGACCTTAACCATTTTTCTCATACAAATATCATATCCTTATAATAATATGGAGATCAAAATAAGGTTGTTTCATTAGATCAAATAGTCAACTACTATTTATTGTATCAAATGCATTCAGAAAATTCACAAAAGGTCTCATGATGGTATTTGAAAATTGACTTTGGTCGTTGAACAAAGTATGATTCTCGTTGAAAAAAATATGATTCTAACATAATTACAAGGATGACAAGTGAAATATTATAGTGACAAAGAATAAGTTCTGAGAAAGAATTAACAACTGGAAGAGAAAGAAAAAATTATTCCTTACATTCCCCTTCATTATTTTTGCCACTCTTTTGAGGTAGAATTTGAATATCTAGAAAATATTTCCATCGATTCTCATATAAAAATGAGAAAAAAATTTATATATACTAAAAGTTTATGTTCACAACATGAATGGTATGTTTTATGAAGGCATCAAATACAAAGGGGCTACTCCATAATTATGGGTGATGCCTCTAGAAAGATGGACATATTGAAATGAAGAGTATTCGTGAAGTAACAAGAATAACATAGAACTTAGTAGGGAAGAAAGTAGATACAACTATTGTAAAAGGTTTATGTTTTGGAATGGGGATTCTCTAGATGATTCAAAGGGTTCGAGAAGAGAGGCACGCCTCCAAGTCCTTATTTTTTTTTTGTTAATTTTAGCTTTTTTCTCTCTGGAGTCACATCCTTTCCTTTCCCTAAGTTTGGACCCAAAAAATGAGATATGCTCCCCAATAATGGATTCCTTGTCGATTAATGTTGCCACTTACATGAAGATGTACATTGTGCACACAGTCATGCATGTCACGCACATGGTAGTGTACAATGTCCACCTCTATAGTGGGCAAAATCGAGTTAAAAAACTATCTAGCACATCGTGTGGTTTAAGGTGCACACCGTATATGATACATGATGATGGTTATTGGTAAGATCGTATGTCATGTTGTTGGTTGAGTAGCTGTCTATAGAGGTGAACAACAAGAATGTTGTTGTTGTGGTGTTGCATGTTGAGGATGTTGTACGAGGATGAATTGTTTCAGTCGATAGCTTCTAGGATTGAGCATGTGAGTGTGCATGACATGCAACTAACTTGGTGAATTACAGAAACTCCTGGGTGAGTGCACATTATGCAGCTTCTTATCAAGGAAAGACTCAAACATTTTTTTGTATTGGATGGTGAATTCGTTATAGATGAATCAAACTTCATATAATTTACATTTAAACACCCTCAATAAGTCTAAATAAAATAAAGAGACTAATTAACCCATTTATGTAGCCAAGCTATGAAACTAAAGTCATCTTATGCACAAAATTGGGGCATAAAAAGTAGTATAAATGAAGTCCATCATTGTTACAATTGGTCCATGGATGTAATAAGAAAATGATTTTAAATGAAGAAGACTTTTTATGGTATGTTAAATGGGTTCCAGAAGAAGTTATCTTACTAGTGAATTATACTACGGTAGTGGTTGATGGTATTAATGATCAAAAAGTGTCTTCATTAGTAAAGTTAATGGATAATGGAACATAGAATTCTTACACATTATTTCTCTTTGATAGTTGTAAGAAAGATCAATATTCTACCACAACCTATAGGCGATGAATCTAAATATCATTGAGAATGGTTAAATGATATGAAAAGAAAGTTATCTAAAGTGTCAGGTCATATTATCCAAAGGAAAGACAAAGGATAATCCATGACTGCACCATGGAAGGTAATATGGTATGTAAATGACCCGTCCAATCTTGGTTGGTTACCCATGGTGTATTGAGGATGAAGGAATGAAGAAAACACAAACCATTTATGGATCACTAGCACATTTTTAGCAGGTTGTGTTGATAGATATAATGTTAGTTTGTAAAGAATTAACACAAAAACATTTTGATATTGATTTTAGCAAGGAATTATCACAACAAATCAATAGTGGTTGTTGAGGGAAACATGGGTATTGCATTTGTTACTACACCATTTTCATAATCTAAAATCAAATTACAAATAAATGAGACATTTATTTTTCACGATATATTTTGAGATAGTAAAATATCGTGTCAATTTTATGTAAATTGGAAAAATAACTTCCACATCTATGCTACTTGAAAATTAAATTCTCCTTCAAAAAACCAATGGGTTGCTTTGACTAAAAAAACATACATAACACGTCAAAATATAAATTTAATTAGCATCAATTGCTATGTCAATTTTGGGTAATAAAATGGGCGTTGTAATGCCTATGAAGCTTCCCCTGGCATATTTGTTCCCACCAAATTAGCTTTTTATGTATGTTTTGAAATGGAAACCAATATGAAATGATTGTGATCGTAGAAAGAAATGTATTTGTTCTTACATAAGTGTGGTGTCAACATTGGATCTGAAACTGACATAAAAATGCTTTACTATCATGCCAATTTTTATCTTAAACTGACATAATATCAAAACTCAGGTGTCATTTTAGATGTAACGTCAGTTTCTACCCTAAATACAAAGTCATAAGTTTGTTAATAAAACCAGTATTTTCTTTCCTTCCCCATTTCTCTTTGTCTTGCCACAATGCCCTTTCTTCTTCCCCCAAATCCCTAATGAATCCCAGGCGACCATGCTACTGTTACCACTCACTCCTTCCCTCTCTCTCACTCGCAGCCTCCACTTCCTACACTCTAGCCACTTTTGTCACTAATGTTGCTGGTAACAAATGACTAATGTCCACTGCTACCATATATTATTATTTCTACCATTGCCGCCACTGCTACTGTTGATACCACCACCTCTACTACCATTTTTGCCTCCAATATCATTTGTGCTACTACTTGGGACTGTTTTTCTTTGTCAGTCTACTGCTGGTATGTCGAGTTTCTATTGACCTATGTTTTGAGATCTTTTTCTATTCTTTTTTTATTTGTTTTACCATTTTTTTTTCTAAAATTGGGTTTCATGTATAATTGCTTGCATGATTTCTTGTCTAATATTGCTTTAGTTTTTGCTTTTCATTATTTTTATAGTTGGAATCAATGTTCAAAAAAATAGTCTAATCGGTTTTGTATGTCTGTCGCTCAACATGTGCATAACCATACCTATAATTAGTCTAGGACCGACTAATCGACCGCTTGGGGGTATAATCGGCCAGTTAATTGCATATTTTCAAAATCAAATTGTAGTAATATTTTTTAAAGTAAATTTTCTAAACCTACTATTGGTCATTACAACTGCATTCCCATCCCCCTCTTCACATATTTGGTCTTCTCTCCCTTTTTCTCAATAACTTTATACTCAATGTTTATTGAATTGAGTTATATTGTTGATATTTTCTTCTCTAATATCATCAAAGTTTCTAATTACTTATTTGTTGCAATATCAGTCTATGACTAATTATTATCATTATGTACTCCATATTGAATATTGATTTAGTTTCATACTCTTTATATTGATTACTTAGATGTAATGTATTTTGTTTGTAACTATGGTTTTTAAGGGTCATACAATTATATTATAGTTATGGAAACCATACGACATCTACAAAGGCAATTATCAAAGCCACTAGAGAGAGAGACCACAGAATCAACAAAGGAAAAGACTTGAGGGATAAGATACACTTCTGCTTAGGATCCTATTGAGAAGTACATGAAAGGGTTTTTTGCAGATGGCATAATCAGTCCTGGACATAGAACCCTTAGAGAAACCCTCAATCATCAAACCCCATGTCATATGAGCATACCAAAGCATCAACCATCAATTTCTTCCACAAACAAGAAGTTAAGCACAAACACGACACCTAATAAACTAAGATCTCAACAAGATCTCAAAACTCAACAACTGTAGGAGTAAAACCACAAGTTGTTGAAGCTCTGGCGTTGGGAGGGGGTGGTTAGAAATGAACGTTATGCCAGCATACCCTGGCCCAAAAAGCATCAACGAGGCCACATTGTACCACCCCAACACACCTAGACCACCAACAAAGCTAAGAAACCAAGGAAACAGAGGAAAGGGGGAAAATCGAGGAGGGAGCCTGCCACTGCTTCTGAGCTTGAAGACTAGATGCACTTGATAGGATGAACCTCTCGACAAGAGATGGTTTACTAGGTCAAACCAAGAGTGGCCAAGGGAGGATAAAAACCCTCAGCCCCATCGCCACACTCTCAAGTCAAGACGTGGTTAGCTTAAATGTGCACATTTTGATATTTATAAAAGCACTACCCCACAAGGGTGCATGTAGTATCGAGACTGTCTAAGGGATCAAGGCAATGTTAAGTGCAAGTGTGTTACAGTTCAACAATCTAGATCGGTTCACAATAGTTGATTTGGGTTATGATTCACTAACATTCAATTAAAAGAAACAAAGAACTGAACTAAAAGGATTTAGATCAGATTTTAGGAGATCTTGTTCATAAGATTTCACTTCCACACCATTACTCACATGTACTACATAATTAACATGTTAATTAACTTGCAAGGAGGTTGCGTAATCATACATCTCCTGGTGATATGAAAATGTTCTCATGTTTACATATCACTCCCATTTTTATGTTTAGTTTCGAACTAAACCTTTGATCCTCAACGTGCCCCATCCACTCCCATGGTCAATGGTTTGTTGCCAAGATAACTACTCCATACTCCCCTATACATTCTCCCAAATCACATAAAGAAGCATAAAAATACAGGTTTGATGGCTAGGAAAACATACAAGTGAATCATATCGTAGAAGCTCTTGGAGAAGAAAACTAACTAACATTAGTTTAGAATTATGAGTTGACATGAGTAATAGCATGGGAACTACTCTCCCATTCCCCTAAAAAAGGGTTCTACTCGTACATGATAAAGAAATACAAGTGCAAGGCACAAAATTTTAGAGTTTAGCATGATTAGAGAGAAGAAAGAGCAAAAGAAACCAAAGATTGAAGTTATGTAAGGTAAAATTCCAGCTTGACAACATGATTCCACCCTTGTAACTGCTTCTACTCGGACTGCTTTCCCTCCCGAGAAGCTTATAAAGAGTAGAGAAGTTCTGATGCACCCTTTGAAGAAGAAATGGTGAAAAATAGAGGTTCCTTCCCTAGAAACTTCTACTTCATCTCCAAAATAGCCCTCCTTTTACTCTGCACCTTCCTATGGTTGTAGTATGTTTCAAAATAATGAACGATAACGGCCCCATATGGGTGTCCTCATATTTGAAATGAGGGGCAGCTATTTTTAAATTTTGTGAAAACTGAATGGAACACGACGTGTTTGGATTCAACAAGCCATGTTGCTATGTATAATTGACGAGTCAATTACCTTTATGAATTGGGACACGTCGTGTTTTTTGAGAGATACGACGTGTCATTGAGACCTGGAGAAATCTTGAGTTGAGGCGATTGGGTTGGACACGGTGTGTGCTAATAATTGCATGACATGTAGAATGGTAGAACATGAAGACGTAGCATTTGAACACACGGACACAGCATGTCTAAGTAGAAAACATGTCATGTCTTTGTTCTTCAGTTGTGGATGCAAGTATCTAGAAACTTGCACGATGTGTGGTATTTAAAACATGTTGTGTACTCTTCAAAATCTTCAATATCAACTCCATCAAGCATGCAAACTTTTTGGGGATCCAACTAAGGATAGATTTGGGCTGGACTAGCCCCATTTCATCATCTTCATAGTATACCTATGGTCAAAATCATTCAACAAGTGAAAAAGTGTAAAAAGATGGAAAATGAGGTATGATTGGAAGACAAATGGACAACAAAATGGTCGAAAATTATGTGCGAAAGCAACCAAAAAGTATATGTAAAATGCACACATCAAATCCCTATAATCTTGAACTATTGCTTGCCCTCAAGCAAAAAGAGCACAGAAACACAAATGAAGGAATTGTGAAGTTCATGCATTGATCAAATGAAATGAAAGATGTAAATGAGACCAAACCAACCGTAATCAACAGGTTCATACAGATAGCCATGAATTCAACTTAAACGCCCAAGAAATAAAATTTGAGTTCAGCCGGGGTTGTAACAAAATTAAATGAATCAATCAACTAAACACCATTAGGTAAAATTTGGATGACCAAACCAAATAACTATGGATATGCAACACGAACTCTCAATTATTAAGGATATAAATAATGGAATCTTAGTTAATATTAGAAATTTTAGTTTTTCTCTCCTTATTTCCCAAAAAGGATATGACAATGTATTATGGGTTCCAACACTTCACAACTAAGGTAGGCTTATGCACACGTGGAGTCCCGGTTGGGGTGTTTTACCCTCTTTTAAGACATACCACCTAACCGTTGTGGTCAGATTAGACATACACTAGGCAAGTATGATATGTGGGCGGTTTAACCATCTTTTATGGGGCATGAAAGTGAAATAAGCCAAAATTATATGGAAATATTTCCTAAAATAGAGGAGAGTTGATGAAATTGCAAAATTAACTTGATTTCATTCATTTAACATGCATTTTTTTCTTAGAAATAGTGGTTGAAAACACACTAAGATCTTAGCAAGGGCAGCCACATTCTATACGATGTTGTAAACTTGACTTTTCTAGAAAAATTAAAAGCTTTACATTTGTTAAGCAATCAAGGATGTGAATGGGGAATGTTTAGGCTAGAAGCATAGACCTAAAATTAGATACATGTTGGTGGCTATGAAGTTTCATTTGATCAATGCATGCATTTTACAATTTTTGTAAATGATATTTCTCACAATGAGAGGACAATCATTTCAAAATAGAAGGAATTCAATACATAATATAAGCCTCATATCAAATTGGATTTGCAACAAGAAGAACAAAAGCTAAAACAAGAATTGAGAAATAGATGATAAAAGGAAAACCACAACACATTACCAACCGGTTGACCCCCCCCCCAAGCTTAAAATTTACAGCGTCCTCACTGCATCAATTAAACTCAAGATGGTAGCAACCGAGTGCCTACCATGGTGAATCAAAATGAAGGGCCAAGGCCCTCATCTCCACTCGAAAAATGCTGGAATAGATAGTCATTATCAGGGATATCCATAGGGTGTTTCCAGGATTAGGTGGTGGAGGCAGTGGAGGCATACCATAGTGGCTCTGAGAGATGTGCCATGTATCCATATCCATCCTCTGGAGAATGTTGTGCATCTTAGAGTACTACTGGCTCATCATGTCGAAACGGGCATCCTACTAATCAAATAGGTGTTGAACATACCCATAAAGGTGTTGGACGTCAGGCATACTCCAGTTGTACTCTGTTTGTCTACCGACTAAGGGAGGTAGAGATGGAGCAACAACAACAGTAGAAGGGTCAACTTGGTTACCAGATAGAGGCTCATTGTCGAAATTAAACTTCCAATTTTATTCGTTATTTAAGGTGACTACCTCAAGATCAGAAAGCTCAATATACCCCTGATGATCTACAAAATATTGTCTAAATTTGTCCTCATCTCTGGGATCTCTCACAATTGGGCCAGATGAAATAAGTAACTTGAGATCAATTAAATTTCTCTATGGGGAAGCTTATAAGTCTGTTATCTCATCTTTGACCTTGTGGTCTATGTGGGTGATCATTCCCCCAATCATAATGTCACCTGATTTTGCTCATCTAAGCTCAAAGAAACGGTAAAGGAAATAATACCCAACATTGATTTATAAGTTATGTTGCATAGCCCACAAGAATAAAAGATCTTATAGCCCATACAATTCTGCATCTTTTCCTAGAAAACACATTGGACCTAAGGATCCTATGTATATAACGGAAGATAGGGTTTTGAATGTGGGTTTCCATAGCTTCAGTTGCCTCATGAATGTGATAATCAGTGATCCCTCTCCAAATGTTATCACTATTAGATGCAACAAGACATGACATTGTTCCACCATAATGGCATTCAAGGAACTCACACAAAAATTTGAAAGAAATCTTATATTTGTGGCCAAGAATCTAGAATGTGATGATAGAGAAAACCTCATGTGGATTTTTAGGGTCATCTTCAACATGTAATGTGGTTAGGAACTCATATGATAGTCTTGGGTAAGTATGGCTTACAGTGCAACATGTGTATATGAGCCCTAGTTCCTTGAGCAGTTCCAAGACTTCATTGTTAAATTCGAGTGCATCCAGGGTTTCTATAGAGACAAACCTTGTACATAACACCCTATTTGTGATGATTGTTTGGTATGTCTTTTCCTCTTCTTCTATGACATTGAACACAGTAGAGGATATGAGTGTTGGGGTAGAAGAAGAGTTCTCCCATGGTGGTGCTTTTCCTCTTACTTGACAGGTGTCACTGATGTGTTGATTGAGCTTCAGGTTGTGGGGACATGACATGTACTATGTGACACACGACATGTCACTTGGGCTCAAAGATGATGTCTGAACTGAGAAAATGAACGGCTTGACACACCATGTTATGATATATGCATGTTGTGTCTTTTGCACGATTTGGGAAATCTTGAGATTGAAGATGAAATGGATCTTGACGTCATGTGATGTCTTAGCTACTACATGTTCCCTGCAATTAATGGTGTTGTTGTGGTGATGTGAGGAAGAGGTAGCTATGATGGTGATGAAGTTCAGCAACTAGGAGGTGTGGAGGTACTATCAGTGGAGTAATGATGCAAGCATTGACGGAGTTGCATAGCTGCTGCTTGTGGGGCTTAGAGATGAGCAAGAGATTGATCTCTTTAGAGGAAGGGGTGGAGGTGGATATGGCAGACACATGAGCTTTGATTTTGAGTAGGTGCACGACATGGAGGTTTTATGATGATGGATCACACAGCGGATGGGGAATCTCTCGCTCAAATACAACATAGACAAAAGATTTGGGTGGAGAAGATAATTCTAATTTCGAGTTTAAACCCTAGCTCAAACTTATGTCTACATGACGTGCCCATAACATAACATGCCATTTCGTCGCACTCATTTCAAATTAATTTTCCATCTCTTTAGGCTGATGGAAACTCAGTGTGTCCTAATAGGCACATGTTGTGTAACTTCCCAGGGACCATTCATTCCTTTTATGTGGATGAGGACATAGCGTACATTATATTGCACAAGTTGTTTAAGTTTCTAGAAAAGTTGAGGGCAAGAAATGCAATCTTTGACATGTCGTACTCAACTGTGTTCATGACATGTAAGACTCCAGTAGATTGAGTGGATCAATTTTGGGGTTGTACATGCCATGTATTGAAAGGGACATTCCATGTACTCAAGATATTTTTGTCAAAATCATTTTTACTGATGCGACATGTCATGTTTTGTGGAGGACACACTGTGTTTGGATGAATTTCTCTTAAATACAAGTTCTTTTTCTTGATCTATCTGTAGCACCTACAATGATGATGATATGTACTTAATGAGGGTCTAGATCATTACATTTATCAATGGCAAATTTATTTTAGAAAAGGAAAAGTTCTTGATCAAATGCAAGTAAAGAAATTTATCCTAAAGATCAACTCCCACACAGTCCCCCATTTAAAGTCTGGAGTGAGACTCTTCATTCTTCTTCTTCTTCAATGTGCTCTAGAGAAGGAGCTTGATGCTGCAGACTTTCCCTTGTCTTTCAAATTCAATTTAAGCTGACTAGGAAGAGATCCTAGAGTAGTTTATTGATTAGCAAGGGCCTTCTAAGAGACTTGGTTTTCTAGCATCTTCGTATGAGTGTTGATTCCATCCACTTTGTTAGAAATATGTTGTATGGTGTCCTTCATCAAGTGTCCTTATTGGCAAAATTCTTCATTTTTCTTGATCTAACATGAAACAAAATTCTCTAGAAGTGACTCAAGACTGGGTTTTGAATATGACAGGAGTTGGTTGAAATTCACGTTATTGTTATTGAGCCCTGAAGGATTGTTTCTTACATAGGGTCTATTCTCAATAGGTTGTGGTTGGTTTTTCTGAAGTGGTTGGGGATTTTGAGCTTATTTTTGCGGTAGGGAAAATTGGGATGGCCTCTCCAACCTGGGTTATAGGAGTTTGAATATGGGTTGTAGAGTTGTTTGTTCTCATAGTCCCCCCCCATAATGCACTACTCTACAGTCTCCATGGAAGGGCATAAAGAAGGGTAGCTAGGAGAAGTTGCCTGGCACAAAGCCTGGTTTGCATCACAAATAAGATTCACAAGTTGAGTTGGTTGAGTATGAAACCTTTCAAACTTTTGTGTAAGGGCATCTATCTTTGCAAAAATCATATCAATGGCTTCAATAACATGGACTCCTGCTTGTTTCTTGGAAGCAACAAAAGATGAGGGCAGCTGAGTACTCTTTTCAGAACTCCATTGTCAATGATTGATTTCCATGCCTTCAATAATAGTGTATGCCTCCCTATATGATTTGTTCACCAGAGATCCATTGGCTGCAACATCTATAGACATCCTGGCATTATACTAAAGCCCATTGTAGAATGTTTGAAAAAGCAGCCAGTTTCTCAGACCATGGTGAGGACAAAGTTGTTGGAGGCCTTTGAACCTTTCCCATGAATCATACAAAGTATCTTAATCTTTTTGAGTGAAATTGGTCAATTGGCTCCTCAACTAAGCAGTCTTGCTTGGTGGGAAGTACTTGGCTAAGAAGGCTTTGAGAAGTTCATCTTAGCTGTTGATGGAGTTCCTTGGTAATGAAGAGAGAAACATGTTCATGCTATCCCATAGATTGAAACAATAGTAGGAATATACCATTAGGAGCAACACCATTTATCTTGAAAGTATTCATATATTGCAAAAATTCAACTACATGGAGATTGGGGTCTTCCATAGAAGTCCCTAGAAAGTGGTTTTGTTGAATCATTTGCATGATTGTCAGCTGATGGAATAGTTGTTCACCTCAATCTATGGGTTGTTGATAGACCCATTGATGTTGATTGTTGATGGAAGGAGAAGTCCTTGAGAGGACGGCCGTCTTATATAACCCACACACACACACATACACATACACACACACACACACACACACACACATATATATATATATATATATATATATATATATAACTGGTTCTAGGCTATATGGTGAAGATGGCGGTGAAGAATGAGGTGATGATGGCTGTGAGTCTTCCAAGCTTGAAGAGCCTTCACTCCTCCTTGCTCATGTACAACTTCTAAGAGTGTGTTTGATTTTTGGGTCTACAAACACTGATGGTTGAAGACCATGTTTTGATCTCCACATGCAATCATGCATATTCACAACTGGTGAGGACACTTAACAAACAATGGAAGAAACAATTGATGATATAAATGATGATGGAATGATGAAACAAATGAGTGGATGATCTAGTCTCACTTACTAGTAAACACTTAATACTCTAATAGAAAATACCGATGCTCACCAGCGACACCGCCAAAAACTTATTGCTGAAATGTGCAAGTTTTAATATTTATAAACTTGAGAACTACTCCACAAGTATATGAATGCATGTAGTAAGGAGATCATCCAAGGGATCAAGGCACTATTAGGTACAAGTGTGTTACGGTTCAACAATCCAGATCGGTGTGAAATAGTTGAGTTGGGTTATAATTCACTAACAGACAATAAAAGGAAACAAAGAACTAAACTAAAAGGATTTAGATCAGATTTTAGGAGATCTTGGCCATAAGATTTCACTTCCACACCATTACTCATGTATAACTACAATATTAACATGTTAATTAACTTGCAAGGAGTGTTGTAATGATACACTTCTGGTAGATCTGAAACAATTTTCGCCTTTACATAGAACTCCCGTGCTTATGTTCATATTCAAACTACAACCTTGGATCCTCAATGTGCCCCACCCTCTCCCGTTGTCAAGGGTTCATTGCCATGAGAACTACTCCATACTCCCCTATACATTTTCCTAAATCACATAAAGAAGAAAAAAATGCAGGTTTGATGGCCAGGAAAACATACAAGCAAATCACGCCATAGAAGCTCTTGAAGAAGAAAACTAACTTAATCACAATGTAGACTATTCTTGAACACTTAACCTCACTAAGGATGTCAGTGTATAATGTGTGTTTCGTTTTGAAGAATATTTTACCAGTCATTTTAATGTATGTTCTCTGGGTATACATGTTGATGGGGTATTTTCCCATCTACAATGGTGTACTTGTGCAACTATGGGGAAATATTGTCAAAATATTCTTGAAAGCCAAACATACAATATACACTTACTAATGAAATTTTGTGTTCAAGAATGAGATAGATGGTACATATTTATCAAGATGAAAGATAAATACTATTGTAAAAACAAATTTGGTCTCAACTCAAGGATATTTTATATAGAAATTGATGTAGTTGATGCCAAATTGATTCAATACTCAGTGCATCATCTGTTTGGACCAGAATGGATTTATGTAGATGTACATTGAAAATCATTGCACTTAAGAGTTTACGTTCTATTTTGATGAATTTATAAGATATGTGGAGGAACATAGGATATAATTTGAAGGTAGCTTTTATTTCCCATGTAGGAATTGCACTAACAACTTGAAAGTTAACATTGTTAATGAAATCAAAATTCATATCATGTAAATTGGGATTATACATGGCTATACATAATGGTACTATCAAGGAGAGATTTGTACTATGAGACTAGTAGATGTCAATGATGGAACTTGCGTGGAATGATGTCAATGTGAATCAAACTAATTCTAAATGGCATGGTTAATAATATGCTAGATAGTTGTGGGGTAAATATTATTGATCCACCTTCCATATTTAGAAAATTTGTACATGATGTTGAGAAACCATTATACATAGGCTGTACTATGCATAAGAGGTTGAGTACATTGTTGATATTGTATACCCTAAAGGCTAAAAATAGGTGGAATGAAAATATTTTAACATCTCTATTGTCATTTTTGAAAGAAATTTCTTCCTAAAGTGAACGAGTTTTGAAATTTGGCATACAAAAAAAAGAAAATGTTTGTGCCCTATGGGAATGGAGGCTAAGAAGATACATGTATGCTAAATGATTTTGTGTTATTTCAAATGGACTATATCGATTTCAAAGGTTGTCCAAAATATGGGGCGTCAAGGTACAAAATAATGAGTTTGGGTCAGACCAAGATTGACTCTCCTACTAAGGTGATGTGGTATATGTCTGTAACACCATAGTTTGAATGCTTATTTGCTAATTCGATTGATGCAATGATTTATCTTGCATGCATATGCCAAGAAAAACAATGATAGGGTCCTAAGACATGCATATGATTCCTAAAAATGGAAGAAAACTGATTTATTGTACCCTAAGTTTTGTGAATAAGTCAAGAATTCCAGTCTTACACTTTTTACTAACAGGATGAATCCATATAGTACATAAAGTTGTCAACATAGTATTTGGCTAGTTATGATTGGTATAGACAATCTTCTTCCTTGGTTGTGTATGAAAAATAAGTAAGTCATAAAACAACCCTATAATGATATTGATGTTTACCTTGAACCAATGATTGATTACTACAAGAAATCCTTAGAATAAGACAGTATGACTTGTAATGCTCATGTTTAGAAATTTTTAATGTGTGCACTATGTTGTTTTGCATGATAATGACTTCCCATCATATAGGAGTTTTTCTGGATACAACATATAAGGAACCAATGTGTGCCCTATTTGTAAGGTAAATACTGACTCAATATGGATAAAATATGGTGGCACAAATGTACATTTTGGTCATCACATGTTTCTCTTAAGAGTGCATCCCTAGGAAGCTTGCAAAAATCATTTAATGGGTCAAATGAGGAACAGAGTGCCCCTAAACCTATGTCAAGGGAGGATGTTTATGAAATAGTAAAAGGAATTATCAACAAATTTTGTAAGAGACCATGTACTACCCCCACTTGTAATAAATCTTAATATATTAAAAAAGAGGTCAAAATTATGGGATCCTCCTATTGGATATCTTTGACAATTTGGCATTGTAGCAATGCCATGCATCTTAAGAAACATGTATGTGACAACTACATTGGTACTCTATTGGTACTCAGATCCAGAGTGTACCTACATGAAATGGGTACAAGAATAGAATTAACAATAGAAGTTATCATCAGTCACCACACATATTCACCCGCTTCTTGTTACACTTTGTTTAGACATGAGAAATGATCATTTTGTGAGTTCTTTCTTAATGTTATGGTACCACATGGATACTCTTCAAATATCTGTATATTGGTATAAATGAAGGATATGAGCTGATATGTCTAAAATCTCATGATTGATACCCTAATGCAACAAATATTACATGTAGTTATTCAATGATATTGTAGAAGAATGTAGTTTGCAATCACTAGGCTTCATTTCTTATTCAAAACTCTATGCATGAAAGTCAAATATCCCAAGAATCTTGATATGTTTCAAAGAGAAGTGATTATTACCTTGTGTCATCTTGAGATATATTTTTGTCCCTTCTTTCTTTAATAGCATGGTACACCATGATGTCCATTTGACTAGGTAAGTGAAAATTTTGGGTCTGATTTTCTTGCATTGGATGTATCCTTTTGAACAATATATGAGTTGTATTCAAAGGTGATTTTTTATTTGTTATTTTCTTGAACGGAGTATTATTTAGGGTTATGTGTCTATGGAGGTGATGGAATTTGAAGTGGGTTTTTTTTCCAATGGGACTCCTCCCGCTACAAAGTACCATCACATTGATGCTTATTCTAGAAAAGGGATTTTAGGGGCACAAGTGAAAGAAGTTAGTCATGAGATGTGGGAACCATTACACTTGAACATTTTCCACAAAAGTGACAAAGTGGGTATTGATATTACGAAAACACCAATTTTAACAAGAGAAAACATCCTTAAGACAATTAAATGTGACTTTCTAGACAACATAATCAAACATTATTTAGATAGTTTGAAGATAAAAGTCTTCTGTCAACTATCTCAAACACCAAATGGTGTTGATGAGAATATCAAATAGCTCACCTTTAAACCAAAAATGGATGTTATATATTTTTAGGGGTTTGATATAAATGTATTTTAGTACAATACGAAGCATCAAGATGATAGGAGTGTCATCCAAAATAGTGGGGTCACCCTTTAAGCCTCTTTATTGCATTTTTCTAGGGTGAAGGATAAGATTCAACAAGGATATTATATTTATTATTGATGAATGCATAGTCATCCATGTTCCTTGCATATCTTAGACTAGGTTTGCTCTTTTCAATTATCCAATTTTTGTTATTCTACTTATCTTGATGTTTGCTTCTGTTTTGAAAGATTAGGATTTGAATAGAATTTCTCTCTCTTATACAGTGGAATACACCATGCATCTCAAAAGCATGAAAGTGACCAATCTCAAATTCCATTTCTCAAGTCTAGAGGAATTTTGAAGGAAAAAAGAAGACATTTGACATCTTTTAGCTAAACCAGTTGGCGGACTTGGTTCGCCAATCGACTGATTGGTCCAACCGGCCAAGGCTCATCCCAAGCTCAAGTGAATCACCCAACAAAATTCACTAGTTGGACAATTTGAACTCATTAGTTAGTGGCCAACAAGATTCTTGGCAACCACCCAATCAGCCAATTGGTGCTACTAGTCAATAGGTTGGAATTCAATCTCAATTAATCTTCAAAGTCTATACAAGCAAAATTTTGACAACATGCTAATTGGTTAAACCTCTTTCCTAGTCAGCTGATATGAGTAAAATTGCTTCTAATCAGCAACACTTAGAGTTTTAGATGCATTATAGTAATCCTACTTGCTTCACCAAGTGGTCGATTCACCTAGCATAATTTCAATGAGAGAAGGCCCTTTAGCTGACCTGATATCCCAATAGACAAACTAAGATCCAAACAGTGCCACATGAAGGGCCAGTCAGCTGATCCACCTAGCCAATTGACTGACTGATGCAACCTGTAGGGTATAGAAAAGATAGGTGTCAACCCAACCAAATGAGAATTGGTGTGTCTAGGGAAATCTATATAAGGTAAATTTTGGACCTAACGTAGAGGAGGGCGTCCACACTCAATTCCAATCTTATTTTGGCCCTAGAGGTGGAGAAAAGAGAAGGGACATCATCCTCTTCATGGATATGATCAAACCTATTTCTGATGGGGCATAGGTTTGAAGTTAGAGACCACTGGTTTTCTTCTTCGCCATCCTCAGTGACATGCTCTCTTCTCTCCTCCTTTATATTTGTGCTTTATTCATGGATATGAATGAGTAGACTCCATCTCTAGGGAATGGGTAGTAACCCCATTGCAAGTATTTGATTATAATAATTATCAAACTCAATATTTTAGATAAATAGATTGTCCTATGCTTGCTTATTTCTTGCTCTTTGAACTGATCATTTGATTTCTATTAAATATATAATCCTAAACATTGACATCACAAAATTTAGGATTAGTTTTTGAACAAATGCATGCAATTATGGATGAGATCATGAAAGGAGTGCTACAGGATGATCGGGTAATGATCTATGGGTGACGAGACCTCAATCCCGTTGTAAATACTTGTGCCAATTTGTGATATGGAAGGAGATGCATTCACATGATCCTAGTCTAATCAACTATGTTTACTGAGTTGTAGCAATCAAAATAATTGTGTAGGTGATGATGGTGAAATCCATATGTCTGAATGCCTTCTATGTACTTTTATGAACCCACTTTTAATTGTCTTGATTGCATTTCAATCATTAGTTCAGTCTTAGTTTATCGACTCCTTCAACAATTGGATTTAAACATTGTTCTTAGTAATTTTTTCATGAGTGATTTCTTAATCAATTTGTCCTTTGGGGTTGACCCTTTTAGTTATGATACAATAGTCTCCTCCATTTTTAGTTGAGAAACATTACACATGGAAATTGACACCTAGGGTTAAATTATGTTAATTTTCTTGTCTAGTAAAACTCACATCAAAATTTGATTTCATTGTCAGGGACAATGAAATGGAGCCTAGAAATGTAGTTGCTTTGAACAATTTGTATTTTACTTTTTTAAGTGACAATAATTCTAATCTACTTGAACATTTCTCCTTCCGTTTAATATTTTTTATTCTCTTTTCTTGTACCAATGATGCATGTGACACTCTACAAGCGTTGGTTCCATGTTCTTTTACTTTAATCCTGAGATTGACATGACTTCCCTTCGCCTAAACTAAGCGTATAGAAACAAAATAGATTAGGAAGAAATTGTCTGACGGGTGATCTTGGCCCTTAAAGCCCTTAGAAAGACTCTCATGCAAGAAACAAGAGCCACCATAATAGAGGAAATTAGAACAAGAAAGTTTTCTTCTCTTGAAGTTGAACGAAAAAAGAACCCTAGGGACTTCTCTATCATCAAGTCTTTAGATGCACATCACTCGGTGGTCCCCTGAGCTATCACCGCCCTATGGTTTGATGTGTTTTTTCAATGAGTCACCATGATGCAAAACAGTGCCTTTTCTGGTAACAAAGGAGATGATTTCTAAGATCACTTGCAACACTTTTTAGATCTATTTACGTCGCATGCAAAAGCAATATGGGGTGGTAGAAGATGATAGGAAACTCCAACTTCAAACATTCTTTGACAGATAAGGCAAGAAGCTCGTACAATGCCATGGATGATGATAAAATAATGACTTGGGAGGATCTTCAAACCTAGTTCTTGAAGAAATACTATCTTCCATATCTTACTTATCAAAATTGGGGTCAGAGCACACGATTCTATATGGTTCTAGCCGAGTCACTTGTTGAAGCTTAGGAAAGGTGCAACGAGCTCCTACGCCAATATTCACGCCACGAAATACCACAATTCTAGTTGATAGGAAGTTCCTAAAAGGGGATTGCAACATCAAGCAATTCATAGATTCCCTATCTAGAGGAAATTTCATGCTTCTAAACATTGATAGTTTTTGGGAGGTGGCCAGGAGAGGTTTCAAAAACTAATGCCACTTGAACATAAGAAATGAACATGTTCTCAAGTTGGTCAAAGTGGAACATAGCTCCAAACCCAAATATATACCGCAGTGCTTGAAGAAGTTGGCTTTGAATAAAAAATACATTGAATTAGTTTTTAATTCCTATGGAAAAAGGGTATATCCACAACATATGCAATAACAACTTAAGTCAGAAAATCTCTTTTGCAAAGTGTGCAAGGGAAATGATCATTCTACCTTAAGTTTCCAACTCTTCTACAATGTAATGGTGAATAACATCTAGGTACAAGATGAAGAACAATAGATGGAATATTTAAATTCCATCCACACTATAAAACGCCAAGGATACTACAACCCCAACCAGATCAAGAATCACTTGTTGTTCAATACGGTAATTTGACAAGTGCTAAAAATGCCTCTCAATTGATGGGTCGGACATGTGAACACCAATTTATGGATCCTCCTAGGTTCCAAAAAAATAATCAACATAACTTTACAACTAAGAGAACTATGTAGACAACTTCCAAAATGTTGGCTATAACCAAGGGCATCAACTCTATAATTAGAATGAAGTGCCACAAATATCACAGCTAAGCATTATCCCTTCAAGGATGACAAGTTTTCCACTGTAGAGAAGATCCTTCAGCCTCAACAATTCATAATTTTTGGCCAACAAATGATTCTCACAAATCAATAGGCCTACTACAAATCTATTGATTCACAATGGCCCAAATTTCTACTACTCTACATTCTCTTGTAGGTACCTTTGCAGGACAGCCAAAAAATCCTAAGCATCCCAAAAAAAATAAACATTATTTCCACACATTTAGGCAATGTGTATGCACATCAACTTCCAGTGATGTTAGACACCTTTCCTATAGACTTCAACGATGATGGCATAGTGATGATTGAGAAGGTAACACACATGAAACTTTTGTTGTTATTGAAGCATGGAAGATGAGTGATGGTGAGAAAGTACAGGTTGACATTGTTGATCTAAATGTGCTAGTTCACAAGCCAAGGTCCTTGTATCAAGTATATCTAAGGAAAACAAAGTGGGATGTGAGGTCATGAAGTTCAAGGAATCAATGATAGGCAGGGTGTTCAAGATTGGCTGGGTTAGGTTGGGGGACCTCAGGCACCCGATCTTCATGTGCCTACCCTATAGCTCCATCAACAGATGCAACATCGCTGTGCTCAGCAGTGTGTTCTTCATGGTTTCCAGACATCTTGGCTTTTCTTCCGCTGAAGGCAGAAGATAACTGTGAGAAAATGTGGAAAACTCATAAGAACAGACACAACCTAGTCCTAAATCCCTGTAGACTCAGTGAACCTAGAGCTCTGATACCAAAAACTTGTGGCAACACATCCCACTGTCACACAGACAGCGAGGTGTTATGCGAAAACGTGTGGAAATCACCATAACCACAGATTTCCAAAAACACGGGTTAATTAAAATCGATTGCGGAAAGCTGATAAACTGAGAAACTATTACATTCAAGTCCTCATCCTGCAAGGAAACAGGTTATATAAACATGTACAAGATCTGATACGTGTCCACAGCTGAAAGGAACAGTTGTCTAACCATCACATGAGTTCATCACCTATTTATACATACCTAAAGGCCCACATCCGGCCAACAGCAGGATACAAAACAACAACTACGTCAAACACCTCCAAGGACCTGAGAATACAGGGATGACTCTAGACTCTACTACAAAACATCCAAAACAGCAGCATATCCATCGCTTGCCTTCTACTGCTCGTCTAGCTGCTCGGTCGTAACTCCGTGACCACCACCACGTCTAGCTCGACCACCTAGGTGAGACACACAGTCTCAGCGAGAAACATAACTCCCCACCGAAACTACGGAACCTCAGAAAGATAAAGCAAATAACTGATAAGAAGTATAACAAGAGAAGTTATAACATAAAGTTGTTCATACTGGCAGGCTTACCAGGCATATACCGAGCATTTCTTTATGGAACATGAATAACAAGATGTAACTTATAAGGTTCTATCACATACCATGAGGAACATATAAGTAACTGTAAGATATGACAGGATTAACTACACAAGCAAGGCCTCAACCAATGTTTCGTATTTGTCTTAAGCAGTAAATACTAAACGACTGGATTACATATTATTATGCCATGAGGAAGTGAGCCGTACCGCTCAAATCCAACCAACAGCTGCGAAACCCAGAGTCGGTACCATACAAGGTCAAATGGAAGATTCGCACTCCATGACCTTCCACCTCGTGGTTAGTGCATGAGTACAACACAAGCAGGACCGCAGTCTCATGCTGAAGTGGCCTCAGCCACAGGGTCAGGCTACCCTCTGCCTAGCCCGCCTCGGTACAGGTATTTACGCTAGTGAAACTGAGCCACGGGCCTCTTCAACGTGCTCTGAGCCATGAACGCATTCATGCTCCTCAAAACACATATCCTGAGCCATGGGCCTGTTCACCATGCTCTTCACATACTGGGCTATGGGCCTGAATCCGCACCCTGGAATCTACAACCATAGTTGCACTCTTACCTCCTCACTTTAGGCTAGGAGAAACCTCGCATATTCAACAATATGTGCTCTGGGTTAACCCGTACGAGAACCCATTTCACCATCACCAGCTCCTGACGATGATGGATCTATGGCCAGGGCAACTACATGATATATTCCATTGTGATTAATTAGTATCTTTTATATGGATTGCAAGATTCAACCAAATTATATAACATGTAAATTATAACAAAATAAACAGTATGAAACTCAACAGTATGCTTTCACTTTAATCAACATCATCCTGATCCATCACAAGGATCCATGTTACATGTTATCACTTGGCCTCTTTCCAATCATCCAGATCCATCCCAAGGATCATCACATACCATGGGATCTCAATCCCTCATCACATAGTGCCACTGCCTCTCAAGGCTTACATCATCATCATGGGATAGCAATCCCCAATACTGTAGTCAAGTACATCATATAGATTATCTCAATATCAAGTGTAACCATCACAGCAGGGTTACTCAACATATACATATACCTCATAGCCCTTTTAACTGGCTATGCATCACATGCATGGTTAGTGCACACAATAATCATAGGCTTAACAGAAAGACCATGTTTATCAATATAGGGTAATATTAATGACTATATCAATTAAGCATCAACTTGTGATCATGATCTTAGGTTTCATCATAAAGCAAACCATACTACATGCTTACCATTTGTTTAGCATTATACAACATATCATGATGGTCACATACATGGGTAAAGACATATGTGTTACATAAACAAGTTGTACCATAACAATTACCATTCAACATGTCGATTTATATGGGGGGAAGAACCCTCACTAAAAGCATCACAAACCCTCACCATAAGTTGTATCGGGCAGGGATCACCCTATCGCCCAACCATAACAGCCGACACAAGAAGGACTTCCTACAACGCAGCATCAGGCGTGTCGTGCAGCAAGGTATCGTGTAACATAGCGTCACCACCAAGGCAACAACAACTAAACGTGCAGCTAAACAAGGAAAGCATGCCGTGCGACGGGGTGTTGGGCACCCAAGCCTATCGGGCAACGCCTGTGTCGGGCATCACAAGTACCGCGCAACACCCGTCACAGCACCACTAGCAACACCTATCTCAAGAGTACAACGACAACCAACAGCGTCTAGATCAGGGGTGTAACTCAAACTACCACCAAGGTACCTATCGTCCAGCCAACTAAACCTGGGCCTAACGACCGTCACAAGGTAGAGAGGCAGTGTGCCGCCCGTCACAGAGACCAGGGGTATCGTCCACCACCAACATAACATATCATCCAAGGGTCTAGGTCTTGTCGGACAACACCTCCCCAAGCTCATAACGACCAAAGAGAAACTCACAAGATTGTCATCCACCTTAAGCACAAGGGCACCCAAAACCCTAATGGGTCAAGAAGATGGCTCACCTCAATCGACTAAGAAAGAGGGGTCTTGCACATCACCTATCACCAAACAGGCAACTCAAGGATCAACCCTAGCAAGGTTCACCACTATCACCAAGCTCACCCTTCTAGTCCATGGTGAGAGGAGGGTGTTGCTCAAGCAACTAGAACACAAGCTCACCTCAATCGACTAAGAGAGAGGGGTGTTTCACATGATACTAGGAGCTCAAACTCACTCCTCTAGACCAAGGAGAGAAAGGAGTATTGCTCACCAAGAAACCCTAGATCACAAGGATCTGCCAACATGGATACTTAAGCAAGATGCTAATCTAACAACATATAAACAAGATCATAGAAGGAGATAGTGTAGTTAGGGTTAGGAGTTATGTAACCCGCCTTAAGCAAGCTCCAAGCTCCTAGCTCCAAGCACCACCAAGCAAGGAAGAAGGAGACTCCAAGGATACCGGCCACCAAGCTTGTTCCTCCAAGGGTATCAGCCACCAAATTGCAAGAAAGGGAGTGTGTCGTGCACACCAAGGTGGAGAAGAAACTAAGGGACAAAAGGAACTCTTAGCAAGGGAAAGCGAACACCTATATAGAAGGGAAGGGAGGAGAAAACAAGGTGAAACAAAGCAAGGTGTCGCCCACCTAGGGACACTTGTCCTAGTGAACGAGCCACCACTCTAGCAAGCCCTAAACACATGTCCAAGGTCATTGCTACATGCAAGCATCAAGCACCAAGTGTCCACTAGGGGTGACACAAACGAGGTCAAAACTTGGTCAAAGGCTCTTGGGCGACACACCATCAGCACCATGGGCGATACACTAGGGAGATACACCCCTATGGGCGATACACCTCCATGGGCGACACACCTCCATGGGCAATACACCCACCTCCTTGCCCGACACAAGGTCCAAAGGAAACAAAAGCAAGACACCACAAGGCCCAACAAGCTTGATCAAGCCAAAAGGAACTCAAGCAACGAGCCCAAACCTTCCCCTCAACACTAGAGGAAGCAAAGAGAGAGAGGAACACCTCACAAGGTGGCAAACTTGCCCACAAACCCTAGACTTGGGTTATTTGCAAGTAGCACCTCCAACTCTCAACAAAGCACAACCAAACCCTAATCACCACTAAAGGTGATTAGCAAGCAAAAAAGCATCAAGATTAAGTGAAGCAAATAGGGTAAACCCTAAACGAAGGTCAGGGTCCTTACAAGCTAACCCCCTTCAAGGGATTTCATCCCCGAAATCCGAACAGAAAAGTGAGGGATACTTCCTCCTCATCTCTTCCTCAAGCTCCCATGTGGATTCCTCAACGCGACGATGATGCCAAAGAACCTTCACAAGAACCAGGTCCTTCCTCTTCAGCTTCTTAGCCCTTCTGTCAAGGGTCGCCACAGGACCTTCCTTGTAGGTCACATCTTCATCAAGCTCAACTTCAGCTGGCTGTATTTTTGTTCCTGCATCTGGAAGACTTTTCTTCAACATACTGACATGGAACACTGGATGTAACCTATGCAACTCTGGAGGCAACTCCAACTCATAAGCTACCTTTCCAACACGTGCTATGACTGGGTAAGGCCCCATATATCTGGGTGCTAGCTTACCCTTCCGTCCAACCCATAGCACACCTTTCCATGGAGAGACTCTAAGATACACTTTGTCTCCTACCTGGAACTCCAAAGGTCATCAACGATTGTCTGAATAAGAATTCTTCCTATCCTATGCCGCTTTCAACTATTGTTGTATCACTTTGATCTTTTTTGTTGTCTGTCGTACTAACTCAGGACCTAACAGCTGATATTCACCAGACTCATACCAACACAAAGGAGATCTACACTTCCTGCCATATAAGGCTTCATAAGAAGCCATGTCAATTCTCCGCTGATAACTCTTGTTGTACACAAATTCTATCAAACTGAGATGCACATCCCAACTGCCTGGAAACTGCAAAACACAAGCTCGAAGGAGATCCTCCAAAATCTGAATAGTCCTCTCAGACTGTCCATCTGTCTACGGGTGGAAGGCAGTACTGAACCTCAACTGTGTTCCCAACGCTCTGTGCAACTGTTCCCCAAGGCAGTACTTCGTCAATCTGTCCACTATCACCCAAATGGAATCATGATTCCTAGTTGTCCTGGGTAGACCAACTACGAAATCCATGGTTATATGATCCCATTTCCACTACGGTATCGAAAAAGGTTGCAACGTACCTGCCGGTTTCTGATGTTTAGCCTTCACTTGTTGACATACCACACATCTAGCCACAAACTCAGCTACATCTTTCTTCAAACCGGGCCACCAATACAAATCCTTCAGATTATGATAGATCTTGGTGACACCTGGATGCATAGCATACATCGAAATGTGTGCTTCCTCGAGCACTAACTTCCTCAGATCATCAGCATCTGGAACCACCATTCTATCACGATAGCAAACTAGCCCATCCTCGGACTCATGGAACCCATCATGCTTTTCGCAGCTGAACTCCAATTTGATCAACTGTACCACATCATCTGTCTGTTGTGCATCTTTGATCTGTTGTCTCAGCGTAGGCTTGACTTGTATCTGTGCTAAAAGTCCAACTAACAAGGAAACTTCCATCTGTACATTCATCTATCGCAAAGAAACGAACATATCCCGTCTAGGGCATACCAGGGAACTCAACTGTGCCTTCTTTAAAGAAAGAGAAGAAGACTTTCGACTAAGCGCATCGGCTACCACATTCGCCTTACCAGGATGATACTCGATAGTTCAGTCATAATCATTGATCAACTCCATCCATCGACGCTATCGCATGTTCAGCTCATGCTGCGAAAAGATGTACTTCAGATTCCTATGACCCGTAAAGATTTGACACACCTCCCCATACAGATAGTGTCTCCAAATCTTTAACGCATGAACCACTACTGTCAACTCCAAGTCATGAGTCGGATAGTTCTCCTCATGTTTCTTAAGCTGTCGCGAAGCAAAAGAAACCACATGATCTTCCTGCATGAGTACACAACATAAACCTTTCTTGGAAGCATCGCAGAAAACAACGTAGCCCTTTCCAGACTCTGGCAGCACTAGCACTGGGGCACTGGTCAGCTTCTCCTTCAAACTCTGGAAAGCTTGTTGATATCGATCATCCTAGACAAAAGGTACATCCTTTCTGGTCAACTTCGTCATCGGCAACGCAATCACACTAAAATACTTGATAAACCTCCGATAGTATCCTGCTAAACCCAAGAAACTATGAACCTATGTCGGCGTCTTCAGTTGCTCCCAGTCTGCAACGGATTCCACCTTCTTCGGATCCACTTTGACTCCTTCTGCAGATATCACATGACCCAAGAAAGTCACCTCTTCCAACCAGAACTCACACTTATTGAACTTGGCAAACAACTGATGTTGGCGAAGAAGAGTCAACACTAGTCGGAGATGTCGCTCATGCTCTTGCCTATCCTGACTATAGATCAAGATGTCATCTATAAAGACTACAACAAACTAATCTAAGAACGGACAGAACACTCTGTTCATCAAATCCATGAAAGCAGCAGGTGCATTAGTTAGCCCAAACGGCATAACCATGAACTCAAAGTGACCATACCTCATCCTGAAAGCTGACTTTGGTATGTCATCCACTTTAATCCTCAACTAATGATATCCAGACCGTAGATCAATCTTGGAAAACACTGTAGCACCACGCAACTGATCGAACAGATCATCTATCCTCGGTAACGGGTACTTGTTCTTGATTGTGACCTTATTCAACTGCCGGTAATCTATACACAACCGCATCGATCCATCCTTTTTCTTGACGAACAACACTGGAGCACCCCAAGGCGACGTGCTCGGTCAGATAAAACATTTATCCAACAACTCTTGCAACTGCTTCTTAAGCTCAACCATCTCTACTGGAGCCATCCTATACGGTGTCTGTGCAACTGGTTGCGTACCCGGAACCAGATTGATCTCAAAATTAATCTCTCGGGGTGGGGGAACACCAGGGAACTCATTCGGGGACACATCGGCAAACTCTCGGACAACCGGCACCTCCTCAAGACTAGGAACTTTCACCTTGGTATCTACAATAGTATCCACCACGTGAGCTAAGAACGCCTCATATCCTTGTCGTAACAACTTATCTGCCACCAAAGCTGACACCAGGCACGTCAGAAGAATCTTCCTCTCCCCCTGGAAGATCCACTTTGCTCCACCATCATCGAACACAACCTGCTTGGAACCATAGTCCAAAACAACCTTATACTTCTCTAAGGTATCCATCCCAAGGATGACATCAAAACCATGCAAATCAAGTGGTATAAGATCCACTTGCATACAGTGTCCCGAAAAAGACAATACCCAAGATGGACACTCTTCTCAAAGCAACGAGGAACCATCAAGAGGGGTTTCTAACAACAAGCTATCCTTCTTACAACTAACAGGTAAATGACAGTTTTCAAGCATATTATAGGCGATAAAAGAGTGTGTAGCACCCGGGTCAGCCAGGACAGATATAAAGCAAGAAGAAGACATATCAAAATGAAATAACTCCATCTGACCTGTCACTACTCGCGGGTTGACTATCGCCTCCGGCTTATTCATAGCATAGAATCGAGTTGTTGCTTGTTGTCCACGTCCTCTGCTCCCTTGAGCAGACGATCCCGCTTGCGACGCTTGACCGCATCCTTGCCCTCTGCTACCACTGGGCTGTTGTCGATCTGACCCTTGTTGATTCTGCCTCGGATGCTGTGTCACTTCAACATCTCTGCTCGGGCAATTCGACCTAAAATGCCCAGTCTGTCCACACAGATGGCAAGACATGTCATCAAAACTGTGGCCTAGTTGGCCCTATCGCTGCCACAGAAGCTGTACTGTATGCCTTTGATGGTGAAGAAACATAACCTCTTCCCTTACTCGGAGACCACTACGACGGTACACCAGAGCCTCTCATCACTGATAGTGCAACAAACATTGGCTTCTTGAAGCCATCAAACCTATGTCCCTGGAACTGAGCATGTCTCTTTTTAGGCATAGATTCCCTTTTCTCCCTTACTGACCGTTTGATCCTCCGGACAGATTCCACAAACGTAGCAAACCACTCACGGTTCTCCAATGCAGAAGCAAGTGTTGTCATCTCAGCACTCAGACCTTTCTCAAAGCGTCTGATCCGCTCCTCATCTGTTGCTGCCATGTGAGGACAAAACCTCAACAAGTCCATGAACTTGGCTTCGTACTCGGTGATGTTCATCGTCCCTTGTCGCAAACGCTCAAACTGACTGATCTTCTCATCCAGATACATCTTTAGAAAGTATCTGTTGACGAACTCGCGCCGAAAAACTTCCCAAAAGATCACCTCACCAGGCCGCTTCTCTTCCTCGATGGTACACCAGTGACCAACACTACCTTTCAGAAGGTAGACAGCATGCTTTACTTTGTCTGCTTTGGGGATGTCGAGGATCCGGAAAGCCTTTTCAAGACTTGTCATCCACAGATCTACATCCGCTAGATCAGTCGTTCCAGCATAATCCGAAGCTCCGACTCGGCGAAGCCGCTCAAAGGTCTTCCCAATACCTGATGTTTGTCCATGGGGAGCATGTGCTCTCGGAGGAGGCACTGGCAATAGCTCAACCATGAGATTCATCATAGCCATTATCTGCCCCATAAGTTGTTGATAGGCAGGGTGTTCAAGATTGGCTGGGTTAGGTTGGGGGACCTCAAGCACCAGATCTTCATGTGCCTGCCCTATAGCTCCATCAACAGATGCAGCATCATTGTGCTCAGCAGCATGTTCTTCATGGTTTCCATACATCTTGGCTTTTCTTCCGCTGAAGGCAGAAGATAACTGTGAGAAAATCTGGAAAACTCATAAGAACAGACACAACCTAGTCCTAAATCCCTGTAGACTCAGTGAACCTAGAGCTCTGATACCAAAAACTTGTGGCAACACATCCCACTATCACACAGACAGCGATGTGTTACGCGAAAATGTGCGGAAATCACCATAACCACAGATTTCCAAAAACACGGGTTAATTAAAATTGATTGTGGAAAGCTGATAAACTGAGAAACTATTACATTCAAGTCCTCATCCTGCAAGGAAACATGTTATATAAACATGTACAAGATCTGATACATGTCCACAGCTTAAAGGAATAACTGTCTAACCATCACATGAGTTCATGACCTATTTATACATACATAAAGGCCCACATTCGGCCAACAATAGGATACAAAACAACAACAATTATACATCATGAAACAACGTCAAACACCTCCAAGGACCTGAGAGTACAGGGATGACTCTAGACTCTACTACAAAACATCCAAAACAGCAGCATATCCATCGCTTGCCTTCTACTTCTCGTCTAGATGCTCGGCCGCAACTCCGCGACCACCACCACGTCTAGCTCAACCACCTAAAAAGGGTGTAAGCCAGCGGGGTGAGACACACTGTCCCAGCGAGAAACATAACTCCCTGCCAAAACTACGGAACCTCAGAAAGATAAAGCAAATAACTGATAAGAAGTATAACAAGAGCAGTTATAACATAAAGTTGTTCATACTGGCAGGTTTTCCAGGCATATACCAAGCATTTCTTTATGGAACATGAATAACAAGATGGAACTTATAAGGTTCTAACATATACCATGAGGAACATATAAGTAACTGTAAGATATGACAGGATTAACTACACAAGAAAGGCCTCAACCAATGCTTCATATTTGTCTTAAGCAGTAAATACTAAACGGTTGGATTACGTATTATTATGCCCTGAGGAAGTGCGTCGTACAGCTCAGATCCAACCGACGGCTGCAAAACCTGGAGCGGGTGCCATACAAGGTCAAATGGAAGAGCCGGACTCCACGACCTCCCACCTCGTGGTCAGTGCACGAGTACAACACAAGCAGGACCGTAGTCTCATGCTGAAGTGGCCTCAGCCACAGGGTCAGGCTACCCTCTGTGTAGCCCGCCTTGGTACAGGTATCGGCGCTAGTGAAACTGAGCCACGGGCCTGTTCACTGTGCTCTGAGCCATGAACGCATTCATGCTCCTCAAATCACATATCCTAAGCCATGGGCTCGTTCGCCATGCTCTTCACATACTGGGCTACGGGCCTGAATCCGCACCCTGGAGTCTACAACCGAAGTTGAACTCTTACCTCCTCACTTTAGGCTAGGAGAAACCTCACATATTCAACAATATGCGCTCCGGGTTAACCCGTAGGAGAACCCATTTCACCATCACTAGCTCCTGACGATGATGGATCTATGGCCAGGGAAACTACATGATATATTCCACTATGATTAATTAATATCATTTATATGGATTGCAAGATTCAACCAAGTTATATAACATGTAAATTATAACAAAATAAATAGTATGAAACTCAACAGTATGCTTTCACTGTAATCAACATCATCGTGATCCATCACAAGGATCCATGTTACATGTTATCACTTGGCCTCTTGCCAATCATCCAGATCCATCCCAAGGATCATCACATACCATGGGATCTCAATCCCTCATCACATAGTGCCACTGCCTCTCAAGGCTTACATCATCATCATGGGATAGCAATCCCCAATACTGTAGTCAAGTACATCATACAGATTATCTCAATATCAAGTGTAACCATCACAGCAGGGTTACTCAACATATACATATACCTCATATCCCTTTTAATTGGCTATGCATCACCTGCATGGTTAGTGCACACAATAATCATAGGCTTAACAGAAAGACCATGCTTATCAATATAGGGTAATATTAATGACTATATATATTAAGCCTCAACTTGTGATCATGAGCTTAGGTTTCATTATAAAGCAAACCATACTACATGCTTACCATATGTTTAGCATTATACAACATATCATGATGGTCACATACATGGGTAAAGACATATGTGTTACATAAACAAGCTTTACCATTACGATTACCATTCAGCATGTCGATTTATATGGGGGGCAGAACCCTGACTAAAAGCATCACAAACCCTCACCATAAGCTGTATCGGGCAGGGCTCACCCTATCGCCCAACCATAACAGTCGACACAAGAAGGACTTCCTGCAACGCAGCGTCAGGTGTGTCGTGCCGCAAGGTATCGTGTAACACAGCATCACCACCAAGGCAACAACAACTAAACGTGCAACTAAACAAGGAAAGCATGTCGTGCGACAGGGTGTTGGGCACCGAAGCCTATCGGGCAACGCCTGTGTCGGGCATCACAAGTACCGCGTAATGCCCTTCACAAAACCACTAGCAGCGCCTATCTCAAGAGTACAACGACAACCAACAACGTCTAGATCAGGGGTGTAACTCAAACTATCACCAAGGGACCTATCGTCTAGCCAACTAAACCAGGGCCTAACGGCCGTCACAAGGTAGAGAGGTAGTGTGACGCCCATCACAGAGACCAGGGGTATCGTCCACCACCAACATAACATATCGTCCAAGGGTCTAGGTCTTGTCGGGCAGCACCTCCCCAATATCATAATGACCAAAGAGCAACTCACAAGATCGTCATCCACCTCAAGCACAAGGGCACCCAAAACCCTAATGGGTCAAGAAGATGGCTCACCTCAATCGACAAAGAAAGAGGGGTCTTTCACATCATCTGTCACCAAACGGGCAACTCAAGGATCAACCCTAGAAAGGTTCACCACTATCACCAAGCTCACCCTTCTAGTCCATGGTGAGAGGAGGGTGTTGCTCAAGCAACTAGAACACAAGCTCACCTCAATCGACTAAGAGAGAGGGGTGTTTCTCATGATTCTAGGAGCTCAAACTCACTCCTCTAGACCAAGGAGAGAAAGGAGTATTGCTCACAAAGAAACCTTAGATCACAAGGATCGGCCAACATGGATACTTAAGCAAGATGCTAATCTAACAACATATAAACAAGATCATAGAATTAGATAGTGTAGTTAGGGTTAGGAGTTATGTAACCCACCTTAAGCAAGCTCCAAGCTCCTAGCTCCAAGCACCACCAAGCAAGGAAGAAGGAGACTCCAAGGATATCGGCCACCAAGCTTGCTCCTCCAAGGGTATCGGCCACCAACTTGCAAGAAAGGGAGTGTGTCGTGCACACCAAGGTGGAGAAGAAACTAAGGGACCAAAGGAACTCTTAGCAAGGGAAAGTGAACACCTATATACAAGGGAAGGGAGGAGAAAACAAGGTTTAACTAAGCAAGGTGTCGCCCACCTAGGGACACTTGTCCTAGTGCACGAGCCACCACTCTAGCAAGCCCTAAACACATGTCCAAGGTCATTGCTACATGCAAGCATCAAGCACCAAGTGTCCACTAGGGGTGACACAAATGAGGTCAAAACTTGGTCAAAGGCTCTTGGGCGACACACCATCAGCACCATGGGTGATACATTAGGGTGATACACCCCTATGAGTGACACACCTCCATGGGTGACACACCTCCATGGGCGATACACCCACCTCCTTGCCCAACACAAGGTCCAAAGGAAACAAAAGCAAGACACCACAAGGCCCAACAAGCTCGACTAGGTCCAAAGGAACTCAAGCAATGAGCCCAAACCTTCCCCTCAACACTAGAGGAAGCAAAGAGAGAGAGGAACACCTCACAAGGTGGCAAACTTGCCCACAAACCCTAGATTTTGGTTATTTGCAAGTAGCACATCCAACTGTCAACAAAGCACAACTAAACCCTAATCACCACTAAAGGTGATTAGCAAGCAACAAAGCATCAAGAATAAGAGAAGCAAACAGGGTAAACCCTAAATGAAGGTCAGGGTCCTTACACACATGGTCGAAGTATTCGAAGACTCTCACAAACTATGAAATATACTAGTGAAGAAAATGAGATTGTAAACTTGCAAGGAAAACTTTAGATATTATCATCAACAAGATGCACCAAAAGTAGAAGGATCCCAACTCTTTTGGGATTGGATGCTACCTTGAGGACAACACTTACAAAAATGGGGTAACAAACTTGGGTGATAGAATTTCAATCATTTCCGTACAACCTTTGTTAAAGATTAGGATTCACCAATATTCTCCTAACCACAATGATTATTAACAAGCAGACTCTTCTATTATGAACCCAATGTAGATCATAGAAGACATTTCAGTCAAGGTTGGCAAGGATGCCTATGTACCTAGTAATTTTTTTATCATGAACATCAAGGAGGATCTTAGATATCATCTAATTTTGGGCCGCCCATTCCTAAACACAACCATATATTTGATTTTTGAGGAAGAGGGAACTATTCTTTTGAAGTAAGGGAGAGAGAAAGTTGAATTCACGGTGTTTGACAGTTTGAAAGGGTCTAGCATCCATGAGCTTCTTGCTTGACTGCATTGTTAATTATTCTAACTTAGACATGATAATGAATTTTTTGAAGACCCTTTGCAAACAACCCTAACCATCTAGGATAGTCGAGATTTTGATGATGAATAGTTTTATTGATGTCGATCCCACTTATACATCTATGAAGAGGAACCAAATTTTGAATTTAAAGAGTCAAAAATGATAGTAATGATTGAACAAAGGCAAAAAACATCCAAGGTTCTAGAGATGAAGGCCATACTAAAAGGGATGAAATATCTCTATGTTGATGAGAAGGAAGTCTATCCCATGATCATACATTTAGATCTTACTTTAGACTAGAAATATCTAATTGATTCAAGCTGAGGAATATAAAGGCAGCCTAGGATATAAGATGATTGATCTTACAGGTAAAAGACAACCCATGTTCATGCATCATATCCCCATGGTAGACGAATATAAACCATCTAGATACTCCCATAACAATTTGAATCCCTACATGAACAAGGTGGTTCATTTAGAAGTTATAAACTACTCAAGGGTGGGATTATCTATCCCATTTTAGATTATCCTTGGGTAAGTGTAATAAGGCAGTCCCAAGAAAAGGCGGTACTACAGTTGCAAAGAATGAAAAGAATGAGGCCATTACCATCCACGCTCTTATGGGATGGAGGATATGTATTGACTATAGAAATCTAAAAAATGCCACATGAACTTATCACTTCACCCTTCCTTTTTTTATCAGTCTTGGAGTGTCTGGCACATTAAGAAATTTTCTACTATTTAGATGGTTACTCAAATTTCTATCAAATTCCATTCACCCTGATGACCAGGAGAAGATCACCATTTTACCTTTCAGCACTTATGCCTTTAGGTGGATGCTTTTTGGGCTATGCAATACTCTTGCCACGTTCCATTTTGGCATGGAAGGCATCTTTATATATTGAAAGAACGTTTGATGGAGGTTATATGGATGAATTCTCTGTGTATTGTGACTATTTTGATTTTTTTTTGCATCACCTTTCTCTTGTGTTAGAAAAGTGTGAGGAAGCACATCTTGTGTTGAATCAGGAGAAGGTCCACTTCATGGTGAAGGAGGGCATTATTCTTGGCCACAAAATGAGAAATAAGGAATAGAGGTAGGCAACGCAAAAATTGAAGTTATTGCCAAGATTCCACACCATCGACACTGAAGATAGTTCATTCCTACTTGGGCCATGCAAGTTTCTATAGAAGGTTGATCAGGGATTTATCTAATATTACAAAGCCCCTAACAAATCTTTTTCTTAAGGATGTTTTTTTCTCATTTGATGTTGTATTCATGGAAACCTTCACCAATTTGGAGGTTTCTCTTGTTACTACACCCATCATCATGGCACTAGACTGGTCTTAATCCTATGATATCATGTCAGATGTCATAAACTATGTAGTTGGAGAAGTTATGGGGCATTTGATTGACAAAAGGCACCATGTCATATATTATGTCTCAAATACATTAGATGAACCACAACAAAACTATGCCAAAATCAAGAAGGAGACGCTTTCTATTATTTATGCCTATCAAAAATTTAAATCATATCCTTTTGGATCAAAGGTGATTGTCTACATTGAACACACTTCTATTATCTACTTGATGATGTAGAAGGACACAAACACCAAGATAATTCAGTGGATTCTATTGTTACTAGAGTTTAATTTGAAAATACATGACAAGAATGGGAGTGATAACATGATGGTTGATCACCTTAGCCACACTAATTGTATTTTCAATGACATCATGCAAATTGAATATTTTCTCCCCAATGACTAGCTGATGAAAATTTCATCAGACTTCCATTGGTTTGTAGAGTTTGTAAACTATCTAGCTACTAGATTTTTACATCTAGAATACACTCATCATTCCAAGAAAAGTTCACGCACGTTGCCAATAACTATTATTGGGAAAAGACGTACCTCTTTTGGTCAGCATTGATGGTTTTTATTAAGGGTGTGTCAGGAAAGAAGGAGGGTAGTCTATTCTTGAGAAGTGCCACTCATGCCCAATAGATGGAAACATGAGCACAAAGAATCCGCACTGAAGGCCCTCCATATGTGGTTTCTACTAGCGTACAATATTGAAATATGCATATGAATTCCTTCTCT
The DNA here is from genome assembly GCA_963693085.1 of Alisma plantago-aquatica. NCBI lineage: Eukaryota > Viridiplantae > Streptophyta > Magnoliopsida > Alismatales > Alismataceae > Alisma > Alisma plantago-aquatica. The sequence goes on from OY856412.1 coordinate 420,611,074, forward strand.
CTTGTTATTAGTCTCAAAGGTCAAGAAACATATGAAAGAGATATGAAACGTCTTTATTTGCTTGGTAGGTGGTTGAGATCATTAAGGTATCAGGAATGGACTACACGGGTCCATTTCCCCCATCTTGTGGCTACTTTTACTTCCTAGTTGTAATGGATTACATCTTGAAGTGGATAGAGGCATTCCCCAAAGTCTCCAAAGACTCCAAGCATGTAATGGAGATTTTCAAGGACATCATATTTTCCACATTTAAGGTGCCACACAACTTTATCTGATGGAGGAGCACATTTCTTGAAGAAGAAATTTGGACACTTGTTGCAAAAATATGGCTAGAATAACTGAGTATCTTCTTCATACCATCAACATAAAAGTGATCAAGTATAGGTCTCAACAAACATATCAAAGCTATTATATAAAAGATAGTAATGTACACAAGGAAGGATTGGGTGTTGAAGCTTAACAATGCAATTTGACCATAGAGGATAGGTTTCAAGATGACAATGGGCACCGCATCTTTCTACTTAATCTATAGTAAATAATTCCATCTTCCTATAAAGAGGGATCATAAAGCTAGTTGGGCAATCCAAATTCTGAATTATGATTTATCTCTAGTTGGAGAAAAATTATTCCTTGGACTGCAAGAGTTGGAGGAATTTTGTATGTATGCATATAATAACAAACACATGTATAAGGAGAAGACAAATATGTGGTACGATGACCACTCGAAGAGGAAGGAAATCCAAGTGGGAGATCAAGTCCTGCTCTACAACTCCTAATTGTGGTTGTTCCTATGGAAGATAAAGTCCCATTGGCATGGGCCATATCCGGTGAAGAATATCTACCCAAATGGAGCCTTTGAATTGTGGTACAAAGTCATATGAGAATTTGTTGCAAATGGACACAGGATGAAGTGATACATTACTTCTAATATCATCATGCACGGGAAGTAACATCACTTCCCCTTTCCAATCTGATTACCATATGAGGATTCAGGCAGTAAGCTAGGGACATTAACTTTTTTGGGGTCAACCTAGCAGTCATTTTTTAGATTTAATTTCTTGCATCAGGAGTAGTTAGATTGCACTTCATTTCCACTTAGTTCATATTCTATTTGCATTTCATAGTTACATAATTAGTTGAATTGGATATTTGTTGATATTGATGTAGGTTGAAGTCCAAACTGAATGAAACACTACCGTCCCCTCAATTGGGTGATTGGATAATCCAGTTAACCAACAGGGAGGGTCACTTTACTAGAGAAGGCTTGCAGGAGAGTTGGATGATAAGAAAAACCAGTCGATCAACCCACATGTAGCAGGGGCATCTGCTCCGATTCAAGTTGGATGACACAAAGATTCAATATTCTGACTCAAGGGTACATGACAATTCCAGAGTCACTGGATTTGGCAAGGCAATACCAATTGGATGATTTGTTTCTCCTTTTTCCCTATTGGAGGGTGTTAGTACATTATAGTATCTACTAGACTTTTTCAATGCATTTCCAACCTTCTGATTTGCCCAATGAGTTGACAAATTGTCCCGGGATCCCTTTCACAAATGAAGCTAATCAGACAGCCGACTCTAGCCAAGCAAGTTAGACGACTGACAATTATTCCTCCATGCTCCTCAATTACCCAATCGGTCAGCTCAATCCAAGCAAGTGAGGTGACTAAAAACTGATCTTCAAAGTAGGGTACATGTGTCATTTAGGTAATTCAAAGAAAGTGAGTCATTTGACTGGACATTCTCCATTCATATAAGCAAATTGAAGGGAAAGGCAATTGACACCAAGCAAACCCCTCAAATGTCCTAGGATGATGATGACACTCCCCTCTTTCCTCTAATACCCTCCTCGTGAGTTGCCTCTATACCCATCTAGGTCAGCAGACCAACTAACCATGATCGACTGACGTGGATCCAACAAACTTCCCTAGTGTGTTGTTTCACTCCCTTGCGTTGGCTGTTTTTCCCTACTAAGTCGGTCGATTTGCCTCCTCTCCACTGTCGGATTCAGCTTCTCACCGAGAAGTGGCCTTCTTACACATGCCCAGCCCCTCTTCCACTCCCTCTTCATGATGAATTGATCGACCCACACTCAAAGAATCAAGTGACAAGGAAATAATACACCCCAACATCTACCACCACAAAATTATTTCCAATTGGCCATTGACAAGCCCACCAGTCACCTTGATCATGCAGCTCATGGTGTTCCCCCTCCCATTAGAAATTAGCCGGATCACTCAACAATTTTCTTGAAATGATTGCATCAGAGATACAGACCCAAATCCTAGTCTTTTGCTTCACTCTCTGAGTCACCTAACTCATTTTAGTGAACATCTATGATAGCCTTTCTAGTTGTCCGGATGGTTCCTATAATATCCTCAAATTTGATGAATTTTAATCATAAGTACATATTACTTGATTTGATAAGTAGATTCCTTAAGTTCATTATTGATGGAATACTAAAGATAACTTTTTGGAATGGGTTCAACCCATGGCCCATGTTACAACCCCAATTTTTGGGTTCATTTGGTGAGAAATGTAATTTCTCCAATTAAAGATATTTGAACAAATAATGATATAATTTGTTTTGAATAAAAGGATTTCGTTTGCAATAGCCTTGTTGGTTGTTTTGTGGGCTTTATTGGTTATTGGGCCCAATAACAAGGAAAAGACAAAAGAAACTCCATTATTAATGATAAATAGAGTTCATGAAAGATAAGTTGTTAGTTTGGAAGGAACTAAAGATGAGAATTGGGCCTAATGATCATGTCGTCAATTAAAAGGATAAAAATGGTAGTTGAAATGTAAAAGAGGCATAATGGACTTAATTGATGTTTAATTGTGCCTTTAATCCGAAATTAGGGTTATATGTTGTTAAAAGATAACCTTAATATCTTTCGTGAAGAATAGATGAGATAATTGGGTTTGTGAGTAACTATATAAAATTAGGGATTAAAATAGTATAAATGAAGAGAAACCCTAATTGCAATGGAAACCCAAAGTGGACTAGAAAACCTAGGAAGCGATCTAGGTTTAATAGACCTTGATGGCATGATCAATAATAGGAAACTGGATGCATATTTTAGGATTGTCTTGTGTGCTTGCTTATTACTGGATTACTTGCTTAGTTGGATTATTTTTGCACTCAAGTCATCCTGACAGGTATGTGGTTATGCTTATGAATACCTCGAATTAGTTTTCTGAGGATTTCTGAAGTTTTCATCGGTGACATGAATTAAACTGTTGGATGAATTTAATTCATGCAAACTATAATGTGGATATGACTATAACCTAAGATATGTGCCTACTAGCTCAGATCCTAGTCCCCTCTGTAGCTTGATAGATTGACCTAGTATATTGATACCTATGGGGTAGGTCCATCAGGTCATTGGATGATTTGGTACATGGATACCAATGCGTAGGTCCATCAAGTCACCTTGAGTCAGGGATTTGGCTACCTTTGGGTAGGGCCATGCGACTCCATTGGCTACCTGTGAGGTAGGGCCATGGGGGTAAGGATATACCATGTGAGAGAGGTAGTATCCAAGTCCAGTGCAGGGACAACACAGAAATAGGGGATAGGTAAGGATAGTTGCATGATTATTTTTAAATGATATTTGGCTGATGACATTGTTAGCATAGTTGCATGATTATTGTTTACCCCACATACCATCATATTCATTTATGCTGACCGACGTTTTGTTTGTCGGCATTTTAGGTACAAACTCAAAAGGACAAACAGTAAATTGACACATTATGAATACATGAATTAAAGTGCAAGGAGGATTAGTTAGAATAGTATCCATAAGTGGATAGAAGTTTAGAAATCCTAGTTTTTCAAAAGGTATACAAAAAGTTTATTTTATACCAGATTTTAGTTTAGTTTGTAGAATTTGATAATTATTATTGATTATTTTTCAATAACGGCTCTGACCTCTTGGTCTCCCTTAATTGGGATAGCGGCTCTGACCTCTTGGTCTCCCTTAATTGGGGGTTACCAGGAGGCGGGGTCGTTACATTTGGTATCAGAGCATAGGTTCCTCATTTAATCGTTAATACTTATTAAATTTTGAAAATTCCATAGAACCAAGGGAGTTATTAGAGGATTTTCTGAAAGACAGAGGTGTCTAGAAAAGGATCACGTCCGGGGGCTGGCAATATTTTCCTCCGCACCGTTAGTCAGAATATAAGGACTCCCAAATTTGTGTGATTACCTAGCCAATGTCTTAGGATCTGACTCAAAATAAGATAACCTTAGGACTCTCTCATCTTGTTCATCCCTTCTCAACTGAAATGTTGTAAAGGATTTTAAGGATTATGGTTTTCTCTCTCTCCTCACCCTCTCGAGGTATGGGTAAGGTTGATAAGGTTTAAGGAATCCTCAACCAAATTAATGAAAAGCATGTAAATAAGATGTCATGGACAAAAGCTTAATAGTTTAAGCGTAAAATAAAGAATAGTTGCATGCTTAGGTAATATGACATGAGTTGTCATGCCCTCAGGAGAGACCTGAGGCTAGACCTTCTTGTCATGAGGATGAGTAAAGATAGTTAGTCTTAGAGGTAGAGACCTCCATTATAAGTAGAGACCCGGCACATCCTCTGAGGACGATGCTAACCTTAACCCTAAGTGGTGGTTAGAGAGAGAGATGACACGATGAGGTAGATGTCATGATAGACCAGGTGTGTGGGTGGACATGCTTTTGGATGTCCATGACGATATGAGCCATGTGAGGTCAGATGACCTAGTACCTTTGGTGACCCAACCCTAGAAAGGGTCGTTCATGTTAGAAGGAAGGATAGCTCCTTCAATGATGAGGATAGCAAAGAACCTATAGATACCCTATGGGATTATGTGAGTAGGGCATAGTATGCACCCAGAATACATCAGTAGTGTGGGCAGTAGGTTGAAACCCTGGCCAGGAGAGTATGAGGGATAGCTTATGAGATAAGCATAAAGATCTATGGATAATCTTGAACGAATGCAAGTTTGCACATAGGCTTTACCCATGTAGGAGTATGTTGTGAGTTTGATACATCATGGGGAGAGGACCTCTAGTAGTAAGGTTGTTTTTAGAGTTAGATCTAGAGAGAGAGAGAGCAGGATCCAAGCCAGAAGGTTGGAATCTTAGACTCTGAGATGTGAGGAACAGTGGGGAGTTGAGGATCATGCGACCTAAGTGGATGGTTGCGGTTGCCTCATACATGATCCCTAGAGGATAATTGTATCTTGGTTTCCTTTAGAGGAACCAAACCATAAAGAGAGGATGAGGCTTCTAGTACCTATGGTATAGGTGTTTACCTTCTGAGATGGGAAGAAGAGTTCCTTAGACCTGAAGAGGTTTAGTAACAGGTTGTGAGGCCTTATACCTTGTTGGTTGTCCCTGAAGAGGACTCCACTCTGAAGTGTTGCTTGAATAGAAGGATGGTAGGAAGTGCATGTCATACCTTGTACATGTTTGGTTCATGGTTAAGAGGTTGAGCATGCAGTTGAACACCCAAAAAGTGAACCTAGGGTTCTTAGACCTAAGAGGGGAAGTGGTGTACCTGATGCTCATGATGAGATTTGAGTTTCTATAGAGTTGAGCATGGAACTCCTCATGCTTGGAGGAAAGGGAAACCCCTTAAGTTTAAGGTATGTTTGATGAACCCCTCACAGCTCAGTTGGTGACATGGGAAGGTGGGATCTTGGCCCCATGTTGAGGAATGAGAACAAGTATGACCTAGCATGGTTTAGTAGGTGGTCTGTTTGTGCCTTAGTAGCATGCTAGGGTTAAGCATGCTTAGGTGGATGTAAACCCTAGACATAAGGAGGTTTGCAAACTTTGTTATCAAGATGTAGTTTCCTCCCATCCTGGGAGAGGGACCCTTTTGTAGGGTGTATACCAGTTTTGTTGGTTTTGAGGCAACCTAAAGAGGTCTCAATAGGATCTTGAGAAGCTAAGTGAAAAGTACATAGTAAGAGAATGAACCTATAGACCTATAGATAACCATCTCTAAGTGCATGTGGATGGGTTACCATGGAGGTAACCAGTATGGGGACTGACGAAGGTAGGCAGGTCGCCATGACCCCTATGGAAGGATGAAAGTCAGCCCAGGAATGCAGAGAGAGATGATGAAGGCTTGGGTAAGGTTCTAAGTTGGACATGTACTATGTTAGAATCCAAAGTCTATCCAAGGGTCAGTAGGGATAAGACTGATGGAAGTAGGAGTTGCCTAATTCCCTAGTGGCACATGACCATAGGGTTGGGAGGTAACAACTATCATTGTCTGAGGGCCAAGGGTTAGGAGATTGATCACCTTCATGAACTCATGGGACCCAAAGGGAAGATGAGTAGGGCACTCTCTGGATGCATAAGGGAAGAGGGATGACCCCAGAAGTGTCGGCATCCTACAGACCTAGAGGATATGACCAAGGATTGTGTGGTGAACCAAGTAGATTTGAGACCAATTTTCCATTAAAGTAACTTGGATATCAAGATGACTGTGATGTTGAGACATAAGTTGCACGTTTCAACTTAGATTTGAAGGTGTATTGGAAAGGTGGGATGTACCATCTCTACTCTTAGAATAGGAAGAACTTTGTATTTGGATTGCAGCCAAATTCTTATTTCCTCTTGTTATGGGAGTGAGAGATAGGACAGTACACATGTCATACACCAAGGATAAAAGATGATGTGAGTTGGAACATTGCTATGAGGTATGAGGATAGAGATGATAACATACCCTTGTGGAGTGAATGGTTTACAATCATCAAGAGGACTATGGTAGTCATCTTATAAGGATGTCATTAGCATAAGCTGTATAAGATTGAGTTTGATAACCAAGAAGATGAACTCTGAGTTTTCTTGATGAAGATAGACTTAGAGCTTGAGATGGGATGATAAGTGGAATAAATGGAGGTGTATGTTTTCAACATTACAGTACACATAAGGATGTGAGGCGGTAATGGATTCTTTGGTTGAGATGCAACTGCCTAGTTAGCTAGAGGCTAGAAGAGGTTGTTAGGTTAACCCTAAGTTTGAAAAAAAAGATATGTTTGGGCTAACACTCAGATGTAACGAGATCTGTTGAACAAGTTAGTAGTTGTTTGGTTAAGCCAGCCTAGGCCTAGATGCAATAAAAGGATGGTTGTAGAACCTCAGATGCACTTCTCTGGAAAATAAGGTGATGGAACCCCGACTAGAGTGGTTTAGGGTTTCTGAAGAATCCATCTTGAGGAATCATGACATACAGGAGATCATGATTTTAAGTTCATCATATACCAAAGATAGTAAGTGACAGTAGTACATTGGATACTTAAGATGAAGTTGCACGTGGTTTGTCGCCATGCAAGCCAAGAGGTGAAGGACGAACATCAGTAACCCAAAGAGTTGATGTGGAGGATAAAGAGTCCTCAAGAGGGAATGGGAGTTCATCATTATGGATGTTTTGGTAAGTCTCCCCTAGACCAAGGAAGGTCAAGATGCAATATAGGTTATGGTAGATCTCCTTACCTAGATGACATGAGAAAGAAAGAATGTTGTCAAGGGACATATCCGGTTGAACTACATAGGAGAGAGAGATGGTTCAACTACATTATGATGTGAGTTCAAAAGTTCTTGAGTATAACCTAAAGATTCACTTCGATGCAGTGGAAGTACATACATGAAGAACTCAATGTTAGTACAGTTTATCACCCCTAACTAATGGTTAGTATGATCCATACTAGAGGGTCTGATGAGAGCATGTGTGCTCATTCAGGGTGATACATAGAGACAGTTCTTGTCCTCTGTAAGATGTGATGATGACCACCATAGCCAGTATCGAGATGTAAAGAAGCTCTATAAGGGAGGTTGTGTCGGTCACCACTTCATCAAGATGATGTTGGTGAAGGGACCTCACGAAGGTCAGAAAAGGACCACAGTGTGTGCAGTTGAAGTCACTTTAATCGTGCAATGGCTGAATGAGAGCCCAGGGGCGACATGAGTCGTGAGATGATGCAAAGCGGACTGACATGCAGTTCACTGTGGGAGAGTATGTGATGTGAAAATCCAACCCCTCTAAGTTATAGCTAAGAGAGTTGAGTCCCGACTGCATGGTCCATTTGAGATGGAATGGTGGAGATGGTTGTGTTTGTCCTTACCCCTCAGGATAACATGATGAAAAATGTGTTCCATGAGTCCAATCTAGAGCACTATGTGAGGTACCCTAGCCATGTGCAGAGCCCTGAACCTATTCACCTTTATGAGAGGCTGAAATGTCCTGAGTCACCTATGAGGGTACGATATGCCAAGGTGAGAGAGAACTTAGATGAAAGAATATGAGGTGATGAAGGTTCTTGGGAAGCACCATGGAAAGGGTGAGGCCACATGGGAGCCATGATGGACAAAGGAAAGACTTATCATGTTTGTTTACGTGCCTGGTGGAATTTTGGGGGCAAAATTCCTATAAGAGGGGAAGGATGTTACAACCCCAATTTTTGGGTTCTTTTGGTGAGAAATGTAATTTCTCCTATTAAAGATATTTGAAAAAATAATGATATAATTTGTTTTGAATAAAAGGATTTCGTTTTCAATAGCCTTGTTGGTTGTTTTGTGGGCTTTATTGGCTATTGGGCCCAATAACAAGGAAAAGACAAAAGAAACTCCATTATTAATGATAAATAGAGTTCATGAAAGATAAGTTGTTAGTTTGGAAGGAACCAAAGATGATAATTGGACCTAATGATTATGTCATGAATTAAAAGGATAAAAATGGTAGTTGTAATGTAAAATAGGCATAATGGACTTAATTGATGTTTAATTGTGCCTTTAATCTGAAATTAGGCTTATATGTTGTTAAAAGATAACCTTAACTTTCATGAAGAATAGATGAGATAATTAGGGTTTGTGAGTAATTGTATAAAATTAGGGTTTAAAATAGTATAAATGAAGAGAAACCCTAATTGCAATGGAAACCCTAAAAGTGGACTAGAAAACCAAGGAAGTGAGCTAGGTTTAATAGACCATGATGGCATGGTCAATAATAGAAAATTGGATGCATATTTCAGGATCGTTTTGTATTCTTGCTTGTTACTGGATTACTTGCTTAGTTGGATTATTTCTTCACTCAAGTCATCCTGATAGGTATGTGGTTACGCTTATGAATATCTTGAATTAGTTTTTCGAGGATTTCCAAAGTTTTCATCAGTGACTTGAATTAAACTGTTGGATGAATTTAATTCATGCAAACTATAATGTGGATATGACTATCACCTAAGATATGTGCCTACTAGCTCAGATCCTAGTCCCCTCTATAGCTTGATAGAATGACCTAGTACATGGCTACCTATGGGGTAGGTCCATCAGGTCATTGGATGACTTTGTACATGGCTACCAATGGGGTAGGTCCATCAAGTCACCTTGAGTTAGGGATTGGGCTACCTTTGGGTAGGTCCATGCAACTCCATAACCCTAAGTATTGGCTACCTGTGGGTAGGGACATGGGGGTAAGGATCTACCATGTGAGAGAGGTAGTATCCAAGTCCACTGCAGGGACAACACAGAGATAGGGGATCGGTAAGGATTGAGTAGTATTGCTTAAGACGTAATCTTGGTTGTTAAATGATATTTGGTTGATTACATTATTATCATAGTTGCATGTTTATTGTTTCCCCCACATACCAGCATATTCATTTATGTTGACCGACGTTTTCTCTGTCGGCGTTTTAGGTACCTCAAAAGGACAAATAGTAAATTGGCACATTGTGAATACATGAAATAAAGTGCAAGGAGGATTAGTTATAATAGTATCCATAAGTGGATAGAAGTTTAGATATCCCAGTTTCTCAAAAGGTATGCAAAAAGTTTATTTTATACCAGATTTCAGTTTAGTTGGTAGAATTTGATAACTATTATTGATTATTTGTCGAACCCTTGATTCAGAAATTGGGATAACGGTTCTGACCTCTTGGTCTCCCTTAATTGGGGGTTACTGGGAGGTGGGGTCGCTACGGCCCAAGTGAGGCCCATGAGACTATTTTCCTATCAAACATGTCCTTGTTGCACAAGTCAAAGAAATAAAAGGAATTCATGAAAAATAAAAGATAATGGCTTTAAGTTTTGTTAGAAAATAGAAATATGAGATAATGGGAAAGTTTCTAAGAGATTCTAAGATAAGGTGTAATTTAGATAATTAATGGAGTAATTATCTAACCATGAATGACAACACATGATTTGAGGCGTAAAATAGTGATATTTCAATCTAACTTTTAGAATACCTGAATATAATGAGGAAACTAAGATAGTTCTAGAATTTGGGATAAAAGAACGTTCCATGAGACAATGATAATTGAATTAAAGAAATGTTTAAAAGAGAAATATTTGTATATGAAAGATATCTCAATAAATCCCACAAATTAGACATAAGTGGGAAAAGGTATTAATGAGTTTTATAATTGATTTGAGGAGTACATCAAAGAGAGATAAAGAACAATCTAGATTTCAAGTCATATAGAGTTGGCAAACAGTTTAATAATCAAATTATTCAATGTGTGGCACATAGTTATATGCACTCCTTTATTGATTTTGGTGTGTCAATCAAGTAAAATTAGTAATTAGAGAAATTCTTGAAGAACAAGTTGTTGATATATGTGTCTCTATATTGGAAAATTATAGAATGTTTTCCTTTTGATAATCATACATACTTTTTCCATGGGTACTTGATAACTATGAGAAAGAACGAAACTAAAGGGAGGAAAGTAAAAAAGGAATAATTTGGATAAGCCATATACTCATGTACATGGAAAGGAAACAATAGAATCGGAAAGCATTTAATTATGGGGTGGAAGTGAGTCCTGAAGAGGAAAGGCAATGGAAGTTTCCATTAGAATATTGTATAAAGATATAGGTTTCTATCCTTCTCATTGGATTCCCCCTCCCATTCTTTCTTCATCATCTTTCTCCTCGTAACCTTTACGGTTTTTCCTAGAGCCTATATAATAGGATGCAATATCCTCTCACATCCACGATTTGCATGATCCCTAGTCTACATATCCATGGGAAGCCCTAGAGATGTCAGGAAAATTCCCTCTTGACCGCACCCCATCATTCTCTTTCTTCCTAATGATAACACTTTCAGCAACAACAACAACATTTACATTGATGCTCTAGTCCATATCCAAGAAAAAGTATGGGGCGAACCCCTCTCTAGCATCCAACTGGATCACTTCCACCTGTCAGATTAACTCCACCAAGTTACACTAGCCTTCCCTTCCCTTTCCTCCCAACATCACAGGCTTTCATAGGCAACTACCTCCTTCCCGCGCCATGCACTAGTGATGTGGTAGCTCCATAGGTGGTCTCCAGAGGTCTTTGTGCCATCTCAGTGCTTAGGATGGCCCTCCTCATAGTGTTGAGGATAGGGCACCATGCTGAGGGAACTAGCAAATGCATTCCCTAAAGGTGTCACCAGCGTACAGGCATGATGTGGGTCGCGCAGTGTCAAGCCAAGATATTGGAAGGGAGTGTCTCTCGTGGGACCATGGCAGAATGCAAATGGTCCGACCCATTGTGCATCTAAGCCCAATGGGATTTGACCTAGTTAGTAGGAGCTGCCATGTTGACCCATGCACATGTAGTGTCAAGGAAGAATGTGGAAAATTGACACCCATGGATCTTGAATCCAATGATCAAGTTTTACTCAGTTAAGGTAAATTTTTGTAAATGCATATATTTCTAGGATGATTAATAATAGGCAAATGATATATCAAATTGATTAGGAGAATAAGAGGAATCTAATCAACTTTATTTTAATGCCTAAATATAATCCTAATTCAAAAGTAAGGATAATATACGATTAAGTAATGATTAATACATGTAAACCCTACATTAGTATATTAGCACGTTGAATATGTTCAAATGCTCTCAGTTCATGTTATAATAGGATATTATTGACTATAGCATGTATCTAAGATGATGATAATAATGATGATGTATTATTAAGTTTTCTAAAACAATAATCACATACATATAATGAATTAGGGGTTTGAAACAAATGATCATAACTTGTGGTAATCTTAATGAACATAATCCAATCTAAGTGTCCATAATACAAGTACATGATAAACTTGATGATTAGGCTTTCACCTAATGTTTAATATGTGATTGTATCAAGGTTTGTATCGTCATTGCTTGTCCAACCTAAGACAACCTTAAACCCTAGATTAGGATGTGAGTAGGGTTTTATCTGAATAATATGATTTTGACACTTTACATATACATGTAGATTACATGTTGATTGCTTGGATTTACTGATTGGATTTTCTGAACATACTTGAAGTATATATGCATGATATTTGCATGGTTTTACATAAGGTACGTGGTTACAATTATAAATACTCACATTATTGACAGCCAGTGTTTGTCGAGGATTTATCGAGGTTGTTGAAATAAATTGTTGGATGTTTATTTACATTCTACTGAATTATAATGCCACTATGAGTATCACATAAGCTCAAATATCAGATTTTGAACCCTAGGATGACATGTATCCAGGGGTGATGCACATGGACCCTAGAAGGGACAGTGATTATTTCCAAGATAGCATATCAAGTATGGTTTAGAATATGTAATGAAACTGTCAATTCATATTTGTAAGTAATTGATTGATTATATGTTTTTATATTACTTGCACACTTTTGCATGCACCCCATGTACACAAAATAGAAATATAATGATACGCATTTTGTTTCACGTTGTTTTACCTAAATGTGATTTATGAAGATACCAAGATATGGTGAATCAGATGAAATTGACTGAAGACATTAAAGTGAAGTAAAGGAGGATTAGTTAGATAATTCTTCTCTTATGTATAGTTCTCATGTTGGAAATTCATGTAACTCCTTAGAGGAGCATTATAAGATATCTTGTAAACATATATTAGTGAAATAATGGAAGTTATTTGCTATCATTTGTTATTTTTTAAAATATGGATCTTTAGAATTTTAGGTAATTGATCGCAACATTAAGGTCCTTTCTTAATTGGGGGTGCTGAAAAGTGAGGTCATTACATTTGGTATCTGAGCCCCAGATTATCAAATAATATATAATAGTTGCTAATCTCAAGTAATATTTATAAATACAAGGAAACTTATTAGCACATAGCTTGAAGATAATAATGTCTACAAAGGATCATGGTTTTGGGGGTTGGCAATATTTTCCTCTGCACCATTAAGTTGGTATACGAGGACTCCCTTCGCCAAAGTGATACCTTCCCGACCTGACCCTAGGGTTTTACTAAATTAATGTTTCCTGAAAGTCTTCTCATACCTAATTTCATCCATTTCTCATCCTATTGCTTGATAAACCCTAAAAGATATTTCCCTCCTCATCTCAAGTTACCACTTTTAAGAAGAAGTAGGATTAAGGCATCATGTACTAATAAATGTATGTGTAATTTGGAAATAATGAAAACATAAAGAAAATGTTTTATGGGTTTTCTTTTCCTTGCAAGGGTAAACCCTAGATGAAACTAGTGTTGGTTTAGGAAGACCATAAGTGAGGCAAGGGATATAGAAACCCTAAGATGCATGACATAGTCTCTAACTGTAACTCAAAAACCAAATAACGAAGTAGTGTGGGCAAAATAATGACCCTATTCCAAATAAACCCTAAGGAGAAAAGAGAAAACACAATGAGATTGGATACCCTAGCTTTCCCATGCATACAAATACGTGGAGTAATGCATGTATGAGTCAAGTGAAGAGTTTTGAATACATATATGAAACATAGGAAATCAATGGTTACACAAAATGGGAATATGAAACTCTATTTTTGACTTCTAGGAATGATGTCCTAGCCTGGGGTGGGTCAACCCAAGAATAGCAAAAGGACCTATGGAGGAAGAAAACCCCTAAACCAGTGACATTGATTTGTGGCTAGAAAGCCTAACCTTCAATGGTTGGACACCCTAACTGGGAAATGTGCCTCACACATGTATGAGTTGGCAGTAGTCTTACACCTAGGGGGTGTGGAAAAGTGATGATTACCCCTAGTGAGTGGGTATGCCATGAAGATTACCCCCAGGGAGTGGGTTTGCCATGATGATTACCCCAGAAAGTGGGTAGACCATGATGATTACCCCCAGCGAGTGGGTATGCCATGATGATTACTCCCAGTGAGTGGGTATGCCAGATGATTAGCCCCCACAAGTGGGTATGCCATGATGATTACCCCCAGTGAGTGGAAATGCCATGATGATTACCCTCAGTGAGTGGGTCGACCTGAGAGATTGAGAAATAAGGGTTGAGGAGTTATAAAAGAAAATGCATGTTTGATTACTTAATAAATTTTTAATTGTTATGGTCTTTTACATTGTTACACCTACGTGTACCACATATTTTGGTTGCATAAAAAGAAAATATAAAACCCACATTTCAACTTCTAGGTTTGGTGTTCGGACCTAGGGTGGGTCAACCCAAGAATAGGAAAAGGACCTATAGGGGAGAAAAACCCTAAACCTGTGGGATCAAGTTGTGGATAGAGAGCCTAAGCTCCTCCTGGGAGACAAGAAGACACCCCAGGTCAGGACCTTCCCTAGAAGGGTGGGTTCACAAATCAGCTTAAGAATTGAGTTGACCTTGAATGTCACCAAAGCTTCAAAAATTAAGTATACAAAGCATAAAAGCACATATATTGAGTATAATTCTTGGACCCAAGTATGCCATCTATGAGGGACACAATTACTAAGACCCTGATAGGGAAGGTCACAAAGAGGTCAGGCTAGTAAAGGAAGACCACCATGAAAGACCAAGCCTAGGAGGGAAGGTCACAATTAGCCCAATGCAGGGATGTAAAATGAAAATTAATGTGGACCCTAAGAGATGAAGAAAATTAAGGTTAAAGAATTACATATGAAAATGATATGCTCTCAATAAACCCTAGGTAGGGTAGAGTCGTGAGTCAATCCTAAGGTCAAGTAGGAATGATTAAAGGTACTTAAGACATATGAGGTTGGGAGGTGATCATGCCCTAAGTGCATAAGACCATGGGGTTAGGAGATAGACATCCATGTTTACACAAAGCCTATGGATTAGGAAATTGGCCACCTTCATGAGTTTATGAGGCCCAAGGGGTAACTGTGAGAGGAAAACCCTAAGTGCATAAGGCCTACAAGGCTAGGAGGGGATCACTCCAAAGGTACATGTACCCCTAGAGACCTTAGGAAATGACTAGGGCTAAAGAGAGATGAGATGTAAATGTAACAAATGTGAGAGGTCATGAAATAATGTTGACAAAACCTTGAAGGGAGTAGTGCATAAACTCATGAGTGAGAAATACACTACCCCTTGAGGTCATGAAATATAAGGATATTGTGGGATTAAAAATGTATTTATGGTTTAGAGACATTTTCCAAGTGTTTCAACCTAAAACTTAAAATTAAAAGATAATGTGTGTATACCATCTATGGTCTTGGAATGGCATGAACTTTGCTTTTGGGTTGCATCCCAACACTTATTTAATCTTATTTTGAGTGAGAGAGATTGGGTAGACACATGTTATGCTTAAAATTGACCTATGAGAAGGTATACCGTAAGTTGAATTTAAGAAGTGATCTAAGGTTTAAGATGTAACACCACACTTAGGTGAAACTAAATGAACAATAGGTTGGAATCCTAGGAAAATGTAATAACCAAATGGAAAATGTAAACATTAAGTAATAATCTTATGTAATGGATGAAGATGTGAGATAGCCTGGAATTGAATTCCGATACCAACCTTAGTAACAAAGTGAGGAATTTGCATATCAATAAAATATGTTAAAAGTATCCAAGAAGGGTTGATAACCCTAAGGTTTGAAGCTAAGTTGAGTTATCATTCTCCTTAACCTTACTAGGGGCTAGTTTGGTTAGGTGTAGTAGGGTGCAATTGTGTGAATTCAAAATGTAAAAATGTACATCAAACACACGCTTTGTGGTCTGGCTACACCCTACCAAATAGGCCATAGGTTTGAATTTTGGGTACAATATTCCTTTCAAGGAGGGGTGAATGTAATATTCTCAATTTTGGTTAATTTCAACTACAAGTTTATAAGACTTGATGTTACAACCTCAACTTTTGGGTCTATTTGGTGAGAACTGTGATTTCTCATATTAAAGATATTTGAACAAATAAAGGTATAATTTGTTTTGAATAAATGATTTTGTTTACAATAGCCTTGATGATTGTTTTGTGGGCTTTATTGGCTATTGGGCCCAACAACAAGGAAGAGACAAAAAGGAACTCCATTATTAATAACAAATGGAGAAAAGAAAAATGTAGAAACCTTTAGAAGGCAAAAATATATAATCCAAAGGTGGATTTCATGCCTCTTGGGTTCCTTGGGTTCCAAGGAGTACAAAGTTGCAAAAAGAAAGCAATAAGAAAGTAAAAGATCAATTAAATATTTCTTTATTAAGAAAGAAATTGAAAACAAAGATAAAATGTAGAAAATAAGTGAAAAGAGGTATATTTGAGTTATCCTTGATAAATGGAATGCCAATGAGGAAAATAAAAAGAAAAAGAGAAATCCTCAAAAAGAGATATTTAAATAAGAAATAAACAAGATAATGTGAAATAATGAATATAGATGCATCTAGAAGGATAATAAGTATCCTTAAAAAGGATTTTCGAAATCCTAGAGTTTCTTGGGGTCTAAGGAGCCCCAATGAAGAAAGAGGAAAGAGAAAATACCCATAATACAAAATAAGAGGATAATGTGCTACATAATTAATAACTTTTTGATATTATCAAAAGGGGATGTGAATTGCTTTAAGGAAGTTGATCCTCGTGGTCAATGGATTAAAAGTCAAGCACAAGGAGATTAAAATAGGTCATTTTCGGATTTCACTTTAAGTAAACAGATTCCTTAATAACCAAGGATTACTAATAAACAAGGAATATATTAAAGGAGAGAAGTTGCACCTAAATAAAGAAAGTAGGATAAACGGGACTTGTTTTCCCTATGGTTAAGCACAATGGGACGTTGCCATCCTTCCCTATATAAGGGTTGGATCCAGGGCCTCGAGCCAAAGAGATCTTGGGCATCTTTCTCTCCGTTTCTTCTTATTTCTGCATAAACCCTACCTAAGAGAGGGTGGAGTGATCCAGGGGACATCCAGGCTCTATGATGGAGTACAAGGGCGGCCTACAGTTTTCCAAACGACTAGGGGGGCGTAGCCATCATCCCCAAGCTCCCACTCTCGCGTCGGCCATCTGCAGCGGGACTGCAAGAACAGCAGATGGAGGAGCGCCGCAATCTGACCCAGGCTCTCTTTGGCCCTAGCTTGGGGCCCCACAGGCGCGGCAAGAGGTGGCAGAGCTAATGGGAATCCTCGTCGGT
Source organism: Alisma plantago-aquatica (assembly GCA_963693085.1). Classification (NCBI taxonomy): domain Eukaryota; kingdom Viridiplantae; phylum Streptophyta; class Magnoliopsida; order Alismatales; family Alismataceae; genus Alisma; species Alisma plantago-aquatica. Next base: position 420,628,416 of record OY856412.1, read on the forward strand.
TCCCTACAGATCCAGGGAAGGGAGACAACCCGTTCCTAGCCACTGTTGCTGCGGAAGCAAGAGTTATCGTGAGGTTGAAGACAACGCAGGCTTGCGTTGGACCGTTCTGCCCTCCGCGGGCTAGAGGAGCAATCGACTTAACCGAGGGCAGTATTGTCTTTCTGTTATGTTTCAAACACCAAGCAACATCGCATGAATAGGAGGACGTGGCAACGTGCCATTGGTCCAAACAGGTAATTCATAAAAAAATTCATATCTCAATATTCATAACTCCGTTGGTAGCAAATAATATATGCATTTTGCTTAGAAAAATGAGAGAAATTCATTAAAAATGGTTTTAGACGCTAATTCCGTTTGCAATTCGAAAATTAGAGTAATTTATCAACTTTAATGAATTAAAGATTAAGAAACCCTATTTAGAGATGATTAATGCTTTTAGTAGGGTTTAATGGATGATTAAAGTTTATATTAACTTGTTGATTGTAAAAAGGTACATTAATCACAAAAAGGATGCACTTTGCACATACTTAGTTTAATTGAGAATTCATGTGCATAAATGTGCTTTATTGGGCCTTGAAAACCCTAATATTAGTAAAAGTGACTCATAATAGTTTTAATTATTCAAAATCGTGAATAAAGCTAAGATATGATGATTTTAAGCTATTTCAAGAATAAAAGTTCTTAATTGTGGATAAATACTCTTAAGGTAGTAATTATGTTTTTTCTAATGGATAAAGGTAGTAATTAATGACAAATGGAGTTCATATGTGGTTTAGACCATAATGAACTATGAATTGATAATAAAGGAGCATAATGATCTTGTCATGGAGTAAAAGGATAAAAATTGGTAGCTTTAATGTAAAAGAGGCTTAACGGACTTAATTGATGATTAATTGTGATGTTTCTGAAATTAAGGTTATATGTTGTTAAAATGGTAACCTTAATAATTTTCGTGAAGGATAGATGAGAAATTAGGGTTTAAAAGAGTAAGATGAAGTAAAAACCCTAATTGCAAAGTAAACCCTGAAAGAGGTAGAAATCCTAAAAAGGAATAGAAACCTTAAGTAGCAAGATGGTTTGAATAGATTTTGATAAAAAGGAATTGGATGTTATTTCAGGATCTTGTTGTATGTGCTTGCTTGCTTGGATTTCTTACTTGCATGGACTATTTCTGTCTCAAATCAGCCTGACAGGTATGTGATTTCACTTATGAATATTTTGAATTAGTTTTTCGTGGTTTTCTGAAGTTTTCCTCAATGAATTGAATTAAATTGTTGGATGAATTTAATACATGCAAATTATAATGTGGATATGACTATCACTTAAGATATGTGCCTACTAGCTCAGATCCTAGTCCCCTCTGTGGCTAAATAGTTTGACCTAGTACATGGCTACCTATGGGGTAGGTCCATCAGGTCATTGGATGACTTAATACATGGCTACCAATGGGGTAGGTCCATCAAGTCACCTTGAGTCTGGGATTGGGCTACCTATGGGTAGTGCCATGCGACTCTTTAGCACACCATGAGTTAGGAATTGGGCTACCTATGGGTAGTGCCATGCGACTCAACCCTAGATATTGATCTACCTGTTAGGTAGAATCATGCGGGGTTTAATAGGGATCTACCATGAAGAAGGTGGCATCCAGGTCCACTGTAGGGACAACACAGAGATAGGGGATAGGTAAGGATTGAGTAGTATTGCCTAAGACGTAATATTGGATGTTAAATGATAATTGGTTGATTACATTGTTATCATAGTTGCACAATTATTGTTTCCCCCACATACCAGCTTTATGCTGACCGACGTTTTGTTTTTCGGTGTTTTAGGTACAAATGAAAAGAACAAGCAATAAAGTGGCATATGTGGAATTAAATGAGGATTAACGATCAAGGAGTATTAGTTAGAATATTCTCTCATATGGATAGACGTTTAGTAATCCAAGTTTTTCAAAGGTATGCAAGAAGTTTTAATTTATACCAGATTTCAGTATAGTTGGTAGAATTTGATAGTTGTTATTGATTATTTGTTGAACCTTTGATCTTGTTAATTGGGATAATGGCTCTGACCCTCTGGTCTCCCTTATTTGGGGGTTACCGAGAGGCAGAGTCATTACATTTGGTATCGGAGTATAGGTTCCTCATTTAATCTTAAATAATTATTAAATTTTACAAACTTTGTAGAACCCAAGGGAGTTATTAGAGTAATTTCCGAAAGACAGAGGTGTCTAGAAAAGGATCACGTCTGAGGGCTGGCAAGATTTTCCTCCACACCGCTAGTCAGAATACGAGGACTCCCGGATTAGTGTGACTGCCTGGCCAATGTCTCAGGATTTAACTCAAAATAAGATACCTTTAGGACTCTCTCATCTTGTTCATCCCTTCTCTACTCAAATGTTGTTAAAGATCATAAGGATTAGGGTTTTCTTTCTTTTCCTCACCCTCTTGAGGTATGGGTAAGGTTGATATGGTTTAAGTAATCCTCCACCAAATTAATAAAAGGCATGTAAATAAGATGTCATGGACATAAGCTTAATAGATTAAGCGTAAAACAATAGATATATGTGTAGGTCGTATGACATAAGTTGGCATGCCCTTAGGAGAGACCTGAGGATAGACCTTCTTGTCAGGTGGATAAGTAAAGAAACTTAGTCTTGGAGGTAGGGATCTCCATTATAAGTAGAGACCTGGAACATCCTCTAAGGACGATGCTAACCCTAACCCCAAGAAGAAGTTAGAGAGAGAGATGACACGAAGAGTTAGATGACATGATGAGGTTTTTAGATAGACATGCCTTGGATGCCATATGAGCCATGAGAGGTTGGATGACCGAGTACCTTTGGCGACCCAACCCTGGGAAGGGTCGTGCATGTTAGAGTGAAGAATATCTCCTTCATTGATGAGGTTAGAGAAGAACCTATGGAAACCCCATGAGATTATATGAGCATGGCATAGTAGGCACCCAGAATACGTCAATAGTGTGAGTAGTAGGTAGAAACCCTGGCCAGGATAGCTATGGATAACCTTAAGTAAACATAAGTGTGCACATGGGATTCACCATGTAGAGGTATGTTTGTGAGCTTGATCTGTCTTCATAGAGAGAGGACCATTAGTATAAGGCTGGTTGCAGGGTTAGCTCTAGAGAGAGAGCAGGACCCAAGCAAGAAGGTTGGAAGCCTAGAATCCAAAATATGAGGAAAAGTGGGGAGTTGAGGATGATGTGACCTAAGTGGATGTTTGTGGTTGTCTCATGCTTGATCTCGGGAGGCTGATGATGTCCTGGTTTCCATGAGAGGAACCAAACCTAGAGAGAGGATGAGTCTACTGGTACCTCTATACATATGGTATAGATGGGGAAGATGAGTTCCTCAAACCATGAGGAGGTTTAGTAATAGGTTGTAAGACTTATACCTTGTTGGTTGTCCTTGTGGAGGACTCCACTCTGATGTGTTGCTCAAGTAGAAGGATGATAGAAAGTGCATTTCATACCTTGTACATGTTTGGATGGTAGTTAAGGGGTTGAGCATGCACTTTTATCACCCAAAAGTGTTGGACACCCAAAAGTGAACCTAGGGGTTCCTAGGCCTAAGAGGGGAAGTGGTGTACCCAATGCTCATGACGATGTTTTAGTTTCAATAGATTCGAGCATAGTACTTCTCATGTTTAAAGGAAAGAAAAACCCCTTGAACTCTAAAGGTATGTTTGATGAAACCCCTCACAGCTAAGTTTATGACATGGGAAGGTATGATCAGCCGTGTAGTATATCTGCTAGGGTTGAACTACAAGAAACAATGATTGTTGTTACATTGTTGCATTAGTATTCTTGCTCTTTAAATGAAATTGTTTTAATTAAATATCCAATCTGTTGTTGAGTAACTTAGATTACTTGCTCAAGTTTTACTTATCTGCTATAACAAAGCTTCTGGCGGAGAGTTATAACTCTCGCTGGGACAATTATTTGAAATTGTCTCACCCCGTAGATTTCAATCTTTTAGGTGGTCGTTGAGGACGAAGGAACCACTCTGCAGGAGAGCAGTACCAGGAGCAACAGCACCAGGGACAGCAGTGAGACCCAGGTGGAGATCCTGGCTATCCAGTCCTTTAGTCAGAAGTCTTATGTCGTCTCTGTACTCTCAGGTCCTTGGAGTTTGTCGATCTGAGAATTTTGAAGTCTTGAGATTTTGTATCTTGTTGTATATAATCACTCAAGAAGTGATTTAACTGATATGTAAACTGTTTATCTTGCTTTTATGAAAGAAGTTTCATGTTTTCAAGATCTTGTCTCGAAAGGTTTTAAATTTTTCGTGATTTTTCATATTTCGCCGCTAATCGAATGCTTCCGCGGAGTTTACATCGTGTTTTGGAGATCGGAGCCCACAATTAAGTGGTATCAGAGCCAGGTTGGAGACAGGGTGTATCTCAAAGTATCACCTTGGAAAGGAGTCCTTCGTTTTGGAAGGAAAGGGAAGTTAGCTCCTAGATTTATGGGGCCTTATCCAATCATTGAACGGGTTGGAAAGGTAGCCTATAAACTAGAGTTGCCACTAGAGTTGCAGAAGTTACACCCTGTGTTTCACATTTCTATGTTGAGGAAATGTCACCCTGATGCCGAGTCAGTTCTACAACCTATGGAGGTAGAATTGAATGATGATATAACTTATGAGGAAGGACCAGTGTCGATCCTTGATAAAAGAATTAAAAAGCTAAAGAAGAAAGATATAAGTCTCGTGAAAGTCCTCTGGAATCATCGTGGTGTCGAGGAAGCCACTTGGGAACTAGAGGAAGAGATGAGAAGGAAATATCCTGCTCTTTTCTCTTAATATGTTTTATCGATTTCGGGGATGAAATCCTTGTAATAGGTGGATAATTTGTAACATCCCTGACCTGGGTTATAACTTAACCCTAGGTGCTTTGTTTAACTATGTAACTAAATGCTTGTGATTATCCCCTGGCATTTAATTAAGTTCCCGAGGAACATATATTTTCATTTCTGTCCTCTTTAAACAATGTTTTAGTATTGTTTTGTAATGCAGGGACCTATGTGCAAATTACCCAGTTAGAGGGGTTAACTTGCAAATTTCAATTGTTGAGATGTTTTTTTTGGTAATGAGACATCATATGAGTGAATATGATGAGGTATGATGGATCCTCCCAAGCTTGGGCACCAAGATGCAGCTTGCGGAGCAATCTTTGTGCTGGAAACCCTAATTCTGGAGTAAAGTGCAATTTACCCAAAATATGGGGTGCAACTTGTAAAATACACCTTCTAGAGTATCTTTTGTGACCCTTAACATCTTTTAGAGTAGAAATGATGAAGGGAGCACTTCAATTAAATAATCAGATAAGAAAAATAACCTTTGTACCAGAATCACCAAGTTAAAAGTTAGGAAACCCTTATATATGTGCACCTTAGCGACAAGATGACTTTCCTTGCCTTTAGTTCTTAATTCCAAAAAGGGTTTTACCTAGGATTTGAGGAGGAGGGACTTGCAAAGAAGAAAGTAGGGACCTGGATGAAAAATGGAGTAATTAGAGGTCCTTATGATGGAAACTTACCCAAGCTATATAAGCTCCTTCTTTGCAACCAAGTAAACGTACTTCCTTCATTTCTTCACTTGTCACCTTGTTTGGACTGCCCAAGGCTGAGCTTTGGAGCTAGAGAAGACGACCAACTTGTTCTAAGGTAAGAAGAGACCATCTTCTAGCTTGGATTCATGAAGGAAGTTGGATTATAAGGTTGGTTTTATGGTTATCTCACTTAGGTTTCTTGTTCTAGCCGACCTAACCCAACTTTTTCTTGGAGGGTCACCCTTGGCTGACCTGTGGAGCTCAAGATGCCATTAGAATCTTGAAAGCGTGGGATATTGAAGCTCTAAGGACGACCTTTGAGGTGGGTTTTATATTTCTAAACCTCTTCCTTTCTTATACATATACTTGTTCTTGCATGTAGTAGTTAGTCCTTCTTCTTCCCCATCTTTCCTTGCTTCCTTCCAAACAAATCCATGAAGTAACCTACCCGTTTTGAGGTTGAAGATGATGGGTGTGAGTTCTTAGGTAACTTTCCCAAATGACCTTGGACCCTTTGGTCTAAACGGTTTGCAAACCGTTTGAGGTCAAACGGTCTCAAGACCGTTTGATCTCATGCGGTCTTGCAAGACCGTTTAGAATCAAACGGTCCCAAGACCGTTTGGGAAGTTTGACCAAGGGAAGACCGTTTTGAGGTTTTTTGTACACATGTTGAATTAAACATCTACAAAGAATTGTAACTCAATTGCAAACCAATCACAAATTTAAGGCACCTCAACCCTCTAAACCCTAATCGGGTTCAATTGGCGATTTCTATGACCAATTTTGGTGATCTTTGGGTTGAAGGGCCCAAACGGTCTCAAGACCGTTTGGGGGTTCATTCAAACGGTCTCAAGACCGTTTGGTGACAACCCAAGACTGTTTGGAGGTCTAGGGTTAAGGTAATTTGATTAATTGAAGGTCCAATCACATAGGTTGATGAATTGATTAAAAGTGCTGATTTTAGACTTAATTAGGGTTCAACCCTCTTCAACTTGACTTAGATTTTGATCAAACTTTGGGCAAACAGTATCAAGACCGTTTGGAGTATGTCCAAACGGTCTCAAGACCGTTTGGGCCACGTTTGGGCCCAATTGAGTGCCAATTGATAGATTCAACTCCAATTAGACACATGATTATCAATGTTGATGGTTAATTGTTTACAAACCCTAATTCAATCGGTTTCAACCCTAATTGGTTAGTCATTGAGGGTCAAATGAGTGCCCAATTGGTTAAGGATAACCCTAATTAGATCAATTGATAAGGGGCTAGCAAAGATGTGGCCAATTGAAGGCTTCAACATGGACAACCCTAATCGATTGAAGCCTTTGGATCACCTTTGAGGTCCATGCGGTTTTGAGCCCACTTGGACCAAACGGTCTCAAGACCGTTTGAATCCAAACGGTCTCAAGACCGTTTGGGCTCAAACGATCTCAAGGTCATTTGGTCCAATCGATCTCAAGGTCATTTCAACTCTTGCGGTTTCAAGGTCGTTTCATCCAAACGGTTTCAAAGTCAACACACTCAAACGGTCGACGCACTCAAACGGTCTCAAGACCGTTTGAGGGCAAACGGTCTTGAGTGTCATGTGGTCTTGAGGTCAAACTAACCAAAAGGTCAACGCCCCCAAACGGTCTCAGGACCGTTTGGAGGTTGAAGTGTGTAATCGTTTGGGGATCTTTAGGGCTGTGATTGATTAGTAGTTTGAAGGTGTAATTAGTCCAATGGTGGTCTAATTTAAACCCTAATGGTATCTAAAGACATTAAGGGGCTAAGTGATTAATAGATTGAACCATGTGGTGATTGAAGGTGTACATTACCAATGTGCCCTTGAAGGGTCCAAGTAGATAACACACTTGATCAACCAAACCCTAATGACTTGTTAGTGGTGAATTAGCTTGTGTTAATCAATATTGACTTGATCTAACCTAACCTAGAGTGATGTAATCACCACCTATTAGTAGGAGGAGAGAGAAGGTCCCATGTATGGTTGAAATTCAAGTAAAGTACCTTCAATGTATATGAATGTGCATGATTAGGGTATGATCCATCTCTGTGAGATCATGAAAACCCTAATTATGATAATTGATGAATCTTAATCTATTTTGAAGGCATCAAGGATGATAATTTCATGCATAATGATGCTATGAGCTCAAATCACTATGAAGTGAATAGTAAACCCTAAATCTAGGGCAGTAACATGAAATGTGAATAGTAAACCCTAATTGATACAAATGAGGGAACCTAGCCTTAGTAAAGGCATGAAGGTACAACCTTTGAAATGGAATGCTATTTTCTACCTTATAAATTGTTGTCTGTAATGAAATGTTATTATTGCCAAGATGAGTTGACTATGCAGGTTCTTGTAAGAGAATGATTATACCCAGGTAAGGGTTATGATAGAGTATTCATTGAAAGTATGTTGTAGACTTTATGGATAATGATACATGTTATGTTGCTTATGCTTAAGTGACAACATATGAAGTTAATGGGCTATAAGAGCCATGATTAACATCAAGGTCATGCTGGTAGATGACTTGTTATGAATTAACATCCTTATGATAACTAATGAAAGTTAACTTGGTACATTTAGTATTCTTCTGTTATAGCAATGCTTTTATGCTTAAGTGTTTGGAAACATGTTTGATGCTAAAAGAATACTGAAATGTACCTAATTAATCAAGTGTAACCATACATGTAGAGCCCTGATCATAGATCCATCATTGTCAGATGTTAAATGATGGTGAAATGGGTTTTCCTAAGGGAACTCCTGGAGCACATACTTTTGAGTATGTGGGGGAATATGGACGTGAATATCCTTACGTCCTAGTGTAGGAGTTTATGTAGATGTATCTTAATCTATCAACCCTACACTATGTGTTTATGCTGGGATGATGTACCACTAATCACCCGAGGAATCTTTTATGCCACATCGATGAGAGATAAACATGAGATCTTTCGATGGTGAAGAGAGTACAGAATGCCACTATGACTCTAATAGTGAAGTACCAGATTACCCTGGTGAGCTATAGTAGCAGAGACACTATATGTCCTTCATGTTGATCCTCATTCTGACTGAGGAATTTGAGGTCATGAGAATCCGGCTCTTTCGATGACCTAGTATGATACCGATGTGACTTACTAGTGATCAGTTGGAGTATGAGCGGTATACCTCATCTCCGCAGGGCATAATATTGGTTGTAAAACATAATCAGCCGTGTAGTATATCTGCTAGGGTTGAACTACGAGAAACAATGATTGATATTACATTGTTGCATTAGTATTCTTGCTCTTTAAATGAAATTGTTTTACTTAAATATCCAATTTGCTGTTGAGTAACTTAGATTACTTGCTCAAGTTTTACTTATCTTCTATAACAAAGCTTCTGGTGGAGAGTTATAACTCTCGCTGGGACAATTATTTGAAATTATCTCACCCCGTAGATTTCAATCTTTTAGATGGTCGTCGAGGACGAAGGAACCAGTCTGCAGGAGAGCAGTACCAGGAGCAACAGCACCAGGGACAGCAGTGAGTCCCATGTGGAGATCCTGGTTGTCCAGTCCTTTAGTTAGAAGTCTTATGTCGTCTTTGTACTCTCAGGTCCTTGGAGTTTGTCGATCTGAGAATTTTGAAGTCTTGAGATTTTGTATCTTGTTGTATATAATCACTCAAGAAGTGATTTAACTGAGATGTAAACTGTTTATCTTGCTTTTATGAAAGAAGTTTCATGTTTTCAAGATCTTGTCTCGAAAGGTTTTAAATTTTTCATGATTTTTCGTATTTCGCCGCTAATCGAATGCTTCCGCCGAGTTTACATCATGTTTTGGAGATCGGAGCCCACACTTAGTATCCATGTTGGCCGATCCTTGTGATCTAGGGTTTGTAGGTGAGCAATACTCCTTTCTCCCCTTGGTCTAGAGGAGTGAGCTTGAGCTTTTAGTATCATGAGCAACACCCCTCTTTCCCTTAGCCGATTGAGGTGAGCTTGTGTTCTATTTGTTCGGGAAAAACTCTCCTCTCACCATGGGCTAGAAGGGTGAGCTTGGTTATGGTGGTGACTCCTCTTTCTAGGGTTTGCCCTTGTGGCCATTTGGTGATGGTTGATGTGCAAGACCCCTCTTTCTTAGTTGATTGAGGTGAGCCATCTTCCTAGGGTTTCGGGTGCCTTTGTGTTTGAGGAAGACGATGACTTTGTGTGATGTAGCTTTGGACTATATGAGCATGGGGAGGTGTTGCCCGACAGCCCTCTTGACCTAAACCCCTTGCACGACACATGTGTGGATGATACCCCTTTTTTTGTTCCTTTTGGTGACGGGCTTCACAGCCCTGCCTTGCACGGTTTGCTCTTGAGGTGGGCGTTGCTGTGGCGGGCGCGCACACTAACCCTTGACGCCCGACACAGGCCCTGCACGCTAGAACAGGCTGCACGCTACCCGTGCATGGTTTGAGTTGAGCTTGACACCGCGTCACCCGTCAGTGCACGCCCGGGGTGCGTGCTGCCCTGCCCGGCACCGTGTCGCCCGGCAGAACTGCATGCCCCAGTGTGCGTCACACAGACGACACCAGTTACTCGATAACATGCACACCTTGGCACGCATTGCGCTGGCTGATATACCTGGCACGCCATAGCTGCATGGCTGGTCCCTTGGCCGTTGCCCGGTATGCCCAAGTGCACGGCACTTGACCCAGAGTTCCGTGCTGCACGCTTGAGAGCTGTTACCCTTGGTAACGCGGTGTTGCGCGCTGCACGCAGGCCGTTGTGAGTTGGTTGCCCGATACAACCTTTGGTGAGGGTGATCCCTGCCCGATATAGTTTTTAGTAAGGGTTGTGAGCACTTCTTGTGAGGGTTCCATTCGTCATGATAAGCCGATGTGTTGTTGATACTCTTGTTAATCCATGGTGACTCGTTGCATGATAAGTATTTTTTTATGATAAAGCTTGTTCATCTAAACTTAACATGGTCATACACACGGATGTGATCACCTTGATTATCTTATAATGCTAAGAGCAATAATGAGCATGCAATAGGGTTTCCTTAATGATGTGCCTTATACATGTGATCCTAAGATGGGGCATGATTGAGAGAAGGATATAATCATTAATGTCACTTTATGTTGATAAAGCACATAATCCTAAATGTCACCCTATGTTGATAATATGAGTTTCTAAGTTATTCATGATGATTATTGAATAGTGCTAACCATGCAGGTGATACATAGCCAAATGAAAGGCTATGAGGAATGTATATATGAGAACAATGAGAAAACATGTACATTATGAATCTTGTTCCATGATGATGATGATGATGTAAGCCTGGAGAGGCAGTGGCACTATGTGTTGAGGGATTGAGATCCCATGGTATGAATCTGGATGATTGGCAAGAGGCCAAGTGATAACATGTGATGTTGGATCCTTGTGTTGGATCAGTATGATGTGAATTATAAAGCAACTGTTGAGTTTTATATTGTTTACTTCTGTTATAATTGCATGTTATACAACTTGGTTGAATCTTGCAATCCACATAAAAGATACTAATTAATCACAGTGAAATATATCATGTAGTTTCCCTGGCCATAGATCCATCATCGTAAGGAATTGGTGATGGTGAAAGGGGTTCTCCTGCGGGTTAACCCGGAGCGCATATTGTTGAGTATGCGAGGTTTCTCCTAGCCTAAAGTGAGGAGGTAAGAGTGCAACTTCGGTTGTAGACTCCAGGGTGCGGATTCAGGCACGTAGCCCAATTATGATGAAGAGCATGGTGAACAGGCCCATGGCTCAGGATATGTGATATGAGGAGCATGAATGTGTTCATGGCTCAGAGCACGGTGAACAAGGCATGTGGCTCAGTTTCACTAGCGCCGAGAGACCTGTACCAAGGCGGGCTAGGCAGAGGGTAGCCTGACCCTGTGGCTAAGACCACTTCAGCATGAGATTGTGGTCCTGCTTGTGTTGTACTCATGCACTGACCATGAGGCGGAGAAGGTCGTGGAATCTGGCTCTTCCATTGACCTTGTATGGCACCGGCTTGGGTTTCGCAACGGAAGGTTGGATTTGAGCAGTACGGCTCACTTCCTCAGGGCATAATAATATGTAATTCAGCCGAATAGTACTACTGCTTAAGACAAACACGAAACATTGGTTGAAGCCTTGTTTGTGTAGTTACTCTCATTATATCTTGCAGTTACTTATATGTTCTTCATATGTAGTAGAACTTATATATCTTGTCTTGTTAATCATGTTCCACAAAGTAATACTTGATTACAAATGATAAGTTTGCTAAGCATGAACAACTTTATTTTATAACTGCCCTTGCTGTACTTTTTATTCAGTTAGCTGCTTTATATATAAACCTGAGGTTTTGTAGTTTCGGCGGGGAGTTATGTTTCTCGCTGGGACAATGTTCGATTGTCTCACCCCACTGGTTTACACCCCTTTTAGGTGGTCGATCTAGATGTGGTGGTGGTCGTGGAGTTGCGGCCGAGCAGCAAGAAGAACAGTAGAAGGCAAGCGATGAACATGTTGCTGTTTTGGAGGTTTTATAGTAGAGTCTAGAGTCATCCCTGTACTCTCAGGTCCTTGGCGATGTTTTGACGTTGTTTCACGATGTACAGCTGTAGAGGTTTTGTATATCCTGTTGTTGGCTGGATGAGGGCCTTTATGTATGTATAAATAGGTGGTGAAATCATGTGATGACAGGACAGCTGTTGCTCTAAGCTGTGGACATGTATCAAAGCTTGTATGAATGTATATAACATGTTTTCTTGCAGGATGTGGACTGGAATGTAATAATTTCTCAGTTTATCAGCTTTCTGCAAATAGTTTTAATTAACCCGTGTTTTTGATAATCTGTGGCTATGGTGATTTCCGCACATTTTCGCGTAACACCTCGATGTCTGTGTGATAGTGGGATGTGTTGCCACAAGTTTTTGGTATCAGAGCTTTAAGTTCACTGAGTCTACAGGGATTTAGTACTAAGTTGTGTCTGTTCTTATGATCTTTCCAGATTTTCTCACAATCATCTTCTGCCCTCAGCGGAAGAAAAGCCAAGATGTCTGGAAACCATGAAGAACACGCTGCTGAGCACAGCGATGCTGCATCTGTTGATGGAGCAGTAGGTCAGGCACATGAAGATCGGGTGCCTGAGGTCCCCCAACCTAACCCAGCCATTCTTGAACATCCTGCCTACCAACAGCTTATGGCGCAGATGATGGCTACGATGAATCTCATGGTTGAGTGATTGCCAATGCCTCCTCCGAGAGAACAAGCTCCCCATGGTGAAACATTGGGTATTGGGAAGACCTTTGAGCGGCTTCGCCGAGTCGGAGCTTCGGATTATGCTGGAACGGCTGATCCAGTAGATGCGGATCTATGGATGACAAGTCTTGAAAAGGCTTTCCGGATCCTCGACATCCCCGAAGCAGACAAAGTAAAGCACGCTGCCTACCTTCTGAAAGGTAGTGCTAGTCACTGGTGGACCATCGAGGAAGAGAAGCGGCCTGGTGAGGTGATCTGTTGGGAAGTTTTCCGGCGCGAGTTCATCACCAGATACTTCCCAAAGATGTATCTGGATGAGAAGATTAGCCAGTTTGAGAGCATGCGACAAGGAACGATGAACTTCACCGAGTATGAAGCCAAGTTCATGGATCTGTTGAGGTTTTGCCCTCACATGGCAGCGACAGATGAGGAACGGATCAGACGTTTTGAGAAGGGTTTGAGCTCTGAGCTAACAACACATGTGTCTGCGTTGGAGAATCGAGAGAGGTTTGCTACGTTTGTGGAATCTGTCCGGAGCATCGAACAATCAGTTAGGGAGAAGAGAGAGTCTATGGCTAAGAAGAGACCTGCTCAGTTCCAGGGTCAGAGGTTTGATGGCTTCAAGAAGTCGAGGTTTGCAGCACCGTCAGTGATGAGAGGTTCTGGTGGACCATCTTAGTAGTCTCTGAGTAAAGGAAGAGGTTATGTTTCTTCACCATCTAAGGCACAAAGCACAGCTTCCGTGGCAGTGACAGGGTCATCTAGGCCACAGGTTGATGATAGAGCATGCCATCTGTGTGGTCAGATCGGGCATTGGAGGTTCAACTGCCCGAATAGAGATGTTGAAGTGACGCAGCAGCCGAGGCAGAATCATCAAGGATCGGACTGACAGTAGCCCAGTGGTAGCCGAGGACTAGGACGTGGTCAAGCGTCTCAGGCTGGATCGTCTACTCAAGGAAGCAGAGGGTGTGGGCAGCAAGCAACGGCTCGATTCTATGCCATGAGTCAGCCGGAGGCGATAGTCAACCCGTGAGTGGTGACAGGTCAGATGGAGTTATTTCATTCTGATATGTCTTCTTCTTGCTTTATATCTGTTATGGTTGACCTGGGTGCTACGCACTCTTTTATCGCCTATAGTATGCTTGAAAACTGTCGTTTACCGGTTATTCGTAAGAAGGATAGCTTGTTGTTAGAAACCCCTCTTGATGGTTCCTTGTTGCTTCGAGAAGAGTGTCCATCTTGTGTCTTATCTTTCTCGGGACACCGCATTCAAGTGGATCTCATACCACTTGATATGCATGGGTTTGATGTTATCCTTGGGATGGATACCTTAGAGAAGTATAAGGTTGTTTTGGACTGTGGTTCCAAGAAGGCGGAGTTTGATGATGCTGGAGAGAAGTGGATCTTCCAGGGAGATAGGAAGATTATTCCGAGGTGTTTGGTATCAGCTATGGTGGCAAATAAGTTGTTCTGACAAGGATGTGAAGCGTTCTTAGCTCATGTAGTAGATACCGTCGTAGCTACAAAGACGAAAGGTCTTAGTCTCGAAGAGGTTGCAGTTGTCCGAGAGTTTGCAGAGGTGTTTCCTGAGGAGTTTCCTAGTGTTCCCCCACCCTGAGAGATTGACTTTGAGATCAATATGGTCCCAGGTACATAGGCAGTTGCACAGACACCATATAGGATGGCTCCAGTGGAGATGGCAGAGCTTAAGAAACAGTTGCAAGAGTTGCTGGACAAAGGTTTCATCCAACCAAGCATGTTGCTATGGGGTGCTCCCGTGTTGTTCATCAAGAAGAATGATGGTTCGATGCGGTTATGTATAGACTATCAGCAGTTGAACAAGGTCACGATCAAGAACAAGTACTCGTTGCCGAGGATAGATGATCTATTTGATCAGTTGCGTGGTGCTACAGTGTTTTTGAAGATCGATCGACGGTTCGGATATCATCAGTTGAGGATTAAGGCGGATGACATACCAAAGTCAGCTTTCAGGACGAGGTATGGCCACTTCGAGTTCGTGGTTATGCCGTTTGGGTTAACCAATGCACCTACTGCTTTCATGGACTTGATGAACAGAGTGTTCTGTCCGTTCTTAGATCAGTTTGTTGTAGTCTTTATAGATGACATCTTGATCTATAGTCAGGACAGGCTAGATCATGAGCAACATCTTCGACGAGCGTTGACTCTTCTTCGCCAACATCAGTTGTATGCCAAGTTCAGTAAGTGTGAGTTCTAGCTGGAAGAAGTGACTTTCTTGGGTCATGTGATATCTGCTGAAGGAGTCAAAGTAGATCTGAGGAAGGTGGAATCCGTCACAGATTGGGAACAACCAAAGATGCCAATAGAAGTTCGCAGTTATCTGAGTTTAGCAGGATACTACCGGAGGTTTATCAAGGACTTCAGTGTGATTGCTTTGTCGATGACAAAGTTGACAAGAAAGGATGTGCCTTTTGTCTGGGATGATTGATGTCAGCAAGCTTTCTAGAGTTTGAAGGAGAAGCTGACCAGTGCTCCAGTGTTAATCCTGCCAGAGCCTGGGAAGGGCTATGTGGTTTTATATGATGCTTCCAAGAAAGGCTTAGGTTGTGTGCTGATGTAGGAGGATCATGTGGTTTCTTTTGCTTCATGACAGCTTAAGAAACACGAGGAGAACTATCTGACTCATGACTTGGAGTTGGAAGCAGTGGTTCATGCATTACAGATTTGGAGACACAATCTGTATGGGGAAGTGTGTCAGATCTTTACGGAACATAAGAACTTGAAGTACATCTTTATGGAGCACGAGTTGAACATGCGACAACGTCGATGGATGGATTTGATCAATGACTACGATTGCACTATCGAGTATCATCTTGGTAAGGCGAATGTGGTAGCGGATGTGCTTAGTCAAAAGTCTTCTTTCTCTTCCAAGAAGGCACAGTTGAGTTCCCTAGTATGCCATAGGCGGGATATGTTTGTCTCCTTGCGGAAGATGAACGTGCAGATGGAGGTTTCCTTGTTAGCTGGACTTTTAGCACAGATGCAAGTCAAGCCTACGTTAAGACAGTAGATCAAAGACACCCAGCAGACAGATAATGCAGTACAGTTGATCACATCAGAGTTCGGCAGCGAAAAGCATGATGGGTTTCATAAGTCCGAAAATGGGCTAGTCTGCTATCGTGATAGGATGGTGGTTCCTAATGTTGGTGAGCTGAGGAAGTTAGTGCTCGAGGAAGCACACACATCAATGTATGCTATGCATCCAGGTGTCACCAGGATGTATCATAGTCTGAAGGACTTATACTGGTGGCCCGGTTTGAAGAAAGATGTAGCTGAGTTCATGGCTAGGTGTGTTGTGTGTCAGCAAGTCAAGGCTGAACATCAGAAGTCGGCAGGTACGTTGCAACCTTTGTTGATACCGCAGTGGAAATGGGATCATATCACCATGGATTTTATAGTTGGTCTACCCAGGACAACTAGGAATCATGATTCCATTTGGGTGATAGTAGACAGATTGACGAAGTCTGCCCATTTCATACCTGTGAAAATGATGTATACAGCAGAGAAACTCGCTCGAGTATATGTGGATGAGATAGTACGTTTGCATGGTGTGCCAGCGACAATAGTTTCTGACAGAGGTCCTCAGTTCACAAGTTTTTTCTGGGAACAGTTGCACAAAGCGTTGAAGACACAGTTGAGGTTCAGTACTGCTTTCCACCCGCAGACAGATGGACAGTCCGAGAGGACTATTCAGATTCTGGAAGATCTCCTTCGAGCTTGTGTTTTGCAGTTTCTAGGCAGTTGGGATATGCATCTTAGTTTGATAGAGTTTGCTTATAACAACAGTTATCAGCAAAGCATTGACATGGCTCCCTATGAGGCTTTGTATGGGAGGAAGTGCAGATCTCCTTTGTGTTGGTATGAGTCTGGTGAGTATCAGCTTTTGGGTCCTGAGTTAGTGCAACAAACGACAGAAAAGATCAAAGTGATACAGCAACAGTTGCAAGTGGCACAGGATAGGCAGAAGTCTTATGCAGACAATCGCCGACGACCTATGGAGTTCCAGGTAGGAGACAAAGTGTATCTTAAAGTGTCGCCATGGATAGGAGTGCTTAGGTTTGGTCGGAAGGGTAAGTTGGCACCCAGGTATATGGGGTCTTACCCAGTCATAGCACGAGTTGGTAAGGTAGCCTATGATATAGAGTTGCCTCCAGAGTTGCACAGATTACATCCAGTGTTCCATGTCAGTATGCTGAAGAAAAGCCATCCGGATTCAGGAATAGTGATACAACCAGTTGAAGTTGAGCTTGATGAAGATGTGACCTACGAGGAAGGTCCTGTGGCGATCCTTGACAGAAGAGTTAAGAAGCTGAAGAGGAAGGACATGGTTCTTGTGAAGGTTCTTTGGCATCATCGTGGCGTTGAGGAAGCCACGTGGGAGCTTGAGGAAGAGATGAGGAGGAAGTATCCCTCGCTTTTCTCTTCAGATTTTGGGGACAAAATCCCTTAAAGGGGGTTAGCTTGTAAGGACCCTAACCTTCGTTTAGGGTTTACCCTATTTGCTTTGCTTAATCTTGGTGCTTTGTTGCTTGCTAATCACCTTTGGTGGTGATTAGGGTTTGGTTGTGCCTTGTTGAGAGTTGGAGGTGCTACTTGCAAATAAACCAAGTCTAGGGTTTCATAGGCAAGTTTGCCACCTTGTGAGTTGTTCTTCTCTCTCTTTGCTTCCTCTTGGGTAGAGAGGAAGGCTTGGGCTCGTTGTTTGGGATCTTTTGGGCCTACTTGAGCTTGTTGGGCCTTGAGGTGCCTTGCTTTGATTTGGTTGAGCCTTGTATCGGCCAAGACGTGAGTGTATCGGCCAAGGTGTGTGTGTGTCGCCCTTGGCAAGAGGTGTGTCACCCTTGGTGCAAGTTGTTGTGTCGCCCATGATCCTTGACCTTGTTTAGTGGACACTTGGTTCATATCTTGGACATGTGTATAGAGCTTGCTAGAGTGGTGGCTCGTGCACTAGGACAAGTGTCCCTAGGTAGGCGACACCTTGCCTTGCTCTACCTTGTTTTCTCCTCCCTTTCCTTCTATATAGGCGGTTCCTTTCCTTAGCTAGGGGTTCCTTTGGTCCTTTGGTTCCTCTCCACCTTGGTGCACGACACAACCCTCTTCCTTGCTAGTGGTAGCTGATACCCCCTTGGAGGAGCAAGCTTGGTGGTCGACACCCCTTGGAGGAGCAAGTGGTGGCCGATAGCCTTGGAGTCTCCTTCTTACTTGCTTGGTAGTGCTTGGAGCTAGGAGCTTGGATCTTGCTTAAGGCGTGTTACATAACTTCTAACCCTAACTACATTATCTCTTGCTATGATCTTGTTTATATGCATGGTAGTAGCTTAGTTCTTGCTTAGTATCCATGTTGGCCGATCCTTGTTATCTAGGGTTTGTAGGTGAGCAATACTCCTTTATCCCCTTGGTCTAGAGGAGTGAGCTTGAGCTTTTAGTATCATGTGCAACACCCCTCTTTCCCTTAGCCGATTGAGGTGAGATTGTGTTTTATTTGTTTGGGCAATACTCTCCTCTCACCATGGGCTAGAAGGGTGATCTTGGTTATGGTGGTGACTCCTCTTTCTAGGGTTTGCCCTTGTGGCAGTTTGGTGATGGTTGATGTGCAAGACCCCTCTTTCTTAGTTGATTGAGGTGAGCCATCTTCCTAGGGTTTCGGGTGCCTTTGTGTTTGAAGAAGACGATGACTTTGTGTGATGTAGCTTTGGACTATATGAGCATGGGGAGGTGTTGCCCGACAGCCCTCTTGACCTAAGCCCCTTGCACGGCACATGTGTGGACGATACCCCTTTTTTGTTCCTTTTGGTGACGGGTGTCACAACCCTACCTTGCACGGTTTGCTCTTGAGGTGGGCATTGCTGTGGCGGGCACGCACACTAACCCTTGACGCCAGACATAGGCCCTCACGCTAGAACAGGCTGCACGCTACCTGTGCACAGTTTGAGTTGAGCTTGACACCGCGTCACCCGGCAGTGCACGCCCGGGGTGCGCGTCGCCCTGCCCGGCACCGTGTCGCACGGAAGAGCTGCACGACCCAGTGCGCATCACACAGATGACACCAGTTACCTGATAACGTGCACGCCTTGGCACGCGTTGCGCTGGCCAATATACCCGGCACGGAACAACTGCACGGCTGGTCCCTTGGTCGTTGCCCGGTATGCCCAAGTGCACGGCACTTGACCCAGAGTTGCGCGTTGCACGCTTGAGAGCTGTTACCCTTGGTAACGCGGCGTTGCGCGCTGCACGCGGGCCGTTGTGAGTTGGTTGCCCGATACAACCTTTGGTGAGGGTGAGCCCTGCCCGATATAGTTTTTAGTAAGGGTTGTGAGCACTTCTTGTGAGGGTTCCGTTCGTCATGATAAGCCGATGTGTTGTCGATACTCTTGTTAATCCATGGTGACTCGTTGCATGATAAGTATTTTTTTATGATAAAGCTTGTTCATCTAAACTTAACATGGCCATACACACGGATGTGATCACCTTGATTATCTTATAATGCTAAGAGCAATAATGAGCATGCAATAGGGTTTCCTTAATGATGTGCCTTATACATGTGATCCTAAGATGGGGCATGATTGAGAAAAGGATATGATCATTAATGTCACTTTGTGTTGATAAAGCACATAATCCTAAATGTCACCCTGTGTTGATAATATGAGTTTCTAAGTTATTCATGATGATTATTGAATAGTGCTAACCATGCAGGTGAAACATAGCCAAATGAAAGGCTATGAGGAATGTATATATGAGAACAATGAGAAAACAAGTACATTATGAATGTTGTTCCATGATGATGATGATGATGTAAGCCTGGAGAGGCAGTGGCACTATGTGTGGAGGGATTGAGATCCCATGGTCTGAATCTGGATGATTGGCAAGAGGCCAAGTGATAACATGTGATGTTGGATCCTTGTGTTGGATCAGTATGATGTGAAATATAAAGCAACTATTGAGTTTTATATTGTTTACTTCTGTTATAATTGCATGTTATACAACTTGGTTGAATCTTGCAATCCACATAAAAGATACTAATTAATCACAGTGAAATATATCATGTAGTTGCCCTGGCCATAGATCCATCATCGTCAGGAATTGGTGATGGTGAAACGCGTTCTCCTGCGGGTTAACCCAGAGCGCATATTGTTGAGTATGCGAGGTTTATCCTAGCCTAAAGTGAGGAGGTAAGAGTGCAACTTTAGTTGTAGACTCCAGGGTGTGGATTCAGGCCCGTAGCCCAATTATGATGAAGAGCATGGTGAATAGGCCCATGGCTCAGGATATGTGATATGAGGAGCATGAATGTGTTCATGGCTCAGAGCACGGTGAACAAGGCTCGTGGCTCAGTTTCACTAGCGCCGAGACCTGTACCGAGGCGAGCTAGGCAGAGGGTAGTCTGACCCTGTGGCTAAGACCACTTCAGCATGAGACTGCGGTCCTGCTTGTGTTGTACTCATGCACTGACCATGAGGCAGAGAAGGTCATGGAGTCCGGCTCTTCCATTGACCTTGTATGGCACCGGCTTGGGTTTCGCAATCGAAGATTGGATTTGAGCGGTACGGCTCACTTCCTCAGGGCATAATAATATGTAATTTAGACGAATAGTACTACTGCTTAAGATAAACACGAAACATTGGTTGAAGCCTTGTTTGTGTAGTTACTCTCATTATATCTTGCAGTTACTTATATGTTCTTCATATGTAGTAGAAATTATATATCTTGTCTTGTTAATCATGTTCCATAAAGTAATACTTGATTACATCTGATAAGTTTTCTAAGCATGAACATCTTTATTTTAGAACTGCCCTTGCTATACTTTTTATTTTGTTAGCTGCTTTATATATATACCTGAGGTTTTATAGTTTCGGCGGGGAGTTATGTTTCTCACTGGGACAATGTTCGATTGTCTCACCCCGCTGGTTTACACCCCTTTTAGGTGGTTGATCTAGACGTGGTGGTGGTCGTGGAGTTGCGGCCGAGCAGCAAGAAGAACAGTAGAAGGCAAGCGATGAACATGCTGCTGTTTTGGAGGTTTTGTAGTAGAGTCTAGAGTCATCCCTGTACTCTCGGGTCCTTGGTGATGTTTTGACGTTGTTTCACGATGTACAGCTGTAGAGGTTTTGTATATCCTACTGCTGGCCGGATGAGGGCCTTTATGCATGTATAAATAGGTGGTGAAATCATGTGATGATAGGACAGCTGTTGCTCTAAGCTGTGGACATGTATCAAAGCTTGTATGAATGTATATAACCTGTTTTCCTACAGGATGTGGACTGGAATGTAATCATTTCTCAATTTATCAGCTTTCCGCAAACGGTTTTGATTGACCCGTGTTTTCAATAATATGTGGTTATGGTGATTTCCGCAGGTTTTCATGTAACACCTAGCTATCTGTGTGATAGTGGGACACAAAAATGGTATCAAAACTTCCCCTTTTCTCACTCTTTCATTAATCCATCATTTTTAGGGTTTCCGTGTTGAAAGGAAGAAGAATCAGGTGAATTGTTAGGGATTTGATACGAGATCAAGATTTTCAGGGATGTACTACGTTTTTAAGGTGTTTTCACACCATAGGGTGAGTGGGAACTTACTTTAAATAGTATATTGCATGAAAATTGGTTAAATCATACATAATCTTTAATTGCTTAGTATGCGACAACAAACCCTGAATTGTCTTTTTGATCTAAGTTGTTGCAAAATGATATGAAATGTATTCTTCCTCTGTTTGTTTGAATTTCAGATGATAAATTCATATTAGAAATGTATACAATACATCCTAATGAGAATTCCCTAAGTATCCGCAAAGGTTATAAGAGTAAACTGAAATATAGGTGGACCAGAGAGCCAGTTTCCCTGTTGCGGACCAGGAGAGTAGTCAGACTTAGCTATCTTGGGGTGTCGGCTAAGTCTTGTACGGTGAGATCGTAGTTCGCTATGAGTCTTCATATGTAGAGTACATTGCATATGATTAGGGAATAAGCTAAAATATGTTCATATAGGTTTAAAGAGTTTCTTATAAGTAAGAAAGGCTAAGAAAGATTTGCGTACAGTTTCCCAACAATTATTCTTTGTATGTTTCTAAATTATAAGTTCTCATTTATATTAATCAAGCATGCTCATATATTGATTTACTCTTGTTGATATCTAGAGTATCCTGCCATATTTATGATTGCCAATGATCAATCTCTTGAAAGCTTACTGCTATTATAATTGATATCAGTTTCTCAAAAGTATATCTATAATTATATCAGTGCTTTATACTATTTCTTTGAAGTACTCATTCATTGAGCGAGTAGGCTCACCCCTCTACTCAAAATTTTTAAGGAAACCGTGGGGATTGAAGATATCATTGCATCAGAGTAGATCTTCCACAAGAGTTAAGTCTGAGTATAGTTAAGTTTAGTCAGTCCTTGTCACTCTAGGTCCTAGTATAGATGTGAGAGTGTTGTAAGTAATGTTTTCTATCTTTGTTTCCTTAATAAGAGAGAATGTATCTGATTATCATGTCATATGTACCTGAGAATGAATGTATGGATGTGTATCGTCTATGTTGAGATCATATTAAAGAAATCAATGCTTAGATTCCCTTACAAAGTTAGTTTATGTGGTTCAATGTGATAAAACAAAGAGTTTGAAAAAGAAGAAAAAGTTAAGGGTGATCTTTGTATTACGTTAAATCCTCAATTTATGCCCTAATCTCATGATTAGTGGTAATTGTGAAATCGGGGTGTAACAGCTTGGTATCAAAGCTTAGGCTGAGTTGTCAGGGACCATTTAGTTAGTAACTTAGAGTCATAAGTGTGGCATATAGGAGATGTTATGATGTTAGCTCTGGGGATTTGAGTATTTGGATATCCTGGCCCGGTATCTGAGTACTTGGATCAAACGGTATCAAGCTACTCTGTCTATTCTTTCATGTATATCCTGGCCCGGTATACAGTGGAAGAATGGTCTAGAGAGGAACCCTAAAAAAATATTAGGGATAGAAACAAGATAAGTAACATGAATTAAGAGCATAAATATAAAATGAGATAGAACTTTCATTTCATATTGTTTTTTTATTGGAGATGAATAGAAAATCTCTGATATGTTTGAATTCAGATATTCAGTATTTTGAAATATGTATGGGTCTTTAAGAATTGTTGTACACTGTGCTGTTGTAGCATTTATTGATTACATTCTTTGTATCAAGTAGACTAGAAATGATCTTTGAATGTGCTTTCCTAAGTGGATAAGTTTTCTTCCACACATTTGAAATGAATAGGAGTTGAGTAATCTTCAGTAGCTCTTGGCTTCAGGACTGTAGGTTCGGCCTGGTCCGGCTGGCAGGGTGTGTTACTGGGATCTAATGACTCTTATTAAAAATATAATAAGAGTAGACTATGAATAATTTAGACACACGTCATAGTGAGAATGTACATACACTAAGATGTTGAAACATATGGGAAAGATTAGAATAGCTAAGAATCAGTTGGAACTGATATATGAGATCCAACTTTGGGGCCTCATATGAGAAACCCTTAATTGGGAATAAAGGAACACGACATAAGGTTTAGATTAAGTTTAATTATTAGTATTATATGAACTCTAAAAATGAAATATGGAAAAGATATGAGAAAAGTATGTAAGGGCCAAGATAGTAACAATCAATCATGAGGAATGGATTATATAACTGAGTACAATGTTTTTATGTACTCCCAAGCAAAGGGAAAATAGAAGAAAAGAGTTAAGTGTACAATAAGTACATAGAAATGAAGAGTCTTCAGAAGTGTTAAAGTAAAGAGAATTAGATGAACACATAAATCATAAGACTAGGATAAGAAACTAAGTTAAAACAAAGATAAATGTTGGAAATAATGAGCTTGATTAAGGAATGAGGGTTATGATATAATTGAGAGCATGGAATGTATACCTTTATTAATAAGTTTAATACATTCATCCTTACTGCCTTTGGATTCTAAGTCTCTATAGAACAACAAACTAGTTTCTAAAGGAAGAATAAAAGTGTAGCTAAATAAATGAATAAGTCATATAAAGGTAGACTATATTCAGGAAGGAAAAACTAGATTGAAAGAGAAACTATGTTTCACCCATGCATCAGCTGTTTGATTTAAAATGAAGGATATGTAATGTATTAAACATGAGGTGATACTAGTAGAGAGATTATTGATTTAGAATTTCAACTTCACATTAGTAGAAGGATAAAAGGATATATATGCAACATGGTATACATGATCATACACATAAAAGAAGCAACATGATCATAAGAGAAAACTAGAAGTTAAAGATGACATGTGGAATAGTAGTATATGGTAAGGGGATTATGGAAAGTAAAGAAGGGTTTGAAACATAATGGAGTAATATAGATTATAAAAGAAAGAGGTTGTGAGATTCAAGAAAGTGCTAATTAGTCAAGTATCCTTGTTGATAACAAGTTAAACCTACATATAAGAAATGTATTAAGAGAATGTTTGAAGATAAGAATTCTAAGTCTCAGAATCATCTTCTCTTCCATATCTTCCTTAATGAGAGCATTGTGGGAATGAAGTGATAAGAAAATGAATCATATATAATGCATAACCACCATGGTAGAGACATTTAGTGAATGTAATAATGATACACAATATGATGATGAAACCCTAGCGGGGTAAATTGAGAATGTAATCTATCTGAATAGGTCAAGTAAGAGAAAGAAAACTCAATTGATAAGATAAGAAAGACCTTGGTAAAACTTGTGACATCCAAAGTTTGAATTTCAAATTAAGGGAGAAAGGTCACATCACAATAACGCCATGCTTCTGATAAGGACCAAACCCTAGAATGTTTATAGTTGTAGTAGTTCAAGGGATGTCACTAGTGATTTGGCCTTGAATACTAGCATCTCTATAAAATAAAATTATGAGATTTGCATTATGAGAAGTAAACTAGCACTGATAGTAATCTAGGGTTTAAAGATAGCTAATCTGAAAGATAGATAAACAATGTGGAAATTATTCGGAGCAAAGAGTAAGATATAAATTTGAAATGTAACTAGTGTGTTTTGAACAAAAGGAGAAATACAATATGAGTGAAGTGCGATATGAGATAAATTCTTGCAGTGGTAGAAAAAATGATGAATAATCTATATGTGCCTTGTATGTTTCAATTTTAGGAATGTTTAATCTACATGATTAAAATGAGAAGGATAAGTAGAAAAAAGTAAGTAGTAGTGAATGAGGAGAGAGATAAGAGAAAACAATCGCTTTTAGTAATATGTGAATTTGTTTTTAGAAGTATATATGAGGATGGTCATTGGATAATGAATCTCAATTGTGAATTATGACAAATAAATAACTATAACTATCAATATGTAATTTATATGGTAACCTAGTTTGATAAAGACATTTATAACATCTAGGCCACCTATGTATTAATCATTGCCTAAAAAGTTATATATGTAACTCTAGATGAAAATACATGACAACATGTGATACCCTATCTTAGTAAGAATGTAAAAATATATCATTTACCACATGGAGATTAGTAGGTATATAAGGATCAAGTATTTACTTGATAAAACTAGAAACCCTAGAGTGAAAAGATAATGTCAGGGTGGCAATGCTAAAATGTAAGTTTTATTTATGTGTTGATATTATACTATGTTACATTGATCATATATATAGCACATCTAGTAACCTTAGATAGTTGAATAATGAGAAAAATAGGATATAGTAATCCTAGATGGAATAACTAATCCAAATTATCGCAAATTCAACAAAATTTGATTACAGTCTAATTAATGGTAACATCATTGAATTTTTTTATCGATCCCTCTATCTATTTTGTCAACTCTTGGATCCATTTGAACTGTGGTTTGTGTAAACCTCAGAACCTTGTTTGATAAAGGTTCTATATTCTCTATTCAACTGTTGTTCTATTTACTCCCCACTTGAAATAAATCCACATATATTTTTCTGTTGGTGAACCCTAAATTGTTTGTAAGAGATATCTTATCCCTTGAAGGTCGCCACTAGTATTTGCAAATCTTTGATGTTGCAAGAAATATATTTTTTTCATTAAGGGTTCTATTTTGAATTTTAGATCCCTTTATAGTATTTGACCCTTATGAGAACCTTGGATCCTTAGGTTGGGTAAACTCTCACCACCTTGAATGGTAGGAAAAATATTAGTTGTCCCCAAGTTTATAAATAAATAGCATACTAGTAACTAGTATTGTTATATCCTAGAGTGTGAGAGAACAACACACTTTTCTCATGAAAAGATATGGTGTGAAGGTGCCAAACATGATAATCTTGATACTTGAATTTGATAATCTTCAAAACATATTGATATTTTAATCAAACTTGTTAGTTTCTATCTCAATCTTTGAGCATTAAAAATTCTCAATTGGAATATTGATTCTAAAACTTGAAAATCCTTAGCATGTTGAACAAAGTCCACTAAATTATTCTTGCCTAAATTTTTAAATGTGTAATGTTGGTACCTCATATTTTCTCACTCAATCAACAATCATGATTGGATCTGCTCTCCAGATATTGATGGAACTTCTCCCATTAGCTCCACATTTTATCATAACCCTCACTATTATTACACATCGTGTTATGTTGTGTTGCTATTTTCCCTATTTAAGATGTTCCTACATCATGTTAGCACATGAAGCTTAACCCTAGAATTAGTTTGGGAGAGTTATCATGCTTGGTTTGGAAACAACCTGAAACCCTAATCTTCTTCTATCAATTTTGGGTAGGGGTGATGATATGGATTTTCTTCTCCACGTTTGACCCTAGATCTAGCCCCCACGCTTAGTGTTTGTACACCTAGAAGTAAGTGAGAGGTTAGTATCAGTTTTGGTCATCTTAACTATAGTTTCTCTTCCTTTAGTCATGCTTTTCTTGGACCTTGCCTTAGGGTTTGTGGAGATCAGCTTGCTTGAGTCTCTTTCCATGATGATCATGGTTCTTGCTTAGTTTTGAGCCTATTTTTGCGACCTAGCTATCTACCCTTGGTGTGGTCACAACCTAGGAGGTTTGGTTGTCGAGGCATGGGTATGGGTGTTGCATTCATGACATAGCCCATTGAGGTGCCTGCAACCTAGTTGGATTCGGTCGAGATGTCCCTTCTTGTGGTGAAGTTAGACCTAGTGATGTTGGGTTGATATCTATGGAGCCTGACAGCCTTAAAACTCTTAGTTTCTTGCCTTATCTTGGTGGAGACAACCTTTGGAGTGATGGTCTGATTAGAGGACGTTTCATTGTGAAGTGGTGGTGTTGAGGCATCACGGTTGTGACATAGAGGTGTTTGAGGAGCTTGGTTGCGACACATGGTTGAAGGATGAAGAGAAACCCTAACCATAATGACGCGGGCACGATGTGTAGGAGGTGGCCGCAACTTGGTGAGGGAGTGTGGGTCGAGGTATCCACGATGTATTCCATGATCGTGACATGCTATGAAGGGTGGTCGTGACCTATGTGCTTAAGTGATTAACATGTGGTGATGGTAGGTGGTTATGAAACATGTATGAACATCTAATGTTAATTGTGTATACATACGTGTTATGTTGTTTCGTATGATTTCTAATCTTATCTAATGATGTTGCTTAATCCTAACACACTTCATGGTGGTGGAAGGTGATGGTTCTAGGGCAGTTGGTTGACCCTAACCTTGTGGACCCTAATCGAAAAAAGTGGAAACCCTAAACCCTAAAAGTGAACAAGTCTTGCTTTTATCCTTATCATGGATGGTTTTGATGTTATGTGATTATCTCTCTCAATTATGGTCTTTTAACCATGCAGATGTTGTGGAATTGATTATCATAGCTAGTGTATTCTATGATGGCTATGATGTGAGATAGGATTGAATATGTCCTTGTGAGGCATGATGATTATACAAGTGTAATAGGAATATGGTGTTGGGCCTTATGATCTAACATTGGTCATTGTTCTGGCATGAAAGGATGTTTCCTACTGATGAAGTTGAGGGGTTGATATCCCAGGGCGTGTGGTTCTGTTGATGATGTTGTGAATGGAAATAATAAAGGCATCATGTGGAGATAGTGTGAAAAGTTCACACCTCGTGTGTTATATATGTTGGAAGAGTACTATGCCCTTATCTTTGTAGAATTCGTTATGATTTTATACATTGTAAATTAATTGATGCTAAAAGACACTTAAATGACCTAACTAATGAAGTGGAACCTAATCCTATAGATTTGCCCTATGCCATAGATCCATTCAGTATTAGCACTTGCTGAATGGTGAAAAGAGTTTAACTCAGAGCACATATTTTTGAACATGCGGGGGTGAGGATGAATATCCCCTTACATCCAGGATATGTGAGACAAGATTAGTTGTGGGCCATACCCTGGTAGGAGTGCGGCTTCGGGCCGTATCTCAGTGATATGTGACACAGGATTACATGTGGGCCATACCCTGGTAGGAGTGTGGTTGTGGGCCATAGCTTAGTTTCACTAGCACCGTGACATGTACCAAGGCAGGCTAGATTTGTACAGTTGGACTATATGTCACTGGTAGTAGTTTGAATGATGATGTCACTATATGTTCGCTCGTACTGACCGAGGGGGTGAGGTCGTGGATTTCGTCTCTTCTGCAAGACCTTGTATGGCACCAATTTTGACTTCACAGTGGTCGGTTGGATTTGAGTGGTATGACTCAAATCCTCGAGGTATAATAAAATATGTAATCATCCATGTAGCATACTTGTATAGGCTCAAATATGAAAATATTGGATGAGGCCTTGCTTGATTTTGTTGAGTATATGTGGTAATGAATTTACATGTTCTTCATATTCCTTTTACAATGATAAGATATTTTATGATCTTATGGCAATTTCTTATTCTATTAGTAATGATTACGTTCTTATAATGGTTGTAGCTTTACTGATGTTCTTTAATCACCTTACATGTGCTAATAATAGTGTTGGTGGAGAGTTATATCTCCCACTGAGATTTGGAATCTCACCCTTTGGGTTCCCCACATCTTTTCAGGTGGATGAGCACGAGGAGGTAGAAATCGTGCAGTAGAGATTGAGAGCAACAAGAAGGATAGTAGCTGACAAGGTTGGAAGTGTTGTTGATGGTCCTTTTGTTATTAGAGTCTAGAGTCATCCCTATACACTCAGGTCTTTGGGATGGTTGTTGGGTGTGTTTTGTAGACGTGTTTCGAGACGTGGTTTGTCTTTTATGTCCTTTTCATGTATGGATATAGTGGAAATGTATATATATGTTTGGAACATGTTTTTTATACTGTGATAGTGGCATACATGGTAAGTACCTTGTGGCATGAAAGGACTCATATGTAAAGGTTTTTGCAATTTAGATATGAATGAAAATGGTTTTCATTTCTAGTGTTTTCTGATAATCTATTTTTTTAAGTTTGTTTCCACGGTTAGCTTTGAGTTCTCTCTTATTTTGTGGTGTGGAGTGTCACGGGTGGTGACGGCTCGTTTTTGGGACATCTTCTTCTTTATCATAATAGGAAAGTAAACTATCCTACTTTTACATTATTATATAGAAACCTCAAGTTACATTCGAGGGGATCAAGGGTAGGAAAGAATTAACTTTACATGGGAAAGAAAAGATAGAGGTTTGGTACCCAGACCGAGATAAAAGAATCAACCAACCACACACAACCATGCACAGATAATAGGGATTGTTGGCCATAGCCATGCTATACATCCACCATTAAAACCACTTTTAAGATGATGCATATAAATATATATCATATATATAATTTGACAAGATATTATTCGCATGGTATTGAATTTGACAAGATATTATTTGAATTACATGCAATAATATAATGACAAAACTAAAATTTGATCGTATCGATTATACCATAATATAGTAAATTGACATTGTCTCTGATACCATTGTAGGTAAATGTGGCTATAGAGCAGGCAACAAAAACACAAATTTTATCTACCATGTTTCCCATAACTAGCAGATCGTGTTAATAACTAGAGTATGAACATGATGGTTTTGAGGATATACCTGGTCCATGAGAAAGTCCGGTGAAAATTCCTCATCATTGGCATTGTGCAACTCTGACTCCTGGTTGCACTGGGTCTCGTCTGACTGCTCTTCCATGGATAGCAGACTCAAACGTCGTCTTCTGCAATAACTCCTCTTATCACAGACTACTAGTCGATGATGTCCTCCTTAGCAAAAGACAACGGCCTCCCGTCTCTAGAGAAATCCACACAAACCACCTACAACTCTTTTCGTCCTACTAGAATGGACATACAAGGAGTTATCCCTCCCATTGGCGTACTAGTCACCAACTTGCTCTGCCACAACAATGATCTCCGTTTTCTCTCCCTTGTTATCTCTCCCTACTCAGGCAGGACTTGCTTGGACTCTCTTGGTTACCACAACCAAAGAGGACAATGTTTGTTAGGAGAACTAATTCTCAATTGTATGTGTTGTGCTTTGGGAAGCCCCCAGTACCCCTCTATTTATAGGTATGGTTTGGGCCAAGGTTCCCAGTTTGTGTGGGAGTGGAAGGGACTGGAAGATATCAAAATTTTGCAACATGCGACCATTGAAACAGCCATCCAATACACATAAGATTGTCTAGCATGCAAGATGGTCATCTCGTATTGTGAGACAATCATCTCATATTGTGAGATGGACATTTTGTAGTTTCAGAATCGCACAAAAAAATGGCAATTTGTTTCTAATTAATATCACATATTAATTTCCTTGCACAACAAGTAATGTGCAACTAGAATGAACTTGGAAATATCTAAAACCTTCCCTCAGCCGAACTGGGCCATCTAGCCCATGTGAGACGGTCGTCTCGGTCACCCAAATGGGTGTATGGTGACCTGAGTCAGGCCGGTCAGTCCAATCCACAACCAATTTCAACTCGAATGAGTCTGACACTCCAAACACCCATCTCAACCCTTTAGACGACCATTTAGCACTCCAAAAGGTTGCCTCATGCCATGAGATGCACGTTTGGTAGTGCAATTAGGTTGTTGGTTGCATGAATCAATTACCTAAATGTTTTAGCAATTAATTCATCTGTCATTCAAGATCAAACTCCTCTTCTAGGTGGAAATTTATGTGTGTGACCCTATAGGTCCCATATTACGTTGGCAGTAAATGTCCATAACAACTAATGACATCACAAGTAATGAGTCATGCCTAGTCACACATCAATGCTACTCAAGTAAATGGAAAATTAGAGAACAACTTCAACCTACAATCTGTGTATGGTGTTGTAGTGTTTGTATAGTTCCCTTATCACGGATGTCCAGATTGAACTCAGAGCATGGATCAATCACCCTCTTCAACATTCAATCTTGTTTCTTGAACCAAGAGTAGACTGTCTGAGAGATATGTAAGCTCAATATCACGTATTTTCTTAGATTTGCATGTCCATGCATTTCTTAGTCTCGCTAATCAGGAGGCCTAGGACATCAAACTCCTGTAGGAGGGACAAATCCCATGTCTATCATTCACAGTCTATCCTCATGTGTCGAAGTCACCCAATCATCACCTTTATAACAACCCATGTTTTAGGATTGTGTTTGATGATGTCAAATCACACCCAACGACATGTGATCAATGCAATGATTTTAGGTCTAAAAACCACAACCACCACCATCACTGTGATACCTGACTATGACTTCCATGGTGATGGCTTCCAAGTGTTAGTCTCACGTTGGGTCTATGTGATACACTATTTTCTAACATGTATTTGTGTGATTGGTTTGATATTGTCATATCATGACTAATGAGATTATGTCATCAACCAACTCACACTCTGATATTACGTGTAATTTTTGTCTATCAACCTTCCACAATGTGATCTCATTTCTTTAAGTCTTAAACATGAAGACATACATCATTGAGTAATATTATTCTCTAGACATTTATAATGTTACATCATTATCTCATAACTGAATTAAATAGAGAATTGAAAGCTTTCCTTTATTTATTTAATGAAATCATTAACAATTATGCCATTACAATAATCACATGATTGGCTCTCTAGGAATATATACCAACAGAGTCCCACTTGCAGTTAGATCCAATCACACACAAATCTTATTTCGAGTGGCCTAACATGACCATCATGCTTTTGTTGTGAAAATGCCTTCATTAAGGGATCAACAAGATTGTTCTCAGTTTATACTTTGCAAATCATCTCCTCATTGTATGATCTCTCGTATGAGATGGAACCATCTCTGTATATGCTTTGAGCACTGATGCAATTTGGGTTCCTTAGCTTGTGCAATAGCTCCATTGTTTTCACAATATAGCTCGATTGCGTCACAGATGCTTGGAACGACCCCAAGTTCTATATTGAACTTCTTGATCCATACATCCTCCTTGGTTGCACTCGATGCAGCAATATACTCGGTCTCTGTTGTAGAATTGACAACGATTTCTTTCTTGGAACTCTTCTATCTAATAGCTCCATTATTGAGGCAAAACACGAATCATGATTATGATTTGTTATCATCTTGAGCAGTTTAAAAGCTTGCATCAGTGTAACCCTTTACCACCTACTCTTCATCTCTGATGTAGACCAAGAACTGATCCTTAGTCCATCTCAAGTACTTGAGGATGTTCTTCACGGCAATCCAGTGAGCATCACCTAGATCTAACTGATATCTTCTCATCATGCTCAAGGCATACGAGATGTTTGTACGAGCACACAACATTGCATAGATGATTTATCCAATTATTGAAGCATATGGAATCAAACTCATGCGGTCCTTTTCTAAACAAGAAATGGGACATTGAGCTCTGAAGATGGTCACTCCATGCAACTCTAACAGGTTTCCTCTCTTTGAGTTCTCCATGCTGAAATGCTTCAATACTTTGTCAGTGTTTGTGCTCTGACTTAGTCCAAGAAGCCTTTTGGATGTATCTCTATATATCTTTATCCCAAAGATGTAGGATGCTACTCCCAAGTCTTTCACAGAGAATGTAGTTCCAATCTATGTCTTTACCTTTTGTAAAGTAGAGATGTCATTCCCCATCAATAGTATGTCCTCTACATACAATATGAGGAATGTAGGAATGTCACTTTTCTCCCACTAACCTTCTTGTAAGCACAAGGTTCATCTTCATTTTGAATAAAGCCAAACCCTTTGAATGTCTCATCAAAATGAAGATTCCAGCTTCAAGATGTTTGCTTTAATCCATAGATTGACCTTTGTAGCTTACAAACTTTATTTGGATCTATAAAACCCTCAGGTTGTGTCATACACTCATCCTCAACAAGATTCACATTAAGGAATGTGGTTTTAACATCCATCTGCCAAATATCATAGTCACGATAAGCTACAATAGCAAGCATGATCCCGATGGACTTAACCATGGCCACTGGAGAAAATGTTTCTTCATAGTCACATATTAATTTCCTTACACAACAAGTAATGTGCAACTAGAATAAACTTAAAAATATCTAGAACCTTCCCTTAGCCTAACTGGGCCATCTCACCCATGCGAGATGGCCGTCTCAGTACCCAAATGGGTGACTGGTGACTCGATTCAAGCCGATCGGTTCAATCCATAGCCATTTCAACTCAAATTAGTCTGACACTCCAAAAATTTCATCTCAACCCTTGAGACGGCTATTTGGAACTTCAGACAGCTATTTAATGCCATGAGACAGGTGTTTGGCAGCACATTCAAGTTGTTGGTTGCATGAATCAATTACCTAAATGTTTTAGCAATTAATTCATCTATCATTCAAGATGAAACTCCTTGTCTAGGTTGAGACCGATGTGTGTGACCCTATAGGTCCCATATTATGTTGCTAATGAATGTCCATAACAAATTATGACACCACAAGCAATGATGTGCCTAGTCACACATCAATGCTATCCAAGTAGATGCAAAGTTGGAGAACAACTTCAACCTACAATCTGTGTATGGTGTTGTAGTGTTTGTATAGTTCCTTTATCACTGATGTCTAGATTGAACTCGAGTAATGGAGTAGTCATGCTCTTCAACATTCAATCTTGTTTCTTGAACCAAGTGCAGACTATCTAAGATATATGTAAGTTTAATATCACATATTGACTGACATGTGCATGTCCATGCATTTCTCACTCTCGCCAATCAAGAGGCCTAGGACATCAAACTCTTGTAGGAGGACAAATCCCATTTCTATCACTCATAGTATATCCCCATGTGTCAAAGTCACCCAATCATCACCTTTATAACAACAAACATTTTAGGATTGTGTTTGATGATGTCAAAGCGTACCTAATGATGTGTGACAAGTGTAGTGCTTTCAAGTCTAAGAACCACAACCACCACCATCACTATGAGACCTGACTATGACTTCCATGATGATGGCTTCTATGTGTTAGTATCATAATGAGTATGTCTGATACACTGTTCTATAACATGTATCTGTGTGATTTGTTTGATATTTTCGTATCATGACTAATGAGATTTTGTCATCAACCAACTTAAACTCTAATCTTATGTGTCATTGTTGTCATCAACCCATTAGGGACATAATTAGAATATAAATATACTCTTAACATCCATATAATCTCTTTTTCCCAAGTATTAAATATGAATACATACATATATTATTCTCTAGAAATCCATAATGTTAAATCATTATCTCATAACTGAATTAAACAAAATAAATTAGAAGCTTGCTTTTATTTATTTAATCAAATCATTTACAATTATGCCATTACAACCATCACGTGATTGGCTCTATGGGCATATATACCAACATAAAACACCCGAGTCGTGGTGCTCCCATGAGTCACCTTAGACCACAACCCTCTCTCTATCTCTCTTGGTTGTGGTAACCTCCCAAAAAAAAAAACTCCCCTCTGTAGGAAGGCCATTTGGAGACTGAACAAGGACTTTTCTTCTTGCTTCACATCCATCTAGGATCCTCATTCATCCTTCTCAGCCATTCTCCCTACTTTCAAGAAGCAGCAACCCAATGGAATCATGAATTCTCTCATGAATGACACAGAGACAAAGTGATAATTGCCTTATGAGTTTCCTGGGTCATAAAAAAAGTAACAACACTGCAATAATTAAATTACATTCAATCCCACCTTAGATTTTTCAACTCCATAGAGAAGACTACGCAAGTTGTGTATTTAAAATAACACTACCACCTCCTCCTCCAAGTAGAATAAGTAGATTGACAACATCATGATCAATTCAACTGGATTCAACATGGAGATCACAATACATGCTTCTTCTAGTCATGTGTATAGGAACAACACCATCACAACAAGATATCACACATGAGTGGTCTAGATGGTTGTTGGATTTAAGATCCAACTGGAATTTGATCTCATGTTTACTAGTTCTTTTACAATTTTGGTAACCAATGTAACCCATGTGTCCCTTCTTTCCTTTGTAGGTGCTTGCTTGGTCATCCCAACCTCTATGTTGACTATCGCGGAATTACCTCCATCAGTGGATGAAGTTTGGTGTATCATCTTTTCCATGGTGTAGGACAAAGTACCATGCACGGGCGGTATCACCGCCAACTTCATGGTATATCATTGGAATCATGTTGGCCCATCTGTGGTCCAGACAGTACAACAAGCCTTTTGGTCAGTCAAGCTGAAGCACTACCTAGAAAACTCCCTTATGATGTTGATTCCAAAGTTCATATCACCACAATGTTGTGGAGATCTCTATTCAATATCTATCAACAATGTGGCATACAAAGAGATATCCAAGACGATCATTGAGAGTATCAAAATTCTTCTAAAACCTAGATTTTACCCATCAATCCATCTTCATCTCATGTCAAAGGATCACATATAATGTGTTGGTAGTTCAAGAAGTCAACATTTCATGCAATTCAAAAAGGGGAAGAAGAAGTGGGTTATCGTCAAGCTTGGCTTATCCAAGGCTTTAGATCATATGAGCTAGAGTTTCATCTTACATACTCTTAACAAAGTGGGACTTTCATGTTGCCTTACTTATCTAATAATGGCAATCATCTAATCTGGGGAAACCTCATTACTCTGGGAAGGTATGCCACTAGAACCCTCTAAAGCAATCTAAGGTGTGAGACAAGGACCTACTAAGACACGAAATTTTTGTCCTTTGCCTTGAAAGGCTCAACCACGCTTCCTTGAAGGGTAGATGGAAACTGGTCACTATAAATCAAGGGGGTTCCCATCTCACACATGTCTGCTTCCTCAACAACATCACATTGCTTGATGAAGCTTCAACAATACAAGGTCAGAATATACTGAATAACCTTCTATTTTCTCTTGTTCCCTCGGCCAGGTGGCTTCTACAAAGAAGTCAAAATGTTTCTTCTCCTCTAATGTCAGCCTCGCTAAAAACATAGATTTAATAGGAAACTTGACTTCCCTTCTATCGACGAATTAAGTAGATACCTTGGCATGCCTATCTTACACAACAAAATCAACAAGGTTACTCATGTAAATATCCTAGTCTGGATACAAGATAATTTGAACAACTAGTTAGTGAGACATCTATCCCTAGTTGGTAGAATCAGAATGGAAAAAAGTCCACACTATAGTCAATCCAGATGTACACAATGAAAACAACGTTGATCTTGCTGACTCTCTGTTACAACATCAATGGCTACATTAGGAAGTTCATTTTGCATGGCTGCAAATGAGAAACAGAATATCTTATCCAACAATGATCGTGGCATGTTGGGTCTCAAGGATGCAAGAGACCAGAATGTAGCCTTGATGTTAAAAATTGTCTAGACTTTTATGAACAACCCTAATAAGATCTAGATGTGCATCATGAAATGGAAATACTTCAACAAGGGAAAGACATCCACAATGCCTTACTCCTCCACTTGGAGGTTTATCATGAACAACTTACATATAATATAGGAAACATGTACCAAGATCATTTGTAATGGATAGGGAACCAAAGTATGGACTAATAAATGGTTGGAGGGGCATATCATCTCAATGATAGACCTTGTTTTCCCCACTTCCTTGGATATTGGGTGGGAATTGGGATTGGAACTTCATTCAACCCTTCCTTCCATAAAGATCTGGTAATATACTACATACTACCCCAACCCTAGATCCACATTCTGGGACTGATAATTATTTATGACCGCATGAGACCAGTGGAGAGATGACTTTCCAAACAACATACAAATGGACCCGCAGACATATAGAGGTGAACGTGAGGGATATTGGAATTGTAACACTCCAATTTTCATACCACATGAGTGGATTTTTTTATTGGGGAGTGTTACTAACATGATATGCATTATGATAATGACAGATAAGAACCAATACAAAATGGTGTAAAAATGTGTTCTCACAAATTCTTAGAAAAGAAACTCTATTACAGAAGAAACTTTATACCATGTACTGCCTTATATGAATCTCATGTCACGTATGGGACCATGTAGATGGCGCCCCACAACACAAACCTTCTAAAGTTGTTGTTGCATCATCTTATCATGACTATCTTCTAAAAACGTGTACCTGTGGACATCTCTTCCCCAACCATGCACAAAGGAAAACCTAGGTCAGAGTAAGTGGCATTGAATTTCTAATAAGAAACATGAACATGATATAACTGATAGATGAACTGGTACCTAGAAGCTACAAACTTATACTGAATCCGTGTGTCTTTTATTTACATCTTTTATCTAATTTGTGGCCACCATTATACGATAAGTCATCCCGAATTGGCATATCTACGCCCCGAATTGGCACCGAAGTACCCTGAATTGGCACTACATGCCTCTGAATGGCACTGAGGTGTGTCTGAATTGGCGTAACTACACCCTGGTTGGCACCAAAGTATCTATGAATTGGATTAAACACTCCTCTAAATTGTCAATAGATGCATGTGAATCGTCCTAGGACTAACTAAATGAGGATTTATCATATATTGTCTTATGTGAAGGTTCTGACTTAATTATCTTAAGTCTAAGCTTACTTAATTCTTAATATGAACTGAAACTGAATACTTGATAACTGAACTTTACTGAATTTTGAATCTGAACTTATCTTATACTAAAATTGAATATTGATAACTGAAATCTGAATGTAAATTTGAATTCGAATATAATCTAAATATCTCAAAATTTTGTCATAATTATCTACTACCTTGAAATTATCCTGATAAGAACTAATATATTATTCAATTAAACTAAATTCTTAATCTAAATTTGAATCTCTGCTATTAGATTTTGAAACTAAATATAAATCTGGTATGAGTATAAATTTAAGCATGTATCTTGATTACTAAATAATTGAGATTGGATCTGAGACTCTTCTTAG
Organism: Alisma plantago-aquatica; assembly: GCA_963693085.1. Taxonomy (NCBI): domain Eukaryota; kingdom Viridiplantae; phylum Streptophyta; class Magnoliopsida; order Alismatales; family Alismataceae; genus Alisma; species Alisma plantago-aquatica. The sequence goes on from OY856412.1 coordinate 420,666,531, forward strand.
GTATGTGGGTCTAATTTGTGACTACTCACAAAGAGTATTCTAAATATTAAATCCAAAATCTAGGTTCTTTTTGTCTAAATAATTTTTCATCTGAAACCCATATTTAATAGATCGCTTAGTTAAATTATGATATTGAATATAAGACTTATGTGTCTAAAGGCTTGAGAAATAAACTGAACTGAATTAATAAATACGAAGCATTCAAAAGTACCTTAAATATCTACAATCTATAATCTGATATCCTCACAAAATAAGTACATCTGAACAACATTTGAGTAGTAGAGGCATTATTAAATATGAGATGCACATTAATAACTAAATGTCTGAAAGTAACTTATGCTCTAAGTTACTTTGTATATGGGTAGAATGAATTATAAGAATAATGAAATTCAATGGACATGACCCACTTTCCTTTGATGTTGATAATATCCTTATTGCATTCTCAATTCCATTTTTCTATAACTTTATCACCTGGAGATCAACAAATGTCTATAAGTCCATGTATATTTCCCTTCTTTATTTCTAATTCTCAAACCCCATCATCCTAACCTTGTATACCAACTTAGAATTCTTATTTCAATTAAGTATTACTAAAATATATACCATCAAAAATTCATAGTACTAAAAGTATATCAAAGCTTACATTATTGAACTAATATAATTTATGTACTCAAATAAGTCAAAAATTGTCTTATGCACTAATAAGAACATATACCTCCTATAATGAGAATAAATCTTGAACATGATCATATATAACAATCTTATTAACTCCATCATTACATTAGAGGAAAATATAATTAAAAGCCATTTTGTAAACAAAATATGCATAGATACCCCCATAATAATCATAGATTATCTTGCCTAATGGACACTTAGCTCCAAAAATTAAATTCTAATATGAGAATATTTAAAACTTCAATAAAATTTTAGAAACAGTAATCATACAATGTGCTAAGGTCTACACAATAATATCATATCTTTTTAAGGTCAAATCATGGGTGAAATATCCAAAATACCCTTATTGGGATTTACATTAAAATCATGGATAAAACTTTGATTCAGGATGATCAAGTTTTGGAATCATGTATATCATATCAAAATATACTTACTATAAAATATTCATTAATTTCTAAAATCATTTGCTATTTTTAGTTCCCAATACATAGAAATCATATACACTTTAGAAATTAACTAGTAGTAATTATCAAATGCTCAAAACACTATTTGATTATACTTTTATAACATAGTAGACATCATTATCTTTCTATTGACACCTTATTTGTCCAAATTGGGTATCTAGATTCAAAGATATAAAATTTACAAAAGTACCTCTTTACTGAATATCTGATTCGTTCAATTTGGATTTGATGGTCCCATCAGTGGATCCTAGATCCGTCATCTTGCTCGTTGACCCGGGAGTGGCTCCCATCTGGTTTCATTCTAGACACAGGCTGGTTCCATGAAGGTCACTCTCTAATGAGCTAGCCTCGCTTGTTTAGCCACATGAATGATGATTGGGGCGGTGCTCTAGGTGCAGCCCATCCTCGCACCCATGGCCGGCACCTTAATTGCGTCGTAGGCCTTCAGGGTTAGGAAACCCTAAACCAGTCTCCAGTTGTGCCACCAAGCTCATTTCTCCCTTGTTCTTCTCTCTTTTTTTCTTGTTTTTGTGTCAAAACCCTAGCACCAGTTCGTCCATCACCAAGCTATAAAGATCAATGGTTTTTATGGTCTTTAATCCTTCCAATCTTGGGCAAGATCTGAACTTCTAGAATGCCCTATTCAGACTCTATTTGAGTCATGGGCATCGACTGTCTGTCGCGCTAGGCTAGAGAGTACACCCCTAGTTTTTTTTAATATTCTTCTTTTCTTTTTTTGATAAAAGTCCAAACCAAAAAAATAAGTATATATCCCATCTCATAGCTTTGATTGATCCCAAATTGTTTTATTAACACTATATAGTCGTGATATCTTCATGGACAAGATATTGGATCAAAATAGATCAGACAAACACTCCAAAATTATCTTTTAAATAGATATGAGATAATTAAAAACTTAATTACCTAGGTCACTAAATGTATCAAAATTATATGAAATTTCTCCCACCACATAATATTCTAACTATTGATCTACTAAAAATATTTTGAGAATTTACTATGATCACTAAATACTACATTCCCAATTTTTACTCCAAGGATGTATTTTTCAAACTTAATTGGCCCAATTGAGCTAGAATTGGGCTCTAGGGAACATGAATCATTCCTTAGTCTTGTAAATAGTCCATGAGATTAAGCGTATTCTAAATCATTAAAATAAAGCTTGACTCGATATAATTTCTCAATTGGAGCTCTTATAGGACAGATGTGATCAATATTTCTTTATTTACATAACATGTAGACCTAAACTAGGTTTAGGGATCAAACCATCAATTAGACTCATCATATTTCCTTCAACATTCTATTTTTGGTTGTCACCTCATAATATCAAATTTACACATTTTTTAGGATACAGAAGTCCCAATTGCATAAAAGATCTCTCCACATTCTTTTTTCCTTAAATCCAAATATCATGAAAATTAGATGAAATCTTATTGCAACCATAAATCAATCTTACATTGATTTCATCAATAACTTGATCATGTATTTTCTAGGTTCTAAGAATTTGGATGTGAAAATACTACCCACCTTTTTGGGAATTTCTTCCTCGAAATTCAGTTAAAGTATAACACTAGCCCACTTAGGGTTTCACGTAACTGGCTAACTTTTGATTGTTGTCATAAAGCCTCACAGACTTGTGGATAACTAATTTTATCTAATAACCTTATCAAACTAGCATGTACAAACAACATGGAAATCTAAAAGAAAATCTTAAACATGCACAACTATTCTTTCTGTACTCTTAATTCTTTATGTTTACGTATCTTTTTCTAATGACTTTTACATTGGCATATGGGTCTCATGACCTGCACTAAGGTGCTTGGATCACATAGATACATATCGCCTACACATAGGGCCATCGAGTTATGTATTTGAATCAACCTATACTAAGGGTCTGGGCCACGTGTCGGTTAAGTTGACCTCCATAATCTCATTTAATTTCATGAAATTTAGTCTTATATGAATCTTAATGCATTTATAGCTCATGGTCTTACCATGATCTTAAATCTTAATACATAAATATTTTCTTGGAAACATAATCATGACTTAATGCATTCAAACTTAATATCTTAATGAATATTTAATTCTTAGGTCTTAACCATTCTAAGAAATCTGATTAACTTGTCTCTATATGAGGTCTTAGGCACATCAAGGATATAACCATGAAAGTACAAACTCTTACTTGCATGTCTTATCTTAACATCTTAGAATATAAGATAATACAAATTATGAAAGCCTTCTTTAAAGAACATTTAGATATATTCAACTTAATAAGTGAATACTCATGGTCATAAACCACTTACTTTGGTTTGTGAAATCTCACACTAAATTCATTATGAATCCCTTCTCCTTTAATCATATACTACACCGTTAGGTGAAAAAATGACCTTTCCAAGGGGTAAACATCTTTGGCTCGTTGTTATATTCTTAGATGATAAGAGCCATTAACCATCTTGATATGGGTTACCAACCCTGAAAACTCTCTTGCAAGGATGTAGTCTATCCTTGTTCTTAAGGAACTGATCTAGGGTTTTAATAGTGTAGACTATGAAACATCAAATGTTGTTTCATGGTTCTTCATTATTATAATAATTTTTTACTTAAAATTAGTGAGTCATCTATGGTGATTTCTTTACAGAATGTTACATCCACCCATTTTACCATAGTGTCCACTTAGCTTGGAGAATTGAAAACTTACATTACTTTCTTAATATTATAGTGATCCTAGATCATTGATCCACACTATACCATATATTGTATCCCCAAATGCTTAAATAATACTCATGTATTAACCTTAAAGACTTTTAGTCACCTCTAACAATCCCCACACCATAACCTTAAATTCATTTCATATCTTATTCTATTGACCTCAAGTATTTTCTTTGACAACCATCACAATTAGACTTGTGGGTGTAATACCTCCTTGGGATGAAGGTCCTAAGGACATCAAAAGTTCTCTAATTCTCATCAAGTATAGTATGAAAAAGGATTTCATCCTCCTCTAATCATTACTCCACTTTAAATCCAAGTTAGCCATCTATTCAAAAAAATATCTACCTTTAGTATGCATTCTAGGATTCGAATAGATATGCAATTAGGTTCAGGTGACCATCTACCTCAAATTTTTATGTCAACTTTTTTTGTCACCTCCTGATGCATGTCAGCCTGTCATACATCTGAAAGTGCCATGTCTTACAATATTTATCCCAACTGACAGTACACACGTCCCATACCATGTGCACTAGAAATAACAAGACAAGCACAATAAGTATATACTTATGCATATAAACATCCCCTCCACAAAACCCCATTTCTTGTATCCCATACCACAATCATGTGGGGAAAAGAGAGGGCATGATATGCACAAATGTACAGTTAACATAAAAAGTCTAAAGCATCTAAACACTAACCCCAATACAGACCTTAACTTCTATTCTCTTACTAAACATCTAACTCAATTTGTGCTATCTTTCACTCACTTCTTCTATAACTGAGACTACTAAATATCTTTCTAAGTCTATACTCTAGTTTCACTTGGCTCCAATTGGGAAATCTAAGCTAAGAATATGAGAATTTTCCAGATGGCCATCAACATTATTGCTCTGATACCATATTGTAACACCCCGATTTTCATACCACATGAGTGGAATTTTTTTTACTGGGGAATGTTACTAACATGATATGCATTACAATAATGACATATAAGAACCAATACATACTGGTATAAAAAATGTGTTATCTTCTTAGAAAAGAAACTCTATTACAAAAGAAACTTAATACCATATACTACTTTATGTGAATCTCATGTCTCGTCCGGGGCTATGTAGATGGCACCCCACCAAGCAAACCTCCTAAAGTTGTTGTTGCATCAGCTTATCATGACTATCTTCTAAAAACCTGTACCTGCGGACATCTCGTCCCCATCCATGCACAAAGGGAAACCTAGCTTAGAGTAAGTGGCATTGAATTTCTAATAAGATAAACATAAACATGCTATAACTGATAGCTGAATTGATACCTGGAAGCTATAAAGTTATATTGAATCCATGTGTCTTTTATTTACGTCTTTTATCTGATTTGTGGCCAGCATTATACCATAAGTCCTCCTGAATTGGCGTATCTACACCCTAAATTGGGACCAAAGTACCCTGAATTGGCACGACATGCCTCTGAATGACATCGAGATGTCTCTAAATTGGTGTAACTACACCCCACTTGGTACCAAAGTACCTCTGAATTGGAGTAAACAATCCTATGAATTGGCAATAGGTGCCTCTGAATTGTCCCTGGACTAACTGAATGAGGACTTATCATATAATGTCTTATGTGAAGGTTCTAACTTAATTATCTTAAGTCTAAGCTTACTTAATTCTTAATCTAAACTGAAACTAGATATTGATAATTGAACTTTATTGAATTTTGAATATGAACTTATCTTATACTGAAATTTAATATTGATAACTGAGTGTTGAATGTAAATTCAAATCTGAATTTAATCTGAATATCTCAAAAGATTTGTCTTACTTATCTACGGCCTTGAAATTATCCTGATAAGGACTAAAATATTATTCAACTAAATTGAATTCTTAATCTAAATTTGAATATCTACTCTTAAATTCTGAACTAAATCTAAATATGGTATGAATATAAATTTAAATATGTATCTTGATTACTAAATAATTGAGATTGGATCTGAGACTCTTCTTAGGTATGTGGAACTAATTTGTGACTACTCACAAAGAGTATTCTAAATATCAAATTTGAAATCTAGGTTCTTTTTGCCTAAATAAGTCTTCATCTAAAAATTGTATTTAATAGATCGGCTTAGTTAAATTCTGATATTGAATATATGACTTATGTGTCTAAAGGCTTGAGAAATAAAGTGAACTAAACGCATGAACACGAAGCATCTGAAAGTAGCTTAAATATCTACAATCTATAATCTGATATCCTCACAAAATAAGTTCATCTGAACAACATCTGATTAGTAGAGGCATTATTAAATACGAGATGCACATTAATAACTAAATGTTTGAAAGGAACTTATGCTCTAAGTTACTTTCTATATGGGTAGACTGAATTATAGGAATAATGAAATTCAATGGACATGACCCACATACCTTTGATGTTGATAATTTCCTTAATACATTCTCGATTCCATTTTTCCATAACTTAATCACCTGGATTGTAACATATCGGATCTCAAAACCTACCCTAGAACTTTGATCTTTTGGGTTGGACCAAACTTGATTTGAGGTTAGACTTATAAAAGGTTTAGAATGACCAAAGTGAGCTAATGCATGTAAAATCACCCTAATATACCTAATTGAATGAGTAATTAAGATTATGGACCACTAATGGGTCATATTACATATCTCATAAAAAGAAATCCCAAAAGTGAAAGATAAGTTTAAAATCATGTTCCTTGGATCCCAATTACCTTGGGAGTCAAGTTTCACATTATGCACATAATAATAATTCATTTAATTCAAACTGGAAAAGAATATATATTTTTCCCCAAAATATCAAATAAAATAATAAATGACTCCAAAAGAGGAAAATAATCTTATATTCATAATCTACATAATAAATATAGCCATTGGGTTTTTGCTTGGTTTGGTAGAGCAGAGTCCTGTTGGCTATTCTTTCTTGATGGTACTATCGACCCTGGTGGTCAAGTATGCTTTAGAAGACAGGATATCACATTTTGAAGGTGTTCTTATTGTTAGATAACTATCTTGTCTTTTGTAAGCAGTACTGTAGTTGCAAGGTTGTTGATAGTGTAGGATAGGTTGAACTGTCATCTATTCTTTTCTCTCCTTCTCGGATGTCCTTTTGTAGGACCTCTTTTGATTCCAGCTTGTTGGGATCATAGTTTAGTTCTGTTGTTTGGGGTTTTGCCCCCTATGTGCTAGTTTCTAGCTTTGCTGTATGGGGTACTTTCGTGACCAAAGTTTTGGTTTTATAGCAACAATTTTTTTGACCGACCAAAAAAAAATATAGTCGTTGGGTGAATTTTCATCCAATTTGGAGAAAGTTTTCTAAAAAGGTAAGCTTAGGAGAGAGAACGTTGATAAAAGGCATTAATGCTCAATAATATGAAATATAATTCTAAAAGTTGGAAATAAATGCAAATTCGTATTCAACACACTTAAGTTAACTTGTGGATAAAGTTTCACCTCAATTGAATAATGTTTGCTATCTCAATTTAAATAGAAAAGAAAATACATTAATATTAATCCCAATGTAACTCGAACTTAGCTTTTCCCTCGATTTAAATGTCCCGTTTGATTTATCGTTTCGGATATGGTTTTCCCTGTCCCACTCGGTTTAATTTTTGCAATGTTAGACTCTTTCTCGACCGTCTGATTTCTGATCGACGGTCGTCCCATCTTCTTCCTCCTTCGACTCTTTCCTTTTCCTAACGCCAGAGTAACCCCAATTTTCCCTCGACCATATCTCTCTTGATTCACGATGGTTTTTTAATATACTTTCGCCTACAGATTCCCCTCATGATTCTGCTCAACCTGACCCCTAACATCACCCCTCTTGCAGCCTATATAAGTAATCCCCAATTTCTCATCCAGGGTAGCTTTCACCAGGTCCTCTGTTGTCGAGTTATAGAACCTTCCCCAAAACCTCCCTCTTGCACCTGAGGACCCCCAAACCACTGTCGATCCTTAAGCAACCCATCTACACTTCGAATTTTCCCTATCAAGCCCCATGTCTCTCCAACCTACCCTAATTTTCTGAACTAGTCGGTGGGAGCAATTCTTGCTGCTCAAAGAACATCAACCCAAATTACTTTCACCCACATCTTTCTCTCTGATCTATTAGACTTTTCAGACCTTTGTTTTCCCCATGACCTTTGCCTTCTAGGCTGTACAACTTGGGCTATGTCTGGCCATTAGAGCTCCTTGCACGGAGTACTATAGAATCCTGCAAGGTCCCCCTTCCATTTCCTTGTGTTCGCTGGGTTGAGGAGAAGGTAGCAGAACCTTCAGACTGATCCAAGATGTGGTAATTTTCTGTTTCCATTTTTCTCTTCTTTGTTGTTGACTAACATATGTCCTAATGAGTTTCTCCATGTTTTATGTAGCTTCTCTGGTCTCTGGCTTTGCGTGTTAGCGGCGGGCTTGGTCACGTTTGATTCGCACCCTTCGAGCACAGGGTTCTAGCCTCTACACCCCGAGAACCTAGCAAGAAGGCAATGGATGCCATCCCCTTAGCCTATTTTGTGAGTGTTTTGAAGGGGATGAATCCCCTTTGGTCAATACCTTTCCTACCCTCCTTTTTCCCCTACCTTTGCTTTCCTGTTTTGGGGGTAATTTGGTCTTTTCACGTGTGTTTGTTTAATCCAATTTTAAGGCAACTTGTCAGCCTATTTGGTGGGACAGGCTGAATTGGTCGCTCATGATTGGGCCAACTCAGCTGGCCTGGTTGCTCATTGGATTTTCAATGACATAGATTTATGCTATTATCTTATTGGTCAATTTTATATAAAATCCATAATAAATAATCTATTGCTCAGAAAAATTAGGAAAAATATTTGTTGGAATCAGAAAATTAAGATCTAACTAATGGTATATGTTTTGATATCTAAATCTAAAGATTAATAGAAACTGTTTTCAATGGGTCTAATTAAAGATGAATTAACTTGTAAAAATCATAACTAATTATCTACAAGTCAAAAAAATACAATAAAATATGTTTTGGACTCCTAATGACATATACTAAAATATGGCATGGTTTTGATAACCTAATTCTCATATAACAAAAAAGGTAGTTTTTAGGGTTTATGAAATTAATATAAATCTAACCCTAATCCCACATATATGCTAATAGGTGCTTTGGATGCCTAGGCTTGGACCTAGAAGTGACTTGGGATCGTTGGACTCTGATGTTGAGGTATGTTTGCAGACCTGATTATTTTTGTTGAGCAATTAGCCTATTTTTTTCTTACTTTTGGTCCTATGGACATTAGCCTACACATTGTCTTGTTCTTTTGAAATCATGCTTCATGTGAAGTATCTTATTTTGTTATTGATCTTGTGATCATGGATATTCTCTTAAAATATTATCTTGTTGCCTTGGTGTAAGTTGGACTTTTGATATTAAATACCCATTATGATGTGGAAGTTTACTTGGTGATATATGCCCACTTTGAAGTGGATGTTGTATGTTGTGTTTACCATTCCTGCACATTGTCTTGTTCTTTTGAAATCATGCTTCATGTGAAGTATCTTATTTTGTTATTGATCATGTGATCATGGATATTCTCTTGAAATCTTATCTTGTTGCCTTGGTGCAAGTTGGACTTTCGATATTATATGCCCACTGTGATGTGGAAGTTTACTTGGTGATATATGCCCACTTTGAAGTGGATGTTATATGTTGTGTTAACCATTGTATGATGGAAACATTGTTTATTCTGACTATACTTTATACTTGCCTCTACATTATACATGCTATGTGATTCAGTAGCACTAGAGTAGTGTAAATTGCATTGGTTTTTGTTTATGGAAGATGTGTTATTTCCTGCCGAGCAGATGTGATATTTCCTGCTCTTTTTGGGATGGTAAGGAACCTTGTACCCTGGGAAAGATGTGTGTCTTGACCCATTTTATATATATTTGGGAGTTTGGAAGTGAGTCATTCTCTATCAGGTTTGCAAGGATGTGAAGCCGTGGCCGCCAATTGTGTTTATATTGTTCTAGGGCTATGTTTATCTCACATGCATGCATGATATTGATTGTGGGGTGTGTGTCCTACTGGTGCTTGTTTCCCACTGTGGTAGTAGATGTTTATATGGCACAATCCTTTTTATGTTGTTTTCATGGCAAGTATCCCTTATGTTGTGATCTTTTCTCTTGATATCCGCTTGGGTGGTACTTTTCTTTTCTATGGGAAGCCTTACATTAAATGTTGTCTTTTATTTCATTATGTTGCTCAATTTCCTATTCAGTATGCACATACCAATCTTTGCTGATATTTCCTATTATTTCTCTTTTGCTGGGGTATACTTCCAACCCTAGGTGGATGACTTGGATGACAAGGCTTGATGACCTAGACTTAGATTGTGAAGTTAAAGCTTGGAGACAATCTTGAGGTGGTTTAGATTTCCTCTACATGGATCCTTGTGATGTAAGTTTGTAACCCTTTATTTTATAATTGAATATAGTCAAGTTTTTATTCCGTTGCTATTCTTTGGTCTTTTGTTACCATTATATAAATATTTGAAAATTTTACACCCACTCCATCATACCTTTTGAGTGTGTTTGGACTGGAGGTTTTATTGTTCAAATTTTTAGTAAGAAGGTAATTTCAGTTCTTTACATGGACAACAATGAATGTCTATAAGTCCATGTATATTACCCTTCTTTATTTCTAATTCTCATACCCCATCATCATAACCTTACATACCAACTTACAATTATTATTTAAATTAAGTATGACTCATATATAATACCATGACAAAGTCTTAGTACTGAACATATATCAAAGCTTACATTATAGAACTAATATAATTTATGTACTCAAATAAGTCGAAAATCATCTTATGCACTAATAAGAACATATACCTCCTGTAATGAGAATAAATCTCGAAAATGATCATATATAACAATATTACTAACTCAATCATTAAATTAGAGGAAAATATAATTAGAAACCATTTTGTAAACAAAATATGCATACATACCCCCGTAATAATCATAGATTATCTTGCCTAATGGACACTTAGCCCCCAAAATTAAATACTAACATCAGAATATTTAAAACTTCCATAAAACTTTAGAAATAGCAATCATATAATGTATTAAGGTCTACACAATAATATCATATCTTTTCAAGGTCAAATCATGGGTGAATGGATAAAACTTTGATTCAGGATGATCAGGTTGGAATCATGTATATCATATCAAAATATACTTACTGTAAAATATTCATAAATTTCTAAGATCGTTTGCTATTTTTAGTTCCCAAAACATAGAAATCATATACACTTTAGAAATTAACTAGTAGTAATTATCAAATATTCAAAACACTATCTGGATATATTTTTACAACATAGCAGGCATCATTATCTTTCTATTGACATCTTATTTGTCCAAATTGGGTATCTAGATTCAAAGATACAAAATTTACAAAAATACCTCTATATTGAATATATGGTTCGTTGATTTTGGATATGATGGTCCCATCAATGGATCCTAGATCTGTCATCTTGCTCATTGACCCAGGAGTGGTGCCCATCTAGTTTTGTTCTAGACACAGGCCATCGTCGTGAAGGTCACTATCCATCGAGCTAGCCTCGCTTGTTTAGCCACACAGATGATGATTGGGGTGGTGCTCCAGGTGTGGCCCATCCTCGCACCCATGGTCGGCACCTTGATTGTTCCATAGGCCTTCGGGGTTAGGAAATCCTAAACCAGCCTCTAACTACACTGTTGAGCTCATTTCTCCCTCGTTCTTCTATCTTTTTGTCTTGATTTTGTGTCAAAACCCTAGCACCGGGTTCGTCCATCACCAAGCTTTAAAGATCAATGGTTTTTATGATCTCTAATCCTTTCAATCTCGTGTAAGATCCAAACTTCTAGAATGCCCTATTTGGACTCTAATTGAGTCCTAGGCATTGGCTGTCTGTCGTGCCAGGCTAGAGAGTCTGCTCCCAGTTTTTTTATATTCTTCTTTTCTTTTTGATAAAAGTTCAAACCAAAAAATAACTATATAACCCAACTCATAGCTTCTATTGATCCGAAATTTTGAAAAAAAAACACTACATAGTTGTCATCTTTTCATAGACAAGATACTGGATCAAAATAGATCAGATGGGCGCTCCAAAATTATCTTTTAAATAAATATGAGATAATTAACAACTTAATTACCTAGGTCACTAAATATATCAAAATCACATGAAATTTCTCCCACCACCTAATATTCTAATTATTGTTCTACTAAAAATATTTTGAGAAATTACTATGAGAACTAAATACTCCATTTCCAATTTGTACTCCAAGTATGTATTTGTAAAACCTAATTGGCCTAATTGAGCTAGAATTGGGCTCTAGGGCACATGGCCCATTACTTAGTATTGTAAAGAGTCCATGAGATTAATCGTATTCTAAATCATTAAAATAAAGCTTGAATCAATAAAATTTCTCAATTGGATCTCTTTTAAGACATATGTGATGAATATTTCTTTAGTTACATAACATGAAGACCTAAACTAGGCTAGGGATCAAACCATCAATTAGACTAATCATATTTCCTTCAATATTCGATTTTTGGTTGTCACCTCATAATATCAAAGTTACAAATTTTTTAGGATACATAAGTCCCAATTGCATAAAGGATTTCTCCACATTCTTTTCCCTTAAATCCAAATATCATGAAAATTAGATGAAACTTATTGCAACCATAAATCAATCTTACATTAATTTCATCAATAAGTTAATCATGTACTTGCTAGGTACTTTGAATTTGGATGTGACAAGAATGCAATCTGGTCAAAGAACATACTAGAAAAGATCAGTGTCTTCCTCAAGTTGATGCAACATTGGGTGTTGTATACCAATGTTGAAAGGAACAGGTGTCATCTGGACATCTAAACCATGTGTTATAGCTATAATTTAGTTGAGGAAGCAATCATTCGCTACCTTCATGACTCTCTTCGAAGCATAACAATAAGGCAAATGTTGCATCCGGGCCCATCCTTCTTCCAGGATGACGAGGTAACCTAGACATGTAAATCATGAAAGGTTCATACCCTAACATTGGTTCCACCTTCCAATCTGTCACGACTTGGAACGTTTGGACCACATTTAATGAGGAGCTACAGAATGGTGTGTTCACACCTGCTAAAGCTATTCTATGGTTCGGTTGCAAGAGATCAATGATGATCTAAGAGGTATCATACCCCATTGTTTGTTGTCAATTATCCAAAAGATCCTCAGTTACACAAGAAATGCCCTTGTAGCACATACCAAGAGTCATCTAGTTTGTGGGTTCCGCCTCTTCTAGCTCAAATAAAAAGTCAAGCTATGGTTGTACAACTATGATCCTTATGTCTGACTTCTCCTTAGAAAAGGTAATCTGACATGGGCCTACTTAGTCCTTGAAGCTAAGATCATCATCATCCTTCAAGAAACTTCTACAACAAGAGAGTGGGTTTAGGACACCATTGTCATTTAGATTCCTCGTGATCTATGTAGATCATCAATTCCAACAACTGGGCGCCTACAAGATTCTGAGCATACAAGAACATGTGGAGGAAATATACCATTAGAACCCCCTCGACATGCCTCATTATCATACCCCAGGAGATCAACACCACAACTGATTCAGCCACAAAATTTTCAATGAAACATAATGATAGTTTTCATTTCTCTATTTGTCCTAACTGTCTATCCGGTGCATACACACCAAACATTTCTTCTCATCCTGCAAGAGAGTGGGATGAATAAATATGATCTCCACGATTGGATAAATAACATAATTACATAGACAACACTTTGAGATCATCAAGAACTCGTTCTTTGTTAATTTATCATGAGCGATTAGCTTACCCCTATAACACTCCATATTATTAACATTAATCATATAACGATCTTTGATAATGAACGACAAACTAACCTAATTTTCTAACACTTTGTACATGACATAGATGTCATAGGTTTTTTATATTAGAAGAAAAAATTAACAAATAAGTATCTTATATACTGGGAATCATTTACAACAACCTCAATCCAGACTATGTTATTTGGTTTATTTGTTCACAAATGCAAACTTTGTAACCATCCCTATGAAGTATCAATGAAACTTTTCTTTTTGGTGCTCAGTATCAATGCAACTTTATTTTTACGGGGTCAACATTTGAATTACAACTTTCAAAAGAGGTGCAAAACGAAATAACATAGTTTACAAAATTATGGTAAAATCAGATTTTTATGCAAAAGAAACTAGCATGATATACAAAATTGTTTTGAAATCAACAATTCTTCTATAAAACTAGTCATGCATTAAAATAGTAAAAAAAATCTCAAGCATAATTTGGAACAAATTGGATCGAAGATGACAAGCAATGGATGCCCTCATAAAATGCATGTAGAGGTGGATACTCCACGGATAACAACCCATAAGAAAAATGAATAACCCATCATGGGATATAGTTACTCATCAAAGATCATAACAACCTATCAAGAACATTAGGACAACTTGTCTAAAATGGAGGTAGTCTTCTCTTAAAATAACCCATGACATTACATATGCAGCATTTGGCAACACGATTACATTGGATATGGTGGCAGTGGAAGACCAAAAGTCAACCGTAGGTAGCTAAAAGTATAAGTACTGAAACACCAGATTAACAACTGGTAAATTTTTACATACTTTTCACACTCATCTGTCGATTATCCAACTGAGATTATCCACCAGAATAATTTTACACGGTGGTTCACCTTAGATGCATGACCGCGGTTAAAATAATCGTGTTGTCAAACGAAGCCTTAATGAAAAGAAGGATCAAGTAGCCACAAGGCCACCGAGGAAGTCATCGCTTCATCATCGTTGTCATCAAAATTGATCAAACCCATGGGAGACAACAGTTGATCCCTCTTTGATATAGAGAATACATTGATGGAAGCTTTAAGATTGTTTGCTGACGATGTGTCATCTGTAGAATGATGAGGACGAATTAAATTCATTGTAGATATTTGAAGCAACAAAATTCACCATGAGCCATTTAATGTTTAAAAAAAACTGACTTTCCTAATTGTCCAAATATTCCACAAGATGCAATTAACTAAGACATCATCTTTGGTATGAGAATCGACCGATACAAACTTCTTTAATGGTGGGCTAAATGGATGAGTTGATATAAATATTTATCATGGTAAACGTTCTGACAATGGAAAATGCTTCCATATTTTATCTGATATTTTATAATAAAAGGGTATGGTTAATGTTTTCATCATTGTGGAACAAAATGCAACTTTGGTCTCACCAATGGTCTCCAACGGGTCGAATATCTGGGTTAAAACCCAATATAAATATCCAAGATCCATAGAAAAATGATGCTCTTGATAAAGCTTACCAGCTTCTTTGCTCACCTAGAAGCAGCCACCTTAAACGGCATGTGTTGGTCTCGGCGGTAATATCAATGAATTCAAAAACATAACTGCTAAACCCTACAACAAACCATATACACGTTAGCCTTGGGTCTTGACATCAGGGCGAACAAATTATATACATCATAATTACATTCGGGACAAAACACTCATTACAGTAATTTTTGATTAAAAATCAAATGTCCTGCTAAAGTTTTTATCCTTCTTTGCTAGATTGGTAACAAAAATAATATTTAATGACTAAATTTAGAAAAAGAAAATTTCTAGCTTCCAACATTTTCTATATGTGCTACGATAATGTTTAACGACACAATATGATCTAAGAATATTGTCAAAATAAACAAAGCATTTTTAGAAATTGTCCTTAACATAAATTCCCCTAGTAATCAAACCTTGGCTCCGCCCAGCCAACAACAGCATACTAAGCTTCCCCTGAGCGTTATCTCCTGTAAAGTATGGATAGCATTGTAAAATCACACAATATAACTTTACTGTATCTAGCCAACAAACGAAAAAATGCTTAACGACTTACTATAGGATTTTACTTGGGGAGAGACGCCACCACGCTGAGGCAGAATACCATCCAAAAGCAAACTCCGCCAAGTGCGAGCAGCCGCCAAACCCAAGGGGACTCCCTAGGTGCCTTTCCGTCCTCAGCTTTCGTAATTGAAAAGGCGATTAAGCCGACACAAATGAAAACTGATAATAAAACCAGGGCATGGATGCCCATGCTAGCATACACGAGCCCAATTGACTTGACGGGCCCTGAGATTTTGGTGACAGTGGCGAAGCTTGCCATATCCAAGGCGCCTAAAAATAAGGCCAACTTAAGTTGCAGATCCCAAAGTCTATTCCTGTCTTCTAGCAACTGTTCCTGAATCTTGATCACACTGTTTCCACCAGAATTCGTCTTAGCATCACCCGGTAGATTATCCTGCTTGATGAGCAGAGCTCTTTGTGAGTTATGACCTTTGCGGGTAACGAATGAAATACATCAGCGTCGATCCAAGTACTTTTAAGGAATCATAAGGGTTCCTTACAAGACTAAGACCATTATATACAATTTTGCAACGATCGACGACTGTCAATACTGGTATTAGATTCGCTAATACTGGTATTAGATTCGCTAATATGATAGGCTACAATTAGAGAAGCCACATGTCTGGAAAAAAATAAGTAACAAATTAAATTTCAAAGCTAGCTTCTGCCCCTTTTGATCATACTAATTATTATAAATTATATATGAAAAATAATAGTGTCATCTTAGAATGGTAAGAGAGTTTGTTCACGTATCACATGTCATTATCCATGGTTTAACAGTACTCATCTAACAGCTCAAGTCATTACTTACTTTGCATGTATTAAATTAGGTGCACCGTGTTTATGTTAATTGTCATGAAGAATAAATTAGTCCTAAACCAGTGCAAAAAATATTCTACAAGTGGTACATTTTCCAAACAGATATTACTCAAAACCTTTTTTTTTAAGTCAGGAGATTCTTTTATTCAACCCGCCCTCCTCTTGCAGGCATAAAGCTGGGATTTAGTACATTATCAGCTATGAAACGAAAATTGGTAGGACTCCTACCATTATAGAGGGGATAGGGGATAGGTTGACCCACATGGTCGATAGGAGGGTTCGTATAGGTGCGGCTATCCTTATAGTTTTTTAGGTGGTGTTTGGACAGAGCGTCAGCCAACGTGTTATGTTCTCTCGGGAGGTTAACAATCTGTAACTGTGGGTTCTCGTTGAGCATATTATGGATGGACTGAATCCAATTGGTGAAGGCTGGGAATTTCTCTGGAGGACCATCAATAGCTTTAATAGCTTTAGAGCTATCAGTGACAATAGATGTGGGTCCCGCTATAGTTGCAGTATATATTCTTAGGGCAAGCTCTATTGCCCGTATTTCAGCTTCTGTCGCAGACTCTGCATGGATACACATAGCTGATCCCCCTATCCATAGCCTGTTCTCATTCAGAACCGTCATCGTAATAGCCGCCTCCTTGTCTTTAACATCAGCATCGACATAGACAATCTTGTGTTCATTCGGCACCCTGGTTTTCTCATTATCAGCCTCCTAATCATGGTATTTAACTTGAACCTTCCTGCGTCTCCCTTTGAAGATATTGGTGCAGAGGTTGTCGATTTGAATAAGTTGCTTAACTGTGCTAACATGAACATTTTCAAACACTGTGTTGTTCCTTGGTTTCCAAATGATCCAGCAGGTGACAGTAAAGTGGATAGTGTCTTCCTCCTTTCCATGCAGATGATTCATGAGCCACTGTTGAATGGAGGTATGATGCAAATTGACATTGTTGTTAAGGTTCATCTTAATCCATATTTCTCTCGCGTAAGGGCAGCCACAGAGGGCATGAAGGGTATCTTCTTCTTGTGCCTCGCATCTAGGGCATATGGCACTATCTGTGAAAGTCTGTTGCTTACGTCTCCCGTTAGTCATAATTGCTTCATGGGCTACTAGCCAGATAAACACCTTGATTTTGCTCGGTATCTGCAGCTTCCAAATAGTTGGCCAAATGTAGTTGATAGGGTACTGGAGGTCTGCATGAATAAGATCGTAAGCGGAGGAAGTGGTGTAGGAACCACTCTCGTCATGCAGCCAGCTCCATTTGTCCTCACCTTTACTCCCAGCTGGGACCAGAATGTCATTGACACAGTTCACACAGTGATCTGGGAGATAAGTAAGGAGGAATTTGTTTTCCCAATTAGCCTCAAGATTACGTAAGAATCCAACTATAAGATCGAGAACTTGGCTGTTGATGGGCGTGGTGCAGTATGATTGTAGATGTCTATAACCTGGAACCCAGTGGTCTGTCCACACTAAGGTGGATTCCCCATTCTTAATCATTTTAATGAGGTTATTTTGATGAAGTGCAGACTTGATTGAATGCTTCTCCAGAAGGGTGTCGCTTGGTTGCGCGAGTTGTCGGTGAAATTCTTGTATTTTTTAGTCAGTCCTTTGGCCCAGAGGGAATTCTTGTTGTTAAGTAGCTTCCATGAATTTTTCCAAATGAGTGC
This sequence comes from Alisma plantago-aquatica, assembly GCA_963693085.1. Taxonomy (NCBI): domain Eukaryota; kingdom Viridiplantae; phylum Streptophyta; class Magnoliopsida; order Alismatales; family Alismataceae; genus Alisma; species Alisma plantago-aquatica. The sequence continues at coordinate 420,684,853 of OY856412.1, forward strand.
TTTGTTCCATTCTTCCATAGATTTGATTCCCAGACCACCATTGTTGGTGCTAGTGCAAACTTTCTTCCATGCAACCAAGGACACTGGGTTGACATTTTGACATCCACCCCAAATGAACTTACGGGTAATCCAGTCAAGTTTAGTACAAATAAATTTTGGGATTGTAGTTGTTTACATGGCATACATAGGTAGGGAATTCAACACTGATTTAATCAAGCATATACGCCCTGCCAAGGAAAGAGTTCTGGCTGTCCAACCGTTAACTCTTGTCTCCATACTATTTGTGAGAAATGAATAGGTTTGCTTATTAACTGTAACATCCCTGACCTGGGTTATAAGCTAACCCTAGGTGTTTTGCCTAAATATGAAATTATATGTTTGTAATTATCCTTTAGTATGTAATTAAAGCTCCTATGGAACATATGTTTCCATTTCTGTCCCCTAAACAATGTTGTGGTATTGTTTTGCATACAGGGACCTATGTGCAATTCACCCAATCAAAGGGGTTAACTTGCAAATTACACATGGTTATATGTTCCTTTAATGTTGAGACAACATAAGGATGAATATGATGAAGTACAATGGATTTCCCAAGCCTGGGCATCAAGATGCAGCTTGTGGAATGATCCTTATGCTTAAAAACCCTAATTTGGAGTAAAATGCAATTTACCCAAATTATGGGGTGCAACTTGTAAAATACATCTTCTAGAACATCTAGTATGACTCTTGACATCATTTAGAGTAAAAATGATGAAAGGAGCACATCAATGAATAAACAGATGAAAAGAATGACCTTTGTAGTAGTTTCACCTAGTATGAGCAAGAAGACCCTTCGTATTTGTATCCTAGTTGAAAGATGGATTTCTTTAACCTTAGATCTTGAGTTTAGATGGGCTTTGCATAAGTTTAGATGGCTTGGACGTGCCTTAGAAATAAGGAGGGACTTGGATGAGAATTCCATGTTCCAGAGGTCCTTAAGGTGGAAGATAGCCTAAAGTATATAAGCCTTCACCTTTGCAAACTAAGTGAACGTATCACTTATTCTCATCACTTCTCATCTTTCTCAAAATGGCTAAGGCAAAGCTTTGGAGCTCAGGGAGACGACCAAGTAGTTCTAAGGTGAGAAAGAACCATCTTCTAGCTCGGATTCTTGGATGAATTCATCATATAAGGTTGGTTCTATGGTTAATTCACTTAGATTCTTTGTTCTAGCCGACCATCCCCATCTTTTTCTTGGAGAATCACCTCTGGCCGAGTTGTGGAGCTCAAGACACCATTAGAGGATTGAAGCTTGGAAGCTTGGAGCTCTAGGAACAATGTTTGAGGCGGGTTTTATAACTCTAAACTCCTTGCTTTATTATGCATATGCATGTTCTTGCAATTTAAGTTTAGTTCTTCTTCTACCTCCTTTCTTCCTTGCACTTTTGCAAGTAAAACGGTGGAATAACCGACCTGAACAGAGGTTGAAGATGATGGGCATGAATTCCTAGGCAACTTTATCAACCGACCTTGGACCCTTTTGGTCCAAACGGTTGCAAACCGTTTAAGGTCAAACGGTCTCAAACCGTTTGATCTCAAACGATCTTGCAAGACCGTTTGAATCAAAACGGTCTCAAGACCGTTTGATAGGGTTGACCAAGGGACGACCATTTGAGGGTCTGTTGGTAACATATTGAATTTCATTCCTACAAAGAATCATAATTTAATTCTTAACCAATTGAGAGTTGAAGGCACTTCAACACCCTAATCCTAATCGGGTTGAAATTGCTGATTTCAAGTATAGATCTTGTTGAGTTTTGGGTTGAAAGACCCAAACAGTCTCAAGACCATTTGGGGATTCATCCAAATGGTCTCAAGACCGTTTGGGGACAACCCAAGACCATTTCGAGGTCTAGGGTTGAGCTAATTTGATGAATTGAGGGTCCAATTGCAATAAGTTGAAGAATTGATAAAATTGCTGATTTTAGACTTAATTAGGGTTCAACCCTTATCCAACCGACTTAGTTTTTGGTCAAACTTTGGGCAAACGGTCTCAAGACCGTTTGGAGGGTGTCGAAACGATCTCAAGACCGTTTGGGACAAGTTTGGGCCCAATTGGAGGTCAATTGATAGGTTCAACCTCGATTTGATTCACAATGTTGAACATTGATGACTATCCGATTGAAAACCCTAATTGAGTAAGAATTAACCCTAATTGGCTTTCAATTGAGGGTCAATTTGATGTCCAATTGATCAAGGCTAATCCTAGTTGACTCAATTTATAAGTGGTTGTCATGGACTTGACCAATTGAAGGCTTCAACATACATATCTATGATCAATTGCAACTTTTGAACCACTTTGGAGATCCAAACGGTATCAAGACCGTTTGGGCTCAAACGATCTCAAGGTCGTTTGGGCCAATCGATCTCAAGTCGTTTTTGATCAAACGGAATCAAACCGCATAAGCTCAAACGGTTTGGAGGTCAACTCTCCCCAAACGGTCAACGCACCCAAACAGTCTTAAGACCGTTTGAGGGCAAACGACCTTGGGTGTCATGCGGTCTTGGAGTCAAACCTAGCAAACAATCAACACATCCAAATGGTTTCAAATCGTTTGAAGGTTGAATATGTGTAACCGATTGGAGACTTTCAAGGTTGTTTATACTTAATCATTTGAAGGTGAAATTGGTTCAATGGTGGTTTAACCTAAACCCTAATGGTACCTTAGGACATTAAGGGACTAGGTGACTAATGAATTGATCCATGATGGTGATCAATAATGTACTTTACCAAAATGCCCTTGAAGGGTTAAATCAAAGGATACCTTGTTCTAATCAAACCCTAATGTCATGTTAGTGGTGATATGGCTTATGTTAGTCAATGAGGACTTAACCCAACCTAATCTAGAGTGGTGTAATCACCATCTACTAGTGAAAGGAGAGAGAAAGTACCTTTTATGGTTGAAATTCAAGTAAAGTACCTTTAATACATATGAATGTGCATGATTAGGGTATGATCCACCTATGTGAGATCATGGAAACCCTAATTATGATAATTGATGAATCTTAATCTTATCTGAGGGCTTTAATGATGATGTTTCTCATACATGATGATGTTATGAGTTCAATTCACCAAGGAGTGTATAGTAAACCCTAATTCTAGGGTAATAAAATATATTGTGAATAGTAAACCCTAATTTAGGGTGAACTGATAAATGTAGTAATTCAGGGTTATGCTTTTTAGTATGAAACCCTAATTGCAAGTTGTAATATGAGGAATCTTTATGCCTTGTGAGCTAAGAGGTTCAATAAATCTAATCCAGAGGAGATGTGATATGAATGAGAATCCCTAAATTAGAAATGAAAATATAGAAATCCTAGTGGGATGAATAGTGAGCCTAGTTTATGACCTGGCAATTGTGAAATCCTGGAAATGTCTACAAGGTAATGCCTTTAAGTGAAGTATAGCCAAATTAATGAGTATGATGAATCATACCATGATAAGGATGAGAAATGATTTCATACCTTGAATTGATAATCATTATGATGTTCGATAAATGTTGTAATTAAAGGTAAACACTCATCATACCCTGGTATGCTTCCAAGGATGGCAAAGTTGCACACTAGAGTTGGACTGATAATCTAAACAGGAAATATTAATTAATGAAGGATGGGTATGTTAACTTTAGTCCTGTGTTATGCCTTTAGGTATGAAACTCTGTGAACAAATTACAAAATATGATGCCTTATAAGATAAAGAAATTTCAATAAGCATAATTGAATAGGGTGAAACCCTATTTCCAGTTATGCCTTTAAGCATGAATCTTCATGATTGAAGTATGGGATGAGGAATCAATATTCCTAATCATAAGTAAAGGAAATGAATAACCCTAATTGATGAGATTCAGGGAACCTAACTCTTGTAAGAGTAGGAAAGTACAACTTCTTTGAAATGAATTGTTTACTGTTATCAGTTAAATTAACCAAGCAGATTCTTATATGAGGATGATCATATTCAGGTAATGATGATGATTTCATATTCATTGAAAGTATGATATTAACTTTATGAATAGTGAAATACCTTGTTACCTAGCAAGTGGCATCTAATAAAATTGATAGGTTGTGAGAGCCATGAGTATCATCAAGGTCATGCTTGACAGATGACTTGTGGTGAGATGATTGGGAAATGATAATTGATGTGAGTTAGACTTGTTACATTTAGTATTCTATTTTCATAGCTGCTATGCTAAATGATTAATGTTTGAGAACATGTATGATGTTAAAAGAATACTGAAATGTACCTAACTAATCAAGTATAATCATACCATGTAGAGCCCTAATCATAGATCCATCATTGTCAGAGACCAAATGATGGTGAAACAGGTTTTCCTAAGGGAACTCCTGGATCACATACTTTTGAGTATGTGGGGGAAATGGATGCGTAAATCCTTACATCCTAGTGTAGGAATTGATGTAGATGTATCATATTCCATCAACCCTTCACTACAAATCCAAACCAAGAGATGTACCATGAATCTCCCAAAGAAAACACAAACACTGCATCGATGAGAGATAAACAAGAAATCTTTTGATGACGAAGAGAGTACAGAACGCCACTGTAACTCTAAAATAGCGAAGGACCAGATTACCCTGGTAAGCTATAACAGCAGAGACACAAGATGTCCTGCAAACAATCCTCTTACTGACTGAGGAAGATGAGGTCATAAGAATCCGGCTCTTTTAATGACCTATGTATGATACCGATGCGACTTACTAGTGATCGGTTGGAGTATGAGCGGTATACCTCATCTCCACAGGGAATAATAATGTTTGTAAAACATAATCAACCGCGTAGCATATCTGCTTAGGTTAAACTACGAGGAACAATGTTTGGTATTACATTGTCTACATTAATGATCTGTTCAGATATTTTGTATACATGTTCTTTATATGCTTTAAAGACATGACTGCTTAAGTAGAAGTTGCTTCACTTGTTATTAAACCTGCTGTTACATAATTTAAGTTACCTTGTCTGTGATATTCTTTAATGTTATAATTAAGATTCTAGTTGAGAGTTATAACTCTCGCTGGGACAATTTGTACATTATCTCACTCCGTAGATTTCAACTTTTTAGGTGGTTTTCGAAGACGAAGGATCCCATTTAAGGATGAGCAACAACAGCAACAACAGTACCAGGGGCAGCAGTGAATCTCAGGTGGAGTTACTGTCTGATGAGTCATGTAGTTAGTTAGTCCTATGTCGTCTCTGTACTCTCATGTCCTAGGAGTTAGTGATTTGAGATTTTGGTTTTGACTCTTGAGACTTTTTGAATCATGTTGTATATAACTACTCAAGAAGTGGTTTAACAGGGATGTAAACTGTTAGTTTGTTTCTTATAAAAAGAAGTATTATGATTTCCAGATCTTGTCTCAAAAAGTTTTAATTTCCAGTAATTTTTCTTATTCCGCAACTAATTGAACGCTTCGTTGAGTTTATATCGTGGTTTTCGTGATCGGAGCCCACAATTTATTGGTATCAGAGCTCTAGGTTCGCCGAGTCTACAGAGACATAGGACTTAGGATGTCGAGTCTATCTTTAGTGTTTCTTCCTCATCTAATAGAATCTTCTGCTCCTCAGGAGAAGAAGATACATAAGGACGAGGAGTTTGTTGCAGAAAGCAACAATGCTATACCTAGAAGAAGTGTTGAGGAGCAAGCAGTAGAGGGACACTTACCTGAGGTTCCCCTAGTTAATCCAACCATGATAAGGAATTCCTCCTTAGGAATCACTGTTGGAGAATTTAGGACAACCATGATGTATCTAGTGGATCAAAAACTAGCAATACAACCCAGATTACCAGCTCCTAATGATGATGTTATGGATATCCATAGAATATGTAACCCTTAGAGCAAGTTGAAGCAGAAGTAAATGATGAAGCTTTGAACTCAGAGCAATCTTATGCTCAGTCTTAGCCTGATGAATCAGTCCACAGTAATGTAGGGATTAGAATACAGCCAGAGACCAGGACCTGTCATAATTGTAGGAGGCCTGGACATATCAGACCTAATTGTCCAGAAAGGAAATATAAAGGAAGAATTGAGAAACGGCCTATCCAAACCCAGAAGCAGAGGCCTGGTAGTTCCAGAAGGAAGAAATTTCTGGTATCACCATCACAACCAGGACCTAGTACACCAAGGCAATGGTTATCCAGAAAGGATAAGGAACCCTTTAGACCACAACAACTGGAGAGAATCTGCTACAACTGTGGTAAGGTGGGGCATTTGATGAAGGACTATCAATCTAAGCCTGTCAATGTGATACATCCTCTGAGACAAGGTCAACAGGGATCACAGAGAAGGCAATCTCAAGGAGCAGCTTGAGGACGTGGACAAGCGTCCCAAGCTGGATCATCTGCACCAAATCAACCACAGACGACAGTGAGGTTCTATGCTATGAACCCACCTGATGCAGTGGTCGATCCACGGGTTGTGGCAGGTCAGATGAAACTTTTATATTCTGATATGTCTAAATCCTGTGTACTATTTGTTCTGATTGACCCGGGTGCTACGCACTCTTTTATCACTCGAAGAGTGATCCGTAACTGCAATATGACAGTCAGTCATAGGGCAGATAGTTTGTTGTTGGAGACTCCGTTGAGTGGGTCTGCCGTTATGCAAGAGGTATGATCTCCCTACATCCTCTTCTTTTCTAATCATCGCATTCAAGCGGACCTTATACCACTTGATATGCAAGGGTTTGATATAATCCTTGAGCTATGACAGGTTAGACAAGATAAATGGTATTTCTTATAAATCTCTTTATGATCTTTTGGATAATATTTAAAGAGTAATTGATTGAACTTCCCTTGATTAGTCTCATAAAGGCTTTCAATGTTGCATCAGATAGATGTTTCATGTTACATGCTTACTTCTATAAGAAGAAAAGGTATTAAAGAATTGATCTGGATATGAAATTCAGTAAAATTAATATGTATACTTGTAAGGATGAGAAAAGAGAAGGAACATGGTAGTATACAAGTGCATATTTTCTTACCTCAGTAATCATATACCCTGGCCAGGTATACAATTACTGATGATAAAGTAAATATGGAAACTCTTAGATTGTTATCTTTTGATTACTCTGATCAAGTAATCAATATGAAACAACCTAAAGAGTATCATAAGATAAGAAATATGAGAATAAAGAAGGTCAACCCTGATTAGTAAAGGTTGAAAGAAATATGTAATGAGCAATGTCCCATGATAAAAGGAAGAAAGAGATATAAAGTGTTGATAACACAAGTAATTAATACCAAAGTAAGAATGTTAAGAACATCCCTTGTTAGGGGTTTATGTTCTTAAATAAACATATCCTTCTCCAGAATGTCTGTTAAATAAATCCTTGTTTGACAAGAAAACTTTTCTTTATGATAAGAATGTATAACTGATGATATAGTTAATACATATAATAAAGGAAGTTAGTATGCTGATTATCGGATGTGATGATACACTCAGGGTGCAAAGGCACTTATATGGTCTCAAATAAATATCAGAGCTTGAATTTGATCCTAAGGAATGTTGATCAAAATTCTATAACATCTCCCTAAAGATGGAATGTTACCTAAAGATGTAATAATGTAATGCTGAAAATATATCTGTTTTTTCCTTTTCTTCCTGAGATTTCGGGGACAAAATCCTTGTTAGGGGTTTATGATTTGTAACATCCCTGACCTGGGTTATAAGCTAACCCGAGATGTTTTGCCTAAATATGAAATTAGATGTTTGTAATTATCCTTTAGTATGTAATTAAATCTCCTATGGAACATATGTTTCCATTTCTGTCCCCTAAACAATGTTGTGGTATTGTTTTGCATACAGGGACCTATGTGCAATTCACCCAATCAAAGGGGTTAACTTGCAAATTACACATGGTTATATGTTCCTTTAATGTTGAGACAACATAAGGATGAATATGATGAAGTACAATGGATTTCCCAAGCCTGGGCATCAAGATGCAGCTTGTGGAATGATCCTTATGCTTAAAAACCCTAATTTGGAGTAAAATGCAATTTACCCAAATTATGGGGTGCAACTTGTAAAATACATCTTCTAGAACATCTAGTATGACTCTTGACATCATTTAGAGTAAAAATGATGAAAGGAGCACATCAATGAATAAACAGATGAAAAGAATGACCTTTGTAGTAGTTTCACCTAGTATGAGCAAGAAGACCCTTCATATTTGTATCCTAGTTGAAAGATGGCTTTCTTTAACCTTAGATCTTTAGTTTAGATGGCCTTTGCATAAGTTTAGATGGCTTGGACGTGCCTTAGAAATAAGGAGGGACTTGGATGAGAATTCCATGTTCCAGAGGTCCTTAAGGTGGAAGATAGCCTAAAGTATATAAGCCTTCACCTTTGCAAACTAAGTGAACGTATCACTTATTCTCATCACTTCTCATCTTTCTAAAAATGGATAAGGCAAAGCTCTGGAGCTCAGGGAGACGACCAAGTAGTTCTAAGGTGAGAAAGAACCATCTTCTAGCTCGGATTCTTGGATGAATTCATCATATAAGGTTGGTTCTATGGTTAATTCACTTAGATTCTTTGTTCTAGCCGACCATCCCCATCTTTTCCTTGGAGAATCACCTCTGGCCGAGTTGTGGAGCTCAAGAAACCATTAGAGGCTTGAATCTTGGAATCTTGGAGCTCTAGGAACAATGTTTGAGGTGGGTTTCATAACTTTAAACTCCTTGCTTTATTATGCATATGCATGTTCTTGCAATTTAAGTTTAGTTCTTCTTCTACATCCTTTCTTCCTTGCACTTTTGCAAGTAAAACGGTGGAGTAACCGACCTGAACAGAGGTTGAAGATGATGGGTATGAATTCCTAGGCAACTTTATCAACCGACCTTGGACCCTTTTGGTCCAAATGGTTGCAAACCGTTTAAGGTCAAACGGTCTCAAACCGTTTGATCTCAAACGATCTTGCAAGACCGTTTGAATCAAAACGGTCTCAAGACTATTTGATAGGGTTGACCAAGGGACGACCGTTTGAGGGTCTGTTGGTAACATATTGAATTTCATTCCTACAAAGAATCATAATATAATTCTTAACCAATTGAGAGTTGAAGGCACTTCAACACCCTAATCCTAATCGGGTTGAAATTGTTGATTTCAAGTATAGATCTTGTTGAGTTTTGGGTTGAAAGACCCAAACGGTCTCAAGACCGTTTGGGGATTCATCCAAACGATCTCAAGACCGTTTGGTGACAACCCAAGACCGTTTGGAGGTCTAGGGTTGAGCTAATTTGATGAATTGAGGGTCCAATTGCAATAAGTTGAAGAATTGATAAAATTGCTGATTTTAGACCTAATTAGGGTTCAACCCTTATCCAACCGACTTAGTTTTTGGTCAAACTTTGGGAAAACGGTCTCAAGACCGTTTGGAGGGTGTCCAAACGATCTCAAGACCGTTTGGGTCAAGTTTGGGCCCAATTGGAGGTCAATTGATAGGTTCAACCTTGATTTGATTCACAATGTTGAACATTGATGACTATCCGATTGAAAACCCTAATTGAGTTAGAATTAACCCTAATTGGATTTCAATTGAGGGTCAATTTTATGTCCAATTGATCAAGGATAATCCTAGTTGACTCAATTTATAAGTGGTTGTCATGGACTTGACCAATTGAAGACCTCAACATACATATCTATGACCAATTGCAACTTTTGAACCACTTTGGAGATCCCAACGGTTTGAGCCCATTTGGACCAAACGGTCTCAAGACCGTTTGAGGGAAAATGGTCTCAAGACCGTTTGGGCTCAAACGATCTCAAGGTCGTTTGGACCAATCGATCTCAAGTCATTTTTGATCAGACGGTTTCAAACCGCATAAGCTCAAACGGTTTGGAGGTCAACTCTCCCCAAACGGTCAACGCACCCAAACAGTCTTAAGACCGTTTGAGGGAAAAGGACCTTGGGTGTCATGCGGTCTTGGAGTCAAACCTAGCAAACGGTCAACACATCCAAACGGTTTCAAACCGTTTGAAGGTTGAATATGTGTATCCGATTGGAGACTTTCAAGGTTGTTTATACTTAATCATTTGAAGGTGAAATTGGTTCAATGGTGGTTTAACCTAAACCCTAATGGTACCTTAGGACATTAAGGGACTAGGTGACTAATGAATTGATCCATGATGGTGATCAATAATGTACTTTACCAAAATGCCCTTGAAGGGTTAAATCAAAGGATACCTTGTTCTAATCAAACCCTAATGTCATGTTAGTGGTGATATGGCTTATGTTAGTCAATGAGGACTTAACCCAACCTAATCTAGAGTGGTGTAATCACCATCTACTAGTGAGAGGAGAGAGAAATTACCTTTTATGGTTGAAATTCAAGTAAAGTGCCTTTAATACATATGAATGTGCATGATTAGGGTATGATCCACCTATGTGAGATCATGGAAACCCTAATTATGATAATTGATGAATCTTAATCTTATCTGAGGGCTTTAATGATGATGTTTCTCATACATGATGATGTTATGAGTTCAATTCACCAAGGAGTGTATAGTAAACCCTAATTCTAGGGTAATAAAATATATTGTGAATAGTAAACCCTAATTTAGGGTGATCTGATAAATGTAGTAATTCAGGGTTATGCTTTTCAGTATGAAACCCTAATTGCAAGTTGTAATATGAGGAATCTTTATACCTTGTGAGATAAGAGGTTCAATAAATCTAATCCAGAGGAGATGTGATATGAATGATAATCCCTAAATTAGAAATGAAAATATGGAAATCCTAGTGGGATGAATAGTGAGCCTAGCTTATGACCTGGCAATTATGAAATCCTGGAAATGTCTACAAGGTAATGCCTTTAAGTGAAGTATAGCCAAATTAATGAGTATGATGAATCATACCATGATAAGGATGAGAAATGATTTCATACCTTGAATTGATAATCATTATGATGTTCGATAAATGTTGTAATTAAAGGTAAACACTCATCATACCCTGGTATGCTTCCAAGGATGGCAAAGTTGCATACTAGAGTTGGACTGATAATCTGAATAGGAAATATTAATTAATGAAGGATGGGGTATGTTAACTTTAGTCCTGTGTTATGCCTTTAGGTACGAAACTCTGTGAACAAATTACAAAATATGATGCCTTATAAGATAAAGGGATTTCAATAACCTTAATTTGAATAGGGTGAAACCCTATTTCCAGTTATGCCTTTAAGCATGAATCTTCATGATTGAAGTATGGGATGAGGAATCAATATTCCTAATCATAAGTAAAGGAAATGAATAACCCTAATTGATGAGATTCAGGGAACCTAACTCTTGTAAGAGTAGGAAAGTACAACTTCTTTGAAATGAATTGTTTACTGTTATCAGTTAAATTAACCAAGCAGATTCTTATATGAGGATGATCATATTCAGGTAATGATGATGATTTCATATTCATTGAAAGTATGATATTAACTTTATGAATAATGAAATACCTTGTTACCTAGCAAGTGGCATCTAATAAAATTGATAGGCTGTGAGAGCCATGAGTATCATCAAGGTCATGCTTGACAGATGACTTGTGGTGAGATAATTGGGAAATGATAATTGATGTGAGTTAGACTTGTTACATTTAGTATTCTATTTTCATAGCTTCTATGCTAAATTATTAATGTTTGAGAACATGTATGATGTTAAAAGAATACTGAAATGTACCTAACTAATCAAGTATAATCATACCATGTAGAGCCCTGATCATAGATCCATCATTGTTAGAGACCAAATGATGGTGAAACAGGTTTTCCTAAGGGAACTCCTGGATCACATACTTTTGAGTATGTGGGGGAAATGGATGCGTAAATCCTTACATCCTAGTGTAGGAATTGATGTAGATGTATCATATTCCATCAACCCTTCACTACAAATCCAAACCAAGAGATGTACCATGAATCTTCCAAAGAAAACACAAACATTGCATCGATGAGAGATAAATAAGAAATCTTTCGATGACGAAGAGAGTACAGAACGCCACTGTAACTCTAAAATAGCGAAGGACCAGATTATCCTGGTAAGCTATAATAGCAGAGACACAAGATGTCCTGCAAACAATCCTCTTACTGACTGAGGAAGATGAGGTCATAAGAATCTGGATCTTTTAATGACCTATGTATGATACCGATGCGACTTACTAGTGATCGGTTGGAGTATGAGCGGTATACCTCATCTCCACAGGGCATAATAATGTTTGTAAAACATAATCAACCACGTAGCATATCTGCTTAGGTTAAACTACGAGGAACAATGTTTGGTATTACATTGTCTACATTAATGATCTGTCCAGATATTTTGTATACATGTTCTTTATATGCTTTAAAGACATGACTGCTTAAGTAGAAGTTGCTTCACTTGTTATTAAACCTGCTGTTACATAATTTAAGTTACCTTGTATGTGATATTCTTTAATGTTATAATTAAGCTTCTAGTTGAGAGTTATAACTCTCGCTGGGACAATTTTTACATTGTCTCACTCCGTAGATTTCAACTTTTTAGGTGGTCGTCGAAGACAAAGGATCCCATTTAAGGATGAGCAACAACAACAACAACAGTACCAGGGGCAGCAGTGAATCTCAGGTGGAGATACTGTCTGCTGAGTCATGTAGTTAGTTAGTCCTATGTCGTCTATGTACTCTCAGGTCCTAGGAGTTAGTGATTTGAGATTTTGGTTTTGACTGTTGAGACTTTTTGAATCATGTTGTATATAACTACTCAAGAAGTGGTTTAATAGGGATGTAAACTGTTAGTTTGTTTCTTATAAAAAGAAGTATTATGATTTCCAGATCTTGTCTCAAAAAGTTTTAATTTCCAGTAATTTTTCTTATTCCGCAACTAATTGAACGCTTCGCTGAGTTTATATCGTGGTTTTCGAGATCGGAGCCCACATTAACCCTTTTATGTAGAAGCGGGACTCCCAAGTAATTACCGAGATCGTCTGTTTCAATGATTCTGTTGGCCCTACAGATTGCCGACCTGGTTGCTCGGGTGACAGATGCAGTGAAGAAGATTTTTGATTTGTCTATTGAGATTTTTTGCCCTGAAGCTTCTTCAAACATCTTGAAGCATTGGTTGATAGTGGAGATCTGTTCTAGGGACGCTTTTGCGAAGGTGACTATATCATCTGCAAAACTGATGTGAGAAATATGTGGGCCTTGTTGAGAGAGCTTAATGGGGGTCCATTTCTTGGCTTCGACGTGCTGGTTAATTAGTTGAGTCAGGCGTTCCATGTAGAGGACAAATAAGTAAGGGGACAGTGGGTATCCCTGCTGGAGGCCCCGAGACTTCTTGAAGGCGGGAAGTAAACCCCCATTGAAGATTATACTCGTGCTTCCTGAAGAGAGAGACTTTAGGATATAGGACTTAATGTTGGGAGGCCAGGTCATCTGGTTAAGCGTGTGCTCAATGAATTTCCAAGACATCCTATCATAGGCCTTCGAGAGATCAACCTTTATGGCCATATATGGTGCGCTAGATTTGCGCCTTAGGTTATGGATGATCTCCTGAACAATAATAATGTTGTTGGATATGCATCTGCCAGGAATGAAACTGGATTGCTCGTGCGACACCCATTGAGAGATATGTTTCTTGACTCCTCCTCCGACGACTTTGGATGCCAATTTGAGGCATACAATGTTTAGTGTAATGGGTCTGAGCTGACTGCAATTAGTGGGGTGCTTCACTTTTGGAATCAATACAATGCTTGCGTCTGCCATAGTGTCTGGGACGTCATTGCCATTGATCATACTTATGATAGTTAGGATAATTATGTTCCTAAGGTGCTTCCAATTAGATTTGATGAATTGCATGTCAGTTCCATCGGGACCTGCGGCTTTGAAAGGGTCTTCATCCTTAACGATTTGCCACACTTTGTATTCCGTAGGTGCAGCACCAAGGTTTCTAATTTGCCTCGGTTGTAGTTGCTTGAACTTTGTCGGGATGGTTTCCAATGCTGCTGTTGTTGGCGGATGGTTCTCTGTAAACATCTCTTTGAAAAAATTGGACACTAGTGTCTTGAGCTCAGCTGCATTCGTCTGCCACTCTCCTTGATTGTTTTGCAGGCTCCTGATGGTATTAACTCTTCTTCTGTTGTTGACATAAGTATGGTAAAATCTTGTGTTGTTGTCCCCCTCAACCAGCCAGTTGAGGTGGCTCTTCTGCTTCCAATCTTCCTCTTCTCTCGCCAGGAGCTCTTCCAAATTACTTTCAAGTTTAAGACATTCGCGGTCATCTTCCTCAGTGTACTGTCTTTCTAGTGTGCGTTGTAGTTGAGCAATCCTAGAGATGAGTTGTTGTTTGGCCTTGCCGTGGAGACGTCTGGCATTGGTATCCCACTTAGTTATGTAGGGTTTTGCTTGTTGAAGTGCAGTATGAAATTGGGCATTGGGATTTCAGTGAAGCTCAAGGAGATTGCGGAAATTTGGGTCTGCATTCCATGATGTGTGAGTCTTAAATCTTGCAGGTTGCATAGGGACAGGAGAATTGAGTACAACTATCAGATTGTGGTCTGAGCCAAACCGGGGTAGATTATCACAGATGAAGGTGGAATACTTCTGTATCCACTCCCTGTTATCCAAAGCTCTATCGATTCTCTCATGGAGGAGACCTTTCTTATAGGTAAACGCATAGCTTGTGCTGTCAAGGTCGGTGAGGCCGGCTTGAAGGATGGCATTGCTGAACCGTGATGCTTCAGCTATGTTGAATTTATTGCTGCCCAGCTTCTCATCAGGGTTGAGCATGCAGTTGAAGTCCCCCAGCGTTATCCAAGGCATGGTAATAGACTGACTCATCTGGATCAGGTGTTCCCAAAGAATAGGCCTTCCCCCAGGGTTAGGTGAAGCGTAAACGAAGGTACAAAGGGTGTCTCCGTCAATGCAGCAGTGAATGAAGTGTTTATGGCTTTGAAGGATATGTACATTGCAATCATCTTTGTTCCAAAGGATCCAAATCCCTCCCGAGAACCCATTGGCCTCTACTCTATGGGAACTCGAAAACCCAATGTCTTTAATAACATTTTGCACCTCTGTACCAGAGATATGAGGTTCAGATATAGAAACGAGCTTGACTTTATGTTTAGCCACTAGGTGTTTGAGGAATTGCCTGTCTTTCTTCGAGCCGGCACCCCTAATATTCCAGGCTATTGTATTAATCATAAGAAAAGAGGGGTTTTATTTGGAGGAGGAAGCGCCTCCTTCGCTAGCTTCAGGACCTCGTCTCATTCTATTCCTTGTCACATATGGGCTATGTGGGCTGCTTGTGCCTAGTTGGTTCTCCTTTTCTTTGGCTTTCCTGCCAGGGATTGCTGGTTTCTTCGTCCCATCACTGGCTTTGCAGCTTTCTGTGCTAGCTGCACCTTCCGTGTGAGTGCTAGGTATCTTTGTATTCTTCTCAGCTGTGGCATCGACTGGTCTGCCGACGATGACTTCATTGCCCACAGGTTTAACCACTGTGTGATTAGGAGTAGGATTGTCAGGAGGTGATGCGTCCTGCCTGGGTTGGCCCTCGTCGTTCACAGGTGAAGCCTCTGTGTTGTTCTTCGATGAGACGTCAACATCTTCATTCCTTCCTCCAGATCTTTGGTCTGCGATTGTCTTCTCGAATAGGTGGCTCTGGTTGATCATCATTTGTTCCCTCTACAGCACTGATGGCCCCTTCTTCATCCACATCTAGGACTTGGAACTTATTTGCCGAGCCCAAAGTCTGGTTTCTCTTTTGGTTCTCTTTATTGCGTTGTGGCCTTCGAGTCATGACATTTTTCCCATAATAGACTTGCCATTTCTCTTCCTCCTCCATCCATCTGACTCCTGCATCATCCTCGGATGGGTCAGTATCTGGTTTTGCAGGTTCCTTGTCGGGTCCCTTGCAATCTGCCACATCATGTCCAAGTTTCCCGCACTTGAGACACATGTGCGGAAATGACTCATATTCAATCTTATATTCACGTCCATTGATCAAAATTGCTGGTTGGATAGGCCTAGATGTTTCAATATCCACTGCCAACCTCGCAAACCGGCTTCTAGTGCGGTTAGTAGAGTGATCATCGACTCTCACCAGGCGCCCCACAACTTCACCTATTCTCTGGAACATTTCCTGATTGTAGTAATGGATTGGGAGTCCAATGACTCGAATCCATGTTACTATATGTGGCTCGGGAGGCCCTTGGAGGGTTCAAAGTACCCATCCCAAGGCCAGACAACAAGGCAACTGCTGAATAGGGACCACGACCCCTTGGTCAGGACATTCTCCTGGTCCAATTTGTTGTAAAACTGCACCACGTAATGCTGCTCGGCAAGTTCGTAGAGTTCAAAGCAGCCCGCCGGCTTCCAGAGCAGCTTTAGTCTCTCAGCCATGGTTAGGAATCCCACATATCTGTCGATGAGTTTTACAATGACTGCGTACTTGAAAGGTTTGCTCATTATCTCTTCCGCTTCATTGGGATACGTAGATTTCAGGGAATCCTCTCTCGTATACGAGTTCGATGTCTTCATGATTGACAATTTCCTCCGGTTCGTCTTTAATGAAGAAGGGATCTATTGTTGCGGCGCCGCCGTTACCTGTCACGGCTTGATTGAAAGATTTCGTCTTGGCTGATGGCGCGTCGTCTGGTAGGAGAGGATTACCATCATCGTGTGTGCTCTGATCCACCTCCATCTGGTTTGTGTAATCCGTCTGCTCATTAGGGTTTCCCCCTCTCATCCCCTTGTACGTGAGGTTGATGCCGACCTGCTGCAGACTGGCCGAGTTGGAGGCAGAGTTGGGTCTAGGATCCTTGTTTCTTGTCCCCCCGCCGTCGTCTTCTAGGGTTGTTCGCGAAACGCCTGCAGCGCCGCCGCCCCCGCACTCCCGTCCATTGAAAGATTTTCCCTCCCTCTTTTTTCTATA
This sequence comes from Alisma plantago-aquatica, assembly GCA_963693085.1. NCBI lineage: Eukaryota > Viridiplantae > Streptophyta > Magnoliopsida > Alismatales > Alismataceae > Alisma > Alisma plantago-aquatica. The sequence continues at coordinate 420,701,785 of OY856412.1, forward strand.
TTAATCAAAACCTTTAATACAACGGGCAAGATACGAAATTAAGACTGTTGCAAAAGGCACGTATGATTGACCACTCATAAAAGCTTCCTCATGGGAAATTTGATGCCCCAAGGAGGCCGGCCCACAGGGACAGCATTCCAGCGTCACATTAAAAACATATCGGGCTTACAGTGGGCGCTATTCAGGTTGTAATGATCAAAGCAGCTAGGTTATTTACTGGGAAAAGAAATGGATGTCACTCTGCAGGTTTTGTATGTTAGGACTAATTTGGCTGGATGTATGAGTTTGCAATGTAAAAATGTACCTCAAACTCACACTTTGTCTTCCAATTGCACCCTGCCAAACAGATAGCGTGTGCAATGCGGCTTTGCATCCTTTATTGCAGTAGACAACAAGATTTGCATACATTATGAAAAGATTTAGAATATTACCTGATTACAAGGTGTACGGAGTGGACGCCTTTTAGAAAATGCTTCTTTAGACTGGCTGTATGTGTAATTGTATACATGTATAAGGAAATAAAATAAATTGATTGAATCCATACAAGGATGATTTTAATGCCAATCGTAGTAGCAAGGACAACTAGAAAAAATGTTACTATACCGAGGGATGGCAGGGTACATTGTCGCTTTATATTGAGCGGGTACTTTCATCAACGTTGCCAGAGAAAAATGTTTTTCCTTCTCGGCGTAAGGCACTTTTTTAGCCATAATATCTGTAAGATTTACAAACTGGTAGAGGAAATAGGAAATCAAAAGGGTGTTGAGAACGTCAAAGAGATGAAGAATTTCGAATTGGCATGACAGCGAGGACAAAATAACTATTTAAGGAATTTAAAACACCTGGAAGTTGTCGAACTTTCTATTTGAAATATTATCGTAGAATTCTTTCACAGTGTCCCACGGGCCATCCCCGACTCCAACCAACACAATGGAGAGAGGGTAATCACTATGATATAAGCGTGTGAATGTGTATATTAGTAATGAAAAGGTATTTCTATAATAGCAATTGATAACACATAGTATAAGGCAGTATGCATTCCCTCATCTAAAATTCTATTAGTTGTTTATTAAAAGTTGTAAAGCTTAGTGACTAATATGTATTCTCAGCATGTGATACAGTATTTACTTTTAAGAGAAAATAGTAATTCAAATTAGGAAAAAGATCAATACAACACACTCTTCTAAACAAATTACCACAATAGCACTTTTTGGTAATTCTTCCCGAAAACAGTCGCTGTTTGGTCTGATATCACCATTTTATATTGCTTTTTATGTGTAGGATGTCAAAACGTGTCACAAATCTATTTTTAGTTGGAAAAAAAAGGTGAAACACCACAATTTGTGGCGCTTTCCACATTCTTTTTTCCTAGTTATTTAATAAAAGAAACAAAACGAAATCACCGTGGCGTCGTTTAACCGAGGATATGTAAAGTGCTACTTCTAGTGGTGCGTTTTTGGGGATCTTTTTTCTCATTGAGTGTTATAGTTGTAATCCTTTTTGTGAAATTGAGTTATATTGGTTATTTAAAAAAATGAAGAAATGATAACTTCAGTGAATTCAAGAAAACCTCAAGTTTTGCGAAGTGCTTTCTGATTCACAGCTTTCAGTCGACTTCTTTGATAATATTCAGCAGTGCCCTCAGAAATATTTACCTCTTACTCAAAGAATAAACAGATCAACACGATAGTTCAATTTTATTGACATTATTAAAGTTAATAGAGAGGCCAACCGTCTTGCTGATAAACTTACAAAATAATCCCTGAAGATACCTGATAAAAGATTCAGCTCATTTGAATATTTGGACCTTCTCGACCTGCTGTCTCGAAGTCTAATCACATTTTATATTGAATCCTGCCAGTATTTTGAAAGGCTATACTATTCGTGTCCTTTTATAGAGTCCTATAATGAGACGTGTCAATCAAGGGGAAAAGCGAGAGTAACGTATGCTACCTTGCCCGAATTATAGCTTGAGCGCTGTAGTAGGCCACATCCGTGTTTAAACTAGTGGTGACCTGCAATACGAGGGACAGAGATGACAACGACTTGGTTTTGAATCAAGTTTATGCAAAGCAACATGAGAGTGAGATGAGTTTAGACGGTTTCAAGACGTCCTAATTTTTTTGTAAGAGACCATTTAGCTTATACCATTTGTCCTACAAAACCTACCAAGTGGGAAAATTCGTTGAGAGAGGAGATTATTATAAGATTTGACGCAATTCAATTATTCGTCTCCTATTGAAGAATAATTATGAGAGTATAATAAAGAGTAAAGACGTCAGAAGTTACTCCTCTCTACGAAGTTACTCCTATAATAAAGTTGCAGTTCCACTCCTTTGTGACCTTAACCTAAGAAGGTACGTCTGCAAATGGTCTACGTTTACGGATTTGAAATGCGACACGGTTAGCGATTCGTGCTTATTTTACTCAACCCGTCGTTCAGGTTCGAACTGACAATCTTTGGCTAATAAAACGGACAATCCTACTGCTGGGTCTAACATATAGCCACCTCATCTTAATAGATGGGAAAGTCAGAATTGATTTGCATTTGAAGATTTGTATATTAATACTATCCAAATGTTCACTTAAACTTTATCAAATTTAGTTCGTACGAATACACTCAAGTGTGTTTGTATATCAAGATTACTTTTTACAAAATGTAAACTTTTGATCTTCACCGTCCTATATATATATATATATATATAGTCTTGATATACAAATTGATATATGTATATAGTCTTGATATACAAATTGATTTACAAAATGTAAACATTTAGGTAGTATTAATATACAAATCTTCAAATGCAAATCAATTCTGACTTTCCCATATATTAAGATGATGTGGCTAGTATGTGAGACCAAGTAGTAGGATTGTCCGTTTTATTAGCCAAAGATTGTCAGTTCGAACCTGAACGACGGGTTGAGTAAAATAGGAAAAAAAATCAAAATACACGTGTTTTAAAGAAATATTGATCGAAATATACAAGTTTGGAACAAAATGTCTGAAATAGACGAGTTTGGAAGAGGAAAAAGAGTGGAGACTCCATTTGATCCAGTGTCTCCATTCTAATTGGTCAAACGAAACAATCAGCCTACGTCGCATGCCACTTGCGGTCCAAAAATAAAGACGCCATAAGGAATGACGTCTTCATCCCTATTTTGCCACATGGCGCAGCCGCTCCACTACTTTTTTTTTATTTTTTTTTCGAAAACTTTGATACCATGTGAATAATTCGTACGTATTATTTATATTTCCATTTACATGTATTATTTTAAATTAACAACTCACTTTATGTAAACTAAAATATCATTTTAATATTAGTAAAATAATATATATTTGATATTTAAAATAATATGTTACATTTTGATATGCTTATTTATAAATTCATTCATTAAAGATATATTTGACAACATATGCGTACATTTATTATGTATAGATATATTTACAAGTTAAATATAATAATTTTTGTGTTAAATTTTAAAATTATATAATAAAAAATATATCTAAATGTTGTATGTAAAGATGAAGTTACACATAAATAATTACTATATTAATCAAATAATATTTCTATTTATATTACATAATATAAAGAATATTCAACATAATACAATAATGTATATACATATTATATATGCACAATCATAGGTATAAATGTATGCATATATCTTTATTATATCATTAATTATTTTTATTTACTGAATTTTGATTTGGATTTGGATTTATAACTTATGTAAAAGATTATTATATTTAATTGATATAAATAAGTAATTATATTTAGATATATTTATCAATTAAATAAGAATAAATATGTAAATATATCTAATAGAGAGGTATCTAATCCAATAATTGTATTAGATACCTCCCTAAAATTGCCTATATCTAATAGGGATGTATGTTAATAGGGAGGTATCTAATACAATTATACATATATTAAAGTTTCAGAAAAATATTCACGTCAAATGCAAATCAAAATTCAATAAATAAAAATAATTAATGATGTATTAAAGATATAATCATACAATTATACCTATCTAACATTTTTAGTGTCAGACATCTAATCCAAATCTAATGAATCTAATATATTATGATTGTGCATATATAATATGTATATACACTATTGTATAATGTTGAATATTCTTTATATTATGTAATATAAATAGAAATATTATTTGATTAATATAGTAATTATTTACGTGTAACTTCATATTTACATACAACATTTAGATAATATTGTATATTATATAATTTTAAAATTTAACACAAAAATTATTATATTTAACTTGTAAATATATCTATACATAATAAATATAGGCATATGTTGTCAAATATATCATTAATGAATGAATTTATAAATAAGTATATCAAAATGTAACATATTATTTTAAATATCAAATATATATTATTTTACTAATATTAAAATGATATTTTGATTTACATAAAGTGAGTAATTAATTTAAAATAATACATGTAAATGGAAATCTAAATAATACGTACGAATTATTCACATGGTATCAAAGTTTTCGAAAAAAAATAAAAAAAATAGTGGAGCGGTTGCGCCATGTGGCAGCCAAGGATGAAGACGTCATTCCTTATGGCGTCTTTATTTCTGGACCACCAAGTGGCATGCGACGTAGGCTGATTGTTTCGTTTTGACCAATTAGAATGGAGATGCCGGATCAAATGGCGTCTACACTCTCTTTTCTCCTCCAAACTCGTCTACTTCAGATATTTTGTTCCAAACTCGTATATTTCGGTCAATATTTCTCTAAAATTGGTGTATTTTGATTTTTTTTCCAGTAAAATAAGCACGGATCCTTTTCTTTCTTCCAGTGGGGGTTGACCGGGTGTTGTGAAAGAATGGGATGGCGTAACAATTACCTGGCCATCAGCGATGATTAGAAGCATGTGGTATTGGCCACCGCTGTTCTGGACGATGGTGATGGCAGTCTCGATGATAGGCGCGAAAGAGGTCGGGCCTGATGATAAAGAATGACCAATTAGTTTGCTCCTGCTCTATGGCAAACAGCTAACCCGCGGGAATTGATTGCTACTTACCTGCGAGCTTGAGAGTGGGTGCCATCTTCCTGTACCTGTCCAGCACCTCCTCGAATCCATGGCAAGGCCTGCCGTCCGGGTAGAAGCTGAAGACGCCGTGGTCGTGGGAGGAGGCTGCAAATTTGAATGAGTTAATTAACTATCAAGATGAACTAGCATATCGGGAGATTAGTATATTTGGAGGCTGCAAGTTTAAATGGAGATTCTAGTTCATAGAGGCCTGCATATTTGGGAGTTGTATATACCGTCTCCGAATCCGAAACAGGGTATGAGATCATCTTCATCGTATGACGCCAGCGTGCTGCCGATGATGGATATGGCCTGCTCGTACGGGTTCAGCTGCTCTTCTTTCCCACCGACACGATGCAGGCACTGTCGGTTGAAGGACTGCTTTCCAGTCCACTCGTTGCTTTTGGTGAAATCCACCCCAACAATTAAATTGGACGACTCCAGCCCTGCCTCCTGCAGAGCAACGACGACCTCATCCAGCGACCCGTATTCGTCGCCTATCTTGGAGTAGGTCCGCCGGGGCTTGCTGTTTTGTGACAGGAAGCGGTCGTCATCGGGCGCTGGACGTGGAGGAGACTTGGGCAGCTGAGAAAAGCACCGGTCAGTGGAGGTCCTGGAGGATGCATAGCTGTGCTGGCGGGTATATGTATGCATCTGCAGCGGTGGTGGTGGCTGGGATGGATATTGGTGTTGTTGGTAGTAGCTGTTCTGGCCGTACTCGTCCCGGCTGTAGTTGCGGGTGTCGTAGTAAGAGGAGGACTGCTGCTGGCCGCGGTCGTCTTGGTAGTACTGCTGCCGCGGTGGATAGGAGTTCTGATAGTTTCTGTAGTCCTCCGGTGGCGGGGGTGCGCGGTCCATGCTTGAAGAACTGCCGCCCATAATCGGTAAGCCTGGCGGCTACTATGCTGATGACACCGGAGATGGGAAATGGACAAGGGGCTTCGGCAGAACTTGAGCGTATGGTTTCATTCGTATATGTATCCCATATATATACACACCTAGTATAATGATTGCTATAGTATTCAGCCTCAAGTTTCCCTTGCACGAGGAGGTAGACCAAAACTAAAGATGAGAGGAGACTTATACTAGCGCAGAAGAGGCCCCCACCAACAACGCGTTTTTTGCTGTTATTGGACCCACCCTTCCCTCCCACCCGGTCAAATAGCAAGCGAGTGAACTTGGGTGGGCCATTGCATTTTCTCTACTACTAAGCCGTCAGGAATGTAGCCACCGCATGTTTTGTTGAGTTAGGCTTTGCTGTTCCCTGTTTTAAAGGGAGTAGGCTACTCCGTAATTAATCTAATTACACGTGTACATTAAGATTTACATCATCGGCTACCGTTAAATCAAATTTACACACGGCAGTTATCCAAACCAGGAGCAGCGTGCTCCGTCTGGAACCAGGACCAGCAAATCCTGGGGGTGTTTTGTTACAGGTAAAATCAACCCAAATTGGGAATTTTAAATCTGGAAATAAAAAAACTGTGAACTGGAACTACAATTCATTTGTTTGCTTCTAACGTAAACTTGCTTCATCTCTTTGATTTGTTGCTATTTGGTAAGACGTAAATGGAATATGAGATTCACATGCAAATCCTATTTACAGCTATTTGGTACTTTCATGTAAGGTCGTACGACCACCATTTTAAGAGGTAATTTGTTCACATGGTGGGCATAATGTCAACGGACAGGGAGGAAATTGGACTGCGCCGTGTTGGGGCGTAGTTTCTTTTCCATGACTTTCCACATAATTAGCCGAGGACATGCAGTTGCTTTTCCCACCACATGATACATTTACACAAAACTAAATAGTGGAATTGCAAAACATAATTACAACGGATTTGGTTTTCCTTCCAACCAAACGAGACCTTATATTTGAATTTTTACTCATATTTTGAGGGAAGCGCATATGTGTTTACACGAAAATGAGACGAGAAAGAGAACAAGTAGTGATATAAGACTTGTTTTCATCTCCAACAAATATGGATTAGGTGTCATGTGACAGGAAAGAGAATAGAAAAAATAGCCCCTAAAAATGGAAAAAATAGGACATGAAAACTTATTTCGTTTGTAACTTTCAACCCGTAATGATTTTTTTACGAAATAAGAACCATTATAATCTTACAAAAATACAATCCAACATGACTAATGTTGACACCTTTATGAAAAATCATACAAAATATAAAATGAATATTGTATGTTGGAGGTAATACACATTTTTTAAATAACACACTAACTCAAAAGTGAATATTGCATGTCCTAATAGTTGGTATAATACTCATTTTTTATGCGATTACATTTTAAAATAAATTTTATATTGAGTAGTCATAATATTTTTGGGGATAATACTGTGATTGTAATCTAAACTAAGTATTGTCCCCATAAAATAAAGCACAAAATATATTTTAAAAGACAATGACATAAAAAGTGAGTATTCAAAAGATGACAATACTCATTTTTTAGTTTGTGTGTTACTCTTAAATGAGTATTATTCAATATGGATTTTAGAATAAAAATATTTTTAATAAGATTGTACAAATTCTTAAGTATTGAGATTGTACACATTTTTAATATTATTTATTCAAAAATAAGTATTGTATATATATTTTTGGATGATACTCATTTTTACACACACACATATATATGTACACATACATATATAGCAAGACTCAATTTTGTATTTATTTTATATTTATTATTTTTCTTCTGCTGAAATGAATTTTTAACAAAGAAATCCAATGGTTTCTATTTTGTCAAAAATTTCATTGTGGCTTGAAAGTTATAAGTAATATATTTTTTTCTCTCTCTTCTATTTCTCTTTCATGTACTTTCCTCCCACTTTCCCTATCTTCTATCTTTATTGTTTACTGCAGTCCACTAAAGTTCTTATTGGGTCCAACTATATGAAAGCGTGAATAAGGCATGAAATCAAATAAAGGTGTGGTGATGTGTATTATTTCTCATAGAATATTGGGAGGAAAAAATAAAAAAAGAGAAAAAAGAGAGATAAAATTGATTTTCTTATAATTTTCAACCATAAATAATTTTTTGATGAAATAAAATTTGTTTGATTCCATTCAAAAAAACATTCTAATATGATTGATATTTACATATTTTTAAGATATACAATTGAGTTTTATATATTCATGATAATATTTGTTCTTTGAATGATACACTAACTAAAAATGAGTATTCAAAGTCATTTTTGGCACATGTCATTGTATTTTTAAATAAATATTAAAAGAATAATGTCGTATTATATTTTGGTGATAGTACTCATTTTCTAGAATAACACACTCACTGAAAGTTGAGTATTGCATGTTCTTATTTTGATACATATTTTTAGTATTATCCCCCAAAATATAGCACAATACTCATTTTAATATTTATTTTCATCATCTAAACTCTCACATCTAGAATTGATGATACATCTCTATCTCTCTTCTATTTCATCATCATCGTCATCATCATTGTCATCATCATCATCATCATCATCCTCCTCATCATCGTCGTCGTCGTCGTCATCATCATCATCATCATCTTAGGTTATCTAGGCTACTTACTAGCCTAACTTTTATCATGGCTCTAGACAACTCTAGAGACTATATCTATCATCTAAACTCTCTCATCTAGACTTGGATCAAGCATGGATGTTCAATGAATCAACATATAATTATTTCAATAATTTAAGGAAACAAGGAAGCATATCACTTGTACCCCATATATTCAATAATATGTGCACCGAGTTTCCCGTAGAAGTTACTCGTTTCACCATCCGGCTAGATACTGATGTTGTAGATGGATCTTTGGTACAAGGTAACTACATAATTAGTTTGTTACTTGATTAAACATGCCAATTGGGTATCTTTTAATGTATCAATCAAGTTACAACGTATTAACCCTAAAAAAAAATTCTACAAAATTAAGGTAGGATGCATCTTCAGAAGATATAAAATGTATTAAGTGAGACCTTGTCTCATCATCACATGGCACTTGTAATACTTCCATTCTCAATGTCATCATTAATAGTACACCACTTATGGGATTTTAGTCCCTCAGTTATGCACAAGGCACTTGCTAGGTCGTTAGACCAAATCATATGTTCCTACAATATTCGATATCACAAAAAGCTTCAACATTAATTCATAATCACCCATTTGTATTGTATAGGGCTCAACATAGCATTCACTTATTTATGTCATTTATCTCACCTGAAAGTTAATGTTTCTCAAATAGAAAAGAGAAAACACTATCATAGAGTAATAATCTTGAAGTAGAGTGAACACACTTATCATAGTAACATCACATTAGGGTTAGGGTCTATACGTACCCGTTTTAGGGTTTTATAGCATCATACCATCTCTAAACCCTAATTCCATCACTTCCCATATTTTTGGAGAATTAAGCATTATAGTTGGCGGTTATCCATTCATAATCAGCCATCTAAAGTTGTTCAACATGAATTTCAAGATTGTCCTAAGTCTTGGTAAAGAAAGTTGAAAGACTTTATGGAAAGAAACTAGAAGGTGATTGTCACACCCTACCAAAAAATAGAGTACAGTATATACAGAGAAAAACTTATCCTTTGGTTGGAGGTCACATGGACATTAAAAATGAGTGTTTGGAGTCATTTCCATATTTTATATCAAAAACAAGAAAAAACACAATAGTACGTTGAAGTCACTTTGTAAATTTGAGTTGTCATGCAAGTCAGATTGATAAGAAAAGGACCATGAATAAAAACTAAATACAGAGATAGGATTAGGCGATCTTGTTATGAGTGAGGAAGGATTAGCACCCCCACCCTATCTGGTAAATTGGTACCAAGCCACTTTTTGTGTTGTGAATAAAAGATCAATTCTAGACGATAAAAGAAGGAAAATAAAAAGAAATAAATTTAAAAATGATTATTGTTGGTGGAAGAGCTTTTAGGGATAGAAATGTTTGCATCCTTCCCGTTATTGCCATAAAAGTCATATTTTTTAGGTAGATTGGGGTCTTAATCACCTCAGGACCTTCCATGGTGAAGATCCCTCATGAGTGATTAGGATTGATGTGTAGAATTAGAGGTTATAAGCAGAGATGGGCAATATAATATAATTATTTAGAAGAAGTAAATAACCACACATTATAATAATAGAAGAGAATAAAATTACAGTAGTTTAATAGATCAGATGCAATAGTTATAGTATTTTATGTGCAATGCTTATAGTAGTTTAGGTGTGTTAGTTATAACAGTTTAGGTGTAGTGGTCATAGCACTTTAGGTCCAGAAGTTATAGTGGTTTACCATTCTACATGTGCTAGAAAGAAAGGAGGTGTCATAGGAAGGATCATCTAATCACGATCAATGCAGAAATAAAAGAGGGAGCTAGGTTGATCCTTTGTCTTTAGGAGGTTAGAAATTGGCCCAAAACATGGATGATATGGGGGTGGGCATTTATATGTGGTATTAAGGTTTGGGGTTCTAGACATTACCTTCTAGAATACATGGAAGATCACCCTGATGGCCCATATAGGAGGGGAATGTGGACAGAGGTGATCCGTCATGTGGCACGTGGCAGATGGCTTAGATCCTCTAGGTGTCTAGGTTGGTTGAAAATTGATTTATTGGTTTTTTGGTAATTTCTAGAAAAAAAATGTAGAGAAAGATAATTTAGGTTTATCTCTCATATTTATTTAGAAAAGTAATTGAACATCCTTGGAAAAAAGGAATTTTTTTTGATAATTCAACTAGGAAATATATGGAAAAGAGCTTGTATACAGCGGAATTGATGAGCAAATTACACTTTTACTCAAAAAAGAAGGTTTCTTTGTAGACATGACCTAAATTGGGAGAAAGTGGGTGAAAATGGTTAATTAAATATATTGAAAAATGTGGAGAAAATGATAGTTGTGAAAATGGATGGAATATGGAAAAGACTCCATCAATACCTAGAGAATTTGCATTAATTGTGATTTTCTTCCAAGTGAGAAAAAATGGTGTTTCAACAATTTGCCCCTCATAGGGAAAGGTTCAAGATAAGAGTGAGAAATAGAGGGTTGATCCAAGTCTGTCGTCTATTTTTGGTGACGAGAGGCCAAAAAGGGTGGATTCATCAAGGATGTTCTGACAAACCTTGTGGAGGGTAGAAAGTGAAGGTGGTGTCTTCTCCTTCTATGGATGGGTTGATGAAATAATCATTCATAACAAAAATAAGATTGAGAGTGAATGGTTTTCTATAGTAACTGTGGGCTCTGATCTCCAAACCATGACATAAACACGATTAAAACTTAGCGGAAGCGAATCGGTAATCAGCGAAAGACAAAAATCACGGGAAATTAAAACTTTTCGAGACAAGAGCTTGAATTCATAGAAGCCTCTTTCATAAAGTGAGGTAAACTGTTTACATCTCAGGATAATTACTTCTTGAGTAATTATATACATCAGGATACAAAATCTCAAGATCACTTATACAAAAAGACTCCAAGACCTAAGAGTACAGAGGACACATAGGACTGACTCTAACTACACCATAGGGCAGGACAATCTCCACCTGAGATTACTGCTGCCCCTGATGCTGCTACTGCTGAGACTGGTCACCTGTAGGTTGGTTCCTTCGTCTCCGACGTCCACCTAAAAAGTTGAAGCCTACGGGGTGAGACAATTATACATAATTGTCCCAGCGAGAGTTATAACTCTTTGCCAGAAGCTTTATTATAACATCAAAGATTATTTTAAACAGTAAAGCCTTCAAAGCATTCTATAACAGTTGCAAGTATAACAAGATCTCTACAATTTAGGAGATATGGAGAATATCAACATTATTGCAATGTAACATCAATCAACTAACTTGGAGTTATCTCTAACAAGTTATACTATATGGTTGATTATGTTTTACAAACAACATTATGCCCTGTGGAGATGAGGCTTACCACTCATACTCCAACTGATCGCTGAGAAGCCGCATCAGTATCATACATAGGTCATTAAGAGAGCCAGATTCTCATGACCTTCACCTTCCTCAGTCAGTAAGAGGATCACTTGTAGGACATCTCGTGTCTCTACTACTATAGCTCACCAGGGTAAACTGGTCCTTCGCTATTCTAGAGTCACAGTGGCGTTCTGTACTCTCTTCGTCATCAGGAGGTTTCATATTTACCTACCACTGATACGGATATCTGTGCTTTCTTCGTCATCAGGAGGTTTCATGTTTACCTACCACTGATACGGTATGGAACTATAGTGAAGGATGGATGGATGCCACATCTACATCACTTTCCTACACTAGGATGTAAGGTTTTACACATCCATGTACCCCACATACTCAAAAGTATGTGCTCCAGGAGTTCCCTAAGGAAAACCTGTTTCACCATCATTTAATTTCTGACAATGATGGATCTATGATCAGGGCTCTACATTATACTTGATTAGTTAGGTACATTCAGTATTCTTTAACAACATACATTGTTCTGCAAACAATAACAATAGCATAGCAGCTATAAAAGAAGAATACTAAATGTAACAGGCCTAACTCATATCAATCATCATTTCTCATTATCCTCATCACAAGTCATCTCTAAGGCATGACCTTGATGGTATTCATGGCTCTCATAGCCCAGTATCAGCATAGGATGCCACTGGCAAGGCATCAGATTACTTTACTTATTCATAAGGCTAACAACATGCCTTTAATGAATATAACATCAACATCCATACCTGGATATGATTACCTTCATATCAGAACCTGCATGGTTAATACATCTGATAAAGGTAATGCAACAATAAGGAATGTACTTCCTACTCTTGTCATAAGAGTTAAATCTCTAATTCAAATCAAATAGAGTTTAATACTCAAAAGCATGCCATTACCCTTGAATTAGGGTTTACTATTCACATTATATGTCATCACCCTTGAATTAGGGTTTACTATTCACATCGAGGTGAATTAAACTCATAACATCATCATGTATGAGTAACATCTTCATTGATACTCTTGGATTAGTTAAAGGTTCATCATTTATCATAATTAGGGTTTCTATGATCCCACACAGGTGGATCATACCCTAATTATGCTCATTTATGTGCATTGGAGATACTTTACTCGAGTTTCCACTTAAAAATGGTACTTTCTCTTTCTAGAAGTACTTTCTCTCTCTAGAAGTACTTTCTCTCTCATCATAATGTTAGGTGATGTCAACATCACTCTAAAACAGGTTAGATTGAGTCATCATAGGCTAACATAGCCAAAAGCATCACCATTATGTGATTAGAGTTACTTTCTCTCTCTAGGGTACTTTCTCTCTCTAGAGTACTCTCTCTTTCATCATACTAATGGTTGATGGTAACATTAGATTAGATCAAGTTGGATAGAGTCATTATGACTAAAAACATCATTCTCATGTAATTAGGGTTTGAATTGAGCAAGGTATAACTTAATTGACCCTTCAGGGGTATTTTGGTAATTCACCCCATTGATCATCATCATGGTCAAAACCCTTAGTCAAATAACCCCTTACTATCCTATATTATCATTAGGGTTTGATTTGGGCAACATTGAACCATTTATATCATCAAATGATTGAATGAGGTCAACCTTGAATCATATTGGTTGATTTCAATCATTAATCATCAATTGGGTTGAAAGTGTTGACTGTTTGCCCACTTTGACCCTCCAAGACCGCGAGCCTCTTTCTAACTCCAAGACCGCGAGCCCCCTTAGGCTTCAAGACCGCGAGCCTCTTCAAGTGGTTCAAGACCGCGAGCCCTATCATTGGTTCAATTGATGTTGAGACCGCGAAGATCAAGTTGGAGTTGAGACCGCGAGGGTCATGAAGACCGTTTGCCCTTCTTTGACCTCAGGACCGCGAGGCCCTTCGCGGTCTTGAGACCGCGAGCCTCCTCTCGGTCTTGAGACCGTGAGCCCCCTCACGGTCTTGAGACCGCGAGCCCTCTCACGGTCTTGAGACCGCGAGGCTCTCATGGTCTCAGCCGCTTGGTCCTTCAACAAGGTTCAAAGATGCAACCGATAATGTCAACCCATGTTGAAGCCCTCAAATGGTCAAAGCTATGTTGACCACTTATGGATTTAGTCAATTAAGATTATGCTTGATCACTTGGTCATTCAATTGACCCACAATGGTTAACCAATTATGGTTGAAATCGATTCAATTAGGGTCTATCAATGTTCACCCATTAACACTCAACAGTGTGCATCAACACAAGGTTGAACCCTTCAATTGAGCTCCAATTGGGCCCAAACTTGGCCCAAACGGTCTTGAGGTCATGTGGGTGGACCCCACATGGTCTTGAGACCGTTTGCCCAAGATTTCATCAAAATATAAGGTGATTTGATAGAGGTTGAACCATGATTGGGTCACCAATTCAGTATTTTGATTAATTGATAACTTATTTGCAATTGGGTCCTCAATTGGTCAAATTACTCAACCCTAGACCTTCAAACGGTCTTGGGTGATTATCCTCTCGGTCTTGAGACCGTTTGGATGAGTTCCAAACGGTCTTGAGACCATTTGCCCATCAAATTTTTGGATTCTAGTGCAGATTCATCAAGGTCTGACCCATTGAGTTGATGATCATGTCAATATTTAATTGCAATGTAATTTGGTGTAATTGTACCTTCAATTGGTCAACTATCCTTGACCCCAGACCTCCAAACGGTCTTGGTTGATTTCCCTCGCGGTCTTGAGACCGTTTGGTGACCCCCAAACGGTCTTGAGACCGTTTAGGTCAATCAACCCTAAAAACCCTAATTAGGTCACCATAATTTCAGTACTGATTTTATCTAGGGTTAGCCCTAGTATTCACCCTTCAACTCTTAGCCCGTTTGGAATTAGACCATAAAACTTGGTGAGTTGTTAATTAACATAATTTTGAACAGTAATATCATACGGTCAACGCTTAGTCAACGGCCTTACACGGTCTTGAGACCGTTTGCCCAAAAGGGCAATTTCAGACCGTTTGAAAATCAGCAATTAATTCATTTAAAGTTGTGACTTAAAAAGGTCATATCTCCCGATTCCTTTGGAGTTAGTCTCCCAAATTTTGAGGGTAATTATCCTATATAATTAGGAACATATTTCTTATACGGTCCACGCTCGGTCAACGGGGCCAAACGGTCTTAAGACCGTTTGCCCTGTCGCGGTCTCGAGACCGTTTGCTCACCTCGCGGTCTTGAGTCCGAGAGAGCAAACTGTTAGGACCATTTAAGGAAAAGAAAAGCGGTGGGTTTTTCTTGGAAATCACGCCTTCATCTTCTAGCTCAAGAACAGTACAGATATTCCACGGGTTTGCTTGCAAAATAGCAGGGAAAAGTAGGGAAACACTAAGAGCTATCATCAAAACGCATATAAAGATGCATATAGTAAAGCATGGGTTTAGAGTTATAAAATCCGCCTAAAGCTTGCTTCTTGAGCTCCAAGCTTTCAAGCTCCAAGCTCTAATGGCGTCCTTGAGTTCTTACAGGTTGGCCAAGGTGAAAACTCCAAGGAAGGATGAAAAGAGACGGCTAGAAAGATAGGGTTTCAAGAATTAGCCATGAAGCTGACCTTGAATTCGAATTCTAACCATGGAATTAGGCAAGAAGAGGGGTTTAGACCTACCTTGCACCCCTTGGTCGTCCTCCTTAGCTCCAAGGCAGTCCTTGGTCGTCTTTGGTGAAATGAAACAGTAAGGGAACGAAGGGTGAGTTCCCTTGCAACTAAGGGAAGGAGAGCTTATATACATGGGGTAGGATTTTCAACATTAGTTCATAAGTTTCCCTTAATTCCAACTAAGTCCCTCCTTCTTTACTTGATCGTTCCTTACTCTTTATTCTAAGGACAAACATTCTCTTAAGGTCTTAGTAGAAGAAGGTAAAGGAGAGCAAGCTAATAATGAGGTGCATACATAAAGAAATATTGCACATATACCCTGATTATTCAATCACAAGGTATATCTCATAACTTGATAATTCAATTGAGGTGACTTCCTCATCATTTCTTCTCTAACTGATGGAAAAAGTCTAAAAAGATACTTTAGATGACATATTTCACAATTTACATCCCTTAATTTGGGTAAATTGCATTTTACCCCAAATTAGGGTTTTAAGCACCGGGATTGCTTCCACAGCTGCACCTTGGTGCCTTAGCTTGGGAAATCCCTCAAACTTGGCTAAACAGATTTCTCATGATGTCTCAACATCAGAGGAACATCTCATCATGTGCAAATTGCAATCTAACCCTTTCAACTGGGTAAATTGCACATAGGTCCCTGTATATCAAAACAATGCTACAACTTTAAATAAAAAGGAGCAAATACTGAAATATACATTTCTGAGAGACTTAATTACATGCTCAGAGTTAATCACAAAGATTTAATTACATATTTAGGCAAAACACCTAGGGTTGACTCATAACCCAGGTCAGGGATGTTACAAATTATCCACCCCTTACAAGGATTTCGTCCCCGAAATCGATAAAACATACTACGAGAAAAGGGCAGGAACTTCCTTCTCATCTCATCCTCTAACTCCCAAGTGGCTTCTTCAATACCACGATGGTTCCAGAGGACTTTCACAAGACTTATATCTTTCTTCTTTAACTTTTTAATTCGTTTATCAAGGATTGACACTGGTCCCTCCTCGTAGAATATGTCATCATTCAATTCTACCTCCATAGGTTGTAGAACTGACTCGGTGTCTGGGTGACATTTCTTCAACATAGAAATGTGAAACACAGGGTGTAACCTCTGTAATTCAGGTGGTAGCTCTAGTCTATATGCTACCTTTCCAATCCGTTCAATGATTGGGTAAGGCCCCATATATCTAGGAGCTAACTTCCCTTTCCTTCCAAAACGAAGGACCCCTTTCCAAGGTGAGACCTTGAGATACACTCTGTCTCCAACCTGGAATTCTAAGGGTCTACGACGTTTGTCAGCATAAGATTTCTGCCTATCCTGAGCAGTCTTAATCTTATGTTGTATAACTTTAATCTTTTCTGTGGTTTGCTGCACAAGGTCAGGACCTAACAACTGATGCTCACCAATTTCAAACCAACACAAAGGTGATCTACAGCGTCTACCATATAAGGCTTCATAAGGTGCCATATCAATACTATGCTGATAGCTATTGTTATAGGCAAACTCTATCAAGCTTAGGTGTAGGTCCCAACTTTCGGTGAACTGGAGGACACATGCTCGCAACAGGTCTTCTAAGGTTTGTATGGTCCTTTCCGACTGTCCATCAGTCTGTGGATGAAAGGCCGTACTAAACCTCAGCTTAGTGCCTAAGGCTCTGTGCAACTGTTCCCAAAAACGACTTGTAAACTGAGGACCTCTGTCAGAAACTATTGTGACAGGAACTCCGTGCAAACGCACTATCTCTTGAACATACAACTCTGATAACCTTTCAGCAGAATAGGTTGTTTTGACAGGTAAGAAATGTGCTATCTTAGTCAACCTATCAACAATTACCCAAATGGAATCATGTCCTTTGCTTGTCCTGGGTAGGCCAACAACAAAGTCCATGGTCACATGGTCCCACTTCCACTGTGATATGGGTAAAGGTTGCATTGTCCCTGCAGGCTTCTGGTGTTCAGCTTTAACTTGCTGACACACAGGACACCTCAGAACAAACTCTGCAACATCCTTCTTCATCCCAGGCCACCAATATAGATCCTTCAAATTCCGATACATCTTGGTGCTCCCTGGATGCATAGCATACATGGAAGAATGGGCTTCTTCCAGGACTAACTTTCTCAAGTTGTCCACATTTGGCACTATCATTCTTCCATTATAACAAGCTACTTGATCTTTTGAGTCATGAAACCCATCTTGCTTCTCATTTCCATACTCAGATCTTATATGTTGAACTGCAGCATCATCTAGCTGTGCCTCTTTAATCTGCTCTCTTAGGGTAGGTTTAATATGCATCTCAGCTAACAAACCGGCTAGCAATGACACCTTCAACTGTACATTGTCTTGCCTTAAAGAGATAAGCATATCTCTCTTAGAGCACACTAAAGAGTTTAGTTGTGCTCTATTCATGGTTGATGTTGCTGATTTCCTACTCAAGGCATCTGCAACAACATTGGCCTTACCTGGATGGTAATCAATTGTACAATCGTAGTCCTTGATTAACTCCATCCAGCGACGTTGCCTCATGTTGAGCTCATGCTGAGAGAAGATATACTTAAGGTTTTTGTGGTCTGTGAAAATCTGGAATGTCTCTCCGTAGAGATAATGTCTCCAGATCTTCAAAGCATGAACCACAACTGCTAACTCCAGATCGTGTGTTGGATAATTCTCCTCGTGTTTCTTAAGCTGTCGGGAAGCAAAAGAAATCACTTGTTTATCCTGCATCAACACACATCCAAGCCCATTCTTGGAAGCATCACAGAAAACTATATACCCTTTTCCTTGTTCAGGTAGCACTAGCACAGGTGCACTTATCAACCTCTCCTTCAGCAGCTGGAAAGATTGTTGACACTTATCACTCCAAGAAAAAGGAACATCTTTCCGGGTTAACTTGGTCAAAGGTAAAGCTATAGAACTAAAGTTCTTAATGAACCTTCGATAATATCCAGCTAACCCCAAGAAACTTCGGATCTCCGTCGGTGTTTTCGGTTGTTCCCATTGTAGAACAGATTCTACCTTTGCAGGGTCAACACGAATTCCCGAGGCGGATATTACATGTCCAAGAAAAGATATCTCCGGCAGCCAGAACTCACACTTGCTAAACTTAGCGTATAACTTATGTTCTCTTAGCAAGGTCAAAGCTTGGCGAAGATGCTGCTCATGCTGCTGAGCATCCTTACTATAAATCAGTATGTCATCTATGAAGACGACAACACACTGATAAAGGAAAGGTCGAAAAACTCTATTCATGAGTTCCATAAATGCAGCTGGTGCATTAGTTAGTCCAAACGACATCACCGTGAACTCATAGTGACCATATCTTGTCCTAAAGGCAGACTTGGATATGTCACTATCCTTAATACGGAGTTGGTGATATCCAGACCTCAAGTCTATCTTTGAAAAGACTGTTGCACCACGCAACTGGTCAAAGAGATCATCAATCCTCGGCAGAGGATACTTATTCTTTATTGTTACTTTATTGAGTTGTCTATAGTCGATGCACAACCGCAATGACCCATCTTTCTTTTTAACAAACAAGACCGGAGCACCCCAGGGTGAAGTACTTGGTCGGATAAAACCTCTCTCAAGTAGCTCTTGAAGCTGTTTCTTGAGTTCTGCCATCTCGGCAGGAGCCATCCTATACGGAGTTTGAGCTATGGGTTTCGTATCTGGGATCAGATTAATTTCAAAATCAATCTCCCGAGGTGGTGGTATACCAGGAAGTTCTTCAGGAAACACATCCTTGAATTCCCTGACTATGGGCACTTCCGCAGGATTGGTCCTTTCCTTGGTAACATCTACCACATGGGCTAAGAATGCATAACATCCTTGCCTCAACAGCTTATCAGCAACCATAGCTGATACAAGACAGGTGGGCAGAATCTTTCTTTCACCTTGAAAGATCCATGTGTTGCTTTCATCAGCAAACACAGCCAACTTGGACTCACAATCCAAGACAACTCTATACCTTTCTAAGGTATCCATCCCAAGGATTATATCAAATCCCTGCATATCAAGTGGTATAAGATCCACTTGAATGCGATGGTCAGAAAAGAAAAGGATGCAGGGAGAACACATCTCCTGCAAAACGGCAGACCCACTTATCGGAGTCTCTAACAACAAACTATCCGTCCTATGACTAACAGTCATATTGCAGTTACGAATCACTTCACGAGTGATGAAAGAGTGCGTAGCACCCGGATCAATCAGAACGGATACAACACAGGATATAGACATATCAGAATATAAAAGTTTCATCTGACCTGCCACTACCCGTGGATTGACCACTGCCTCAGGTGGGTTCATAGCATAGAACCTCGCAGTCGCCTGGTGTTGAGGTGGTGCTGATGATCCAGCTTGAGACGCTTGTCCACGTCCTCGAGCTGCTCCTTGATGTTGTCTATTCTGAGATCCCTGTTGATTCTGTGGGGGGGGGTTGTTGTGTCACACCGACAGGCCTAGAACGACAATCCTTCATCAAGTGTCCCACCTTACCACAGTTGTAGCAACTCTTCTCCTGTTTCTGTGGTCTGGGTGGTCCAGTAACTGACACTGATGCATAACTGTGCGTCCCTTGAAGCGGTTGACTCCGCCCTCTACCTCTGCTTGGTGTCCATTGAGTTTGAAAACTTGATCTGGGTGGTGGAGGGTTAGGTGCAGAGAATCTAGGTTTCTTGGAATCCCTAGATGAAGAACCCTGGAACTGTGGATATCTTTTATGGGTTTGTCTTTTCTCAACCATAGATCTCTCTATCCTTCGGACTGACTCAACGAAGGTAGAGAATCTCTCTCTGTTTTCTAAGGCAGACACAGGGGTTGACATATCAGAATTCAAACCCTTCTCGAATCTTCTGATTCTTTCCTCATCCGTAGTGGCCATGTGCGGACAGAACCGCAGCAACTCCATGAACTTAGCTTCATACTCACTAATGTTCATCATACCCTGCCTTAGTTTCTCAAACTGAGAGATCTTCTCATCTAGGAAGGTCTTTGGAAAATATCTATTGATAAATTCCCGACGAAACTCTTCCCACGAGAACTCTACTCCAGGTCTCTTCTGCTCTTCCATGTTCCACCAGTGACCAGCACTGCCTTTGAGAAGATAGACAACATGTCTAACCTTCTCAGCTTCCGGAATCATAAGAATCTTGAAAGCCTTCTCCAACTCTGTCAACCATAAGTCAGCATCTGCAGGGTCGGCAGTTCCGAAGTACTCGGTAGCTCCGACACGACGAAGTCGTTCGAACGTTTTACCGATACCTTGTGCTTCAGGATGGACAGGTGCCCTAGGTGCAGGAATGGGCATCCTATCGGTTATATGTGTCATGGCAGTCATAAACTGCCCGAACATCGTCTGTACAGCTGGATCACTCATGTCAGCTGGGTCGAACTGGGGTGGTTCTCTTGGCGACTCAGGTGCAGGTTGTTCTATTCTCGAAACTCTTGCACCGCCTCGAGGTGCACTAGCACTACTCTCTGCCACGTGCTCTTCACGATGTTCTGACATTCTTATGTATCTTCTTCTCCTGAGGAGCAGAAGATTCTATTAGGTGAGGAAGGAGTACTAAAAGTAGACTCGACATCCTAAGTCCTATGCCTCTGTAGACTCAACTGAACCTGGAGCTCTGATACCACTAGTTGTGGGCTCTGATCTCCAAACCATGACATAAACACGATTAAAAC
The DNA here is from genome assembly GCA_963693085.1 of Alisma plantago-aquatica. Taxonomy (NCBI): domain Eukaryota; kingdom Viridiplantae; phylum Streptophyta; class Magnoliopsida; order Alismatales; family Alismataceae; genus Alisma; species Alisma plantago-aquatica. The sequence goes on from OY856412.1 coordinate 420,723,143, forward strand.
TTAGCGGAAGCGAATCGGTAATCAGCGAAAGACAAAAATCACGGGAAATTAAAACTTTTCGAGACAAGAGCTTGAATCCATAGAAGCCTCTTTCATAAAGTGAGGTAAACTGTTTACATCTCAGGATAATTACTTCTTGAGTAATTATATACATCAGGATACAAAATCTCAAGATCACTTATACAAAAAGACTCCAAGACCTGAGAGTACAGAGGACACATAGGACTGACTCTAACTACACCATAGGGCAGGACAATCTCCACCTGAGATTACTGCTGCCCCTGATGCTGCTGCTGCTGAGACTGGTCACCTGTAGGTTGGTTCCTTCGTCTCCGACGTCCACCTAAAAAGTTGAAGCCTACGGGGTGAGACAATTATACATAATTGTCCCAGCGAGAGTTATAACTCTTCGCCAGAAGCTTTATTATAACATCAAAGATTATTTTAAACAGTAAAGCCTTCAAAGCATTCTATAACAGTTGCAAGTATAACAAGATCTCTACAATTTAGGAGATATGGAGAATATCAACATTATTGCAATGTAACATCAATCAACTAACTTGGAGTTATCTCTAACAAGTTATACTATATGGTTGATTATGTTTTACAAACAACATTATGCCCTGTGGAGATGAGGCTTACCACTCATACTCCAACTGATCGCTGAGAAGCCGCATCAGTATCATACATAGGTCATTAAGAGAGTCGGATTCTCATGACCTTCACCTTCCTCAGTCAGTAAGAGGATCACTTGTAGGACATCTCGTGTCTCTATTACTATAGCTCACCAGGGTAAACTGGTCCTTCACTATTCTAGAGTCACAGTGGCGTTCTGTACTCTCTTCGTCATCAGGAGGTTTCATATTTACCTACCACTGATACGGATATCTGTGCTTTCTTCGTCATCAGGAGGTTTCATGTTTACCTACCACTGATACGGTATGGAACTATAGTGAAGGATGGATGGATGCCACATCTACATCACTTTCCTACACTAGGATGTAAGGTTTTACACATCCATGTACCCCACATACTCAAAAGTATGTGCTCCAGGAGTTCCCTAAGGAAAACCTGTTTCACCATCATTTAATTTCTGACAATGATGGATCTATGATCAGGGCTCTACATTATACTTGATTAGTTAGGTACATTCAGTATTCTTTAACAGCATACATTGTTCTGCAAACAATAACAATAGCATAGCAGCTATAAAAGAAGAATACTAAATGTAACAGGCCTAACTCATATCAATCATCATTTCTCATTATCCTCATCACAAGTCATCTCTAAGGCATGACCTTGATGGTATTCATGGCTCTCATAGCCCAGTATCAGCATAGGATGCCACTGGCAAGGCATCAGATTACTTTACTTATTCATAAGGCTAACAACATGCCTTTAATGAATATAACATCAACATCCATACCTGGATATGATTACCTTCATATCAGAACCTGCATGGTTAATACATCTGATAAAGGTAATGCAACAATAAGGAATGTACTTCCTACTCTTGTCATAAGAGTTAAATCTCTAATTCAAATCAAATAGAGTTTAATACTCAAAAGCATGCCATTACAGTTGAATTAGGGTTTACTATTCACATTATATGTCATCACCCTTGAATTAGGGTTTACTATTCACATCGAGGTGAATTAAACTCATAACATCATCATGTATGAGTAACATCTTCATTGATACTCTTGGATTAGTTAAAGGTTCATCATTTATCATAATTAGGGTTTCTATGATCCCACACAGGTGGATCATACCCTAATTATGCTCATTTATGTGCATTGGAGATACTTTACTCGAGTTTCCACTTAAAAATGGTACTTTCTCTTTCTAGAAGTACTTTCTCTCTCTAGAAGTACTTTCTCTCTCATCATAATGTTAGGTGATGTCAACATCACTCTAAAACAGGTTAGATTGAGTCATCATAGGCTAACATAGCCAAAAGCATCACCATTATGTGATTAGAGTTACTTTCTCTCTCTAGGGTACTTTCTCTCTCTAGAGTACTCTCTCTTTCATCATACTAATGGTTGATGGTAACATTAGATTAGATCAAGTTGGATAGAGTCATTATGACTAAAAACATCATTCTCATGTAATTAGGGTTTGAATTGAGCAAGGTATAACTTAATTGACCCTTCAGGGGTATTTTGGTAATTCACCCCATTGATCATCATCATGGTCAAAACCCTTAGTCAAATAACCCCTTACTATCCTATATTATCATTAGGGTTTGATTTGGGCAACATTGAACCATTTATATCATCAAATGATTGAATGAGGTCAACCTTGAATCATATTGGTTGATTTCAATCATTAATCATCAATTGGGTTGAAAGTGTTGACCGTTTGCCCACTTTGACCCTCCAAGACCGCGAGCCTCTTTCTAACTCCAAGACCGCGAGCTCCCTTAGGCTTCAAGACCGCGAGCCTCTTCAAGTGGTTCAAGACCGCGAGCCCTATCATTGGTTCAATTGATGTTGAGACCGCGAAGATCAAGTTGGAGTTGAGACCGCGAGGGTCATGAAGACCGTTTGCCCTTCTTTGACCTCAGGACCGCGAGGCCCTTCGCGGTCTTGAGACCGCGAGCCCCCTCTCGGTCTTGAGACCGCGAGGCTCTCATGGTCTCAGCCGCTTGGTCCTTCAACAAGGTTCAAAGATGCAACCGATAATGTCAACCCATGTTGAAGCCCTCAAATGGTCAAAGCTATGTTGACCACTTATGGATTTAGTCAATTAAGATTATGCTTTATCACTTGGTCATTCAATTGACCCACAATGGTTAACCAATTATGGTTGAAATCGATTCAATTAGGGTCTATCAATGTTCACCCATTAACACTCAACAGTGTGCATCAACACAAGGTTGAACCCTTCAATTGAGCTCCAATTGGGCCCAAACTTGGCCCAAACGGTCTTGAGGTCATGTGGGTGGACCCCACATGGTCTTGAGACCGTTTTCCCAAGATTTCATCAAAATCTAAGGTGATTTGATAGAGGTTGAACCATGATTGGGTCACCAATTCAGTATTTTGATTAATTGATAACTTATTTGCAATTGGGTCCTCAATTGGTCAAATTACTCAACCCTAGACCTTGAAACGGTCTTGGGTGATTATCCCCTCGGTCTTGAGACCGTTTGTATGAGTTCCAAACGGTCTTGAGACCGTTTGCCCATCAAATTTTTGGATTCTAGTGCAGATTCATCAAGGTCTGACCCATTGAGTTGATGATCATGTCAATATTTAATTGCAATGTATTTTGGTGTAATTGTACCTTCAATTGGTCAACTATCCTTGACCCCAGACCTCCAAACGGTCTTGGTTGATTTCCCTCGCGGTCTTGAGACCGTTTGGTGACCCCCAAACGGTCTTGAGACCGTTTAGGTCAATCAACCCTAAAAACCCTAATTAGGTCACCATAATTTCAGTACTGATTTTATCTAGGGTTAGCCCTAGTATTCACCCTTCAACTCTTAGCCCGTCTGGAATTAGACCATCAAACTTGGTGAGTTGTTAATTAACATAATTTTGAACAGTAATCTCATACGGTCAACGCTTAGTCAACGGCCTTACACGGTCTTGAGACCGTTTGCCCAAAAAGGCAATTTCAGACCGTTTGAAAATCAGCAATTAATTCATTTAAAGTTGTGACTTAAAAAGGTCATATCTCCCGATTCCTTTGGAGTTAGTCTCCCAAATTTTGAGGGTAATTATCCTATATAATTAGGAACAGATTTCGTATACGGTCCACGCTCGGTCAACGGGGCCAAACGGTCTTAAGACCGTTTGCCCTGTCGCGGTCTCGAGACCGTTTGCTCACCTCGCGGTCTTGAGTCCGAGAGAGAAAACTGTTAGGACCGTTTAAGGAAAAGAAAAGCGGTGGGTTTTTCTTGGAAATCACGCCTTCATCTTCTAGCTCAAGATCAGTACAGATATTCCACGGGTTTGCTTGCAAAATAGCAGGGAAAAGTAGGGAAACACTAAGAGCTATCATCAAAACGCATATAAAGATGCATATAGTAAAGCATGGGTTTAGAGTTATAAAACCCGCCTAAAGCTTGCTTCTTGAGCTCCAAGCTTTCAAGCTCCAAGCTCTAATGGCGTCCTTGAGTTCTTACAGGTTGGCCAAGGTGAAAACTCCAAGGAAGGATGAAAAGAGACGGCTAGAAAGATAGGGTTTCAAGAATTAGCCATGAAGCTGACCTTGAATTCGAATTCTAACCATGGAATTAGGCAAGAAGAGGGGTTTAGACATACCTTGCACCCCTTGGTCGTACTCCTTAGCTCCAAGGCAGTCCTTGGTCGTCTTTGGTGAAATGAAACAGTAAGGGAACGAAGGGTGAGTTCCCTTGCAACTAAGGGAAGGAGAGCTTATATACATGGGGTAGGATTTTCAACATTAGTTCATAAGTTTCCCTTAATTCCAACTAAGTCCCTCCTTCTTTACTTGATCGTTCCTTCCTCTTTATTCTAAGGAAAAACATTCTCTTAAGGTCTTAGGAGAAGAAGGTAAAGGAGAGCAAGCTAATAATGAGGTGCATACATAAAGAAATATTGCACATATACCCTGATTATTCAATCACAAGGTATATCTCATAACTTGATAATTCAATTGAGGTGACTTCCTCATCATTTCTTCTCTAACTGATGGCAAAAGTCTAAAAAGATACTTTAGATGACATATTTCACAATTTGCATCCCTTAATTTGGGTAAATTGCATTTTACCCCAAATTAGGGTTTTAAGCACCGAGATTGCTTCCACAGCTGCACCTTGGTGACTTAGCTTGGGAAATCCCTCAAACTTGGCTAAACAGATTTCTCATGATGTCTCAACATCATAGGAACATCTCATCATGTGCAAATTGCAAGCTAACCCTTTCAACTGGGTAAATTGCACATAGGTCCCTGTATATCAAAACAATGCTACAACTTTAAATAAAAAGGAGCAAATACTGAAATATACATTTCTGAGAGACTTAATTACATGCTCAGAGTTAATCACAAAGATTTAATTACATATTTAGGAAAAACACCTAGGGTTGACTCATAACCCAGGTCAGGGATGTTACAGTAACGGTAACCCTTGACTGAGGCACTTAAGTATGTTTGATGATGTGCACAATTTATATCACTTTTTTGCCTACTCTTGCATGCTGTTCTCAATCCACGTCTTCTTTAATTCACCTCTAACCATGCTAGATTTTTCACATTATTGTTATCTTTACTTGCTGCATGATTTTGATTGTAGGTACATCAAAATTGGGAGAGAAAAACTATCATATGGTCCACAAGATGATCCTCAACAATCCACATTTTCAAAAGATCAATGGTGTAGAAATAGTCTACAATACGTCGTATTGAGATATTGACACCCCATGTTGTAGTGCAGAACTTGGAGTAGTAGTCAACAACACAATGTGTTAATGGTTGACACCTTGTGTCTAGATCAACAACACTCTATGTTGATATTTCAACACATTGTATCGTAGTGTAGAATCTAGGGCCAGAATGTTCTAGAAGTTATTGAATTTCAGCAACATGCCATGTTGAGATATCAACATGTCATGGTTTCTCTCAATGGACCGGTTACGATTGAAGGATTCACAAATCACACACTATGTATCTCAACCTACACGTTGTGTCACCTGCAAATTTCACTTAAACGTGAATGTAATTGTTCCTCACTTATATATACGGCCCCAAGATGTATTCGGATAGTTATCACAGAATATTTCACACCATTTGGAGTGGGACTCAAGAAAGGGAAATCCAAGAGAAGTTGAAGGTGTTTCAATTGAGAAAATTTGATTTCTTGAGAGAGAAACTTCTTCTTTGTCATTCTTCTCTAAATATTGCAGTTAGAATCTCCCTCATTCTCTTTTCTCCACTCTAGAGTGAATTTTTGTGGGAGTTTTTATCATCAAGGATGTAGTTTTGACTCTTTGACAGGAGTTCTAACGCCATCCTATAGATATTCAAATTCATTTCCTCTTTCATGATGTCTATTCATGATTTCTATAGCTTGTATTTACTTTCTACATCAATTGACAAGTACAAATCTTTGTTCTTGGACATGGGGGAGTAACTCCCATGTCATGACTTTGTTAAACACAAATTTGTTACATAATGGTATTTTTATCATAGTTCTAAGGTGTTTTGGAGTTTGTTTCTTCTTACATGCTTGACCATCCACCTTGTATCTATGTTTTATGCTCCTTGTGCAATCTAGGAAGATATGCATAGAAGTAATAAGATATTATCTTAGATGCACTACCTTGACCACAAGAGTGGTTGGAAGTGTTGGGGAAAAAAGCTTATGTGACGACCATCTCCACAATAAATGAGATTAATCAAAACAAATCACAAAATTATCAATAATCACAATATTATCACAAAATAGGGTAAATTAAAATTGATGCAATTTAATATCTCAAGCAGAAGTATCTGGTAAACAAGTCTTCAACAAAGGCCATCTGCATTTCACATATACCAAAAGATGTTCCATATTATGCTCAAAGGCTATCAAGCCATATCTGATATATATTGCAACATGTTTGTATATACAAGCCCTTTCTATACATTCATGGCATAAAGTCAAAATCTTTGTGTCGATAAACAAACAACAAAATCTCTCCCAAAGACTCAAGAGTATAGGGACAACACATAGGACTCTACTCAGACACTACACTAGTAGCATGTCCAACCTTCAGACAACTACTACTCTCCTTGCTGCTCAACTCCGACACCACGACCTCGACCTCCTCATCCATGATGATCTAAAAAGTTTTAGAACCCACCAAGTGAGACCAAACATCCCAGCGAGAGTTATAACTCTTTGCCAACATCTATTATAATCATGATAATATAAAGAAACAATAAATAGAGCATGTATTTCATTTTAAGAAGTTTAAGCAAATACAACTAAATAGTAGAGCATTTTATGCTTTTAAAAGGGATATGAAGAACATGTATAATAGTTGACTTCTTTTACCGTATTTTAATTCAAGAAATCAATATAAAGCTAAGGCATTGGGTCATTCAATGTGATTCATATTTGACCCTAAGAAAATATACTATACGACTATTTAACTAATTTTATGCCCTGAGGATTTGAGGCGTACCATTCAAATCTGATTGACCACTGCTAAGTCAAAATCGGTACCATACAAGATCAATGGAAGAGTCAGACTCCATGATCATCACCAACACTACTTCATCAGTTCAAGTCTGCAATGCAGTGACATATAGTCATACTGCTAAAAGACGGCAAATTGTAGTCATAGCTACGGTCTTGTAGACACAACAAGTCATAGTCCAACTATGGTCTTGTAAACAACTAGTCTTCCTTGGTACATGACACAACACTCTTTCTGTGTGTGGTAACAATTTTCATATATATACATATACTTATACTTGAAATAGGTTTTCTCCAATGTTGAAACAAGCGATGAAAACCACCATACTCCATTCGAACAAAACCAAAACCAAAATGAGTTACCACACTCATTGGGCAGTCTAGTACCATGACACCTAGAGAACTAGTAAGAACATGGTGCACACATGTGTAGCTACCCTAAGAACATGCCCATAACATATGTCTAGGGTGGCGATAAGAACTCTCTTTTCTCACCCTTCTGAACCTACAACCCATACTACAAGACAGAAGGAGGAGAAAAGAAGGGTTTTAAGGATTGTACAAGCCTATACCTAGTTCAAGAACATCTAGGTTCTATCCTAGAGGCTAAGTCGACATAGTCCACAAGGATATCTCATTAATTTTCTAAGGTTGAGATGTAAGGTTATGTTTAGTTTGTGTTACATGTGAGAAATGTTTGGTGTGGTTATTGTTCATGCTCTGATACCATCTGTCATTGAACTAGAATCCCAATCCAATTAACCAAGAGAATACCAAAGACAACATGCAGAAGCGTGAAATGATTAGAATATATGAACATATAATAAGATAAAAGAACCAATCATAATCTCAACATTCAACAAATATTATTAAGCAACATTATTTATTACATGCTTTCAGTTACATGTTCAAAAATACAGTTTTACCAATCTACTCATGTACACTATGGATCTACAATAGGTACACCTGACATATCTCACCAATCCCATCAACTGCTTGCAGTCTCTGAACCTATAAAATACATGAAATAAGGTGGGTCAAGAAACGAGGTGTCGAGTACATGGCTAAAAGATACATATACATAAGCTTGCATAATTTGAAAAGATTTGCAGAAATAATGAACAAGAAATGAACAAGTTAGGTATTTATCAAAGTGAAAGCCTGTGTTTTATGTCATTTCACTTCAATTATACCATCAAGATCATGTATTATAAGGCATTCGACCAACTTCCCATTGGAAGGGTCCGTAAGGTGCTCAAGATTAGCTAACCTTGTTATATGTGAGAGACCTCGAGGCCAATGCCAAGAGCTAACCCTGTTTCTACGTGAGGGACCTCGTTGACCAAAGTCATTGAGAAAAATCATGTTTCAACATTGTATAATGGAGTTTTAATTTATGTTTGCAAGTTATAAAATAATGACAAGGCAAACATTTAGTACAATACTTGGATACTACATGGCAATAGTTGAGCAAATAAACAAGCATACATACATATCAATTTGCAAGAAAGAAAGCCATAGTCATATAACTATTTAAATCCTGTACTTGATTCATAGATTCTCAACTTAACTTATCCTTGACCATCTAGCCATAAGCAACAACTGATTAACAACAAGATTACGTGCATGCATTAGATTCTCACCATTAATCCTAACCAGCTTCATTTTAGGATTTGGGCCAAGTTATATTCCAAGTTTCTTATTAGTATATTAGATGATCTTATAGTGGTTTAGAGTACTCCATGAAGGTGAGGTTCATGTTTCAAGTCATTCCGAGATATTATGCATTTTATATAATAATTTCAAGGTTTTATGTCACATGGGCACATTATAGGGTCAAAGACTCATAATAGGGCATGCAAGGTTGTCTAGTCAAGAGGTCTAACCATAAGATATGATTTTGGTCAGTATGATATAGACATAAGAATCATATTCAAGAATAGGTGGATTTCCCCTAGGTTCTAGGCATCATAACAACCAACTTTGGTATCAACATTTATACATACATTCAAACATCAACATAGTTCATATATTCCATCAAGGTTCAACATGGGACTAAGGTGGTACATACACATCCAAGATGTCATGAGAGATAGTGTAATCCCTTACTAGAGAGAGGGGAATAAGGGAAAAGGATCCACATAAGCATAAAGGTACAAGACCCATAATTCAAGTCGTGCAGGTCACATTAGGCATCTAGGGTTTCAAACACCATAAGAGAGCAAGAGGGTGGACCATAGGCATTAAAGTCACCATGTATAACAATATAACTTATATTAATGATCTAACATGCTTCAATGTGCAAAAGGGTTCATAGACATCATTTTGGTTAAGTATAGACATGCATCATCACAAGGTGTCCCATTCATGCATACTTAGTCAAATATGTAACCACCATATTAAAAGGATATTAGGAAGCTATTATTTGTTCCATTAATAGTAGTGAGTTACTGATTTCTAGGATAGATAGGTACTTTGATATCATTATAAAGTCATATTAGTCATTAAAAGGGCAAGATACACCATTAAGGTCCAACCAAGTCACAATGTACATAAGGTGAAACAAGTGCAAGAAGAGGTATGTCTTGGCCTCTCATTTCGATCAAGAGTACATAAAAAGCACTAATTTGATGATTAGGGATGTAAGGGTGCACTCTTGTTTTAAGATTTATCAAAATATTGCATTCAATGTGGTCAACATAGTTAAATATTACATTTAAAGCAAAAAGGAGAATTAGAAGAAGATCTAGGATCTACAAGTATGTTCATTATGTAGGTCTTGTCGAGATAATCAATTTGGTACATTGGTTTGTCCACTTTTGCCAAGGGAGGAGAGATATATGATTTTTAGAAGAACTACATTGAAAGTTATATGATATCGGGAGGTAGTGTTACCATTATTTATCGGATGATCTAGGCCCTCGGCTTGGGGTCAAGTGACTCGCCCTCAACACGCACGTCTGTGGTTGGTCCGCACTGTCACCTCATGGTGCTATGCCGCCCTCACTCTGATCCTCCAGCTACCAGTGATCCTGGGCCTCCTGCCATCGCTGGGCCCCGCACCTAGCCGCGTGTAGGTGCTAACCAACGCTCCCCATCGTGTTCGCACGCCCGCCCGCCCAGGCTCTGGAACTCTACTTGGAGCAGGGTAAGAACATGGTCACCTATCACCGTCTCTCTGATGCTCCCTAGTAGCCACACAGGATGGGGAATGAAAAAAGTGGAGGGGGTCAGATCAGACGACGACTTTCTAGTTGTTCTCTAGCCGCGGGGAGACCTGAGGCTAGCTGGGTGAGCCTGTGCTCTAGTGTCGTCCAGACTGCCGGCCAGCTTCTTTAGTAGGTACCCCAATACCAAAGGACCGAGGGTGGGTCACAGAGAAGAATGGGTCATCATGGTGGTGCTAGCCATTGAGGGAGATGAGAGAGGACGGGTGGCATGTGCCTTGTCGTCACCACAGGTGGTGGCACCACTCGATTATGGAACAAGGGCGTACAAAGGAGGTTGGAAACCAAGAACGAGAGGGGGAGACTAGGGAAGAGGAAAAGGAAGGGAAGAGGAATGAGGGATGAGAAATTGGGGTTTATAAAGTTGTATGGAGGCTAGGGTTTAGATCCCAGATATAGCCATTATATTTATTGATTTGGCTAGAGGTCGAAGAAGACTTCTCCAACCCCAGGATTCTTCCTCAAAGAGGAAGGAGAAAGAGGGAAAGAAAGCCAGATGACTTGGGCATGAGCTGGCTAGGCCCATGGATGGGTCGGAACAAGCAAGAAAAATGGATGAAAAAGGTCAAAACATGATTCAAACAAGGGGTTTTCAAAATGTCACAACTTTGGTCTCAGAGAAAAAAGAAAGCACATGCAACATGTCCATGATGATGAAGATCTGGGAAGTTGACGCTGGCCTTCTTTATTCTTCACTCGACGCCTTCCCCAGTTCATGCACCATTAGCGATCATCTTTCTGGGATCTACTGGTCCGGCTTCTGGACTCCTCCCCCGTGTGCCCTTCCAGCGGCGACAATGGCTTTTAGGGCTTGAAGCCTCCCACACCCAGGTCCTTGGAGGGGCTGTCACCAACGACTCTTCCCTCTCCCATTCGATTGTTTTTTCACCACATAGATTAGGAAGGTAGCCCTATGGTTTATGGTTCAGTAGACTGCCATTGAGGTCCTCTCGGCCGGTCATAGCGTCCCTTTAAAAAATAAAACTTTCTACCGTTAGCGGTGCCATCCTCCTGATTCTTGTCACGCTCATCTACGTGTGCCATCGATGCCACAATCAGTCTGCCCGCCCGCTCCTATTTTGTTGAAAGCGGAAATCACAGAGAAGTATATCATTGGCACTGTGACTTGAGTCACAGATCGTAGAGGCAGCGATTAGGGCTTTTGGCTTCAACAGTTACGTGGGCTTGTGGCTCCGCGACTTCGTCCCCCCCATCTCCAGTGCGCAAGGGGCACTCCTTTCACGGGTCGGAGTCCCTCTACACTGTGGATCTTCGCGGCACCGGCTGGAGCAGCACTTTGACTGCCTGACAGGCGGCGGTGTTGTTTGCCGTTGTTTCCCTTTCAAGGACGTTAAGACCTCTCATTCCTTGCGGCAGAAGCCTGGAGGCACGACTCCATAGCCAACCCCATCAGCTCTGCGTCGGGTGTGCATCACTGCATGAGGCGTGTGTCAGTTCCTTTTACCCACGGCCTTTCTCTTCTTCTCCATTTATGATTAGTATGCAGAAGGTGGTTGTCCTACTTCTAGTTTGCTATGGTGACGACCACTAAGCGGGGGATGCATTATAGGAAAAAGAAGGAGGAAGCTAACACCTTAGTGATGTATCTGATCTGGAAGAAGGAGAGATACCTAGTTTGCAGACAACTGATGTCTCTAGCCAGAGGGAGCAACATATGATCCACACAGGAGGCCTACATTATCCGTTCCGAAATTTTCACTACTGTCGGGATGGCAGAGAAGAAAGTAAAGGATTTTCATGTATGATCTCTCATCTCAAGAGGTTACACCTTTGCAACGAGGAATGCAACAAGGTTTTGCGAGATGCCATTCAGGATGATCTTGATTTATTTCTTGCAATTGAGGAGACTTTGAGAGTCCTTGATCAGTGGATGTGTGGGAGATGTATGAAGATACAAGCAGTCATTCGTGCATGTCATCATGATAATGGTATTGTTCAGATTTTTGGTGATAATGGAGAAATCCAAGGACATATTGTTGGCATTTTAAAGCCCCTCCCATCGAGCCTTGAGATATCTAATGTCACCAATGGGTTGGCCCTTGATGTTGTACTTCTTGATCATGTTTTTCGAGCACCCATCACCACTGTGAAGAGCATCCCACATGCTTGTCGTCTTGCCTTCTCTCAAGCACTAAAGACAACTCTTTACAAAGTGGTTGTTGAGCCAGGGTCGATAGCTGCCTGGGTGAGATTGTTACTTCTTCCCCGCTGCATGTTACATGTGTTCAGACAAAAAAATAGGTGGGACAAGAGATCTACAAATAGGAAGTCTCTACTATAACGTCATACTCTGAGCTCGCTCGCTACTTGGGGCAGAGCAGATGGTATCACTGAATTAGTGGACAACATGATGAACGTTTGTGCACAAGAGGATATGGGTCATGGAGATCACAACTTTTTGGAGGATGATATAAAGGAGAACACTAACATCAGGCAATGCCTTTGCAAAGTCGCAGATGGTCACTTTACAGTAGCAGTGAAAGTCTTGTGCTCTTCATATGTGGCCCCTTATGATGATGATACCTTGAAAGACTTGGAGATTAAGCATCCTTACAAGTTGCCTCCTTCCAAGCCAGATATTCTAATTTCAGAAGTCCCTCTTATTGTTGATGTTGATATTGTTCTCAAGTGCATCAAATCCTTTCCTAAAGGGACTTCATGTGGTATAGATGGCTTGAGAGCCCAACACATTTTGGAAACTTTGTGTGGAGAGGGTTCTGCAGTTGCCATAGATCTTCTACATGCTATCACCTCGGTGGTTAATCTATGGCTGGCAGGGAGATGTCCTTTGAGTTTGGCGGAGTTTGTAGCTTCTGCACCATTTACTCCATTACTTAAGTCTGACAATGGCATCCGTCCTATTGTAGTGGGCACTATTTGGAGACGACTAGTGTCTAAAGTTTCTATGATAGGAGTAGGCAAGGATATGACTAAGTATGTCAATGACTTTCAATTCAGAGTTGGCGTCTCTGGTGGAGCTAAAGCAGTTTTACACAATGTCAATATGCTTTTGAATGCATATCATGAAGATGGGTCTCTCTCCATGCTTATAGTAGATTTCTCTAATGCTTTCAACTTGGTGGATAGGTCTGCACTGCTCCGTGAGGTGAGGAAGAGGTTCCCATCTATCTCATTATGGGTAAAGTTTCTTTACGCTCATGCCGCAAGGTTGTACATTGGAGACAAACATATCTAGTCTACCACTGGGGTACAACAAGGTGATCCTTTGGGCCCACTTCTTTTCTCCCTTGTATTATACCCACTTATTCATGAGATCAGAGACAATAGTAAGCTTCTTCATTCTTGGTATCTTAATGATGGGACCGTCATCGGAGACACTATGGAGGTAGCCAAGGTGTTGGACATTATTCAGTGCAATGGTCCAGAGCTGGGGCTTGTTTTGAACATTCATAAAATGGAGGTTTTCTGGCCTACTTGTGATGGAAGGAAGGTTGAGAAGGGGTTGTTCCCTATGGAAATTGGGAGGCCTGTGTTAGGAGTAAAACTACTTGGAGGAGCCGTTAGCAATAACAAATTTTTTATTGAGGAGTTGGCCATGAGAAGGGCTACTAAAGCTGTTGACTTGATGCATCTACTCCCTCAGTTGCATGATCCACAAAGTGATCTTCTTTTATTACGGTCTTGCATGGGTACGTCTGAGCTTATGTTCAGCCTACGGACATGCCAACCCACACATGTACATCAGGCTGCAACCTTTTTTGAAAAAGGGTGGCATGGATCTATTAAGGATATTGTGGTATGTGGAGGTCCTTTCTTTGGGGATCTTCAATGGCGTGTGGCATCCTTACCCATTAGACTTGGTGGTTTGGGCCTATATTTAGCAATGTGGAGGCTTCTTTATAGGCTTTCGTGGCCTCTAGAGCCCAATCTTGGGTGCTCGAAGATCATATTTTGCAAGATATTGAGATACATGGTATGGACTTTGATTTTAACTACGCTTCAGATTGTCTACATGTTACAATTTCATCTTTCCATCTTAATTGTTTTGCTAACAAGGACACCGTCCCCCCTAAAGCCCAAAATGCTTTGGCGAGTTCCCTTTTAAGCAAAATCATTAAGGACATGGATGTTGAATTTGATATGACCGTAAGACAGAAAGCAGTCTTCCAGTGTTTACAGGCTAAACATGCTCATGACTTTCTACTTGCTATACCTATTGATGGCCTTAGACTACATATGTCTCCAGTGGAGTGGCGTACTGTTCTCAGATATCGTCTTATGATTCTACTATTTTCTATTGATGAGGTATGCCCAGTGTGCCCTAAATCTTGCTTATACACTTTTGGGGAGCATCCAGTTCATTGGAGGGAGCTCCCGGGCTTCAAGTATCGGCATGATCTTGTAAGAGATGTTCTTTATGATATTCTTAGACATGCGGGAGTTGCAGCTAAGAAAGAAGCTCCTGTGAACTTTTTGACTGATCCTTAGGAGGAAAGATCGACACTTAGGCCAGCAGACGTTCTTATTTTTTGCTGGGTTGGAGGAAAACATGCATGTGTAGATCTAACATGAGTTTCTCCATTGGTTGGTCTGAAGGGTGGAGACTTACTGTGGGACATGCTGCACGTAAAGCTATTTCTGCTAAAGTGGCCAAACATGAGAAGGCATGTATCAGCAATCAACATATTTTTATCCTATTTGGTTTTGACACTTTTGGGTTTCTAGCACCAGAGGCCGTGGAGCTTCTTAAGAGAGTTCAAAAAGTTATGCATAGTAATGTAATGACTCTCAGATCTATGGATGTTGTGTTTCGGAGAATTGGATTTGGCATTCAAAAAGGGGTGGCAGCGCATCTTATTGCTCGCCTCCCTTCTGTTTCATTGTAATCTTGTAGTTGAACATTGTCAATTCATTTATATTGGGAAAGCAAATGGGGACGTTCACTTTGGCTATAATTGTCCGTTTGATATGATTCTTGTGCCATTGGGTTCATACTTGAATCATCTACATCTTGGTACACATTATGAAATCCAACATTGGTTTCAAGATGGCAACTCATTTAAGCACACATTGCATTCGATATTCTTAGTTAATGTCACACCTTACAAAATTGATCGTCCATGTGATAAAAAGGAGGGTATCAAAACACTTTGATTATCATATTGATATCAAGTTGAGTAAGAAGGTCATTTGATGAGAGAGAGATAGAGAGTATAATAAACGAGAGAGAAATCAAGGTTGTCACGACTACGTTATTGAATTACTCTATCAAAATTAATATGGACTTGTACTATAAGTTACAAATTCTAGCTTTAGAGTATGATCACATTAAATAATTTTGATTATATACCATTGACTTTATATATATTGACATATTGTATCCATGTGTATATATATTTTCATTCTAGTGCAATTATTGACCTCCGGTTATGGTCAACCATCACTATTCCCCTAGCACGAGGGGAAGGCTTAAAAAAAAGATAAAAAGGAGGAAAAACTTTAGAAGCGCATAGGCCCCCACCAAAAAACACGTTTTTTTCTTGGTACTTGGACTCCCCCTTCTTTCCATCATGTCTTGGCCAAAGATCAGCCTCGAACAAATTTGTATTGATTTAATTGAAATTTCTCCATTGGTGGGCCTGAGAGGGGGCAACTTTACTGCGAAATATAATGCCCAGAATGTTGCCTCAGTTAAAGTGGTCAACTATGAGAAAATATATATTGACAATCAACATATTTTATCTCTTTCGAATTTGATACTTTTGGATTCTTAGAACCTGAGGCTGTGGAGCTTATTAAGAGAGTCCAGAAGATTATGCACAATAATCTTATGACTTCTGAGTCTATAGATGTGATGTTTTTTAGGATTGGATTGGCCAGCATAGTAACTTGTTGTCCGTCTCTTTTCCATTTCTTTATAATTTGTTTTTTCTCAATAATATGTATTTTCTCAATTGAGCAAGCTTGATTATTGTTATCTGTAATCTTCGGTTCTAAAGTTGGGACAGAAAAGGGAAAAGGAGCAGAAGATGTGGTGGCTTAAATATTCTGAGCTACTGAGTGAGCCACTGCATTTTCAACATCTTAGACCATTCCTCTTGTGATGCGCTGACTTGCTCGTACAAATGCAGACGAAAAAAAGGCATTTACTTTTTAGAGCGTAAGTCGTAAGTGTAAATGTGTAATACTCTAAACTTTTTACGCTACCGTTCAGAAGCTTCCATTACACCCGAAAGGCGCTGCTGGGTTGCAGACTTGCAACAAGAATGGAAGACCAGGCCAAACCTGCTACAAAAACGACAAAGTCAAGCTGACCGACTGGTTATATAGCCCTTCACCAGTGGTGACAATGACAGTCGCCGCATCCCGATTTGCCCCGCATGACATGCCACAATCTGACCGACTGGTGAGTCCTTCACCAAGTATACGGTACTGGAGGATCGGTGTGCACGATTTTTTTTTTTTAAACAATTCAGGTCCGCAAGAGATATTTAGATTTTACATTCAATTGAAGAGCATCTATACTACTATAAAAAGAGGGAGTTTTTTAGACTAATTACAAGCACATGCCATTCTAGCCTTCTCAGCCAATCAGAATATTGTATTTTGAATTGCTGGTCTCTCCTTCACTCATTCTCTTCTCACAATTTTTCTCACATTTCCTTTTATTTTTATTGGCGTTCCTCACTCACGTCTCTCATCCGATAACTGTGTGCAATCCTCCCACGTTTTTCTAGGATTGGTTGTTAAAACCACGTAAATTCCATATCGTGCGTCCCATGGCATAACGGCATCCCACTATCTCCATTATTTGATCAATACTGACTCCCACCATCAGTTCCTATCACCAACAGAGCCGCACATCCATCTGCTAACCCCTTCCTCTGATGAAGAACAGATTTCTGATCACGCAACTCTCGACGCATAGTGGTTGTGGGACCGCCCCTTTCTCTTGGGAGAAGCTATGTCTATTCAGAGGCTCGGGGCTGCTCATGAGCCTTAGGTTCCTCAATCCATGGGAACCTCAAGGGGGATCTCCGGTGGTTTCTCATGTGGGAGACCTCCATAGGACTTCTTGCACAGATCCTTGCCGCAAGGCTTGGTGTTGCCATGGGATACAACGTCGCCGAGCTCTATAGGAAGCAGTAGCCCATGTGTGTTTCGTTGCTGCTCTGGTCTATAACCGAGGTCATTGGGAGTGCCATATCCATCAAGATCCTCTCCTGCGGATTGCTCCAGATTTTGGCTGGCATTATCATCAGTGTCCTTGACTGGTAAGATCTGTGGTTGTCCTGACATTTGACTTTGGTCGTTATGTTTGGGTTTTGGTCTTTTCACCCTCATTTTGTAAGTGTTCTTATACAAAAAAATAGCATTCTGGACTTGCATCATCCACTCTCCTCTTTAGACTGCATACGTCTCTCTGTATGCGTAACCTGTGTGCGTAACCTGTATGTTTCTTTTGCCTCCTTTTTTCAACGTTAGTTTCTGAATACAAAACTACTTTGCCCTTGTTGTGATGTTGCTAGAGAATAATAAATATCGTGCAAAGGCATGTCTTTCCCTTAATGATCTTTGCTTACTTTTATTGGACCGAGTCAGGACTGGTCTAAATTCTCTTTCCAAACTTCCAGTTCCATCTTTTTGTTCCTGGAGAACTACGAAGTTAGAAATCAAGGCATCCTTACTGCTTTCATTGTGAAAATGGCACTTTCATTTGCTTGAATTTTTGGCGAAACAAAGACCAACGGGAAGGAGCTCTTCATGGGTAAGTTTATTACCAAATAAATAGTTTCTCTAACCAACTTATTTTTCTCCTATGTTAAGTCTCGAACTGAACTTTTCTTCATCTCTCACTGTCATTTTACTTTACTTCTAACAATGCCATGCTGAAAGCTCGAGAGTGTCTCCACAGCTTACGGTTCGTCCATTAATTAATTTGTTATCTCACAAATAAACACGGCCGACTGGGAGGCTGGAAACAAGTCGAACCATTTGCACACAGTCTAACTTTCGTAAGTTGGTTTTCATGTCCACACACAAGGCCAACCTCAACATGTCAAACAATGACATGTGAAGTGAAGTAGTGATACGTGAGTTTTAAATTCAGATTATTGAATCGACCTTAAGTTAAGGATTCATATATTTACTCATCGATGTGTAAGAACTCTAGGCCTTTCTCTGGTATATGCATGTTGATAAATAGTCAGAGGCTACAACTGACTGTCAAAGTGTCACCAAGTTTAAGCATATGTCGTGGATGACTAAAGCATGTAACACCCCATCCATCACAACTGTAAGTAGCAGCAAGCAACTTGGTCTTTGTAGCCTTCGAAGTTGCAGTCAACATTTTTGTACAGGTGGGCGTACCTGAGTAAGTACTTCTCCATGGATCGTGATGATCGAGATGCAGATGTGCAGCAACGTCAAGACGCTCCTCCCTTAATCATGACATGTCATTGAGTAGGAAGATTTTTTTTTGAAAGCTTTGAGTAGGAAGATTTTTGTGAGATTGTATACTAAATCTTTGATTCAAAGAAAATAAGAGAAACCCATTCATTATAAAAAAATGCATGTACAACTCGGTGACCAAGTTCCTAAAGGAGGAGAGGTGGGTGGCGTTAATGAGATGGTCGAGACGTTTTGATGTTTTGTTGTCGAGCCACTATGTTATTACACTGATGAGAAATGGTCGTTAACGCTGAAAGGTGTGGTTTATCTTTCTTAGACTTCTAAACAGTCACTACCTATGTATATACAAACAAAAACTTCACCCCTGCATTGAAATTGTACATGTTTTATGTTAAATACTTTACCAAAGATTTGAATCGGGAAGCCTTTTACTAGCTTATCTTTTATAATGTAATGAAAAATATGTAAGTAATAGATTAGAAATATTGTCCAGTTCTCATATTTTCTTTCTATATTGATCTTTTTGATAAGTCAATCTACGTCGATTCATATTATGTATATTCTAAAGCAAGAAGTGAAAATCGTAAAATAGAATAGGAATACTCAATACAAGATGTGAAGTAAGAGGATAAATAAAGATGTACTAACCATAAATGAAGCTTGTTTTGTAAATATTGATACTATAAAAAAATTAGCAAAAGTACCTAACCAAACTTATAGTTTGCACCAAACCACAAATTAAATTCAATATATACCCAATGTTACAATTGACATATTTGACCTATTCAAATATGCATAAAATATTCAGATTTTATAAATGTAACATTTTATTGTGGCACGTGCATGTGCACGTGTGCGTTCACTATTAATTGATGGTATATATATATATATATATATATATATATATATATATATATATATATATATATATATATATATATATATATATATATATATATATATATCTATACTACTATAAAAAGAGGGAGTTTTTAAGACTAATTACAAGCACATGCCATTCTAGCCTTCTCAGCCAATCAGAATATTGTATTTTGAATTGCTGGTCTCTCCTTCACTCATTCTCTTCTCACAATTTTTCTCACATTTCCTTTTATTTTTATTGGCGTTCCTCACTCACGTCTCTCATCCGATAACTGTGTGCAATCCTCCCACGTTTTTCTAGGATTGGTTGTTAAAACCACGTAAATTCCATATCGTGCGTCCCATGGCATAACGGCATCCCACTATCTCCATTATTTGATCAATACTGACTCCCACCATCAGTTCCTATCACCAACAGAGCCGCACATCCATCTGCTAACCCCTTCCTCTGATGAAGAACAAATTTCTGATCACGCAACTCTCGACGCATAGTGGTTGTGGGACCGCCCTTTCTCTTGGGAGAAGCTATGTCTATTCAGAGGCTCGGGGCTGCTCATGAGCCTTAGGTTCCTCAATCCATGGGAACCTCAAGGGGGATCTCCGGTGGTTTCTCATGTGGGAGACCTCCATAGGACTTCTTGCACAGATCCTTGCCGCAAGGCTTGGTGTTGCCATGGGATACAACGTCGTCGATCTCTATAGGAAGCAGTAGCCCAGGTGTGTTTCGTTGTTGCTCTGGTCTATAACCGAGGTCATTGGGAGTGCCATATCCATCAAGATCCTCTCCTGCTGATTGCTCCAGATTTTGGCTGGCATTATCATCAATGTCCTTGACTGGTAAGATCTGTGGTTGTCCTGACATTTGACTTTGGTCGTTATGTTTGGGTTTTGGTCTTTTCACCCTCATTTTGTAAGTGTTCTTATACAAAAAAATAGCATTCTTGACTTGCATCATCCACTCTCCTCTTTAGACTGCATACGTCTCTCTGTATGCGTAACCTGTGTGCGTAACCTGTATGTTTCTTTTGCCTCCTTTTTTCAACGTTAGTTTCTGAATACAAAACTACTTTGCCCTTGTTGTGATGTTGCTAGAGAATAATAAATATTGTGCAAAGGCATGTCTTTCCCTTAATGATCTTTGCTTACTTTTATTGGACCGAGTCAGGACTGGTCTAAATTCTCTTTCCAAACTTCCAGTTCCATCTTTTTGTTCCTGGAGAACTACGGAGTTAGAAATCAAGGCATCCTTACTGCTTTCATTGTGAAAATGGCACTTTCATTTGCTTGAATTTTTGGCGAAACAAAGACCAACGGGAAGGAGCTCTTCATGGGTAAGTTTATTACCAAATAAATAGTTTCTCTAACCAACTTATTTTTCTCCTATGTTAAGTCTCGAACTGAACTTTTCTTCATCTCTCACTGTCATTTTACTTTACTTCTAACAATGCCATACTGAAAGCTCAAGAGTGTCTCCACAGCTTACGGTTCGTCCATTAATTAATTTGTTATCTCACAAATAAACACGGCCGACTGGGAGGCTGGAAAAAAGTCTAACCATTTGCACACAGTCTACTTCCGTAAGTTGGTTTTCATGTCCACACACAAGGCCAACCTCAACATGTCAAACAATGACATGTGAAGTGAAGTAGTGATACGTGAGTTTTAAATTCAGATTATTGAATCGACCTTAAGTTAAGGATTCATATATTTACTCATCGATGTGTAAGAACTCTAGGCCTTTCTCTGGTATATGCATGTTGATAAATAGTCAGAGGCTACAACTGACTGTCAAAGTGTCACCAAGTTTAAGCATATGTCGTGGATGACTAAAGCATGTAACACCCCATCCATCACAACTGCAAGTAGCAGCAAGCAACTTGGTCTTTGTAGCCTTCGAAGTTGCAGTCAACATTTTTGTACAGGTGGGCGTACCTGAGCAAGTACTTCTCCATGGATCGTGATGATCGAGATGCAGATGTGCAGCAACGTCAAGACGCTCCTCCCTTAATCATGACATGTCATTGAGTAGGAAGATTTTTTTTTTGAAAGCTTTGAGTAGGAAGATTTTTGTGAGATTGTATACTAAATCTTTGATTCAAAGAAAATAAGAGAAACGCATTCATGATAAAAAAATGCATGTACAACTCGGTGACCAAGTTCCTAAAGGAGGAGAGGTGGGTGGCGTTAATGAGATGGTCGAGACGTTTTGATGTTTTGTTGTCGAGCCACTATGTTATTACACTGATGAGAAATGGTCGTTAACGCTGAAAGGTGTGGTTTATCTTTCTTAGACTTCTAAACAGTCACTACCTATGTATATACAAACAAAAACTTCACCCCTGCATTGAAATTGTACATGTTTTATGTTAAATACTTTACCAAAGATTTGAATCGGGAAGCCTTTTACTAGCTTATCTTTTATAATGTAATGAAAAATATGTAAGTAATAGATTAGAAATATTGTCCAGTTCTCATATTTTCTTTCTATATTGATCTTTTTGATAAGTCAATCTACGTCGATTCATATTATGTATATTCTAAAGCAAGAAGTGAAAATCGTAAAATAGAATAGGAATACTCAATACAAGATGTGAAGTAAGAGGATAAATAAAGATGTACTAACCATAAATGAAGCTTGTTTTGTAAATATTGATACTATAAAAAAATTTAGCAAAAGTACCTAACCAAACTTATAGTTTGCACCAAACCACAAATTAAATTCAATATATACCCAATGTTACAATTGACATATTTGACCTATTCAAATATGCATAAAATATTCAGATTTTATAAATGTAACATTTTATTGTGGCACGTGCATGTGCACGTGTGCGTTCACTATTAATTGATGGTATATATATATATATATATATATATATATATATATATATATATATATATATATAAAGAGGGAGTTTTTTCAACTAATTACAAATACATGCCACTTTAACCCCCTCAACGAAGTGTACACCAGGTACATTTATTCTCTCCGTAATCCTCTCTGTTCTCTCTTTTTTCCAAGACTTTTACGTGACTTTTCTTCCTTTACACACTTCCTCGATTCCTCCACTCCTTCCATGTAACTCCCACAATCTTAAATTTTCTCTCTCCTTATCACCCCAAAAAATGGTTCCTTAACACACATCCTCTCTCCATTATCCGATCGTCCCATAATAACTTCCCAACTCCCTATCCCGACTCACTCTCATCGCTTCCCACGAACTACTCTATTCTCCCAACAACTCCCCTCTTATTAGGAGAACTTACGACTCATTCTCATCTCTTCCCACTCTCTCATTCTCTTAGCAACTCTAGGAGAAGAAACAAATGTCGTTCTTCCACTCATACATATGTTACTCTCTTAGTCTCTTTCATTCTTTCTCAGCCCGTTGTTTCATATTCTTATATTCTGTCTTTGATTACATCACTGCAACTATTTATGTTCTCTTGAATGACTCATGTGAAAAGTCTACGTCTTCATCACTATTATGGATCTAAAGAAAACGTTGTCTTTAATGGTAGTGACTACAACATCATTTATGTCAGCCTAACATGCTTTAATTTTTTGGTTGCAGATGCAGTTTTCCCTTGAAAGGTACATATGTGATGCAATCACTCCTCAAAGTCTGGCTTCCTATCATCATCATAATATTGGATCCTAAACAAACAGTCATCTTTAATGGTAATTACTACAACATTGTTACCTTCAACTTAACGACATATACCGCCTTTTTTGCTTATTTTTTCTTTTCAAGTACTCCACTTCTTTCTTTTCTACATCTCGCACACCAATAACAACTTTATTTCTCTCCCCCACCACCAGTACTCCTCTTCTCTCTTCTTTTACAATATTTTTAATTTTTACCCCCTTTCTAAGATCTACTACCTCTATATTTGATCTCACACATATACTCTCTCACTCTCTTTTATTTCTAAAATTGAACAACAAGCAAGTCAAGAAAAAAACTAAAAGACACTTTGGGGTCCTACAAAGAATGCCTTTCTCAAATAGAAAAAAAATATATAAATACGAATATTGCACTCTCCTTAACTCTTTTTTTTTCCTTTTTTTGAAGATTTATTACTTATAGATATTTTCCCCACTCCTAAAAAACAGCCGATCCCCACAATCTCTTCTCTCTCCCTCCACGTAACGTAACTCCCACAGTTATTGACTGTCTCACTCTCTACATTCCTCATTTTTATCTCATTAATGTATTATTATTATCTAATCTATATCCCACTAAATTTCCCTTAACTCTTTCAGTTCTCTCCCTTTTTTTTGCTTTTCTTTATCTTCAGTTTGCATTTCCATTTTTGATCGGCTAACAAGTTAACATTTCTCGACGATTTTTATTCTCTTTTTTTTCTATTTCTCTTTATCTTCGATTTCCATTTTAAACGCTTAGCCCACTATTCAGGGACCTTGTTTTCCATTTATAAATGTTCCACTGTCTACCTCTTCTCTCTCTCATATTCATGATTCAATTAGTGAAGAAAAACGTTTAAAAGGGTGATTGAATCGATATAAATCCAAATAACTACCCTCTACATCTTTTCCCCCACTTTCCGCTTCCTCTCCCCACTCTCCTCATTCTCTTTAACTTTCGGTATCCTTCTCATACTCTTTCCGTAAACATCAAACAACATTGAATAAGACACACCCACTCTTTTTTACTTCCATCATCGTCTTTATATTGAATGTTCAATTCCCCTGAAGCCCTTATTATTGCACTACCACGATAAGCGAAGGAAGCATACGATAGTCACCAAAGATTCAAGGAAGACAACACTCATCAAAGGAGACTGAGAATCACAACAGAAGAAGTACTGACTCGAGTTCTCTATTTTATGGCGAGTGTTGCTTTATGGAAGAAAATTCCATCTTCAGTATAGGTTGCAGCCATGAGATTCAAGCGTTAGAAATTTCTATTAGAGTTATGGATATTTAGTATAATTTTTTATAAATTGTTATTGTCCCCAATGTCATATTTGCTTGGTCATTCCTCTCGACCATCCCTCTCTATCAGGACATCAAATATTGTTCCCGCTATGTACATCTCATATCACATACAAGTCGAACAATTCACGCTAAAGTTTTATGTTCATGTCATTATAGGTTAAGAGTTCAGGTTAAAGAAAACTTCTGGTCATTATAGGATATGATGTTTAGGCAAGCCAGCGCGGGATGGATGATCCGTCATGGGGTAGAAGTGACAGAGAGGCAGATGAGCATGCTATGTAAGGAATTCATACGAAGGTGTGAGTCTGTTTTTCCTAATTCTGAAAGGCAACCTCCATGAATACAATATGTCTCATGTATCTTATGATGTGAACAATGGGCTGAATTGGCGATACCTCAAACAAATAAACATTTTGGTATTACAATAACCTCCATTGAGAAATTCACATTTTTACAAATAAACCCATTCTCTTCCAATAGATTCATGCATTATTTTCTGATGATCAAATGGTTAATGTAAATATAAGACAATGAGTTCATCCCACCAAAAAATCCCTCCATGAAAAATAGGTACATGCATTCTCAAGAATTTTTATAAAAGCATCATGATGTTATATCTTTTCTTTTGAAACTTATATATGAAACTTTGTTCAGATGCTTTTATGTATGCAAAGTTAATTTGAAGGTAACCCACTACTCTCTTTGATGAAAGTGATGGTTATTATTTTGATAAAATGACTTCACACTAACCATACAAAGATGTCATCAAAAATAAAATGACATATAACAACTATCTTTTTCTTTTTTTTCTTCAATTTACTAGAATTTCGTAAAATCATAAATTGATTAATTATAATAAATATCCACATTTATTTGAATTTTAGGATCCAAAATATCTCTTCTTATTTAATATCATTTAATTTTAAATCTATGATTTTTGATGTGACACGTGCCTGGGCACGTGTGTGTTCACTAGTAATATATTAATTATTTGAAGCAAGTAAGGATCAACCAAGTAAGACGAAAATGAGGTTGGTAGGCAATCTTTGACGTTGGGGTTTCACTACGACATGACATCCCACAATCAAACATGATTTGTAATCAAACAACCGTTAAATCTTTGAGGAGCTTTAATACGTCACATGAACCCTGTCTCCGATGTTGAATTTCATGAAATCCTTATTTTTGTATTATCGTTCCCAATAGTCCATTAGTCTCAACAAAAAATCATCTGAAACTCCAACATTATGTAATTATTGTCGTCAATATGATAATGGAGCAATGGTAAACGTTCCTTACTCTCAACACATTCTTTCAATATGTGCAATAGAGCATAAACCACACGTACAAACTAGGAAATATAGCATACATGCATTCAAACACTATTTTAGAAAATAGCAAAAACTTGCAAGCGTTGTGAAATTTACCTGAATCACAACATGGAATAGGGACTACTCCCCCATGCTCAATACAAAAGAACTACTTGTCCATGACATAGAAAACATGAACAGAAAGCTTAGAGCATAGGTTTTCATGAAGGAAATTTGGAAACTCTCAAAAGTAAAGTTATGTAAAAGAGGGAGGCTAGACACATGTTGGTGGTCTATATAACTAACCTTCATAACAACAAGAAGTTGCCCTAACATCTTCAACTATGAATATGGGTGGAGAGGTGATGAAGAATTACACTTAGATGTGAAGAGAAGCCACCGACGATGAATATTCTCACCAAAGATTTCTTGTTACGACCCCACCTCCCGATAACCCCCAATTAAGGGAGACCAAGAGGTTGAGCCGCATCCATTAATCCCGGATCAAAGGTTCGACATATAACCATAAACAATTATCAAATTCTAACAGACTATACTGAAAATGGTAATAAAATTTTTCTTTACATACCTTTTGAAAACTTGGATCTCTAAACTTTTATCCACACCGATACTAACCTAGCTAATCCTCCTTTGTACTTTAATTCCCTTTTAGTATCACATGTGCCACTTTACTGTTTGTTCTTTTCATTGTACCTAAAACGCCGACAAACAAAACTTCGGTCAGCCGAAGCTGGTATGTGGGGGAAACAGATAATCGTGCAACTATGATAACCATGTAATCATTCAATTAATCATTTAACAACCAAGATTACGTTTTAAGCCAAACTACTCAATCCATCTTTTCACAACTCTGTGTTGTCCCTTTAGGACTTACATGGTGCCTCTATAAGGTGACTTGATGGACCTGCCCTCTAGGCAGCCAAAGTCATTCATGACCCTACCCTCTAGGCAGTTAAAGTCATTCATGACCCTACCCTCTAGGTAGTCAAAGTCATTCATGACCTGATGTACCTACCCTCTAGGTAGTCTTTTATCAGGTCAACCATTACGACACAGAGGGAATCAAGGTTTGAGCTAGAAGGCATATACATTATGTGATAGTCATAGTCGCTTTATACTTTGCATGAAAGAAATAAACATTCAACAGTTTAGTTGCATTCAACGCGATTAAACATCCGGGAATCCATCGGAAAACCTAAAGCGGTTATTCATAATCGTAACCACATACCTGATTTGATGAGTCATGAAGATTATTCAACATATACTTCATGTACATTCAATCAAGCCAATCAACATATCCAAGCAAGTAATTCAATCATCAGATAATTCTGGAGCCAATCCAAAGCTGCCACGTCGCCTGGGTGCCATGCAAAGCGCTCGTTTGATTTTGGAAACATGACGAAAAGACGCATTTGCCCTTACTTGAGTTTCCGATTCTATGTACCCCGGAGGGGTAGATCCGTCCAAAGCGTCTCCCGTCTTCAACCTCCCGATCGGACCTCTGCTTCCGCCGCAGCAGTGGCCGGTAGCGAGTTGCTTACCTACCCTGGACCCGAAGGACTTCGGCGAGGGTTCTCTTCCCTTCCGCCATCCCTGGCCGCTCCTGCAGGGCCCCAAACTAGCGTCGATATGGGCCGGGGTCAGGCTGCGGCTGCTCCTCCATCGCGGACCTTGCAGTCACGCTGCAGGTGGCTGGAGTGATAGAGGAAACCACGGAGGATGGTCAAGCCTCTCCGGATTGTTCGTGGAAAAAGCGTGCCGCCCTCATGGATGTCCTCAGAACTCGAACAGCACGGCCAGTTCAGGTTGGTCGGGTCTTCCACTCATGGCCGTCATTACAACTGTGTTGCGGCCGCTAAGCAAGCACTGGTGCTTAAGGGTGATGGTAGGGATCCTCGCAGGTTGTTTTTGTAGGTTACGTGATGGCCTCCTGGCTTCTTGCTGCCCTAGGGGAAACGTGATCCATGTGGCTAGGGTTTAACGAAGAAGATGAAGAGCGAAGAGAGAAGAGTGCTTGGAAATCTCCTCCTCTCGGCCAAGGGCTCTACCCCTAATATAGGGGAGAGTAACCACGCCCTAATATGCTTGCCCACAAAGCAAACATGTCCTTTTTCCAATAGGAAGGTGATTTCTTCTCTAAGAAGCAACTTTCTCTCTCTACTAATTATCTCTTTGATATTCCTTATCCCTTGGATAATTATAAATACGAAAATCACTTCTTTTATGTTCTTTATACTTTCCTTCTAAATCTATTAGCACGAAATCATCTTTTCTTAAAGCAAGTAATCTCTCTTTTCGATAATAACAAAAGTCATTTAATGATTTATCACATTATTCTCTTATTTTGTTTTATTTGCTTTTTAAAATATCTCTTTTTGAGGATTTCACTTCATTTCCCTTTTTATTTTCCTCATTGGTATTCCTTTTATCATTAGCAATCCTTGGGATACGAAATCCTACTAAGGATAACTCAAATATACCTCTTTTTACATATTTTCCCTATTTCATCAATGTTTTCAATTTCTTTATTAACAAGGAAAAACTTAATTGATATTTTCCTTTCTTATTGCTTTCTTTTTGCAACCTTGGTCTCCTTGGTATCCCAGGAACCCAAGAGGCACGAAATCCTCTTTGGATTTGCCTTCTAGGGGTTTCCACATATTTCTTTTCTTAAAATTCAATTATCCATTTACTAATTGAATTTCCTTTATTATTTCCTTGTTATTGGGCCCAATAGCCAGTAAAGCCCACAACACAAAAATCAAGGCTATTGTAAACGAAATCCATTCATTGGAAGCAAATTATATTATTATTTGTTCAAATATCTTTAATATGAGAAATTACATTTCTCACCAATTGAACCCAAAAATTGGGGTTATAACATCCTTCCCCTCTTATAGGAATTTTGTCCTCAAAATTTCAGGCAAGCAAACAAACACAATTCCGGATAAGACCTTTCCATGTCCATCATTGGCCCCTATGTGGCTTTGCCGTACCCATGGCATTTTCAAAGAACCTTTATTATCACATATTCTTTTCTCTGAGTCCTTTCATCCTGGCGTCT